>CM077671.1:319963015-321163015 GCA_039707655.1 Elymus sibiricus
TACATCTTGTCTGTTTATTAGAACCCCAGAGGGACACACCTGCAGGGTGCAGGATATAAACACTCATGAGTTGCTAACTGGTTGGCTAGTGGTTCAGAAATTTGCCGGAAATACACTGATTCTTTGTTTATTTAGCCTTTTGTTCACCATTGACATCCGATTTTACTCCTTGCACATTGCTTTTGACACCTTTTATTCGTTAACTGAACCGCTCGTTTACTTGTAGAGCTAAATGGTAAACCAATTGTTCCGGGGTTACTTTTCTCGGGAAGCCAGATTACTACACCAGCAACCAACAGAACTGTCTTTCAGCCACCAGCTGTTCCTAGTATTTCACTCAGAAATGTGGAGGTTCCAAATGGATATGCTGGTCTGGAGACTATTTGTGACACTGTGGATACTAACCAACATGAAGTGTCTCAGCAAAAGCAGGTTTCAGTTGACCAGGAGGTTGTTGAGGCTAGTTCTGGAGTCAACATGTTCTCTGTGGTAAAGCGTTCCAGGTCAAGGCAGCGGCATATTGAAGATCGCTCGCGTGAGAAGGGTCAAGCGACAAATACTGGAACCGACGATGTTATCCAAGACAGGTTGCAGAGGTCTGAACTTGCAACTGCGGGTTCGAACAAAACAACTGCATCATTATCATCCAAACCATGTGGTGACGGTGAAAACAATGCTGGAACAAAAACCTCTTTGCCAGGTCAGGAGAAAGGTTTTTATGCCAATCAGGATAGATCAACTGAATTCGTCAATTGCAGTAAAGATGGTGATCTTGGAAATCAAAGAGTTCAGTTAGATTCTTTTCAAAACCAGATTGTCAGCTCTGATAATAATGTCAAGGTTTCTGTTCGAAGTTCTTCTGGAGTGCAAGTTACAGGCAGTGTGTGCCATGCACTCCCTGAAACTTATCTGTCGGTTGAGCCGAAAAAACTTCAATTCGATGGTGTTGAATCAGTTTGCATGAATCCTGCAAGTGAACAGATTATGCAGCAACCAGTATGTGCCCTGGATGGTGCCAATCTTGATCTTGCTGAGGCACATCCCTTAAATGAAGACCCATCTTCTACCAGCTGTTCTCAAGTTCCTCGTTTTATGGGCAGATTATTGCTTGATGGTGTGGGATCAGGATATTTGAACCCTGACAGTGCACCAGTGGAGCAGCAGCAGAAAAGTGCTTTGGAATGTGCCATTCTTGATCTTACTGGCGTGCATTCCGGAAAGGAGGACCAATCTCCGACCAGTTCACTTGAAGTACCTAATCCTACCGGCATGCAGGTTGAGAGTGATACACAGCACACTGTAGAAGAAACTGAAAGACTAACGAGACCTGACAGTTCTTCAGATCGGATCATCACTCGGAGTCCTGTGTCTTTTGAACAACAGTGCTCTGATTCTCATGTTTCACATCCTCCATACAGTGAAACTTTGCAGTCACCTTCCAAACTAGCTGATACTAGTTTTGGGGCTCCTGCATCATCACAAATATTGCCGGATAGTCTGTTAGAGGTGGCCGACAGTGAGGACCTCTTACATTCACCTGTAATTGAGGTGGATAACCAATGCTCCCAATTGGAGTCCGCTGAATGCCCAGAGCAGCTTCAACTTCAGACTGTAGAAGATACTGAAAGAATAACGCGACCTGACAGTTCTTCAGATCGGATCATCACTCGGAGTTCTGTGTCTTCCGAACAACAGTTCTCTGATTCTCATGTTTCACATCCTCCATGCAGTGAAACTTTGCAGTCACCTACCCAACTGGCCGATACTAATTTTGGGGCTCCTGCATCATCACAAATATTGCCGGACAGTCTGTTAGAGGAGGCCGACAGTGAGGATCTCTCACGTTCACCTGTAAATGATGTGGATAACCAGTGCTCCCAATTGGAGTCTGCTGAATGCCCAGAGCAGATTCAACCTCAGACTATAGAAGATACTGAAAGAATGACAAGACCTGACAGTTCTTCAGATCGGATCATCACTCTGAGTTCTGTGTCTTTCGAACAACAGTGCTCTGATTCTCATGTTTTACATCCTCCATACGGTGAAACTCTGCAGTCACCTACCCAACTAGCTGATACTAGTTTTGGGGCTCATGCGTCATCACAAATATTGCCGGACAGTCTGTTAGAGGAGGCCGACAGTGAGGACCTCTCACATTCACCTGTAAAGGATGTGGATAACCACTGCTCCCAATTGGAGTCTGCTGAATGCCCTGAGCAGCTTCAACCTCAGACTGGTCCTTTGGGTGATGCTTATAAAACAAGCCTTTCCCCTTATGAAATACAAAGTAACGACACACATTCCAATGGTTGTCCTGTTGCAAATGTCTCTGTATCTGAAGAAAATGACTTATCTCAGGAGCAACATTTGTTGGCCAGAACATCTTTAGAATTCAAGGAGACCGATGTGGAGACTCCCTTTGGCCCTGCTTCCCCGGTCACACAAAATGAGATGCTCAATGGGAAGGCAGTATATGATGCAGTCAACTGCCATTCGGGAAAGTTGGATGATGTTCAGGTAAACTTCTCAGCTTTGACCAAAGCATGCAACATTTCTGTCAGCAACAAAAAAGACGAGTCTGCAGTGCCAGAAGTTACGAGCAGTGCTTCAGCTATAAGAACCAGCGAAATGCACTCAACTGAAAGGAACACTATAACTTCGGCCGAAGATCTGCAACAAAATGGTACCATGCTTGCTATTTGTTGAATATATATTTGCTAGTTTTTTTGGTAGCAAAAGTTATTGTGCCATGTCCTTACATTGTTTCTTATCTTGCAGGAAACGAACAAAAGACCTCTATTCTTGAGAATGCTGTTAAAGAAAATGTTAATTCATGTACAGCAGAAAACGATAAACGGAAATTTTCACAACCTTCTGTTCAGTACTTCTTACGTAGTGCAGCATCACATGAGAAAATTAATCTGCTCAAGTCAGACAAAAGCAGTGCTGCTTGTGACCAGAAGAGGTCTGTTCAAGATGGAGTCAAAGTAAATGATAGTTTGTCATCTAAAAGAAGAAGAATAAGGCGCCGATCAGACTTTGACCTTTCCAGGACACCTTGCACAAATTCATTGTCTCTGAACCACCAAGTTGACATTGCTGGTCCTATGTTAACCGCGACAAATTTCTCAGAGAAATCCCATCCTTCGAGTCCTTACTTCTCAAGTTCAGGAACCTGCAAGAGCATGTCTCTGGAGTCAGAGGGGGGAAATGCTGCAAGTGACGTTTATGGAAATGGGAATTCTTCACGGGGAAGAAGAAATGCAACTAGCCTATTAAATGTTGTCCTTGATAACTCTCCTACTGCAAGCACCAGCAGGAGTGCATTGGAGGGAAGGGTCTTCAAAACTTCTCAAGAACAGAAACAAAATAAGTTGGAAGTTGAGTTTCTGACAACGACTGCTGCTTTGCCTTATTGCTCTGGCATCCTATCTCATAACGAGGAAAACTGCACACAACAGGTATGTGTTCAGCAAGTGTACCTGACTACCAGTTCCCTTTCCTCTCTGAATAATATACATGTTTATTTGTTACGGAAGAACAAGTTGTATTTTTTCCTTGCAAAATATGTTATGAAGTAGTAAACTAGTGGTAATGCTCAGTCTGTCTGCACTATTGGCGGGGCCTTTTCTTTGGATGCTTTTGTCTAACAAATTCGAATCCAGTCACATAGCTTCTCTATTTCTTGTTTTTATTACTATCTCTCTAAGGGATAGCTGATAGGAATATTCATGGGTATTTCATCACGATTTTGTACTGATGAACATACAAATTCCGTATATGGCCTGGCAAGTTTGTAACATCCATATTGATTTGATGGCCCTTCTACAGTAGTACTGTACCCGTTAGTATTAGATTTGACTTTGTTGGCATTTATAATTGGTAGAGTTGGGTAATGTCCACTCTTCAGTCTATATTGCACTTGCTATTTTATGTGTGCTACTAGTAAATCCTAGCGTATTTACTGTTTTTTTTTGTTGTTGGCAGGAAGGTACTTGCTTAGAAGTTCAGGACCTAAATGTCACTGATGCGAGTGTGGCAGACCAGGAAATGGTTCTTGAGACGGATAACTTATCATCTCCAATTGCAATATTAAATCAAGAAAATTATTCTGGAACGGAGCCATTTACTCAATTCCTGAGTTATGCTTTAGATCAACATGGTGAACAAGCATCTGCTCCGAATGCACTGTTTCATAGGAAATTATGTTATGGATCCAATGTTAAACGTGGTAGGAATTATAAAAGTTATGATCCAAAGGGACATTTGCTGCCTGGTGCTGCCATTTCAATGCCAGTATTCGAGAGATTTGATGTTCCTGGCCAATTTGACAGCCCCATTATCGGAAAAAGGTCATTTGAGTCCCTTCACGATTCTCGCCAATTAGACACCATTAGCTCAGATCCTCCAAACAAGTATAATACCAACACAGCGAGTAGTTTCTATCAGCTATTGACAACTATGTCACCAAGAAACAGTCGCAGCGTTATGGACTCTTTCGGATATGGACCGGAACTTGATTCCTTTTTCATTTCTGATGACGTAGCCTCGTGCTCTTCAAATGATAGCAGCAGACAAGAGATTAATGAAACTCCGTTGACTCCATCAGTTGAAAAATATAGCCTCCAGAAAATTTCATTAAGATCTGGATCTGGTTCAGAACATATGGGTTCTATTCCTGAACTTAAAATCTTCCGAATTGATGAAGATAACAGCATTCTGGAAGAAGATGAGTACCAAGACAGGGCTCCTGGATCTGTGGATGTGAATTACTCATGCCAGCGGCCCTCTGAGAGAGCAGCACTCAAGGATATTACTGGATTATGTCAAAACAACAGAAATTCTCCGTTTCTTTCGATGAGATGCATGGATAAAGGTAACAGCATAGACTTGAGTGCAGAATCTGTCAGTAGTGAGCTCACTTATCATTCAAATATAAAAAATGATAGCATTAAGCGAAAATACAATCATCCTACTTCAGTTAAGAGAGAAGGGAAAGCATCCCGTTCTCTTCATGGCAGATTAGGCACGACAGAAATAATCAGTAGCACAAATGGAAGACACAGGAGTGCAGCAAATGTTGACAAACAAGGCACGACAGAACTAAAGAGCAGAAATGGAAGACACAGGAGTGAAGCCAATGTTGACAGACAATCTAAGCCTAGCAATATTGTTGCCAATGTGACATCTTTTGTACCTCTTGTAAAACAAAAGTTGCAATCTACAACAGTGTGCGGTAAGTTTATCTGTTTAATTGCATTAGTTATTTCGAACTATATGCTAAATCTACAAATGTTCGATGGTGCTCATAAATGGCTTCTACAACTGGGGTTGCTGTCTTGCAGTTAAAAAAGATGTTAAGGTGAAGGCACTTAAGGCAGCTGAAGCTGCAAAACGTCTTGAAGAGAAGAAACAAAAAGAGCAAGAAAAACGGAAAGCGGCTGCAAAAGCAGAGCGTGAAAGACTGAAGCAAGAGAAGGAATTAAAACAAAAACTTGAAGAGGAACAAAAGAAGAAACGGGAAGTTGATGCGGCCGCTAAGAAGCGGCAGAGGGAAGAAGGAGAAAAGCGGGAAACAATGAAAAAAAGAAAATGCATGGATGAAGCTCAAAAGCAACAGAAGCAGCCTATGGAAAGACAACGAGGCACGAAGGACGGGAAATATGCTCGTCAAAAAGCTTCTGTGAGTATAAGCTATATATATATTTCCACCTTTCCCTCCTCAATCAGTACGCTGTTTAGAAAATATATGTTGTTTTTGTAATTTGAGTCGCAAAACTCTCAGATTAATCATATGAAATTTGTGCGTAGGGCTTTCAAAATGTATGTTTCCCAAGCGTCATGTGATATATTCTTGAACAGAGGGGTTATTTGTTTTTTAATATTTAAAATTAAAATCATGGCAGGATAATATGGAGCCAAGGAAGAATTTGGTTGATGTAGGCAAAAACCAAGTTCCATCTGACGAGACTACTGAACATGCCCTTCAATACAAGGACAGTGAAAGTAAGGATGAGAAAGGTGTTGCAGTAGATGACAGGAATGCAAGTTTTGAATCTGATGCTAAGGAAACTATCCTGAACAGTCTTGAGGAGGTATGCTTTTTTTATTTAACTTCATCATGCAGAATGTTGTTATCTGTAAATCTGCATATGTTGGTACTACTCATTCGTCTTTGACATTGATCCATGACTGATATGTTACATGCTTGCAAATAATAGAAGTATTACAAGTCAATACTTGTATACAGATATACTAATGGAAGTTCTTTTGAAATGGTCACATGATAGTGGCTTCTACGCCATAATGCATGCTCATCAGTTAGTTTGCTAAGAGAAGACTTTGGAAGACATGAGTAACAGTACCCGAAATATTTTTCTCTCCTTTTGAGGGTATAATACTTAGAAAGCGGCAAAATTGTTAGAATGTACAAACATCTGTAGCGTCATCGCAGTTGGGACAAAGCAAAAATAGGTTGTCAACCTGAGCGGTTTTGGTTTCTCGTTTGACAATAGTTTCAGTTTGTAGTGCTTTTCATTGATTTCACTCTAGTATCAGCAACCACTATAATTTTTGAATCATCTGCTCTTGATATTAATGAAACTTTTGCCAGTCCTACACAATGACTCCGTATAAAGATTCTGATGATGAGGACGATGATGATTACGACGAACATGAACAAGAAGCAAGGCGCAGAAGGAAATTTGTTCCTTCTTGGGCTCGGTACGTGAACTGACTACGGAATTTTGCACATAATTGACAGCAGGATTCTCTGTTTTAATACTGATAAGCATTGTGATGCAAATGACAGACTGAAAGTTTCTTCTGCCGTTAGTTATTTTTTTAATATAAACTTTTTTTGGGCGTTTTCATTGTGCTTCGTATTGGCATAGTACCTCGAGACTGCTAATCACATAGCGTTCATGTTTGCAGAAAAGAAAACTTGGATAACATCTTACTATCCAATAAAACATTAAACCCTAGAGACATTTTTGCACGGAAGCTGTCCTTCAACATACCTGAAGGTAATGTCCATTTCATTCACGTTTTTGTCAACAAATCTATTCCTATAATTGCTACTGTTGACCTTGTTGCCTCCTTCCTACCTGTTGTGTGCAGTCCTTTCGGCGCCCGTTCCACAGCGCGGCTTAAGATAGCCTTCCATTCCATTTGATGAAGTAGTAGTGGCAATATGTCATTGCCGTTGTTCTTCTGGCCTCCATTTCGCATTGGCAGTCAGTGATGTGTATAAGCTGACCAGCAGTCTCTCTCTCTTTTGTAACCCGTAAGCTAGGAAGAATGTTCTATGTAGGTGAACATTGCTGTGCCACTTGACTACTTACCTAGCACCGATCATTGCTCGGCAAAGTTATAGCTTTGTTTATAATGGTTTCCGTCGTATTATTTTTGACGGGGAAAGTGAGCTGTTTTGTCCGATGAGTGCAGTCGGGAGCCAAGGTGTGTGTGCAACAAAATTAGCCTCTCTTGGACAGAACAAAAACTCCACTTTGACCAAAGAGGAGACTTGGATGCAAATATACATTGGCGCAGCTGCTGTCGCCAAGAATCCACCCTCTTTCAGTGTGTTGTTGATGACATCCATGCAGTGGGATTGGATAATTATTAACGTGTTAACGCCAAGCTGATCTGATGGGATGAACACCATTTATTAACACAGCATGTGCTTCCGATGTTGCCGCATCGAGCGCAGCAGAAATCGGACAGGAGCTAGCAGCAATAAAAACGACCTCTATCATCTCGGATGACAGCTCCTGTAGCTCCAGTGCCAGATGAAGGATCGAACCGGGCGTCGACATTCACAGAAACAGAACCATCATGCGCCTTTGTCCATGTGCTCCTGTAGCTCCTTCACATAAGAATAAAGTGTGTTTAATATCTTCGCCGAGTAGAACAATTCGGGCGCAAGCTTTTACTATTTGTCAGGTGAACACCAAAACACCAAAAAATTTACGATTTGCTAGAACACCAAAACACGGCAAAAATACCAAGTGAACATTTCCACCCAGATATCTTTGTTTCTTGTTGGAACCCAACACTTCCACGATATACTATAACATTAATCCTTCTAGAATTGGAGGCCTCTCATTCAATTAAGGTCTCCAATTTGAAATTAGGACATCGATTTTGACCCGGCCAACAATTTTTCACTCAATTATTTTAATCCTCCATAACACTAAGCTCTCGGTCTTCTCTACTCCTAAAGGAGCCGTCCCTACGTGGTTTCGTTCGTTCGTACCTAATCGAAGGCATCCCACCCTGCCGATTTTTTCCCTAGCGAAGCCCACCTCCTAATCGAAGGCAGCACACGCCTCTCGCTCTGCCTCTCCTCTGTCTTTCTTCTCGACCCGGCTAGGGTTCCACCCGCCGCCACTCGCCCGCTCCCCTACCACGGTAGCACCAATCTCCTTGCCCCCCTACATCCTCTCCAAGGCATCCACCATGGCGCGCCCCACGTCGATGATCTCCGGGATTCAACGAGGCAGCGATGATCTCAAGGCATCCGCCATGCCGCCAATCATCACCCCGGCACCACCGAGATCAATGAGGCTACGGGATCCCGCGAGCGTGGACCTGAAGGAGTGTATCTGCTAGCCAAGATAAGCACCGGTGCCTTCAGCAGCAGCAGCAGCTACCGCTCGGCGACGGCCGGGATCCATCGAGAGGTACGTGCCGCCCGAGGACATCAGCGCCTGCAACTTCAGCGGTGGTGGTCGGGGCGCCCATCCGATGCACAGGGTCGTGATGTCCAGCATAGCCAGCAACACCCTGTACTTGCCGAAACTTCCCCACGAACATGTACTCTTCTGACTTTCAATCAATCGGGCTCAATTCCTGAGAGCATACACATCACGTACGTCAGTTGTTGAGAGTAGCATAGCATATACGTACACGAGGAATTTTATTGACCGGCTTCAGTTTTTGAGAGCATACACAATAGGTACGTATGTGCTAAGAATTTTGATGGGTAATCAATCTTAAGAGAGTAAAAGGATTGTTATGATTTTCCTCATGACTAAATGACACAACAACAGATTTTTTATCTACACGAGTACATACAGATTCGGTAGCACACCTAGAAACAGAAAATGCCAAGAACATAACATGCAGTAGTGAGTTGAGACTTGAGAATACAATAAGCTAAACTATTGTTCTGATTTCTGTTGTACCAAGTTGAAGGTATTCAAAAAAATAATAATTGAACTTTCTGCTAGCAGCACCAGCTTCAGTTGAGATGTTAGAAAAATCTTCAGTTCAAGATTTAGGAACAATGAGTTAGCTTAACACACGTAATTATATACTAAGTACTTATCTTAAGAATTTTCTGCATTGTCTAATGTGTGCATCTGTACTTGTTGTTGCTGTTGTGCGTGGAAGATAAAAGGGAGCAGGGCATATGAGTTTGTACTGATAATGACACATCTAAAATATTTTATTTGGTTTAGTAATCTGGCCGGGCATACATTTTTCTAGCAATGTGGTGCCGGTGGCGACAGCAGTTCGGTGCTGCGAGACGGCCGATGTGTGCGCTGGGCCACTGGCGAGACTCCCTGACAGGCATATTTTGGTGACTACTTGTGTTCTCGTGAAATCCATCCTCTGATTACATTGTTTCTGCAGGTTTATGTGGAAGGAACCACTACCATGTCCACCCAAAAAAGGAAAGCCAACATCAGGGAGTTCTAAGGTAACTAAACAAACGTCCTGCATAATGTAGAAAAACAGGACAAAAAAGCATTTGTGGTTTGGATATGTGATACTGAAAAATTCACATTGTCTATCTACTACAGCTGTGATATTTCCTTCCCTCGTCTAACTGGAACATGGGATCAGCAACTCTGACGACCAGAGGTCGAGGGTTTTTTGCTCGAAGAAGTACAGGAGGAGAGCAAGAGGCCGCCCTCCAAGATCAATGCTGAAATAGATGAACAATCTACATTGAGTGGAACAGCAAGGTTGTGCTGCCCAACTGCAGCCATGACATGTGCATCAAGTGCTACAGTCAATGGTCAGTAAGAATACATCGCATGATCCCGGTTATTATTTTTCATGCCATGCTCATTCAACTAGAGCAAATATTTTTGGTGTTTGGTTTAATGCGAGCTTCAGAGGTATCAGTCAACACTTCATTCTGATGTAATTAAGTGCTTCAGCAGACACAAATGTAGCATATTTTTCAGATAGCAATGCACTATGAGTAATTAAGCTGTTGTGACCATCATTATTACCAGTACACTTTCTGAGATTTTAAGCTTTAAAAATAGTTGCACTTAGGTTCTGCCAGAATGATTCCTGCGGAGCTTTGAAATTCTCCTACCAAGCAAGGGGTTTTACATGTCTACATTGACACACTTTCTATGGTGGGCTCCTTACCAGCTAGACAAGCAGACGGAATGCACCAGCCTACTCACCAATTTAAAGATCCACGGGCTGAGAGCGTGCATCGCACCGGCTTGTGGATGAGCAGCGGCGGCTTCCCCTTGATGAACGGTGGTGGTGGCGGTGGTAAGTAAATGCGAGTGGTGGTGGCCTGAGAACTGGAGCATCACTATGGTGCTAATTCCCTGTCTCCCCCTCATTTGATTACATGATATTGTGTTTACTCCTATCTCTCGTTTGATTGCATGCTCTCGAAGGTGGGAAAGGGGGCTCGGAGGTAAGGGCAAGCCATGGATTGTTTTGCATTTTTACAATATGACATTGTCATTAACGGTTCAATTTTACACACATGGATATGTATTGTGTTGTCAACTTTAGTATACACACATGGATATGCCTTTTATTTGTATGACACTTCACATCAGCTCATGATTAGTGTGTTATTGTAAAGACTGAAATGAGATACTTATCTTATTTCAGTCGTTTGCTTTTGCTTCCTGTCAGAGATAATTATCTCGTTTTAGTTGAGCATTGGGAAATGTTTAGTTCATTAGACATTCATATCAGTATGAAAGGCTCGTCACATCTTTCTCCCCTCCCCCGCGTCGCTCCTTCCTGAGCGACTCGGGAGCGAAACCTTGCACGGCGCTGCCGGCCCTCCCCTCCGCCTCCCACCGCCGCCGCTGCCGTTGGCCCTGCCGTGGTGGCGGCGGGCCCCTTCCTTAAACGGGGGAGGGGATCCTCTGGTCGCTCTGCACGGCGGAGCTCGGTGTTCGAGGCGGTGACCCCGAATCTGGTGGCAGCGGCGCGTCCTGACTGACCGCGGCGGCGCGCTATTGGGTGGCACGTAGTTGTGTCTGTGCGTCTTAGGCTGGGGCATGCACGTGGGAGCTCGCGGAGGCGGACACATGCTATGGCGCGGCAGCGCACGGGGGTGGTCTGCGGCTGCTCGGGCCTGGGCTTCACGTCGCCGTTGGCGGCCGTACATGGCCGGATCCATGGGGCTCGGCCCGGATCTGTGGGCTAGCGGTGGCTGTAGGGAGATGGAGGTGGTGCGGTGGGGGCAGGGGGTGCAGCATGCGCGGCGGGGTTGCGCAGGGGCGTCGTGGGCTCTCAGCCTGCGAGGATCTGGCGCGCGAGGTGCCTCGCGGTGCATGGCCGATCCGCGGACCGGGACGACGGCTGCTCGTGCAGCGTGGGGGCGGGGCCTGGCCGGTGACCTGCCATTTTCGGCGGTGACTCCGATCTCGACAGCGACGTGGCTCAGCAACGGGGTGGCACGGGTGATGCTACGGTTGAAAGCCCTGTGTTGACTTTGGTCGGCACCGGCGGCACCAGCGCTTTTTGGCGTCGGATCCCTCCTTGGAGGTGCCGTTGTGTGATGCATTGGTTTCACGCCTACTTTGTTCATTCTCTAGGCGAAAGCCTTGGATCCAGCTTCTGGATCGGATGGCGGCGGTGTCCTTGACGTTGTTTTTACCACCATGGTGGCGGTTGTCTTCGGAGATGCTGGTCCATACTGCTTGCCTGAGGTTTGGGGTGGTGGTTGGTTGGTTTGAGGTGGGTGGTCGGTGGTGATTGTGGTGCGGCCGATCTGGGGTCGACGGCGGTTTGTGTCGTGCTCGAGTGCTCCTGTGTCTCTGCTTGGCAAATATAGCGCAATTAGTGTTATCATGCCAAATCATTCCTAGGCATAAGTGATTTTCTTTCAGTATAGTGCCCGAATGATTCACCACCAACATGTTCTTCCAATTGATTTGTAAGTATTCAAAGCATTATTGTTTGATTTTATTATACTTGATCAAGTATCGTGCGAATGAAGCTAAATACAACATTTCTGATAATGTGTGAGAATTAGATCTTAATTTGTAATAGATTTATAATCACTCTATATGTGTACATCGTCAAATTGGTTTTTTGTTATCAAAATGGACTTCCATTATTACCCGATTGTTCCCGTGCTATCTTTTTTCTACGTGTGAAATTTAACATGCATCATGTTTATATAACTTCAGCAAAATATTTCAAAAGCCCGTGGCAACGCACGGGCAATCTACTAGTTTTTTTAATGCCTCACAATCAATTGAAGTCTCAATTTGGAGTTGGGTCATCCAATTTTGACCGAGTCAATAATTTCACAACGAGCTCTCTCATTCATTTTTTTAATACACTATGCTCCCTAATTTTAAAGTTTCTCCCATCAATCCTTGATTTTGACTCCGTCAATCCTTTGTCGTGGTAATGAAATCTCTAACTTCGTTAAGTTATCCCGTTTTAAAGCCTCTCATTCAACTCAACAATTTCACAATGGGCTCTCTCATTCATTTTTAATACACTATGCTTCCTAATTTGAAAGCTTCTCCCGTCAATCCTTGATTTTGACTCCATCAATCCTTTGTTGTGGCAATCAAATCTCTAACTTCGTTAAGCTATCCCGTTTTAAAGCCCATCGTTCAACTCTTCAATTTGGATTGGATATATAATTGACTGAGTTTTGACTCCATCAATCCTTTGTTGTGGCAATCAAATCTCTAACTTCGTTAAGCTATCCCGTTTTAAAGCCCATCATTCAACTCTTCAATTTGGATTGGATATATAATTGACAACTCTTCAATTTGGATTGGATATATAATTGACTGGGTCGTTCACCCTGGCTTCGTGGTGGGATCTCTCGATGAATGTGTGACAATACGAAAGTGTCGCCTATGACACGTTTAGCATCAGCGTAACACACGTGTCCAACAACGTAAGTAACTTTCTCGTGTTTTTGTACTAATGAAAAGACGTCCTTCAGTCACACGGTCAAAAAATCCACCCAAACACCACAATAAAAAAAGAAAAATGATAATAAACTCACGAACGATTCGCTACGGATTGGTCATACCAAACATTTCCCATCAATCACTTCCCCGATTTGCAACTTTGACCCACTTTTTCCCTAATCTCTGACCATAAATTGACACATTCATCTGTAAGCATGAATTCGTAAAGTCTGTCCGTATGAGTAGCATATTTGATAAAAAAAAATACACTTTATTGTATCCACGCATGCCAAACCAACTAATACGTAAATATTTTTTACAACTTCAAAAAAATTACATAAAACATGTACAACCCTAAGAATATAAACGGCGTGGCAAAGCGCGCACTGCCCTTCTAGTTCTTGCCAATCCTTACTTGTTCCGGTTGAGCCAGAACCATCAGCACGTTGGAGGGTAGCACCGAATTAAGACGCCCACTCTATATGATATATGCACAACGCACAGAGAAATACCCATTGCTTGTGCTTTTCAACTGATATAATAGAGATAATCGTTGGATCTCTCATTCAAAACTATTGTCACATACCCCTCCGTTTCAAAATAAGTGTCACGGATTTAGTACTAAATTAGTATAAATTTTGTACTAGATCAACGACACTTTTTTGGGACGGAGGGAGTAATAATTAAAAGAAGATAGTCTTTCTTGTTGCCTTTACTCTCTCCTAAGACAGAAATTATCCTACTGTGTGTGATCTTTATTCTCTCTATGACGAATTTTCTGGCAAGCTCTCGTCTGGACTCAGGGAGAACAAAGTCGAACAGGGCCTCCACGAAGCCCGGCCCAGGCCCATCTTCATATTATCCTCTTCCGTCGCCTTCGTTACTCCTCGTCTCCCTCTTCCCCCCTCCCTCCACTCCGCTCCCTCCAAAACCCCAGCAGAATGGAGGCAAAGGCGCTCCCCCTCTCGCACTTCCGCGCGCGGGCGGGCTCGCCGCTCCTCCTCTCCGCGGACGCCAGATCCGCCGCGCGCAAGGGCTCCGGCGCGCCAGGTACTCCGCATTCCTCCATGGAGTCGCAGGCTGTTCTGCTCGGGGCTAATCGGGGGATTGTTTCGCCGTGTGTGTTTTGGGCAGGGAGGAGCAGGGCCTCGAGGTACGACGCGGGAGCGCCTCCGAGCAGGGCAGGTGCAGTGGGGGAACCGATGTCGCGGCTTAATTTTGCTGTTTGTTCGGTCAGTTGCTCCACGGGTTGCTTATCTGATGAATCGCTGTGAATTTTTCCCCCTCTTCTGAAGGGAGGGGCGGGGTCTGGAAGCGTGATGATCCGGAGGATTCACCTCGCCGAACAGGTAACAAAATGCTGCTATGGTGGTCAATAACCGTATTTTATACCTGACATTTGTTACCCCATATTCAAATTATGAGTACTTTATACGTTCATTTCCCAAAAGGGGGTCTCTGCATCATTGTGATGCACACGGTGATAAAATATTTTATGTGTGCAAAAAAGAGTAAATAACCAAGGACCTCACCTAATGCGAATTCACGTTGCATCCCTCACCGGTCATACCTGCATCTTTTCAGTATTCTCAAAAAAGGAAGTATGAGTGAATTAATGTAAGATCAAGCAAAGTACAGAAGCTAGGAATGACCCTGCCACAACATGATCATCCCTAGTATAATACGATATTGTACTTCGTCTCTGTGTTAAGCTGGTTGTCTGATCCAAATCTACTGTGTTTTTTAGGGATGACTGGAGTTCCAAAGCTTAATCCCAAATTCTCAACCAAAAGAGCAGGTGAAGAGTGCTGCTTGAATAATGTAGCTAAGTTGCTCACCTTAACCGATTTTCTGTGTTTATGCAGGGACAAGTAAGGTTCCAGTTGTTAATTTCGAGGTTTCTCATCACAGAGCAGGTAAAATGTTGATGTTATGATTTTTTATTTTGCTAATCATATTTGCCTTGCATGAATCTCTGGGTATGAATGTATGATCTAATTGATTGGAATTATTTTAATCATTCGTAATGTTTGTGTTGTTGCCATGTTGGAGCAGTTGCAGCAGTGAGGTTGCTAAGAGCTGATAAGGGGAAAGCGTTTGTTGATCTTTTAAATGAGAAAGCAAACGATTCTGGGGAAAATGAGATGGGCTATGTAGAAAGGACGTTAGGGTTCAGCACACGGCATTTGGATGACAGGGATATAAGATTGGTAAAAGTCATATATTTCACATGTTGAAATGTTTGTTCTGTCTATGAATTTCAGTTTGTTTACAGGCAATTAAACCATGCTGGGTTATTGCTGGGAAATAGGAATATGATGCTGTGAGAGAAACAACTCTTTTGTTGCATCAACGTAATGATGTTATTTGTATTTGATGAACATATAGCTAACTAGTTGTCAGTTTTGTTTCTTCATTTTCTTTATCACTCTACCTGTGATATAGGGTGTCATGATGAACATATTGCACAAATGGCTCAGCAACTCTGTAACAGTACAACACACCTAGGACGACTTGTCTATGCCTGCGTAGGAATTCAAACCTTTTGATTCTCTTATGGTTGGATTGTTAGGTTACTGTCATAGTAGCTGGAACTGTACGTTGGAAACGCTACATTGATTATCTTATCATGTCACTCTGTAGTGAAGAGAAGGTGTTCAGCAACATGGAACCGCTGCTGCTGCAGGTTTGTCTTATATTTCTTATAGCATATAATCTCATTGAATACCCATTGTAGAAGTTTACTCCTGCTTGCAAAATATTTGAGGTTAACACTTCTGATTTCAGATATTGCGAATTGGCTTCTTTGAAATTCTCAAACTTAATGTACCAGCTTATGCTGTCGTTGATGAGGTATGTTGATAGTATTTAGCATGTACTGGAATTAAGTTAGCCCTTCGTTTGGTTTATGGTTGACCATAATGTTAAATGCGGCAACTGGTATCGCTTAATTAAAGTGATCCCCTTCCTGTTTATTTAAGTTCCAAAGAAAATGTGGGCATGTGATACTGAGCTCTTTTTCTTATCATTTCATAACGCAAAAGTTAAATGCTGTAGATGGTTGTGTTTTTGTTCTCTGGTAGTTGGCATGCTGGATATAAATTATTACGACAATAGCCAGTATGCTACACCCGAACCCCCAAAGGATGATGTGGTTATGTTCCTATTTTAATATCCTGAAGATCTACTTTGTTACTGGTGTTTGTTAGATGGTGGTTTTCAAACTTGGTGTGTCCATTATTTGAGGTTGACATGTAGTATTATATTATTGTTGTCAGTTCTACTAAAGTCTGAAGCCAATGTCACCAGACAATATATTTGCTTTGTTTTCGAAAGGAACCTGATAATGTGTCTTGCAAACCGAATTTTAGAATGTAAGGCTTGCGAAAGTAGCTTTAAGGCCCGGTGCTGGGAACATGGTGAATGCAATTCTGCGTAAACTTCTGTTACTGAAGGTAAAACCTGGTCTACTCAGACTAGTCAGTAGGGTTATGTTGTAAGCCTGTAACGTCATTGTTTTGCTTTTATAATTAGGAGACAGATTCTCTTCCTCTTCCAAAGATAGAAGGTGATGATCGTGCCCAAGCTCGTGCTCTTTCCATAATTTATTCTCATCCTGTTGTAAGTTTGCTTTACTTCCTAAGCTTTAGTTCTCATCATGTTGTAAGTTTGCTTTACTTCCTAAACTTAGTTGACTTCTGTTTTAAAGTTTTAAAGCGTCAAATTTTTGTTTGTACAATCAGTAGGTTTACTGCACTGTTGATAACATTCCACTTGAAATCATGCCTGTTATCAACCAATGTCCTTGTTAACTGGAGTAATGTACCTGTGGGGACTTCAATGTACTTGCTGTTTCTGACATTTCTTAAGAGCATAATATAGAAGATTGGTAGACATGTTTTGTAAACTGTAATGTGTATCTTAAAAAAAAACTGTAATATGTTTTCTGCTCTGCAGTGGATGGTGAGAAGGTGGATTCGATTTCTTGGAAAAGAAGAAGCTCTAAAATTGATGAATTGGAATAACAGTGACCCTTATTTCAGTCTAAGGTTTTAATTTTTAAGCGTGCTCTTCTGCGAATTGCAAATTACCTGCTCCGCTGCTCTGTTTATGCATGTGTTTCTCTGATTGACTGATCTTTGTGCCATAGGGTGAACACAACAAATGGCTACACAAGGGATGATCTTGTTACTCGATTGGAAGATTTGCAGGTACTTACGATAATTCTTAGTACCTGAGTTCCATCCTATTCATGACTAAGGTAGGAAAAATAGAAGAGCCATGCTATTTAGCTACATACTCCCTCCGTCCCATAATGTAACGTCTTACATTATGAGACGGAGGGAGTAGGATTTATCCAATTTAGTAGTCATGTTGGGGTCATACTCTGCCTTGATTACTTGCATTGGGTTTCATCACTTGATTTTCTTGTGTAGGTTCACTATGAAAAGTCAATTATGGACGAATTTGTCCGCATTCGTGAGGGCATGCAGGTAAGGAAGCTGAATAGTTTATTCCGTGGTCACTGCTCAACTGGTGTTTGCCAGACCAATCTGTTCTATTCATATCCTCTTAATTTCTTATAAACTGGATCTGGACAGATACCATACTTGACTTCAGTCCAAGGAAATGCTGAGAGCTAGTAAAAATGAATGTTTAAGAAATAAAACTGAAATGCTGTATTTTGATACTATTAGCTAGAAAGGAAAGGATAGTGCTATACGTCTGGTGTCTTTAGATATTATTTTGATGCTATTGCTATGGAACACAAAGCACTATAACCCACCATAAATTTCATTATGTAAAATTTAGCTGTGTATCATACAAGTTCATTTATATTCAAGTAATCTGTGCAGTATTTGTGGGCACACGGTCTCCCCAATTTTCCTTTAATCCATAAGAAACTCTAGTGATTTTTTAATTGCAATATTGCATTAGGTCTGCACCTTTTCTTATAATGCCTCTCGAGATACTGGCTGGTATCTTGATATCTTAATTTCTTCCTTGCAGGCAGTCTTACAAGCTGGATTACTGAAAGAAGGCATGTGTGCCGTGCAGGATGAGAGTGCAGGCAAGTCGTGAACGTTACTTGTTGACCACCTTTTATTTATTATAAATGGGATCATGATATTCAAAGGCTTTTCACTATGACTACATGCTGATGTAGAAAGAACTATTCACTATTATGCTTTATACTCCATTACGTTAAGTATTTACCCTTTTTCCTTATACGGTTCCAAGTTTTGGTGACAACAGCAAGTTTCATTGAAGATCCTATAGATAACCCATACTAAGCTTTACAGAACCTATTGCAGGTTTTGTTGTGTCTGTGGTCGATCCACAACCTGGGGAAACAATCATGGATTGTTGTGCTGCGCCTGGCGGGAAGACTTTGTTCATGGCATCCCGGCTGGCAGGACAAGGTGAGAGATTGGAATGAGAGAGTTCAATCTTCTGTTGATATTGCAACTGGAGAACTGTGAGATCTTGTGCTAGTGTCTATCTTTTCCTTTCTGGCCATGAATCTATAATGTGTTTTGTTAGCATGCTATGATTTTTGCAAAAAAACTTGTGAGCAAAATGCTCAAATGAATCACATTTCACATGTTATTCTTGACAGCCTGCTCGGGGTGCCACGCACCATCGGCAGATTCGGTTGTTATGACCTAGTAACGTGTGCCAGTAGCTGCTGTTGTTAACTTTTTGTCAGATATAAATCAACCAATGTATTATATTTATGTCCTTCGAATGTAGCATCTGATGCTATTTAATGGTTAGCTGGTATAAAAATTATTCATCCTTTCATCTCCACTGAAAACTAGCATTTGTGAAAGTATACATTCAACACCGACAAGGAAATAGTACTCACAGGTCCAGAATAGTTAAGTTTTACCAGATCTGATCTTGTTAACACATTATGTCATTGATGCGGAGCAAGCTTCTAAGTCTGGAATACATAGTATACTTTACTTGATCACTATTATACAGGGAAGGTATCGGCTCTTGACATAAACAAAGGCCGCTTGAGAATTCTCATGGAGGCGGCAAAGTGCCACAATCTTGATGATATAATCACTGATATCCATGGTGATCTTCGACTATATGCTGTAAGTTTCCAAGAAACTTCATAATTACTACTCCATAAAAAGCCTCAGAAAGAAAGAATAATGCACCTCCAGTGGAAATATTTATCAGGAATATGCCTATTGACTGTTACAAACTTATGGTTAATGTTTTATCAACACATATGGTAAGGAGGCTTATGCACATGTAGACTTGTATTGCAGAAGGAAAGCACTGCCAAATATGACAAGGTATTGTTGGATGCTCCATGCTCTGGGCTGGGTGTCCTTTCTAAGGTAGCTCTCTTTATCAAGTTGACTTTTTTTTCGAGAACTTCACCATCAAAGAGCATTGTACTGATCCGAATCTGGAATTACAAGTTGGCAAATTTTGTGATGAATTAAAGTCACCTTTTCTTCCCAAGAGGGCAGACTTGCGTTGGAATCGGCAACTTGAAGATCTGGAGGAGTTGGTGTGTCTGCAAGATGAGCTCCTTGATTCAGCGTCGTTGTGAGATTCTTATTTTTGCAAGTTCAAAATTTTGTGCAAGCAAATTCATATTGATAGCATCTAAGATTACTTTCAATGACTGTACTTGCAGGTTGGTAAAACCTGGTGGTGTACTAATCTACAGTACATGTTCCATTGATCATGAAGAAAATGAGAACCGGGTTACTGCTTTTGTTCAGAGGCATCCGGTACGAGTTCATATTTAAATTATTCATCGATCCTTCACCAAAGATACAAACTCAATGTTCAATTGATATAGGCAATATGTCTGTCCTTACAATTTGGGGTCCTGTTGGTAACTTGGTACTATTAAGCATTCTCCTAAGTATCATCACCAAACTTCTAGTCGTCTTTTAGTCATAGTATGAACTGAACTTCAATCCTTATCTAACAACTGGAAGTCGCTGTTAGCCCTGCCAGTTCAGGTTTAACAATGATATAGACTGTTCAGTTACAGATAAAACGAGGGTTATAGTCTATATCATTTCTGCAACCTTACCGGTTGGTTATGTTCACTGTCCGTCAAATCAGTTCTACATATATACAATCAAAAGAATGGCAATGAAATATTTTTATTTTTATCCTTTTCTTACTCAGTGATTGTTGCATGTTAGACAACATTTACTGACGTCTAATCATGTTGTATATTCATTTACTATGATATGCTACAGGAGTTTACCCCACAGGGTGTACATGGATATGTTCCTGCAGAATTCATCACAGATGATGGTTTCTATTCCTCAAGTCCAACTAAGCACTCTCTGGATGGGGCATTTGCTGCTCGTCTTGTCCGATCAATGCACTAGGACTCCTACAACTAGGTGAGCATGTGATAAGCAGAATCAAAAACTAAATATATTTTCTAATGTTTATATGAACTGAATTTCCCGTTCAAGATGTTTATCTGAGACATGCTCTAAAAATTATCTTTCCTCTTACAGATTTTAGAAGGGGATAGTTTTCTGCATTCTGCGGTCCATCTTGCTTCTTGGACTGCATGCAGTAAGTTGTATCATAGACAGTAATGCCGAGGTCATCCTTATAGGCACACTCCATTTTGATGTTGAGTGCCACCAATAATGTGTGTTGCAAGCTAGATATACCTGGAGTTGTGCCTGCTGGATACCTGAGCATGTCTATTAGGTAGGCCCTAGTGAAATTACCTGATAAAGTATGTTTGTTATGCATGATTTTGTCTCTTGTGCAGTACAAAGTGATAATCGCAAGGTAGATGATCATACATAGAAGTACGTCTAGAAATTTATCAGATGAAGTGTACTTCAAGAGAACCATAATTCCATAAATATATGCTACTTTGTTAGACATCAATGCCTCTTGTAGGACCTTACACTATTGGTATCAGCAGGGCCAATATCGCAAAGCTAATAGAAGCTAATGTAACTGAGAACGGTATTCTGCCTTTGTCTTTCCTCAAGAACATTGCTTCATAGAATGGAATATTGGTGATCACTAGCATTCCACACAGAATGAGCTGGGGGGAAAATACATTCAAGAGTATATTCCAGCCACCTGTCATAATTTGACTAAGCCCTCCGACCAGACAAATAAGGTTGAGTAATGCGACAGTTGCAATGATCACATATTCTGGAGCTGATGACCCGAATTCCATGATTTCTTGCTCATATCTCTTGGATTCATTTTCTTCACTTACCTTCGATGTAACTGCAAATGTCATCTTCGACAGTCCTAGTAACTTCCGGACAGTGTCAGTCAAGCCATAGAGATATGAGGTTATTCTTCTTACCATCCACATCCTTTGTTCGTTCCACCATCCTTTCAATGTGTCTCCACATGATAATGCCTCATACAGGCTATACATACTCTTCATAAATAAGACATATATGAAGGGTGTGATCCATGGACTCGTAATCTGAATGATACAGGAGTCATATTAGTTTTAATATAAAGCATATGAAACTAAAGTGAGGCTTTTCCTATTATGAAACATTACCTCTGGGAACAAGGAGATGCCTTTGAGGAGAGCTAGTGAAGGAATGATAACATAATATAGTGTAGGGATTGAATTGGGTGCCCATAATCCATAGATTGAGTAACCCATTTGATGCCGTAACTTGATTTTTCCATGCCCAAACATGAAGGGGCAGTACTTTGAAAGAAAAATCGAGAAGCTACCCTCGCTCCATCTTTTGTGTTGCAGTAGTGTCTGAGCAAGTGTTGTTGGAGCTACACCCAGAAATGCTGGTCTTGGAGGATTGCTGTGGACTGACTTCCATCCTGTGCAATGTATTTCCAGTCCGGTGATTATATCCTCTGCTGGGTAACCATATTTTATCCCAATCTCATCTCCCCACTGTGTGTTATGTTCATAAGTGGAGGCTGCTAAAGACTTCGCTTTCTCTTCAATCTCATCTATGCTCTCTTGTGTTTTGTCCTTGATTCCTCCGTTCCAGTCCTCCTTGTAGTCTTCCGTGTACCTCCTTCCGCAAAGGATCTCCCTTCTGTGGAAACATCCAGTGCCAACATACATAGGGCCACCCACACTGTCCATACCACCCATCAGCACCTTTAGATTGGGTAGCTATGTTAGTGGTAGAACATACATGCATAATGATTGCTCGTATTATGGAGAACATGAGAACGCAACTGAAGTTACAGTTTGACACCGCTGACCTGATTCGTGACTTGGTGGGAGTTCCCATATATATTATTCTTGGTCAAATTGTTATAGTTCTGGAGGAATTGCACAAATCCAATCTTGTGACCCATTTCTTCATCAAGGAAGAAGCACAGTGCATCTCTGATTGTATCGCAATTGTTGGAATACATATCACAGTCCACATTCATGATGATAGGGCTGTTGCTTATCACAGATGATATTCTTATCTGCATTTCAATAGAAAAATTGTCACATTTTAGAAATATTCATTATGGTCATAGCACAAACCTTTCATGGAACACTTGTGAATAAGTTCTTTTCATTTCACGTTCTCTTTTGTGCCTTGGTTTTCGTTTGCCATTTTGCTTGTTTTCACTGTAAGACGACACTATCTTGGTGATTCTTCTAACACAAATGATGTGCACTTGGGTGCGCTTTTGAGAAAAAAAATGTCTAGCAGTAGTGAATAAGTTTTTGTTTATATCTAAAACCAACATATTTTGAGCTCACATTCATTGCATGTATTTCACAAAATGCCAAAGAAGTGGAGATTTCTGCACTCCCTCAACTCTCTATTAACAGACAATCCAATGACACAAAATGAATTATTAGGGTGTCAACTCCATGGTACAATTTTCTCAGGGGCAGCTTGGTGCATGTAGCTTCCGCTTGCACAGGGTCCGGGAAAGAGTCTGACCACTTTGGGTCTTTTGTGCGCAGCCTTTCCATACATTTCTGCAAGAGGTTGTTTCTAGGACTTGAACCCTTGACCTCATGGTCACATTTTCTCAAAAGCCAAGAAATTGCATGCCAACATTTTGCTCATTTGGTTACTCTTGCAAAGATTACTCTTCACTAAAAACTTCAAAATTATGAATTAGAGTATGTTGCAACTAATATGTTGCTAAGACTCAGTATAAGAAAATGGGCTAATGAAAACTACAAAATTTACAATGAGTTGTATGCTTAGTATGATGAGCCAAGGTTAGTGAGTGCACCAGAGCATTCATTGCCCCAGCTTTGAAGCTATGGTGGTGCTGAGGCTGCTTCTCTCGTGCCATGTACACAAGTGTTGGTAGCACATTTCCTTCGTCATCATTTGCATTTTTAGCTTCGCCCTCTATCAGAATCTAGCAAAATAAAGAAATTTAGAAATTGAAACTCCTAAATAGCATGTAAGTTATTTACTCCAGAATCATGCAAACTTTTACTCAGATTTGGAGGGCAGGAAAAGCTACCTGAACAATTGGCTGGTGATTTTTTGAGGTATTTTCTTGGCCCCATTCATTAAATCCTTTATGACTTGCTTTGATTTCCTCCGAAATATTACCTGACGAAACAGCCGTATCGATTCGCTCAGTCATATCTTCATACATCTCCTACCCAAAAATGAAAAAAAAGTCAGTTGCCATGCCAAATGTTGAGCACTACGGATAGGCTGCACTTAACATCAAGTATCTTATCTAGTCACATGTGTGTGCCGTGCCGTTCACTAGCCATTTGATTACATGTGTTAAAAAAGATGTTTGGAAAATCTGCTTACCCTGATAAGTGACCGTTCTTTTGGGGTGCACAAATCTTGATGCCCATCTGACTGTGAGAAGTAAGCGGCTGGTGACCTTGGCTCAATGTTATATCTCTTGCAGAATGGTATCCAATGCTTTGCAAATATGGAGGCCTCCCACAGAGCATAGAAAGTGAGAATCGAACCTCCGTCGTCAGAAAGGTACACGCTAATTTTTTTGGCTGGGTAATTGTATGCCATGAGCGATAGGACGGTGGAGATGACAAGACTTGGTGGCTCTGAGTGTGGATCTGCGGTGCATACGAAGATATCCACACAAGGTAGGCTTTCTCCGTACCTTCTCCAAATGACATAGTAACTGTGTTAATACTCAGTGCGGGAAAGACATGTTTTAAAGCAGTAACACCGTACACTCGACACCCTTAAACTATCAAAATAGGTCCCTACTTTTCGATCCAGCTTTGACAGGAATGAGTCTGAAGTACCTGGTTTATTAGTTGAGGGTTTATTCCAGAGTCGGGCAAGAGTGGAGCTGTTAAAATGGACTTAATTCTTACAAGAAACTATCCCTTGATTTAGTCCCTACCTTTACGGACTTTTGGAACATGGTTCCACGGGAACCCCTTATGAGTAGTTAGTTCAGAAAATACTAGAAAAAATAAAAAATCTTTTCTGTTGTAACATACACAGTCGACCGGTATACTCGCGTATGAAGTTTCACGAAGAAATGGCATCCGTGGTATTCTGGGCAAAAAGACAAAATCGATGCTATTATAAACACTGTTCGGATGAACAATAAGGTCATTATTGTATTTTCTTCACTAAGAATACCACTGGTGTCATTCTTTCACGAAACTTCTCACACGAGTGGAATGGTCGACCAAGTTTGATACCCCCAAATTTCATAATTATTTGATTTCTTCTAGTATTTATTTAATTTTACTATTCACGTGGATGTGCGTTGAACCAATATGTTCACCTTTGTCTTTTTGCTACCTTTATCATCTATCTACCTTCTCTGTTAAAAAAATCTGTCTACCTTTTGTTTATAGAGAAAATACATCTTGGTCCAGCTTATTTATTTACCTTCTAAGTTAGTGATCTCTGATCATCAATGTAAGCCCTCTGCGGTTGATAATATGTCTTCTCTCTTGGTAATCATAATCTAAACAATCTGACCCTTTGCTTTTAACTATTGTACAATGGAATAGAAACCCTTGTGCCGCACTCGAAGTTCATAAATCAAAAGCATCATCGAGATTCCTAATATCTTTTACCTTAACAAGATGGTAGTCTATGAATCCCAGACCACACGATACTTGAGTCGTAAGTGCACTTTTGTCTAATTTGTTAACAGAAAGATGGCTCTGTTCTTTGGCTGCGTCACTTTAAAGCCAACCTAATGCAGATTCTCAGTGCACTCAAGTATCGTGGTCTGAACTCATAGTCATAGGCCACCATCTAGAGTAAACGACACTCCCTTCGTTCTAAAATAAGTGTTATGGTTTTAGGGAGGTAGGAATAACGCTGAAGATAACTAGAAGCATATAGTAGTGCTAGATTACGAGAATTAGAATACGGCGGGCTCCCATAGCTATGCAAAACACCCCTTAGAAACTGTTTTGTTGAAACTGGGTCAATTTTTTCTTGAATATATGTGATTCGTTATTGTGAGTTGTGACCGTTGGCTCGTGTACCTAGCAGCTGAGTCCAAGAGCTCCAAGAAAATCAGCCAACGCACTGAAATATGCGGCATGTTCATCGTTTGTGCTCAAAAAAGCATGTTCACAGTCTACATTATTGACCTTGTGGGTGGTATGGTCACAAACTCACAGTAGTAGACTAACAGTACAAAAAACAAAAACAAATAGGCGTTACTGTCAGCTCCATCACCATCGCGGGACTAGTTTGGCTTTTAACAGTCTGTCCATATAAAAAATATACGCATATAAAATCCGAAATTTTGGAAATAACCGAACTTTTTTTTTTGTCGCGACACAGCCGGAGCATACAGCCCCCGGACGTGGTGCGTACTGACCTGGCGGCGAGCTGGTCGGTGAAGGGGCGGCGGCGGAGGGGGCTCCAGCGCACGGACTGCGTGACGGCCCAGTAGGCGGCGTACCAGAGCTCCGCCGCCAGCATGCCCAGCCACGCCGCCCTGCCCTCGCCGGCGGCCGGCACGCGCGTCGCCCGGTAGTAGAGCAGCAGCAGGATCCCGGCGGCCACCGTGACGGCGTGGAGCCTGTGCGCCGCCCGGCCCCCGTGCGTCTCCGTCTCGAACAGCCGGGTGGTCCTCCCCATCTCCCACGCTCGCGCCGTCGCTCTCTCGGTCCTTTGTCCGCCTCGGAACTCCTGTAGATGATGATGGGCAGGAGCACACGCATGGAGCGAGGGCCCTGCTCGGGAGGATCTGGAACTCCTGTAGTTGTAGTGTAGTGTGCAGCCGACCAGGTGGAGGCGTGGACCTCCCCGGCCCACACTCCACTGGTTTGGTGGACTGGATTGCCCGTCCCACTGCCCCACTCCACGCGCGCACACACCCCCACATGACCTTAGGGCATCTCTAACGCGACTCATCAAATCGCCTCGACTGGCCTTCAACGCGGACACACAATTTAGATTGGACCAGTCCGAACATTCGATATTCCAATGCCGGCCCCAAATCGGGGGCGGTCTGGAGGTGTTTGGACGTTCACCTCATCGGCATCCGACAAACTAGGCCCACCCTAAAACCCTCTCCCGTATCTAGAGCCCTCAGCATTGATGCCGCTCTCAACTGCTCGTCACCTACCTGCATTCAAGCTCAACCGGTTGGCACGCCGCACGAGAAGCCTACTACGGCTTTAAATTGTCCGACCTCCCCTCCCAATCCTATTCCCACCCAGTCCTCCTCCTCTCCTAAATCTGCCGCACATCACACCTCCAATGGCTGAGGAGGGGAAGGAGCACACCCGGGTGTGGCAGCCTCCGCCACACCAGGACTCCAGATCCGAGGAGTGCCAATATGCGGCACTGTCCTCGGTTACCAAGTCCGTCTTCGTCCGTCGTGAAGAAGCAAGTTGACAAGGAGGAGATCGACTAGGCCAAGCTCGCGGTGAGGACTCAGCAGAGGAGGATCCACCGCAGCTGCCTATGTCGTGCGGCGGCGACGGATGGCAATTTCCAACAGCACGTGCGGATCGCACTGCGGAACTCGTTGAGCGACAAGGGTACAACGTTGTCATCCCTTCCGTGGTGGTCCCTGCTGCCCGGATGCCAAGGTGCCCGCCCCCAGTGGAGCAAGAGTCATCCCAACCGAAGCTTCGCAACCGCCTCGACTACTATTTGAGCGGTGGTGGCTCGCGTTGCACATCATCCTCGTCATCAGGGGTAGGGAAATGCCTCACCAAGGTGGAGGCACGCCCGGAGTGGCACCGGGTGCAGTGCTTGGCGGTTTTCGTCAAGACCGACGTGTCGTCGCCCTAGGTTCTCGTGGAGGCTTGGGCCTTCGATCTGTACAAGACCACCAAGAAGATGGTTGCCCGACATCCGAATGAGCAACTTCTCCGTGTCGGGCTGGCCGAGACCGAGCACTCGATCCACCTCCAAGCCAACAATAACCGATCCAAGGTGGAAGAGGCGGTCGAGCGTCTGCGCCACGAGTGCGACACCTCGGCCGTGGACGGATGCCTCGGAGGCTAGAGTTGTATCTTCCACTGGTGTGACTACGATGACTCAGACGGTAGCAACGACTACGGTGCCGGTGGGCTTGGAGCCATGCCTACGAGGTGGTCGTGCGCTACTTAGCCTAGTTTTAGTTTAGTTATGTTAAGTTAAATTTTGAGTAGTTTGTATGAAACTTGTTAAATCTTATCTAATATGCATGTAATATATCGTACTAGGTTTAATTTCGTCTGTAATTCATGTTTGAAATGTTTCGGATGAGGAAATTATGGAGACAACGTTGGACGGGCAGCGCCCGGCCAGATGTCGGTGGACACGTCAAATTGGTCATACAATGCAATATACAACAGGTACCTTACACTCATTCGACAAAACTAAGTGAGAGAAAGATCTAAAAGCCATAGTGAGAACAGTCAGTGATTCGAATGTGATATGTACAATCCAGTGCCACCTTGCTTTGTCTCTGCATTGGGATCTTTGTACAAAGGTCCAAATGGCTAGATCCTATGTATCCGCCTAATGGGTCTGATCCTATACAAGTTGCTCCCCAGTAAAATGTATTGTAAAGAAATCTCTAATATTTCGATTCACATAGATATGGTGATTTTGGGCACTGCACAGTCTTCAACAAGTTACTTTCATAGTTAATATTCATACAAATACATTGGAAAGAAAATATAAAAAAATGTATTGTGAAACTATTTTCGTAGGTACAATTTTGGTTACTTACTGTGAAGAGTTTCCTCTTAGTTAGCGCTCTCGTGGGCAAGATCTAAGAAATGACAGGATACAAGAGAGGGAGAGGTGGTTGAAAGGGGATCGTGATTTGAGGCGGGCACAGGTGGGACGAGAAGGGGTTAGGTGCAACATTGTCGATGAAAATAGAGGGTTTACACAAAATGTCCATGTCCTGGCCACCTTGCTAAATCTGGACAGCTCATTCTTTATTCAATGGTGCAGACGATTGGATCCTATGTATTCATGTATCCACCTAAAACCCTGATTCTGCACAAGTTGCTCCCATACTGGAATTTTACTAGTGCTAGAGGAGACGAGTTAGATCTGTCCTCGATTGCATTGGCGTTCTTGACATTCTCTGTTTGGGTATTTTTATTTTCACAGGGGTAATTTGATCCATGGTTAATCCTGAGTCGAAGGGCTTAAGGCAAATTGCCTCTGCCCAACCCGGGGCTGCGCCACATATAAATACAATTGCACATGAGACTATCAGAGCAAGTGCTTCGAGAGAAGCATAAACCATACCAACTTGAGTACTTAATTACACACTGATGCCTCTTGAGGGACCTTAAACTATCACTACCAGTAAGGCCAACATCACAAAGCCAATAGAAGCCAATGTAACTGGGAATGGTATTCTGCCTTTGTCCTTCCTCAGGAACATTGCTTCATAGAATGGGATACTGGTGATCACCACCATCCCACAGAGAATGAGCTGGGGGAAAAGTGCATCCAAGTGTACATTCCATCCGCCTGTCGTGACTTTGCTTAGCCCTCCCAGCAGGCAAACAAGGTTGAGTAACGCGATAGTCGCGATTATCACATATTCCGGATCCGATGACCCGAATTCCATAATCTCCCGCTCATACCTCTTGGACTCGTCTTCGTCGCTCACCTTAGGTGAGACCACAAATGTCATCTTCGACAGTCCAAGCAACTTCCGGAGATTGTCAAGGACTCCGAAGAGGTACGAGGTTATTCTTTTGACCAGCCACATCCTCTGTCCATTCCACCATCCTTTCAGCGTGTCTCCAGATGACACTGCCTCATATAGGCTGTACATGTTCTTCACACAGAAGACATATACGAAGGGTGCGATCCATGGACTTGTAATCTGAATGACACATGAATATCACATCAGTTTTAAATTTAATACAGAACATATATAACTAGGGTGAGGCTTTTCCATAGTATGAGTCATTTACCTCTGGGAAAAGGGAGGTGCCTTTGAGGAGGGCTAGTGAAGGGATGATAACATAATACAGTGTAGCGAGTGAATTGGGTGCCCATAGTCCATAGATATGATAGCCCATCTGATGCCGTAGCTTGGTTTTTCCATGGCCAAACAAGAAGACGTTGTACTTGGAAAGGAAAATCGAGAAATTACCCTCGCTCCATCGCTTGTGCTGCAGTAGTGTCTGAGCAAGTGTTGTTGGACCAACACCCATAAACGCTGGTTTTTCAGGATTGTTGTAGACCGACTCCCATCCTCTGCAATGTATTGCCAATCCGGTGATCACATCCTCCACCGCGCAACCATATTTTACCCCAATCTCATCTCCCCACTGAGTGCCATGTTCATATGTGCAGGTTGCCAAAGACTTTGCTTTCTCTTCAGTCTCATCTATGCTCTCTTGTAATTTGTCCTTGATTCCTGCATTCCAGTCCTCCTGGTAGTCTTTGGTGAACTTCCTGCCACAAAGGACCTCCCTTCTGTGGAAACATCCGGTGCCAATATATAGAGGGCCACCCAAACTGTCCATACCACCCATCTCCACCTATTAGATCGAAAGTAGCCATGTTAGTGCCAATAATAGAATATGTGGATTATGGAGAACATGAGAATATAACTGAAGTTACAATTTGGCACTGCTGACCTCATTGATGACATGGAGGGAGTTCCCATATATATCATTCTTGCTCAGATTGTTGTAGTTCTGAGGGTACTGCACAAATCCGATCTTGCACTAGTAGAAAAACCCCCTTTAGTCCCGGTTCCAGAGGGCCTTTAGTCCCGGTTCTGGAACCGGGACTAAAGGGTCGGGACTAATGCCCAAGACCTTTAGTCTCGGTTGGCTTATGAACCGGGACCAAAGGCCCTCCACGTGGCCGCTCTCTGTGCGTGGGCTGGAGGACCTTACCAACCGGGACTAAAGGAAAAAAAAATCAATTTTTTTTTCAATTTTTTTGATTTGTTTTTATTTTTTTTTCCTGATTTTCACAATTTAATCTCTAATCACCCCTCCTCACTGCTTCAGAATTTAATCTCTAGTCTCTAATCAGCACTCATTCCAAATCGTCTAACTTCCCGGCCAGTCACCCATCCTCTCACTACTCCAGCCCCAGCACGCTTAACTTTCAGGTTCTATCTCCCCTAGTTTCCAAGACTGCACTTATTGTTTTCCTGACAATCTTAAGCTATCAATCCTGTTAACCCTTAGGTCTTGATGTCACATGATTTAATTTTTTGAATTCTAAACAATTATTAAAATAAACAAAATAAGTACTAATAATATTGAATTTCAATGAAAATAAAATAAGTAATAATATTTTTTTTGCCATTTATTCATTTAATATGACATAATTAATATCTTTAAATCTGTAAATCGAAATTCGACAAATAATATACCCATTATTATCAGAAAAATGTGAGGAATCCAAATATGACATCATTTATTTTTTTAAAATTATTTTTTTGATTTGAAATAACTTTTTTTCCTTTTGGAATTTTGAGAATCTGAGAAAACTTCACCGGGTAAACCCGGGTGAAATCGAGTCCCAATTTTTCTCTAGTTTTTTTTATATATTAAACTTTTTTTTTCGACATCGTATTTCAAAATTTCTATACCAACTAGACACTAAAACCTAACTACATCTCAAAGGATTTTATTTTTTGAAGATTTTATCATTTTTTTTATTTTCTACAAAACTAAAAAAGGCGGTCCACGGGGGTGGGGGGGGGTGGTGGGGTGGGGGTGGGGGGGTAGAGTTTGAAAATTTCAGAACCCCTTTAGTCCGGGTTGGTGTCCATCCAATCATACCGTCGACTACACATCTGCTAGCACCGTCCCAGCCAGAGTCACAACTAAGGTTAACCAAGCCAGAGTCAACCCTTTCTAACTTCATTTGCTATTTTTTATGCATTTAATGATTTTTTTGAGCTAAATGACCCTGAAATTGAAAAGCACTACAAATGAACTCTGTAAAGGTTGAAACTTGGCATGGTATCATCATTTCACCCACATAGCTTCTGCTAAAAAGTTGAGAGGGTTACGGCAAAAACTTGATGCACTTCGTGTACAAACTGGACCATCTCATTCGAAGTATCAAGGTTTCGGACGAAAACCCATCTGTTACAAAGGCATTTCATTTTTTTAACTTATTTCAACTCCACACTTTTTGTGCATTCAATATGCACCATTCAAAGCCACATCCTCAAATTTCAACCCTTTCTAACTTCATTTGCTATTTTTCATGCATTTAATGATTTTTTTGAGCTAAATGACCCTAAAATTGAAAAGCACTACAAATGAACTCTGAAAAGGTTGAAACTTGGCATGGTATCATCATTTCACCCACATAGCTTGTGCTAAAAAGTTGAGAGGGTTACGGCAAAAACTGGATGCACTTCGTGTACAAACTGGATCATCTCATTCGAAGTATCAAGGTTTCGGACGAAAACTCGTCTGTTACAAATGCATTTCATTTTTTTAATTAAAATCCTAATTTAAATTATTCTAAAAATAACCAAATAAATCTTACTGTGACAACAATCTAACACGTGACTAGGAGCAAAAAGAATTAAATTAAAAACTATTTGTAAACTCAAGTTATTCACAATCTAGGGTTTGAAGCAAATTTGAACAAATTCAAATTTAAACCATTCAAATTTGAAAACTAATGGCACAAACAGAAACTAGACAAAATTTTGAATCTAATGCAAAAAGAATCACTCAAAAACATCAAATATCTTAAAAGATATAAGCAATTTAAAACAGAAACTAAAAACAGAAAACAAATGTAAAAACAGGAAAACTACCTTTAGTCCCGGTTGGTAACACCAACCGGGACTAAAGCCTCAACCCCTTTAGTCCCGGTTGGAGAGACCAACCGGGACTAAAGGGTCCCCCTTTAGTCCCGGTTGGTCTCTCCAACCGGGACTAAAGGTCCCGTTCGAACCGGGACTGATGCCTGCGCCGCTCGAACCGGGACTAATGCACCCATTAGTCCCGGTTCGTAACAGAACCGGGACTAATGCTCTGATCTGGCCTGGACCAAAGCCCTGTTTTGTACTAGTGTCGTGACCCATTTCTTCGTCAAGGAAGAAGCACAGTGCATCTCTGACCGCATCGTTGTTGTTGGAGTACATATCACAGTCCACATTCATGATGATAGGGCTGTTGCTTATCACTGATGATACCCTTATCTGCATTTCAGTAGAAAATTGACACATTTTAGTTAAGTTCATTATGATAGAAAGAATTACAACCTTACATGGAATAAAATTGTCATCTAATTGGCCATGGTGTTACCGAGGACGAGTGTGTATTTCCTACCCTGGGGGATAGATCCCCTCCTTTCATCTACTCCCTCCGTTCCTCTATATAAGGTGTATTTGTTTTTTGATAAAATTTCAGAATGTAAGGTGCATTTCTTCTGATTTCTCATAATTCCCTTGTTAGCCCTCCTAAAAAAAGGAAAGTATCTCTTTTCTGATTGTCTGTATCTCTCCTTATAGTAAAGGAACAAAACTATCTCTTTGTCGATTGCATGTATCTCATACTTTTCTGGACTAATTGATTCACTTTCCACTAACCAATAAATTTGCCAAGGGTAATTTAGTCTTAACATGTCTATAATTATGTGCCTTGGTCACCGTGCCGAAAATAATACACCTTACATAAAGGAACGGAGGGAGTACTGTTCAATTACACATAGAGATTTGTGCAACACATACAGTGGTTAAACATTGTGGTACATACTATAACACATATTTGATTAGTCAAATCGATGCCCTGCAAGCACGTGCAGGCCCTATGCACACCGGGATGGAGGGATACTTGAAGACACCGATTCCACTCCACTAGGCTTAAACTGTTGTGATGTCAAGCTTCTCTCACTGTCTTCTATTTTGAGAAGGGCGGACGAACATATTGGAACCAGTGCATCACACCAAGTGCTTACATTGGGTGTATGGTATTAGCTAGCTTCTTTATAGCTTTTGTAAAGCAGAAACCCACAATTTGCAAAAAAATTTAAAAAAATACAGTAAGGAAACCTATTGTCTTCCTAAAAAAAGCATTCGGTGTATGCATACGATTTGTGATGGCAAATATACCTTTGCCTTCATGCATTGGCAATTGTGTTTGTATGCATCCATGAACATGGTGACCATTTTGGATTTTACTCTGTCTTTTGAGTCACTAGAAGATGAGTAGAGAACATCTATTCTTATTTGTGTGTATATGAAAGTCGCCCAACTAGAAACTTGGATTTGAGCGTTGTGCAATCGGCATTGATTTGATTGCAGGGGCTACTTATATGAATGCATACTAGAACCAGCACACCTAACTTGAGCAGTGCGCGATAAGAGGTATGTAGTCCTTGTGCTTTGTGTTGCTTTAGACGTCCGGTAAGGGAATAATGGGCATCAATCAACTTTTTCTAATTGATTCTGGCACACATCTCGTTGCAAACACATCCAGTGACAATAAGCCCAGGGACTGTTTTCCTATTGAGGATTCCAGACTGTACCAACATATATTAAGCATACATTCGCTTCATTATGTCGCCAAGAACTATGATGCTTAGAGTAAACTGTCTACTTAGTGTGATGGGGAAAAGTTTAGTGAGTACCAGAGCATTCATGGCCCCAGCTTTGAAGTTATGGTGGTGCTGAGGCCTCTTCTCACGCGCCATGTAAACAAGTGTTGGTAGCACATTTCCTTCATTATCAACTGCATTTTTGTCCTTGCCATCTATCAGAATCTAACAAAAGAAACGAGCTTATAACTCCAAACTCCCAAATACCATGCAAGTTATTTACTCCAAAATCATGGAAACCATCGCTCCATTCTGGAGGGCGTGACAGCTACCTGAACAATTGGCTGGTGATTCTTTGAGGTGATTTCCTGGTTCCATTCATAAAACCCTTTATGCTTTGCTTTGATTTCTTCAGGAACTTTGCCCGACATGACAGCCGTGTCTATTCACTCAGTCATTTCGTCAAACATGTCCTGCCCAAAAGATGAAATGGTCATCAGTTGCCATGCCAAATCTCGAGCACTATATATAATAATCTTGTCATCACCAGTGCGCGTCAATTCATTCCCTGTTCAATTACCATCTGATGCACCTGTTTTTTTTCTTTTCAAAACAAGATGTTTGCGATATCTGCTTACCTTGATCAATGACCATTCTTTTGGGGTGCACAGTTCTTGATGCCCATCTGACTGTGAGAAGTAGGCGGCCGGTGACCTTGGCTCAATGTTATATCTCTTGCAGAATGGCAGCCAGTGCTTCGCAAACAGGGAGGCCTCCCACATGCCGTAGAAAGTGAGGATCGAGCCTCCGTCGTCAGAAAGGTACACGCTTAATTTCTCGGCCGGGTAATTGTACGCCATGAGCGACAGGATGGTGGAGACGACGAGGCTCGGCGGCTCCGAATAGGGGTCTGCGGTGCATACGAAGATGTCCACGCAAGGTAGCCTTTCTCCGTGCCTTGTTCAAATGAAAAATAAACCGTGTTACTGCTGAGCATGACAAATGTATATGTTTGGATGATGAAGTATTTGTGGAAAAAATGAGATCAGGGGTAATAAAGCTTCCCTTTTCCTACAAAAATATATCGAAAAGATAAATGAGCCCGGCAAATTTATCAGGACAGGTCCCTGGTTTTTAAATCCAGTTTTGGTACGATGGGACAGTGTACCTATTAGCTGATGAGCCCCGGAGCTTTGACCAATGACCAAATCAGCCAACCGTGCCGAAATTTAAATTCCGCAGCGTGTTCAGCGTTGATTTCGACCTGGTTGGGTGGCATGAGTCATTCAGTCGCACCCTCGACTTGTTAAATGCATTTGCTCTAATTTAGGAGTTTTTGTATACATCAGGCTTAATAGACATCACCGTCAGCTTCCATCGTTTTCACAATATTATTGTAGTGTCAAAAGCAATCTTTGCCCCTCTAATAAAGACACATATAAACCTGAAATTTGGAAATGACCAAAGCTTTTATTTGGCATGCATGTTTGAGGTTTTTTGTTGTTGTGTATTTATCAAATAAGAACATAAGATCTGTGATTTCGAAATAACTGTATGCTACAGTATGTCATCTTGTGGCCATTAGTCATTAGCTATATTTTATCGCCTTTGCTAATCCTCATGTAACTGAACAATTTCTTTTGGCGATCTCAGTGGATTTTCAACCCGAAATTGCATTGGCTTTGGTTGCCGTTGCAGTGTTGTGATTTGTGAAGCACCGTCTCCCGGAAGCCCTGTCCAACTGCTCTTGTGTTTCCATGTACTTATCTTATTGAGCATGACAAACTCATACAGTATCTTGTTGTGCATGAAACGGACGAGATGTCACACCTTCTCGTTGGTAGTACGCGTACAGCCCATGCATTAACTAAGATTGTTGGGCGCTGACGCGGCCGTGCACGCCTGCCTCGGCGTGGTGCACGAGGCCAGCAAAACAAGTCGGAACGCCGCGGTGTAGCCGGCCAGCCAGCAGGGCCGCTGGAGGCAACAACAGCCGTGCATGTAGTAGCTACTGCTGGCCAGTGCTACCATACCATGCCACGACAGCACACGTCTGTTCTGCCTTCATTGCTGCCACCGAGATGCTGACTGGATAGGTCCCCGCGCGCTGCATCTGCATGCCGTTCTGGCTGACTGCTGCCTCGTCCGGTAATAAGCAAAGCTGTCCTGCCGGGCGCCCGTTACGGGCACGGCACGGACAAGCTGCATGTGGCATGTGGGCCGTGGTGGTTTCTTCATCAGGCAGGACGAGCAGACCTCTCGTGCTCGTGCTACGCAAGTTCTACTCCTGATGAAGAAACGTGCTCCTCGCCGGCATATCAAGAGGAGGAGGACGACGACGACGACGACGACGACATATCACCTCAGCTACGTACGGATTACTAGTGGTAGTAGGAGTAGCAAGCAAGGGAAACACGTACGTACGTACGCCTGCCCGCATCTGCATGATATATGTTGGGTATATCTCTTGTTTGAAAGAAGAAAAGAAGAAGAAAAACTGCGTGACATCTCCCTCGATCATGTCGGGCGGCCGCGCGCCGTTCGTGGGTCGTAACACGGACGGACGTACGTGGTTCGTGCATGCGTACCTGGCGGCGAGCCTGTCGGTGAAGGGGCGGCGGCGGAGGGGGCTCCAGCGCACAGACTGCGTGACGGCCCAGTAGGCGGCGTACCAGAGCTCCGCCGCCAGCATGCCCAGCCACGCCGCCCTGCCCTCGCCGGCGGCCGGCACGCGCGTCGCCCGGTAGTAGAGCACCAGGAGGATCCCGGCGGCCACCGTGACGGCGTGGAGCCTGTACGCCGCCCGGCCCCCGTGCGTCTCCGTCTCGAACAGCCGGGCAGTCCTCTCCATCTCTGCTACTAGCTCACTGTGCCAAGCTCTCTCGTCGAGCTGCGTCGAACACTTGTGTGGAGGACCCGTGCGTGCTCGATCATATCGATCGCGTCTAACTGGCCACCCGCCCGCGCACGGCCATGGGACACACATTGCTCTGGCGCCATCGGAAACGTGCGCCTGCGATACGTGCACGTGGCGCCGGTCGATCTCCTTGCGCAGTGCACGACTCTGATTCCGTTCACGGCCCTGTCCCTGCGTGACTGAATCCATCATTGCTCTTGGCCTTTCGATCGACCTGCGTACGTACGTGTTTCTCGCCTACGTTACGTGCCCCAGGACTCCTCCGTTGCTCGATCGGCGTCCGGTGTGGTGTGATGTGGGAAGGATGGATGGTCATTTGGCCGGATATGTAACCAGCGGAGACGTGCGTGCATGCAGATGCAGTGTCACGCGGCACATACATACGTACATGCACATTACCAATTATCAGCAGCAGCATCACTGAATCCACGGAGAAAAACCGTCGGTCGGCTCCCTGACGTACTACGCACGAGAGCGGCCGGCGGGAGGGCATTGATGAATGATGATCGGGCGATCAAGTAGTCGTCGCCCTCGGGGACCCGGTCGGTCCATTCTTTTTTTTTAATACGGACTGCGTCGTCGATGCATGATTGGTGGATTCCAGGACCAGATTGCATTACACAATGTGAATGTGGGTACAGTAGTACTAGCACGTGTTGTCAGGGTTCCGATCGATCGGATTTGCAGCGTGCCTGGCTGGCTAGCGACATGTATAGTACTCCTAACAGTACTCCACTGGCTGTCTAGAGTGTAGTATTATTACAGTATATCGGCAGTTAGCAAACGGTGGGAGTAGGCAGTATTTATACTATGAAATTGATTGTCGCCTTGACGATCTTGACAAGTCGAGAGATGAGATGCTTCATGCCCCACGCTCGCCGACTCTACCCAGCAGGTGGAGCAGCAACCAGCAAGTAATTGATGTTGGCAGCATAGTAGTACAGTACACTAGCAATTGTTGCTGGTAGGATATCTAATCGGTCGAACAAAAGAAATCGCTGCTTCTCGCGAGGACCAAATCAGATCCTCGTCTCCTGCTCCATTGGTTCGAGTCTACGTCGTTGTGTCGCCGTGCCGCGCATACGCAACGAGCACAAGGATAGCTAGGATAGAGACAACTTAATGGGACACACATGTCACTGACGGGTAGATATATGTCGATCGGCTCTCTGGCTCCTCTTCTCCGGCTAAGTTGGCGACGCAACCCAGGGACGGGGAGACCACCCAATCGGAGCTTCTCTCACTAAACTAAGCGGAGTAGGAGTAGACTAATTAGATGCTTGGTGTGTGCGCGCGCCGCTCGGCGATGGAGCGTGTGCGGCACGCAGTTGCTACGGCCTACAGCCGACGAAGAAGCATACGTCCTGCCTGCTCGTCCACCCGTCTCCGGCCGCGGGTACGTACTCCATGGCCGTCTACGACGCGTCGTGTAGCGATGGACGAGCGTACCAGCCGCCTCTTTCTTCTACGGAGAAAACCATTCCCTGACGTACATGCGCCGCCGTAAGTGGCCGGGCGGGTGCGGGCGACGATTCGGTGATCGATCGTGGACTCCTTTTGCAGTGTCGGATTGCTTGCCTCGACGATCACCGGAGAGATTTTAGCCACGCTCTCGATCGTACTCTCTCCGACAGGCAGCCGTCAGATAGTTATTGCATGATAATCGATCGAGGGAGCCTGCTTCGGGGAGATGGATGTCCACGCTGTACCTGTGCCTGTGCCTTGTTAATCTCTGGAGTGTTTGCTTCCACGACCGACGAAAGAAACAATAATTCAGCCTCGATCCCCACCCAATCACCAAATCAGAAGCATGTGCAGCATGAAGATGAGCTACTTAACCTGATCAAGCAAGACATCCTCCAGCCAATGCTCTCCTTTCATTGGACTAGTGACACACAGAATTCTCCTGAACCTGAACCTGATTAGGCTAGGCTAGTCTTTTATTTCTCTTCCTCCTGTAAGGACTTTTGTATTTGTTTTACTCCTGCTCAATATATAGGCAGATGATCTGCCAGTTCCTCAAAAAAAAAAAAAAGAGGTAGATGGTTTTAAACTAAGAGGTTAGAGCCAGACAGACCGCGAGGAGCCCGGTGATGTGGTGATAAAATGTGTGCGGTGAATAGTTGCTAGTTGCTACAGCCTACAGCCAATGCGGTCGCTACGTGCAGCCAATCCGTCCGTGTCTGCGCACGAGTACTCGATGCTCCATATAGAATGATACGCACACTCGTGTGTATTTGAGAAAAAAAAAAGTACTCGATGCTCCATGAGCTTGGCTCCGTCCGCCGTCCAGGATGAGGATGCGATGCGTATGACGGTATGAGCCGCCTTTTTCCACGGAGACAACGACCGCTTCCCTGCACGCGTGCGCCGGCGTGCATTGCGTGAATCCCAGCCGCCCGTTTATTTTGTTTATTTATAATTATTGTGTGCACTAACAGGTGGCCCTTGCCATGCTGGCATGTCTAGTCAACAATGCATCCATGCTGGCATGTCTAGTCAACAATGCATACATATATGTACGTGATTTGAACCGTATTTGAACCATACTGCCAAGTTTTAGAACCAATTCGGTGTATTTTTCAAGTTCAGACACCAAAGTGAACATCCATAGCAAGTTTAAGCACCGCTAGTGTTATTACCTCTATATACAAACACCACCCAACTACTGAGCAGTTCAGAGGCAAGTGCCCTATTCTTCTCACAAGCAGGTCGCCAGAAAACAGGCTCGGAACTAAAAAAACAGTTTGGTAACTAACAACATCCAGGAGCTTTCAGGTATTCTTCTTCCTCTAAACATCTAAAAAATCACATGGGAATTGGACAAAAACTTGACAGACACACAACTACTAACACATTGAAGGAGATTGGGGCTCGAACCTGGAGATTTATTTCATGTTCCCATGAGCGATAATTAAGACGTTTGTTGCGGGCATTCTCCCAAAATTCAGCATCGTCAGGGTCCTTGAGAAGATGATAAACACAAAAGAAATAATTAATCAAGTGGTCAAAATCAAGTTGCCACAAAATGGTTATTTACCACACAATTATGAAATTACCTCATAGCAATCTCGTATCCTTTTCTCCTCTTCTTTTATCAGTTCTTCATCCTCAGCTTCCTTCAGCCGAGGATAAAACACATAGTTAATATTGACGCAGCACATCGAAGATACTGAAACGCTAGCCAGTACATACAGTGTTACGGGAGTCGAGCCACTGCTTCTCATTACAGGGACCAAAACCAACTGGGAAACGGATGTCCATGTGGCCGCCTTTGAATGAACCAGCAGGCGGGTGCTTCATATCATCACTTCCATTGTTTATACAGCCATGGCAGGTAGCTTCACCATCTAAAGATAGGTATGAAAATTTTCATTTAAGTGTCAGATGACTAGCCTGGCTCAGATACAACGAGAATAGCTGAATAAGTGCCAAAAAATGCATGATTGCAGCACCCACAAATGGCTGTGCATGAATCAGTTGGATTGTGATATTACAAACATAAAGCTATGTATGGTATAAGATGGCACAATGGGCAGGCAAACAGGTCAACAGTAAGGGCTCCACAATAAACCAGAAGCGCATTCGCAATTATATTATATGTATATATAAGCTAACTTCAAACACTGTACCAAAATGCTTAATTTGAGATACAAGCGTAAACTATCCTTGCCATCAGCGTTAACCCCACAGAAAATGCGGAGAAAATATCCTAAGGTATCGTTCTGATCTATATCTAACAGATAATTTCAAATAGTATTCCAAAAATGCATAGTTTGAGATAAGAGTGTAAACTACCCTGGCTGTCAGTGTTAACCCTGAAGAAAGTGTTGATATAATATCCTAGGATATCGTTACAATCACGTTCGACTTCAACGAAGAATAGACTGGTGCTGCCCGCATCATCGGCAGCTCCTTTGGTCTTCACAGTGATATTGAGATGATAGTACCATTTATGGACACCTTCGAAGATTGATTGCCAATGAACAATATCTTTGAGTTCATCCACACGATCCTAGAATAAGCATGAATTGGATCAGTAATGTTGCATGCACAAAGCAGTAACAATAAAATACAACACAAGCCTGGTAGTGGGACAGAGTGAAGGCGAGCAGAGAATGAACCTCAGCGTCGTTATGCTTGTCCAGTAAAGCTTCAACCAGTCTCCGAACCTTGTCATGTTCCCTCTTGGCTGCTTGAGCCCTTGTGCAGACCTTCCTGGTGCCATTTGTCCAGAAAAGATGTTCACGTACAATACATTCCGTTTCTGAAAGTATCTCATCAGACCTAATTTTTAGATCAGAGCATATGATTAATAGATGTTCGTTCTTCAGAGAAGGTAAACGATTTTCTTTTGAGAGAGATCGGAACATTACATGGCATTGCTATTGGGACAAGCATAGGAAATAACAGCACTTTGAACTTCATCAAGGCTCTGGAACGGCTTATCACCCAGAGTAGGATATGTGTAAAAAACTCCAGAACGATCCATTCTGACAAAAACTGGTGTAGGCAAACCAGGATCTCTCCAGGCCAAAACATGGTTTGTGTCATAAGACATTGGACCCCAGTGGCGGAACCAGGAATAAAATGAAGGGTGTGCACACTCTAAATTTTTTTTTCTACCTAATCCAAGCGTAACAAAATATGACAAAAGAATAACATAAATAGCTCAATTCAAATCTCACAACCATTTAGTTCACAAAATATATCCCAAATGTGCTCAGTTACAATACAAAAGGCTTACATGAAAGAAACAGAAGTAGAAAATTACAACACTAGGTAACTCTACGTCGTTGCATTGCCATGAAAGCATCAACTATGTCATCTTCACTTACTTTCATGAACACATCTCGCTCAATGAATGTTACCAAGCAATCATTCAAGCGATCATCACCCATACTAGTCCTCAATTTATTTTTCACTAGATTCATTGCAGAAAATACCCTTTCAACACTCGTCGTTGCCACCGGTAAAATCAATATCAATTTGATGAGTAAGTAGATCAAATCATAAAGAACATGCTTATTTGTTGCAACAAGCAAAATAGAGAGCTCACCAATATTACTTGCATTTCTAAACCTATCATCTTGTCTCATATCATCAATAAAAGTAGCAAGTTGAAATTCTAGCCTTATCAAATCCGTGCTTGATATGTCCATGGGATAGAATTCAGCAAGTCTCATTACCTTGAGTGCATCATAAGAAGCAAATGAATTGAGGGGATTCAAAGCCGACATGCAAATAAGCAACTCTGTATTAACCTCATCAAACCGATTGTCAAGCTCTTGAATGGTTTGATCAATGACACCAAGATATACTTCTCTTCTATAACGATCATCATTTGTTTGTACTTCATAATACCGACGTGATCTTCCATGATGCTCATAAGTATCCTCCCACAAAGGAACTTGAATGTCATGTTTGTTGCAAAATAAGGTTAGCTTTGCAAGAAATTCTTCCCAACCATGAGACCTCATGTGTTGCATTCTGCTCTTTGCTAAACTAACAAGTGCCATTGCATTAACAATATCTTGATCTCTCTTTTGTAAAGATTTGGACAACTCATTTGTATAGCCAAGAATAACAAGCATCAAATGAAGATTGAAAACAAAGTCAAATGATTCAATGGCTTGAGTAACTCCACGTATTCTTGTCCACTCACGTATTTGTGAAGGATCTTTTCCAATAGCATCAAGTACTTCAAGGATTGTGGAATACATGCTAACAATGTGCATAATGGTTTTAAAATGAGAACCCCAACGAGTATCGCCGGGTCTAGCTAGTCCCATCTCTTGATTTAGCCCACTTCCACTTTCAATCTCACCCATTTCAAGTGCTTCCAAAACCTTTTGAGCTCTAACATCTCGAAGCATGTCATGGCGCTTACAAGAAACTCCAACAATATTGAGCAAGTAAGAAACATGATCAAAGAACCACAAACATGGTTCATTATCCTTTGCCACGGCTATAAGAACCAATTGAAGTTGATGTGCAAAACAATGGATGTAATAGGCTGCGGGTGACTCTTTCATGATCAATGTTTTCAACCATTTAATCTCCCCTTTCATGTTGCTAGCCCCATCATATCTTCGCTTTCATCATGTCCACGAAATGCCAATCCTTGGTTCAAAAGAAACCTCAAGCATCTAAGTGAATAAGTTAGCCTAGCCTTGTACATACGTAGATCCTCTTTAGACACCCTCACAATGATATTATCAATTGATGGTTGGGGTGCCACAAATAAATTGTACTTCTCTTGAGCTTTGTTGTGAATGCTATTAATACCACCCTCATGTTTGTCTAATGCATCAGGCCTATACCAAATTTTCCACCCACCTTTAACAAAGGCATCACCCCTAGGTCCCCCATTCGATTTGCCTTTGAACATACGTGCAAACAAAGAGCGCAAACAAAAATGACACAGCTTGCTGATGTTCTGCACTTCTGCTAACAACATTTTCTAATTGAAATTCAGATAAAACACTACAAAGCTGCAACATTACCACTTTACTAGTGAGATCTAGCAGACTACAACACTACAAAGCTGCAAAATTCAGCCATCATATAACAAACTAGATCTAGCACTAGCAGTAGGCAACTCGGCGTCATCAAACTCACCCACGACCGGGGCGGGCAGCGCCGGAGCGGGGGAGGACCAGAGGAGACGAGAACGTCGCGAGGCCGGAGCAGATCCTCCGCAGACCGGAGCGGCGGCGACCGTCTACCGTTGGCGCGGGGCTGCTCGCCTGCTCGTGGCGCCTCGGCAGGGGAGCCTGGGAGGCGGGGCGCGGGGTTGCTCGCCTGCTCGTGGCGACGCCGCGACGGGAAGGAGCTCCAGCGGCGGCCGAGCGTGAGCGCCGAGCAGATCCTCCGCAGAGGCGCAGACCGGAGCAGCGGCGGCCGTCTGCCGTCTGGTCCGGCCCGTCCGGGTCGGCGCGACGGCGCCTCGGCAGGGGAGCCTGGGAGGCGGGGGCGCGGGGCTGCTCGCCTGCTCGTGGCGAGGGGCGAGCGCCGAGCAGCGGCGGCGGCAAGCGGGGAGCGGACGAGCGGTGGTCCTCAGCGCTGCGCTCTGCCTCTCTCTCGCTGGCTGATTCGGGGAAAAGGACGAGTGGGCCTGGCCACTGGGCTCTAGTCAAAGTCAATTTTTATATGTAAAAAAAAAAATCTCAAATTTCTGGGTGTGCCACGGCACACCCGGCACACCCGCTGGTTCCGCCAATGTTGGACCCCTGCAGTGGGTAGGCTCGGTCAATGAGTAGAAGAACGATTACGGTTGTATGCTATGCTAGAAGATAGTATGAAACACATGGGATTTCAACTAGATGGAAAAACAGAAAACGAAAGAGCAAAAGCTTTATTTTTCATACTCGTCGGACTCCGAAGCGTCGGACAGATCGGAAGATGGCTTTTCCTCGCCAGGCAAATCCCTGAAACGGAGAAACAAGCTAGATGAGTACGTAAGAACTACTCTATTTGTGTATGTCTCATGAGATTGAACATGGTGACACGGCCAAGTTAAACGGCGATTTGCAATCCAGGGAGGCCTAAAACCAACTGAAATGCACTTCTATATCTACGTTTAGATTATAAGTGACCAAACGAGAGGTAGGGCATACACGAGTGCAGAGAATCTGCCTCCGTCCTGATCCACCGGCTGACACCTGAAGCGAAACAAGCAAGCCTGATGAGTGGTCTAACAATTTTTAAAACCTTACGAGACGATGAATAACCAAAGATATATCATGGCGACTAACTTGACCGGCGGGGAGGAAGGCGATTCGCCGACCGGCGGGGAGGAAGACGATTCGCCGACCGGCGGGGAGGAAGACGATTCGCCGACCGCCGGGGAGGAAGAAGGCGAGGTGGCCATGGGACTGACCGGCGGGGAGGAAGACGGTGATTTAGGGTTCGGGAGACTTGCTTTCTCGTGGGGTGGGTGGGGAGGCAACGCTCGCTCGGCGGAACTAATGCTCAAACCTGGCCAAATGGGCCGGCACGGCACGGCCCAAGAACGGCCCCTGGTTAAACGGGCTGGCCCGTAGGCACGTCTGGCACGAGAAGGCACGTCCGCCCGATTTTTTTTTAAAAATGCACGTTAGGTCTGGCTGTGCGCAGGCGCGCAGCGCCGCAGCCAGCCTGCTCGTCGGCTTGTGCCGAATGCAGCCACGCAGGGCTGCATGCTGCATGCACGCTGTCCCTGGTAAGTGGTACCATTGGTAGTTTGGTACTCCTTCCGTTCCATAATATAATGCATATAGATTTATAAAAAAGTCAAACTTTACAAACTTTGATCAAATTTATAGTGAAAAATATTTATATCTACAATACCAAATATATATAATATGAAAGTACATCTTGTGATGTATCTAAGGATATGTATTTGGTTTTCTAGATGTATATATTTTTTCCTATAAACTTGGTCAAAATCTATAAAATTTAACTTCTCAGCAAATCTATACGCACTACATTATGGAACGAAGGAAGTAGTACGTAACACTATTATTTTGCTCTTTTTTAAATCCAAAGAATTATAGCATGCTTATTAATTATTACATCCAGAAAATAAGAAGAAAATTTGTATCTTGGAAAAAATAAAAATTTTGAAAAGGAATTAGAAAGTAAAAAATGTGACAATGTGTCATCATGTGGTATAAATATTGAGCTTTATTAAAGCATGCCTCATTAAAACCATCCGTACCTAATAAGAAGTAAAAGAGTACAATGTCATGCTTTAAATTACAAAAGAAAAGGAAAATATAAAAGGATAAGAAAATTACAAAGATACAATTACACGGCTTGGTGTCGCGCGGCCTCCTCGTCTCTCTTGGCGTGTCCCTGTTTGTGGCGATTTAGGTGGCCGACTCCTTCGTACCCCAGGATCAAGTAGATTCCACATCTTTTGCACGTGCTTTGCGCACGTTGACACCATCCTCCATAAATATTTCTTCATCAAAGTAGTTTCAGATGTATGAGACTCTTCGCCAAACATTTGGAGCATCCATTTCGAGTGTTGGTAATGAGATGGGGTTTGAGTGTGAGAAATAAGAGGGTGTAGGCAGCCCTTTTTATAGCCAAAAAACTTACATTTTTTACACGGGCTGGCACGTTTGGCACAAATAGGTCCAAAAAAAAGTGCAGAAAAATTAAAATGAGATAAAGTGTCATCATGTGGGATAAATCTTGAGCTTTATTAATGACTGCCTCATTAAAACCTTCCATCCTTAGGAAGTAAAAGAGTACAAAGCCATGTTGTAGATTACAATAGGAAAAGAAAATTACAAAAGCATAAGAAAATTACAAAAAAGTTACAAAGACTACAACTACTCTTCGTCTTCGAGTGCAAAATCTTCGAACGTGGCCATCGGTTTTTTGTTTTCCGCAGTGTGTTGGCCTCTTCTTCTGGCTAGTTCTCCGTCTTTTGACCTATCATGTGTTGTTTGGTGGGGATTTTAATCTTGTTAGGGAAGCCAGAGATAAGTCTAGTGGCAATATTAATGCTAATTGGGCCTTCCTTTTTAATGATTGGATTAATAAGTGGGCGCTTATGGAAACAAGAGTTGCCTATAGATCTTTTACATGGAGTAATAATCAATCTATTCATGTCTAGACCTCTAATGATAGGGTATTTTCTTCCACTAGTTGGGATGCTCAATTTCCTTTTACTACTTTGCATGCGCTCCCTAGAGAGGGGAGTGATCATGCCCCCCATCTTATTGATTCTGGAGGGAGTTGCAACAACACTATTAAGCCTTTTAGAATTGAGAAATGGTGGTTATCCCATCCCGATTCCTCTAAACTTGTTGAAGAGATCTGGGCTACCCCATCTCCTCATCATACTTTCATTGATACTTGGTTTCTTAAAACCAAATTGTTCAGGAAGAAAGTTAAGGGCCGGAGCATCAATATTGATGATGCTATTAAAAAAAGAAAAAAACTAGCATTAGAATTTGATGTTCTTGATGTATTTTTTGAAAAGAATTTAGTCTTTGATAATAATCATCATAGAATGAAGTAGATCCAAAGTGAGATGAGAGAAATCTGGAAGAAAGAGGAAACTACTATGTGGCAGACATCTAGGACTAGAAAACTTCTCAAGGGTGATAGACATATTGCTTACTTCCATGTTGTAGCCAATCAGAGAAGGATGGAAAACCATATGGGTGTGCTAATTGGAGAGGATGTTCATGTGACCACAAATACTGATATGTTAAAAGTGGCTACTGACTTTTACAAAAACCTTTTTGGTTTTGAGCAAAAAGACAACATTCATTTGGACTCTTCCTTTTGGTCAGAACAGGAAAAACTCACTTCTGCTGAAGTTGAGGCCCTGGAAAAACCTTCTCAGATGATGAAATAAAGAATGCCATCATGGGATCTTACTCGTGTGGTGCTCCTGGCCCTGATGGTCTTCCTTTTCTTTTTTATCAAACCTTTTAGGATGTTATTAAGCAAGACTTCATGGCTCTAGTTAGGGACTTTGACAGAGGTGCTTTAGATACTTTCAGACCCAACTATGCCATTATTAATTTGATTCCTAAAGAACCTGATACCAAGATTATGAAATAATTTAGACCCGTCAACTTGGGGAATGTCTCCATAAAAATCTTTACTCTGGCTATGACTAATAGGGTTTTCCCTATTAGTGATAGATTACTCTCTTCTTGTCAGTCTGCTTTTGTCAAGGGAAGGTATATTTTGGAGAATGTTCTGATTGCTCATAAAACCATTCATGAGCTTCACCAATGTAAATTACATGGGATTATACTAAAACTTGATTATGAAAAGGCATACGATAGAGTCAATTGGGATTTCCTTATGGGAATTCTTTCTTCTGGTGGTTTTGGTAACACATGGATTAGTTGGGTTATGAGTACTATTCAACACTGCTCTTTTTGTGTCAGGTTGAATGATAGTAATGGATCTTTTTTTATTAGTGGAAAAGGTCTGAAACAGGGGGATCGTTTCCCATTCTTTATAATCTAGTGGCTGATGTTTTTTTCTAAAAATGTTGATTAAGGCTGCTCATGAAGATGTGATTGCTGGGGTTCTTCCAGTTGTTGTTCTTGGTGGCATCATCAGCTTGCAATATGATGTTGATACATTGTTGTTTCTAAAACCTAGTGTGGAAAATGCTAGCAATGTTAAATGGTTACTTTCCTATTTTGATAGGCTTTCTGGTGTGAAGATCAATTTCAATGAGTGTGATTTGATTACTCTGAATGTTGAGGAAGTGGTTTCCAAAACTTTAGCACAAATTTTATGTTGTAAGCAAAGCTCTTTTCCTTTGAAATATCTAGGTGTCCCTTTGCATTTTGCAAAATTATGTAGAGAGAACCTCCAGCCTATTATTGACAAAATTATTAAGAGGATTTGTGGCCAGAGGGGAGACTACTTAATTATGAAGCTAAGCTTGTGCTCCTCCGTGCATGCATTGCTAGTATTCCTACTTATCTGATGTCCATTATTAAATTTCCCAAGTGGTCTATTAAGGCCATCACATCGTAGATGGCACATTTCCTGTGGGGCAATTTTGGGGATAACCATAAGTACCATTTGGCCAACTGGGGTCTTGTTTCCCAAAAAAAGGAATTTGGTGGTCTGAATATTCCTAATTTGAGAGAAGTTAATATGTCACTGCTTGCTTCTTGGGCTAGGAGATATTTCTCTAGCAGAGACAAAAATTGGGTGACTTTGGTGGATTATAAATATCACACTGCAAAACCTAATCTGCTTTGGTTTAAAGAAGGGGTGGGATCCTGTTTCTGGAAAGGTTTTACCTGGGCCTTAGTTGGGGTTAGACCTTTTTATAGGTGAATCCTGGGAGATGGTAATAACATTTCTTTTTGGCATGATACTTGGGTGGGAGATTGTTCTCTTAAAACTCAATTTTGGTTGATGTTTGATTTATGTCAACAACAGAACTGTACTGTTAGGCAGGTTTGGAATGGGCAAACTTTGAAATTGACTTTTAGGAGAAGTGTGAGACCAGAGATTATACAAATGTGGAATGATATGTGAATAGCTATTATTAATCTCATTCCCACTACTATTAGTGATAAACCTGTGTGGATATTGGAAACATCTGTTATTTATTCCACCAAGTCTTCTTATAAACAAATTAACTAGGGGGGAGGGGAGAGTGGTGTTTTGGGGAGTTTGCACTCCTGGATGGGACAAATTTTGGAAAATTAAGGCCCCACATAGGTATTTAGTTTTTGTGTGGCTAGCCTTTCACAATAAAATCTTAACCAGAGACAAACTCATTAAAAGACAGCATATGGATGATACTTCTTGCATTTTCTACAGTGAACAAGAGTTTGTTCAACGTCTGTTCTGTGGATGCATTGTCGCCAGGAATATGTGGGTAGATGTTGCTGACATCTTTGGTTTCCCTGCTAATGTTAATCTTTCTGCTACCTCCAATCTTTGGAATAGAAATAATAAAGAAAGTGTGGTTGGTATTGCTGGAGTTGCTACCATTTAGAGCTTATGGACTTCTCACAATGATCTTTGTTTTCAGGGGGTAGTATGGAAAGATATCCGGACTGTTCTGGGAAAAATAAGTCTTATTCTTCGTCAGTGGATCGTCTTATGCTCAGACCATCAATTAAAGCTACTGAAGAAATGTCTTCTGCTACTGGACCGAAAAAGAGGGAAGCTCCTGACGCTCACTTGGTGAGGAAGAAGAAAAAGAGCCGCCGAGGGGGACACCAAGGCTTCTGTCTAAGCACGCATTCCAACTGATAGCCGATGATCTTGTAATAGGGTAGCTTGGGTGTCTGTTCTTAAACCCTCCTGGCTTGCTATCGTAGTAGGTCTCCTATGTTTACCTATGAACTTGTAATTTCCTGGTTCAGCTACTTTGGTTGTTCCCGAGCGCTGGAAACAGTTTAGGTTGGCTTTGTTGCCTCGTTTTTAATAAAAATGGGGCAAGGGGAAACCCCTTTTCTTCAAAAAAAATAAAAAATAAAGAAAGTGAGGCTTGTTATTGGCCCGACGAGGAGAAATGGGAAATGTAATGAACCTTGGATAGATCTGGCCACTCTGTCTGGCTTCTCCCAACTGGCGACGCAACTGAGCACCAGTCGAGAACCACATGGCACTTGTAGTATAACGCCAAGAGATCATCAATCTGGAGCAAGGTCGAGCAGCGAAATCAACCTGTATGTCTGCCTAAATCAAGTCGCCTGGTCGTCCCGTGAACAAGGCCGGGTTGGCGGGCGAGATTCATTCACAGATCGATCCATGGTAAACCGCAGCCTAGCGGCTGGTGATGAAACAACACAGCTGCGCAGAGTGCTGCATTGGCTATTCGCAGGCAGTTAAATGTTTCATGCTGAATTTACCAAGTTTTCAGAAAATGAAAGTTGAAAGCAGATCCTACCAGTCTTCAGGTAGGCATGTACTCCCTCCATTCCTAAATACAGTATTAAGATTTTGTAGAGATTCCAATACAAACTACATACGGAGCAAAATAAGTAATGTCACTCTAAAATATGTTTATATACATCCGTATGTAGCATGTATTAAAATCTCTAAAAGATCTTATATTTAGAAACGGAGGGAGTAGGTACTACGTAGTAGCACTAGTACTAGAGGTTGGATATTAAAGGTAACTGTTTAAAGCATACTACAAATTGCTAGTCCACACCAAAAGATCCATATATGCAGGCCCTCCATTCAGTTATAATCCACTGCTACTGTTAGTTTGCATTCAAACAAACGATATCAACTTCAGGCCATCGAATTGACGGGGAGAAGCTTCTGTACAGACCCAAAGATTCATATACGGGAGAAATTATTATGGTAGCAAGGAAAAACTATGCGTCTTCATGGCGCAAGTTAGCATTTACGAGGAGTCGGGAACTCAAACTTCAAAAGAAACCATGAAACATCCATTCAACAGAACCCCCAAAGTGTTTTCCTCTAAACTAAACTTCAAAGTGGATGCGGTCGCTGGTGTACATTTCTTCTAAATCACTTTCGCTTAGCACTCTCTTCTGCTCTGGTAAAAGCATCCGTGAGCACATCAACAGCCCAATCCTTGGCATCCTCCTGCAAGGCAGAGATGTCAAGATAAGTCTTCGCATAAGAAGGCTCTAAAGCGAAAGGTAGATCAAACCTTAAAAACTTATGCACGTTGCAACTCCACTGAGTTAGATAAGGATGCAGGTAAGATCAACGCATTAGAAAAGATATGACTTGCTGCCTAACCTGCCAACACTGAGGCGTGAAAACAGATGCGGGTAAGGGAGAACAAAACAAAATTGATCCGATCCAACACATTCACACCCACATATATATATCGAGAAGCAATACAATATTATAAACCTTGCTTTTAAACTAAAGGCATGTTTGGGTGACTAATGCTTTCAGAAGTACCACACTGATGAAACAAAATATATATACTGAAAACTGCAAGCTTGTGTCCTCAAGATGTACTTTGGCTACACGTTCTATCATACTCTAGAGTAAATTGTCTACCAAAATCAATCAAATCCTGCAGAATATAACGAAATAATGAATGAGGGCACGAGGTAAACCAAACATGTGTATGATATCTAATAACAAATCTAGCAGCAAGTTATATACAGCAGCAAGTTGTTGAAACATGGAACATCAGTATCTAACTATGAGTCAGCAATAATTAGTTTTTAGCACTGAAGCAAGACAGTGGATCCAGTGGAACTCACTCCACAGAGATGTAATATACCATCAACTATCGCAGAATTGCGTAAAACTGCATCGACAAGATGATAACAAGTTATGTCTGCTACTTACCAGCCGCAGTTTTTCCCCAGTTCTTAAGCGGGCATGTGGACGAGCTAACTTTGATTCAAAAGGGGTCCTTGGCCTGACTTCTTGGATTTCATCCCACTCTTCACGTGAAAGCATCCTTACTGTTCCTTGCTCAGGGTGACTATTCTTAATCTTGCGTTCTCTCCTTTCTTGGTCTGTAGCTTCGTGTTCCTAACCAAAAAACATGTAACTAAGCTTCAGAACATGCCAAATTCAGAACAGACAGAAGATTTTCTGAATACATGCAAACAATGCTGAGTTAAACTATTTGATCGACATATACACCATGTAGTAGGTAGATAATCTGGCAAACATCAGGATTGATGATTACAAGACAAGGACACACATATCTTATCATGAAAACCGGGGTGACTATTAGTTCATGAAATAACTAACATAAATTCGTTAACATTTCTTGAATGAAGCCATTAAAAACGGACACAGAAAGTGAAACTGCAATATCGAAGAAAAACAACTATACCTGGATAACAACATTTAGAGATGATCTGTTCACTAATCTACCATGGATAGAGAATCATTTCATCCAATAAAAAGTGTCTTGGTAAGTCTCTTATCTAGATGTATTGTTGAATAATAACAACCACTCTAAAATTCAGCTTGTTGCTAGAGGTTACATTTCTAGAAGCTCACATCTTACAAGTTACAAATCCAAAGTATTCACTAACGCATAATGATCGACCTTACCGCTTCACATGTATAGAGTACACAGATCACATGATTAGTTAAGTGTTCAATTCTAAATAAACATGTTCAATCAAATGCACGGAATGTTGCATCTGAAATTAACCCTAGTGAACACCGGAGTGGGGGTGGAGGATACCATCATGAGGAGCTTGGTGAAGAGGGCTACGGCAGCAGCGGTGAGGATCATCGGCAGGGTGACGGAGTCGAGCCATTTAAGTGACTCCGGCGTCGGCACGAAGAACTCGTCGCGCCCCGGGTCGCGCCGACGCCGCCGAGAGCGCTCCCGCTCCGCCACGCTCAGCCGTAGAAGGTTCCCTGTAGATACCTCAGACAACGCTGCCTGCCTCATGGCCGTCCCTCCCCGGCGCAGCACTGTCCGCAGCATCGCTGCCTTCACGCAGTGGCAGACCCAGGAACAAAATCAAGGGTGTGCACACTCCACAAAAAAATCTACCTAGTCCAAAAGGTAGAAAATTATAACACTAGGTTAGTTGGCAAATAGACAAGACGGAGGGGAAAAGATGGATGGAAATCCATTACATTTTAACACCACAGTCCACGGGTCAAAAAAAACACCACAGTCCACGATCCCATACTCAGCTTTATGTTTCCAAATTATTGAAATAAAAAATGCAAGCAGTGTTCGATTCCATTATTATTTAACAGACATGTCATGGATGAAATGCCTAAGTGGCAGCTTAAGAAGATTATTTAACACGCATGCCATGGATAAATGATAAATACATGACAGCGTTTGCATCCAGAATAGCCTTGTTACCCACTATTTCATGATACGATGACTGTATACATGTAGATTATATTCCTAGTGATGAAAAACCAAACCTCTTGTAGTGATTCTTCCAATTGACATGAACCAAATAATTTGGGGTCTTATCAATTTAAAGTCTGAGCCCAAAGGTAAGGTACAGACACACACAAAAAAAGGCAGGAAATGACTGTATATGCGTAGCTGTCAGACCCTGATATGCTCAGTCTGTCCAAAGCTTCAGTTAGCTGTAGCATTTCATGAAAATACCGATTCAGTTGATCCAACGGTCCAGGCTGCTTCTTCGCTAAGAGCTCATCGCAGCCGTCCGATCATGTTTACCTTCTATTACTGTCTTTCCCTTTTCTTACTATTCACTCTCTGGTAAAAACCCCTGCCTATAACTAGCCGGGTTGTGGCTAAGGTCGATATGCTATTATGATGAATTCCCCAATTGCCTCGATGGCTAATATATCGGAACCCTAGAGTTCCTCTTATCTCATACTCAGATCGATACAATTGCTCATATTTTCTCATAGAAACCCTTAGGGAATTGTTGGGATCTGACAAATTGGTATCAGTAGCTAGCTATCCTTGGCAAAAATCTCCTAGATCAAGAGCTCCCACCCTATTTCCCACCCTTTTGTGAGCAGCGGCAGAGCAATTTCGGTGGCGTTGGGCGGCGGGGTTGGCGAAATTGGCGGCGGCGTGTTGGCGCGGGCGGCGGTGTACGTTCGGGCATAGATCAGTCGAGCAGGACGGTTGCTTTCGGAACATTTCCGAGCAGTAAAATCCCGTGCCTAGCGCTGATCCGTGTGCCAGGGAGGCGTGGATCGCGGCGGCGGCAGGATCTGAACAGGGAATCGGGTTGCTGGTGTACCAGTGGTAAAATCCCTTGCTCCCTGCTCCAGATCAGGTGATGGGGCGCGCAAAAGCAATTGATGAGGCTGACCTTCAAGAGGTTCTGTCCTTGCGCGAAGATTTTGGTATTCTGCAGAAAGATAATGCTCAGATGCAGAATCAGGTGTCTAAATTGCAAGACGAGGTGCAACTCATGGGTGCCAAGCAAGGGGAAATTTCAGCAACAGTAGGTACCGTGGAACAAGTGGTACTCGACTTGAGCAAACAGCTATCCGCAATCAGTAATGTCCTCCAAACGCTGGTAAAAACCACGCAACCATCACCCCAAACTGATATTCCTTCCAGTTCAAATCAAGTACCGAGATCCCCAACACTGCATCAAGAAGGAACACAGGATCAGGGAGCCAGAATAGAGCAGTTGAGAAAGCAGTTAGCAGCAGAGAAGGAAAAGTCTAAGCAATGGGAAGAATTCCAACTACAGAATCTTCCTCCTATCAGAACCAATCGACCTACAGCCCCTCCTGGTTTTAATGCTCAAGGGCGACATGAAACTTCAAGTGTCATAGGAACTCCTGTCACTGAGAGAGACAAGGTCCATACACCAGCCTTCAACAAGTTCTATCAGACAAACAGAGATAGGCAACTTTGGCAAGGATATCCAAAAACGTATGAGCAAGAGATGCAAACCCAGTTCATGAAATCAGTAACAAAGGGTCCTAAACTTGATTTCCCCAGGTTCTCAGGAGATGATCCAGTGGGTTGGATAAGACAGTGTAACAAATACTTTCAGATGTCTGCAGCTCCAGAAGAATACAAGGTTTCTTTAGCTCAAATGTATGTAGTGGATGAAGCTGATGTTTGGCTTAGAAGATCTGGCCTGTTAAAGAAACAGCTTACTTGGAAACAATTTGGAGCAGAAGTGGTAAAAAGATTTTCAGCTACAGGCTCTTATGATCTTACTGACAAGTTTAATTCAGTAAAACAGCTACACTACACAGTATCTGAATATACAAAAATCTTTGAAGATCTGATGGCAGATGTGCAGGAGGAAAACCCAGAATTAGGGGAACTATGGTTTGTTAGATGCTATGTAAATGGTTTAAGAGAAGGGATTAAGTTTCAGCTCAGACCCTTCAGACCTCAAACACTGACAGATGCTTATTGCATGGCAAAGGACATAGAGCCTAATCATCCACATGTGGCTACAGTGGTGAAGAAGCCAGGAACAAGTTATAACAACTTCTACCAGAAGTCTAGTGGGAATTCCACTGCAAAACAGGGAAATCCCATACCACAACAGCAACTACCTGTCAGACAACCTGATGTACCAATGAGCAATAATCAGAAATTCAGAAAGGTGGGAGAATGCTGGAGATGTGGAGATAAATGGGTACAGGGACACAATGTAAGTTGGTGCCTAACATACATATGATGCAGCAAGAGAATCAAGAACAACAGGCTAATGATAGTGAAGAAATGGAAAGTCAAAAGCAGATTGAAAATACAGAAGAGGAGCAAGTTATGTTTATTTCAGCTCATGCCATAGGACATCAGTTAGCAGTGCCTACCCCAACAGTGATTATTCATATAAATGGAAAAAGAGCTGTGGCTCTGTTGGATTCAGGTAGCACTTCTTCTTTCATCAATCAGGATTTTGCTATTAAAGCAAATTGCCACATGCTGCCTGTTAAGGCAAGAACAATTGCAGTAGCAGGAGGAGGCAAACTGTTGTCCAGTGCAATGGTGCCTAATTGTGAATTTCAATTAGCAAAGATGAAACTCACTCATAATTTCAGAATTTTAAATCTGCCTAGTCATGATGTAATATTGGGATATGATTGGATGTCTATAGTCAGCCCAGTTTCCTTCAATATTCCTGAACATACATTCAGCTTCTCACAAGAGGGAAAACAGACAATAACAACAGCAGTTTTCAACAGACCTGAGACAGTGAAGGAGATACAAGCTGAAGAAATGAACAAGTTACTGGATAAAGGAGTGGAAGGTTTCCTGTTGCAAGTCCACAACATATTAATGGAAGCACCAGAAGGAACAAAAACTCCACCCCAAATTCAGAAGTTACTGCTCCAATATGCTGATCTTTTTGAAGAACCTACTGCATTGCCTCCTGCAAGAGCTTTGGATCATACTATACCATTGGTCCCTGGTGCAACCCCTCCTCATGCCAGACCATATAGAGTTCCTCAGCATCAAAAGCAAGAAATGGAAGATCAAATCAAAAAGTTGCTAGCAGCACATCTCATCAGGCATAGTCAAAGCCCCTATGCAGCTCCTGTCTTGTTGGTAAAGAAAAAAGACAGCTCAATGAGACTTTGTACTGATTTTAGAAAATTAAATTCTCTAACAATCAAGAACAAATTCCCTATTCCAGTAATAGAAGATCTGTTGGATGAATTGCATGGAGCTCAATACTTTTCCAAGATTGATCTAAGATCTGGATACCATCAAATCAGAATGCACCCTGATGATATCCAGAAAACTGCCTTCAGAACATTCTTAGGCCATTTTGAATATTTAGTCATGCCCTTTGGTCTATCCAATGCTCCAGGAACATTCCAGGCATTGATGAATAGTGTGTTTGGTCCATATTTGAGGAAATTTGTGTTGGTTTTCTTTGATGATATCTTGATTTATAGCAGAAACCTCAAGGAGCACCAAGAACATCTTCAGATAGTACTGCAGTTACTAAAAGAGCATCAGCTATTTGCTAAAATGTCCAAGTGTGTGTTTGCTGTGCAACAGGTGGAATATTTGGGACATGTGATATCTGCAAAAGGAGTGGCCACTGATCCTCAAAAGATAGTTGCCATTGCTGAATGGCCCAAACCTGACAGTGTTACTAAATTGAGAAGTTTCCTGGGTTTAGCGGGTTACTATAGAAGATTTATCAAGGGATATGGTTCTATATGCAGACCCTTACATGACCTTCTTAAGAAAGGACAATTTGCTTGGAAACAGGAACATGATGCAGCATTCAAACAACTCCAACAAGCACTGGTGACAGCTCCTGTCTTAGCACTACCAAATTTCTCTATCCCTTTTGTTCTAGAGACAGATGCTTCAGGAAAAGGGATTGGAGCTGTTCTCATGCAACAGGGTAGACCCTTAGCTTATTACAGCTCTTCCTTATGACCCAGAAATGCAGCCATGTCCACCTATGAGAAAGAAGCTCTGGCTATCTTGGAAGCACTGAAGAAATGGAGACACTATTTATTGGGAAATGAATTGATCATTAAAACTGATCAACAATCTCTCAAGTTTATTACTGATCAGAAGATCACTGAGGGAGTGCAACATAAGTTGATGATGAAACTTTTAGAGTTTGATTTCAAGATCCAGTACAAAAAAGGAAGTGAAAACAAAGTAGCTGATGCATTGTCCAGATTGCTCCCTAGCTGCATGGCATTATCTACTGCCACTCCTGTGTGGGCAGAAGATTTAATCCAGAGTTACCAGCAAGACCCAGTTAGCAAACAGCTGCTGGAACAGTTACTGTTGCACAAGCCTGGGGCAGATTCAGATTATACAATCCATGCAGGAATCATTAGGTACAAGGGCAAAATATTAGTGGGTAACAATCCTACTCTGAGAACTCAGCTACTTCAGGCACTTCATAGTTCACCTGTGGGAGGTCACTCAGGAATGAGAGCCACATATCAGAGAATTAAGAACATTTTCTATTGGCCTGGCTTGAAACAGGAAGTAGAAACCTTCATTGCTGCTTGCCCTATATGCCAGAGAGCAAAACATGAGCATTGCTTACAACATGGACTCCTTGATCCCTTACCTGTAGTTGACATGGCTTGGCAGCATGTCACAATGGATTTTGTAGAGGGTCTTCCTAACTCTCAGGGCAAAGAAGTTATCATGGTAGTAGTGGACAGATTTACAAAATACTCTCATTTTGTTCCTCTGCATCACCCTTATACTGCTCTCACCGTTGCTCAGGCTTTTGTGGATCATATCATCAAGCTACACGGCCCTCCTAAACTGATCATCTCAGACAGAGATAGGATCTTCACTAGCAAACTGTGGAAGGATATTTTTAATGCTCTGAAAGTGGAATTAAGATACAGCACAGCTTATCATCCTCAAACAGATGGTCAGACAGAGAGAGTAAATCAGTGCCTTGAAACATATCTGAGATGCATGACCACAAATGAACCAAAGAAATGGGTTTCATGGTTATCATTAGCTGAGTACTGGTACAACTCCACTTACCATACTGCCCTGAAGATGTCTCCCTTCCAAGCATTGTATGGATTTCCCCCTCCATTGATTACAGAGTTGGCAATTCCTGGCCCAGATGATGCAGAAGCACAGGATTTCCTCTCCTCCAAGCAACAAATCCTTGAGCAGCTCAAAGCAAATTTGCAAAAGGCACAGAATAGAATGAAACACTATGCTGATATGAAGAGAGTGGAAAGAACATTTGAAGTTGGAGATTTGGTTTATCTGAAAATGGCACCATACAGGTTAGCTGCTTTTGGGTTTCGAGGAGCTCTCAAACTTCAAAACAAATATTATGGTCCTTTTCTTGTCACTCAGAAAGTGGGCAGATCAGCATACAAGTTACAATTCTCAGAAGGGGTTAAAATACATCCAGTGTTTCATGTGAGTCAACTCAAGAAGCATGTGGGCCATAAATCCATACCTAGCCCTTACCTCCCAATGGTCAATGAAGATGGCACTATCAAAACAGGTCCCGAAGCAGTCCTTCAAGTGCGGCAAGTACCAAGAAACAATACACCTGTGGTTCAATGGTTTATCCAATGGCAAAACCTACCACCAGAGGACGCTACATGGGAAGATGCTGACTTCATCAAATACACCTTCCCGGATTTTTTCAGGTCTACGACGCAAGCTTGGCGTGAGGCAGAAGAGACGCCATGAGGACACGTCGTCGCTCAAGAGGGGAGCAATGTCAGACCCTGATATGCTCAGTCTGTCCAAAGCTTCAGTTAGCTGTAGCATTTCATGAAAATACCGATTCAGTTGATCCAACGGTCCAGGCTGCTTCTTCGCTAAGAGCTCATCGCAGCCGTCCGATCATGTTTACCTTCTATTACTGTCTTTCCCTTTTCTTACTATTCACTCTCTGGTAAAAACCCCTGCCTATAACTAGCCGGGTTGTGGCTAAGGTCGATATGCTATTATGATGAATTCCCCAATTGCCTCGATGGCTAATATATCGGAACCCTAGAGTTCCTCTTATCTCATACTCAGATCGATACAATTGCTCATATTTTCTCATAGAAACCCTTAGGGAATTGTTGGGATCTGACAGTAGCTCAGTGAGGAAATTCAGTGCATACAAAAGCCAATAGTACATCAATCCATCAAGATTCACGAAAGATATATAAACTACTGATTATAGTCGCTAGCTAACAGCGATGAGGAATTCGAATCTCAGGCGCTGAACACGAACTGGAATCGGTGGGGAGTGAGCCGCACGCACCTGGGTGACGGCGGAGAGGGCGAGAGCAGCGATATCGTCTACGGCAGGGGCGGATACGACGGTGGAGGAAGCGGCGTCGTCGGGATCGGGGAGGTCGAGCGGCTGCTCGAGGTCGGCGAGGCCCTCGGGCGCGAGGTCCGGCTGCGTCCTGGGGCGGAGTAGGGGCGCAGGGGACCCACAACGGTCGACGGCGGCTCGTGGCGATGGGAAGGAGCTCCGGGCAGGGCGAGCCGCGAGCGCCGAGCGGCGGCGGCCGAGCGCGAGCGTGGAGCCCGGGATAGGTCGTCGCACTGGTTCTGTTTTTTTTTTTTTTTTTGAGGGCTCGCAATCTGCTTTTTTTTTTTTTTGAGACAACTCGCACTGGATCTGCTGCTCTGCCTCTCCGGGGTGCCCTATGTCTCGCCTTCGGCAAACCCTATTTAGCGCTGCAGGCGTCGGTTTTTACTCTTTTCTGCAAAACGGCGCCTGCAGCGGCGCTAGTGGGCTCGGCCCATTTCGTTGCCTCCCGATTCTTTCATTCGCGTGCTTTTCAATGCACAAAAATTCGTAAGAGGTGAGAATCAAATCGGGATCTCCTGATTCACTCCGCACCCGGGTAACCACCCGACCACGCGAACTTAATGTAAATATTCCCATCATTGTTCTGTTTTATCATACTTTTTGTTTCGTTTTTTCTGTTTTTCTGTTTTCGTTTTATCTTATCATCAATTGGATGAACTTCTTTCTAATTAAATTATTTTTTTAATATTGATGAACGTTTTTCAAATTTGATAAATTTTATAAAAAATATGATGAACTTTATCCAAATTCGATGAACTTTTTCCAAATCCGATGAACTCTTTTCAAGATCGATGGATTTTTTCTTCAAATTGTTGAACTTTTTCAAAATCGATGAACTATTTTTCAAACTCGATGAACTTTTTATGTCAAAGTCGATGAACTTTTTGCCAAAATCGATGAACTTTTTTCAAAAGCGATGAACTATTTTTCAAACTCGATGAACTTTTGTTGTCAAAGTCGATGAACTCTTTTGCCAAAAGCGATGAACTTTTTAAACTTTTTCAGAAAGTTTTTTCAAAATCGGTGAACTTTCTTAAGTTTTGTGAACTTTCTTCAAAAGCGATGAAGTATTTCTCAAAATCGATGAACGTTTTTAAATTCACGATTTCCTAAAAAAAATAAAAAATGTAAGTGATAAATAAATAGCGCGGCTATACTTGTTCTTACTATTTAGCGCTACTAAAATCACAAATGTTCAATGGCTGTGCCGGTTAGCTAAGCTCAAACAAAAACGAGGCGATGTGAGTTCGATTCCTAGAGGAACTATTTTTTGCGTTTTTTTGCCAAATTTTGTTCGCTGCACATAGCCTTCGTGGGCCGGCCCAACAATGCACTGCAGCGGGCGCCAGCTACCTGTTCGGGCGCTTAAGGGTGTGTTTGGTAGCCTGCACGGAGGGTGCATGAGCCCAAAAGTTCTCCATCGAACCCACTTTTCGCCGTTTGGTAGAGTGCATGAGCTCTATTGGACTATGCTCAACCGATGCAAAAAAGGCCCCTCAACTATGCTCAACCCAGCACCCCCATAGGGGCGAGCTGGGGTCAGCTATGCTGGCTTCGACCCACCTCTCCCCTCGAACGACCTCCCCCCCCCTCCCCCCCCCCCCCCGCACGAACCCCACCTCTCCCTCCCAGCCCATTTTCTCTCGCGACCCCAACCCCTCTCTCACACAACCCGATGGCGCCGCCGCCCCCGGTCTACCTGGCCGTCGTCGGTCTATCCCCCCGCCGCCCCCGGTCTACCTCGCCGCCGCCGCACCTGGTCTACCTCGCCACCGCCGCCCCCGGTCTACCTGGCCGCCGCCGGTCTATCCCCCCGCCGCCCCCGGTCTACCTCGCCGCCGCCGCACCCGGTCTACCTCGTCGTCGCCGCCCCCGGTCTACCCCACCGCCGCCCCCGGTCCCTGCCCCGCCCCTGCTCCGCCCCTATTGCCTGGTCAACTCGCCGTCGTCGCCGCCGATCTACCCCGTCGCTGCCCCCGATCTATCCCACCGCCGCCGGTCTATCCCCCCTACCCCGGTCGCCGCCGATCTACCCCTAACTCCCTCCCTCAATCCTTCCTGCCTTGTAGATCTCTGCTCAGATTTAGTTTTGTTGATTGCTTGTCATGCTCGAAAAAATTGTATGTGAAACGGTGATGTTTATTGTTCGGATTATGTTGAAACGATGATGTTTATTGCTCGAATAATTAATGCATCCTACCTCAGATCCAGGCTACCAAACACAGTCTGAGCTTAGCATGTTTCAACACATACATCACTACCAAACAACTACACATGCATGCATACAACATGTCTCTACTTAGCATGTCTCAAAGAGGAACAACTATGCTAGAATGGGAACAGCTACCAAACACACCCTAAGGCATCGAACAGGAGCTCCCCTCACCTTCAGCGAGATGGGAGGAACCCCTTGCTAAAGGGGGGACCTAGATGGACCGGCCCACCAGTACGGGAGGCTACAACCTTATTTTTTTTTGTTTTTTTACGTTTTCTATTCGATTTTTGCTTTTTTGCTTTTATTTATACTTTAAAATTTTCTAAATGTGTATATTATAAAAAAACTCTTTATTGACATATTTAAAAAAATGATTAAAAAATATTTTAAAAATATTGAACAAGTATTTAAAACTGTTGAATAGGTATTAGAAAAATGTTGAAGAAGTATTTTAAAAAATGTTGATCATGTATATAAAAATGTTAATCAAGCATTTAAAACAAAATGTTGATCAACTATTTGAAAAATGTTAAATAACTATTTGAAAATGTTGAATAAGTATGAAAAATGTTGAACAAGTATTTGAAAAATGATGAATATGGATTAAAAATGTTGAACATGTAATAAAAAATGTTGAACGGGTATTTAAAAAATATTGAACAACTATTTGAAAATGTTGTGAAGTATTAAAATTTTTGAACAAGTATTTAAAAAATGATGAATAAGTATTAAAAATGTTGAACAAGTATTAAAAAATGTTGAAAGAGTATTCGAAATATGTTAAACAAGTATTTTTTTAAATAAGTCTTAAAATATTGAACAAGTAATTGAAAAATGTTGAATAAGCGTTCAAACAATGTTGAACGTGTATACAGAAAATGTTGAGCATTTATTAAAAAAATGTTTTTGACATATACGAAAATGTAGAGTGAAAACAAAAATAAACATGAGAAAAACCCAAAAATGAAAAAAGAAAAGATAACAAAACGAAAAATGGAGAAAAAAAATGAAGAAACAAAATGCATAAATGAATGACAAAGAATGAAAGAAAAACGGAGAAAAAGAAAGAAAAGAACCAAAATAAAACAAAAAGGGAAAAAACGGATGGTTTTGCTTCCGCGAGAGGCACGGCCGTGCCTCTCGGAAAGGAAAAAAACGCGTTTTTTTCTGGAGAGGCACGGTTTTGCTGCCGCGAGAGGCACGACCGTGCCTCTCGGAAAGGGAAAATAACATGTTTTCTATTTTTTTTTCTGGAGAGGCAAGGTTTTGCTTCCGTGAGAGGCACGGTTTTGCTTTCGCGAGAGGCATGGTTTTGCTTTCGTGAGATGTGTATCTCGCGAGAGCTACTAATTGAAGAGCATTTCGAAAAAAACTAATTGACGAGCGCTCCTTCGGGAGCCTCACAAGGGTCACTCTCGGCAGCCGTCATTTGGCACGCTTTCAGTCGCCGTCACGTGTTGTGCTCTGAGCGTTTCCTGTGGATTATATTATTTTTATTTTTCCGTACGCGTTTTCAGCTTTTTAGAAGGGGTTTTTTGTTTTTTCGGCTTTTCGATTTTTCACCGGTCTTTGTTAGCTTTTGATTGGAAAAAAATCATTTTTTTGTGCGAGGAAACGTTTTTTTCCTTCCTCGAGAGGCATGATTTTGCTTCCGTCCCGTGCCTCTCGGAAACGAAAAAACGCATTTTTATTTTTTCCTTCCTCGAGAGTCACGGATTTTCTTCCGCGAGAGGCATTCTGAAACAAAAAAATAAACGTGTTTATATTTTTTTCCTTCCTCGAGAGGCATGGTTTTGCTTCTGCGAAAGGAACAGTCGTGCCTCTCGGAAACGGAAAAAAAGTGTTTTCCTTTTTTTCCTTCCTCAAGAGGCACAGTTTTGCTTCCGCGAGAGGCACGCCGTGTCTTTCGGAAATGAAAAAACATGTTCTCCTTTTTTTCTTCCGCTAGAGGCACGGTTTTTCCGTCTTGTTTTTTATGGAAAAAAAGTTCATCAAAACCTATCAACATGGATCTAGTTTTGAAGATCTCGACGCAAGGATTCCAACAGTGAAAACTGTTCGAGATTTGGACGCACGGTTTAAGAGATAAAACATTTTGAATAAACCGATCTATGAAAAAAGGGAAAAGTCCCAGGTTGCGACAAGTGGCGCATATGCAACACGCCACTTGTCACAACCTGAGAAGGTGGAAATAATGATCTTTGGAAAGAGTACCCCTCAATTAGTGATTTCAGTATCTCGCGGCGACTATTTATAGCCTTAAGTGATACAAATAGCAGCTCTCGCTGAATTGTTTTCCCCCTCGCATCATATTGGGTCAGCCCATTTACGTGTGCACGGTCGTAAAAAGACAGAAAAATGCAAGGAGGGATTGAACCAAGTTCTTCAGGGTGAACGCATGCTGCGCTAACAAGTCCACCCAAATTCCTTTTATGCCAAGAACTAGGGGGCGTCCTACTTGAGGCTACTCTGAAAGTGCTAGTTATCGACTAGAGGGGGGTGAATAGGCGATGTTTATGAAAGGCTTCGAAACAGTAATGTATTCAAAGTAAGCGAAAGCGATACATGATCAGGTAGGGATATCAATCAAGGATTCAGGCAAGGCATGAAATACTGTGAAGACATTCAGGCAGGTATAGCATAATCATCATGCACACTAAGATGTACCGAAGATAAATGACAGGTTAAGGAATGTCTTCGGTGAATGTCTTTGAGCTAAGATGAACAAGCAATGGCTTCACAGTGCAGTACAGAAAATAAGAGAGTGGAAGATAGAACCAGTTGCTCGATGAAGACACAAGATTTGTTGGACCAGTTCTAGTTGCTGTGACAATTGTACGTCTGGTTAGGGAGGCTGAGATTGAACTCAGAAGACCTCGTCTTCACCTTTTCCCTTTGAGCCGAAGTCACTTAGATAGCGTCCAATCACTCAGGTAAGTCTTCAGGGGAGAGTTCCGAAACCCGTACAAACTTGGTCACCCGACAATCCACGATGACTCTTGGATGCTCTAGACCCAAACGCCTAACCGTCTGAAAGATCACAGTCTTCAAGTGTAATAAGTCTTAAGTTCACTTAGAATTAAACGACTTCGGTGATGCTCAAAAACTCTAGCTTAGGTGTTTGGGTTTATCCTCACAGGATAGTTCTCTCTCAATGTCTTCGAGGTGGGTTGCTCTAAAACAACAACAACCGTATCTCTCTCTCTGAGCAGCCACCTACTTATGGTGGAGGGGGTGGGCTATTTATAGCCAACAGGCAATCCGATCTGATATGACCGAAATGACCCTAGGTCAACGACCAACTGACACGTGTCCCAACGGTCGGATTTCAAACACACGCGGCAACATTACTGGGGCTACAAGTAATGCTTACTCAACCAACTTTGGAAGAGATTTCCTCTCATTGTCTTCACTCGAAGACATAGGTATTGGTTGAGCATCACATCAGCGTCTGACTTCGCTCACATCGACCCCACCTAACAGTTCGGTGGCTCCCATGACTCAGGAAAGAAGAAACAAAACAACCAAAAGACTTCGTCTTCGCGTTTCATTATCTTCAAGCGATTATCTTCGCGAACCACCAATGGCTTCGGCCATCATCCATGTCTTCGGACATTTTTAGGGGTCGTCTATAACGGTTAAACCGAATCTCCACGGACTTCTATCTGTGTTAACCTGTGAACTCTCACAAACACATTAGTCCATCAGCCACGTTTGTCTTTAATACTCCAAAACCAACAAGGGATGGCACTAGATGCACTTACATGCTCCAGCCGTTTTTTCGCGATTTTTTTACCTTTTTGTTTTATTTTGTTTCTTTTTTTCTTTTCTACTTTTCTTTCGTTCATTTTTGCATTTTATTTTTATTTGGTTGTTATGTTCACTTTTTTGCATTATTCTATTTTTTTGTTTTCTTTTTTCTTTTCCATTTTCATTTGGTTTTCTTTTTTCTTCTCCATTTTTTGTTTTTTGTTTTTTCTTATTTTTGTTTTCTTTTTCACTCTACGTTTTCGTATATGTCAAAACAAAATTAATAAGTGGTCAACATTTTTTGTATACACGTTGAACATTATCCGAACGCTTATTCAATATTTTTCGAATACTTGTTCAATATTTTGATACTTATTCAACACTTTTAATACTTGTTCACCACTTTTCAAATACCCGTCCAATATTTTTAATACTTATTCAACATTTTTAAATACTTGTTCAACATTTTCAAGTACTTGTTCAATATTTTTCATATACCCGTTCAGCATTTTGTAATACTTTTTCAACATGTTTCAAATACTTGCTGAACATTTTTTAAAACAGGTTGTGCCCTCCTGCGCGTCGGGGCCGACCCATCTCGGGCTCCCCCCGAAGCGAGGGCTCCCCCTCGTCTCGTGTAAGGCTGGAAATAGGGGTGCCCTGTGTATCTTCGGTTTCCTTCTCGATGCTTTTTAACGGTGGTAGTTTGGATATTTTCATGCCCACTCATGGTGCTTAACAGGGGATGCCATATACCCATACTCATTTCTCCTTGCGATGAAGGGCATGTGATGTCTCCTCAAGAAAAATAGTATTAGGGTCCGGGGCATTGAGGTTGCACCGTCTGCTCTAGAAGTAAACCACCTCCTTTTCGTCGATGACAACTTTTACTCTTTGAAGCAAATAATGATAGTGCAGTTCGGGTGCGTGATCTTCTTAAAATATATCGCGACGCTTCAAGACATATAATCAACATGGATAAATCATCAATATATTTTAGCAAGGGAGTGGTTGAGCCCTTGCATGCTGAGATCAAGAATACTTTAGATGTTCACAACGAATCTTTGTTAGAGAAATACCTTGGTCTCCCCACTGTTGTTGGTAGATCCAAAGAGGATTGTTTTAGATACTTAAAGGACATGATTTGGAAATATGTTTAGGTTGGATAGAGAAGTGCTTGTCAGTTGGGGGAAAGGAGGTCCTAATCAAATCGGTTCCACAAGCAATTCCAACATATTTGATGTCTTGTTTTAAGTTTCCACGTGGGTTGTGCAAACACATTAATGGTCTTCTTTGTAAAATTTGGTGGGGAAGTAAAATAGAAGAAAGAAAAATGACATGGGTATTCTCGAAGACTATGTCTAAGCCTAAGTTCATGGGAGGGATGGGTTTCAGGGATATTGAACTGTTCAACCTGACTCTTTTCGCGCAGCAAGCATGGAGGCTCATGCAGGATCCTAATTCCCTAAGTGCTTGAGTTTTGAAGTCATGGTACTATCCAAATAGTGACTTACTTGACACATCTATTGGTTCAAGCCATTCACAGGTTTGGCTATCTATAATCAAAGGGAGGCTTGTACTTTCTTTGGGCCAAATCAAACGCATTAGGGCGGGATCAGAAACAAGGATTTGGGACGATAATTGGCTGCCAAGAGACTTCAAACTTAGGCCAATTTGTGCCCGGTCATTGAACACCCCTTTGCTCGATTCGGAGCTGATTGATGGAGCAACAAAAACTCTGAATAGTAACATGTTGGAAGATCACTTTATCACATCGAATGTGGAAGTTATTATGAACATTCCTTTGAGCTCTAGAGTGCAGACCAATTTCTGGGCATGGCATTACGACAAGAGAGGTATTTTCTCGGTCCTCTCAGCGTACAAAATGATCGCTAGCATGAGGGCTCAGAGAGAGGACTGGTTAGAACACCGGCTGAGACGTCCCAAACGTATCTACTTTTTCAAACACTTTTGCTCTTGTTTTGGACTCTAATTTGCATAATTTTAATGAAACTAAGCCGGACTGACACTGTTTTTTGCAAAACTACCATGGTGTTGTTTTTTTGCAGAAATAAAATTCTCGGAATTGGACGAAACTTTTTGGAGATTTTTTCTGCAATATATAAAAAATGCTGGAGCGAAGATCCATTGGAGGGGGGCCACCAGTTGCTCACAAGGCAACAGGGCGCTCCCACCCCCTGGGCGCGCCCTAATGCCTTGTGGGGCCCACGTGGCTCCGCTGACCCTAATTCCAAGCCTATAAATTCCTACTCTCCGAGAAAAAAAAGAGAACAAGTTTCATCGCGTTTTACGAGACGGAGCCGCCACCACCTCCAGTTCTTCCTCAGGAGGGCTGATCTGGAGTCCGTTTAGGGCTCCTGAGAGGGGGATTCATCGTCGTTGTCATCACAAACCCTTCTCCATCAACAATTCCATGATGCTCACCACCGGGAGTGAGTAATTCCTTTGTAGGCTTGCTGGACGGTGATGGGATTGGATGAGATTTGTCATGTAATTGAGTTATTTTGATAGGGCTTGATCCCTAGTATCCACTATGTTCTGAGATTGATGTTGCTATGACTTTGCTATTCTTAATGCTTGTCACTAGGGCCTAAGTGCCATGATTTCATATCAGAACCTATTATGTTTTCATGAATATGAGAGTGTTTTGGATCCTATCTTGCAAGTTGTATGAACCTATTACGTGTTATGATCCGCATACCCCAAGGTGACAATAATTGGGATTCTTTCTGGTGATTGTCGTAGTTTGAGGAGTTCATGTATTCACTATGTGTTAATGCTTTGTTTCGGTTCTCTATTAAAAGGAGGCCTTAATATCCCTTAGATTTCCTTATGGACCCCGCTGCCATGGGAGGGTAGGACAAAAGATGTCTTGCAAGTTCTTACTATAAGCACGCATGACTATATGCAGAATACATGCCTACATTACATTGATGAATTGGAGTTAGTTTTGTGTTGCTCTAGTGTGTAACTATTACATGATGAATGCCATCCAATGTACTTATCCATCACCAATCCAATGCCTATGCTTTTCGCATATTGATTCTCGCTAAGTTACTATTGTTGATGTTGTTACAATCACTACAAAATTGCTACTGCTATTGTTATTGTTCCTACTACTATTTTGCTGTGCAGGCAGGAGTTGGTCTACTTTCTTATGGACCTGATGCCTATATACATGATCATTGTAGTGAATAAATATTACATAACTATGCACTTTTCTATCAATTGCCCAACAGTAATTTGTCTACCCACCGTATGCTTTCTTCGAGAGAGAGAGAAGCCTCTAGTGAACACTATGGCCCCCGAGTATCTTCAAAAATATTATTACAAAAACTCCTAAAATATTTCTGCCATTATTTATTTTATTTTATTTGCAATTTATATTTATCAATTTATCTATCTATCACTACTTATCGCTTGCAAGTAACGAGTTCAAGGGGATTGACAACCCTCTTGCCCGCGTTGGGTGCAAGTGTGTGCTATTTTGTGTGTAGGCGCTGAAGACGGGAATTTTCGTGGTTCTCCTATTGGTTCGATAAACTTGGTTCTCACTGAGGGAAATACTTATCTCTACTGTGTTGCATCTCCCCTCCTCTTCGGGGAAATACCCAACGCAGTTTACAAGTAGCAATCATCCAATAGCCTGTACCAAATCAATGCCTTTCCCTCCAAAGATAAAGGGAATACCTTCTTCTTAACTCCATCTTTGGATAAATATGCAAGCTTAAATAATCCACAAATTCCATCTATATAGTGCATATCAAGGTGTACTTTCCCATCTCCTGCATAAGGATTAGCTCAAAGTTTTTCTAACATAGGAATCTCATAATAAATATTTTCACAAAGTTCAGTGGGTTGGGAAGCGGCTTTTTCCACTTCCATTCGAGGTGAAGATACCCCGAACAAAACGTTCAAAGGATTATCACTGATAGTAACAAGCAACAGTAAATTTCAGCACGTACCGAAAATGTTTCCTTACCAAATTCCACTTACCATAGGCGCTTCACTCCCCGGAAACGGCGCCAGAAAAGAGTCTTGATGACCCACAAGTATAGGGGATTAATCGTAGTCCTTTCCATAAGTAAGAGTGTCGAACCCAATGAAGAGCGGAAGGAAATGACAAGCAGTTTTCACCAAGGTATTCTCTGCAAGTGTTGTAAGTACAGTGATAGATAGTTTTGTAGCAAGATAATTCGTAACAAGTAACAAGTAATAAAAGTAGCAAGTGTGCAGCAAGGTGGCCCAATCCTTTTTAGCGAAGGACAAGCCTGAAGGTTCTCTTATATCTCTCGAGGACACATGGGAATTTCCGCCTAGTCAAGTTCATCATGTTGAGTTGATTTGCGTTCGTTACTATGGTAATTTGACATGTGGGTGGGCCGGTGCTTGGGTGCTGTTCTTACTTGAACAAGAAACCCACTTATGATTACCCCTGTGACGCCCCCATTTTGATCGTACACTAATCATACACGCAATCGCGCACAATCAAGATTAGGGACTCACTGGAAGATATCACAACACAACTCTAAATACAAATTAAAGTCATACAAGCTTCATATTACAAGCCAGGGGCCTCGAGGGCTTGAATACATAAGCTCGACATACACACGAGTCAGCGGAAGCAATAATATCTTAGTACAGACATAAGTAAACAAGTCTGCCTTAAGAAGGCTAGCACAAACATAACAACGGATCGAAAGAGGCAATGCCTCCTGCCTGGGAACCTCCTATCCTACTGGTGGTCGGGGGCAGCCTCCACGTAGTAGTAGGCACCGTCGGTGTAGTAGTAGCCATCGGCGAGAGCAGTTGTCTCCTGGGCTCCGTCATCTGGTCGCTGCAATTGTATCGAGAAGGAAAAGGGAGCAAAGCAACGGTGAGTACTCATCCAAAGTACTCGCAAGACTGACATCAGAACTATGCTAAGTATGCATCAATATCAAAGCAATGAGGTTGTATCTTTGGACTGACTGCAGAAATGCCAGAATAGAAAGAAGGCCTAGTCCTATCGAAGACTAGCATCTTTAGTGTCTTGCAGCATCAGAAGAGTGCAGATTAACATAATTATAATGTAGCAAGTTTATTAAGTAACCACACCCAGAGATTCTTCCTGGACTCCCTGCGTGAAAGCAATCTCGGAGCCAAACATTTCAACTTTAAGTCATTATTCTAGTTGTATTAGATCGGGATACAACTCCAAGTCGTCCTGTTACCGTGGACATGACTATTTGAATAGTTGAATTCATCCCTGCAGGGGTGCACAACATTTCCCAACACGCTTGATAACCTCTGGCCGGACACACTTTCTGGGTCATGCCCGGCCTCGGGACATCAACACGTCGTGGCCCTACCTAGGCTCAACAGAGAGGCCAGCCCACCGATCTAAATCCTAAGCGCTCAGGGGTCATGGGCCCAATCCCCCTTTTGCACTCCTGCACGATGCGAGGGCGGCCGAGGTCACTCCTAGCTCCTCTTACACAAGATCAATGCTGTCGTGGACCACTCGGGCGCGCGCCGCTCCATTGCTGACGTCCGAAGAGCTTCGGCTAATACAACGACGCCGAGTACCCATAACTTCTCCCACGTGAAGGTTAGTGCGAAAAAGGTCAATCGACCAACTCAGATCAAATACCCAACCCATTAGCATTTTGTTAACTGCGATGACGAGCGTGATACACGATATGTGGTCCCGTCGCCCCGTCTCGAGGATGTGTGGCAAGGGCCAAGAATGCCCGGCCACGCCTCGTCATTATTACACCAACACCCTCTAGGTCCTCCTGACCTCAACATGTTTCAATAGTAAAGTAAATATAACCGTGTGTCAATAACACCAAGGGGGAAAACCGAGGAATCACCCTTGATGGATCCCACTCAATGTAATCGTCAAGGTGACCAGTGAAGTATCACCCTCGATGGTCTACGCTTGAGGTGTTGTACGGCAGAGTTGTTATCGGAAGTGGTGTTAGAGGAATCACCCTCAATATCCATGACCGATTAGTTACACTACAGAGTTAGCATCATGAGTACTTTATGAGGTGTCACCCTCGGTACTCGATAGCAGCCCTGCAGAGTCATACAACTAAAGGGGGTGTGATGTGATGTGACAGGCATGGCTCGTCGATCGGTTGATCGAGTCTTCGAGTCGTCGATAATGAAGCAGGGGCAACAAGGACTAAGGGGTCACATGGGATTCACTAATCAACCTATACTAAGCAGGTGATATAACATCAGGTACAATAGCAGTTTAACAAAATGAGGCTATGCATCAGAATAGGAGTTATCTACAACAGTAGCAAAATCTAATGCAAGCATGAGAGAGAAAGAATGGGCGATATCGGAATGATCAAGGGGGGTTGCTTGCCTTGTTTCTCTGCTGCAAAAGGCTGATCGTCAGTGGCGTAGTCGTACCCGACAGTAGCGTCAGTCTCGGTGTCTACCGGAGAGAAGAGGGGGGGGGGACAATAAATATAATGCAAGTAGATGCAACATGATGCATGACATGGCAATATGTAGTGCTAGGCATGAGCTAACGCAGTATTACACGTTGCTGACGGAGCGGGAAAACATCTGACGATATTTCCCGGGTCTCAGACTCCTACCGGATAGATGATCCTAACGCCAAATGTCCATGTTCATCATGCTAGGAGCATGTGATAGATGAACGGACAGCGTATTCGGATTCGTTGGATTTTTCTGATCAACTTTCATGTATAAAACTTTTTCATCCGAGCTATGGATTATTTTATATGACTTTATAAAGATTTAAACATTTTTTGAAATTATTATTAATTTGAATTAAAACATAAAATACTTTTGTCACCAAGTGCATTTCTAGCCACAGTGTATGACAGCGGGACCAGGGGGTCTAGTCAGCAGTTGACCAGTCAAGTTTGACTGGTCAACAGGGCCAATGGGGACCCACTTGTCAAAGACACAAACAATAACAATTTTTTATTAGTTTAGTCTATTAGGTGAGGGGTCCACCAGTCAGTGTCATAGGTTAAATTAGTTTCTAGATAATTATCTAAACTAATAGGATATTTAGGGGGGGTTAGCCTAATTTAATCAGGGGCCGACCCCACTGTGCAGTGGCACCGGCCACACATACACACACACAACGCACACACGCGTGCGCGCTGAGCCGCTCGGCCATGGCAGCAGCAGCGCAGGCGCGGGTGATGTCTACTACGCAAATTTATTCTTGTAGACTCATGTTGGGCCTCCAAGCGCAGAGTTTTGTAGGACAGTAGCAATTTTCCCTCAAGTGGATGACCTAAGGTTTATCAATCCGTGGGAGGTGTAGGATGAAGATGGTCTCTCTCAAACAACCCTGCAATCAAATACAAGAAATCTCTTGTGTCCCCAACACACCCAATACAATGGTAAATTGTATAGGTGCACTAGTTCGGCGAAGAGATGGTGATACAAGTGTAGTAATGATAGTAGATATTGATTTTTATAATAGTAACAATAAAAAACAACAAGGTAGAAAGTAACAAAAGTGAGCACAAACGGTATTGCAATGCTTGAAAACAAGGCCTAGGGTCCGTACTTTCGCTAGTGCAATCTCTCGACAGTGCTAATATAATTGGATCATATAACCATCCCTCAACTTGCTACGAAGAATCATTCCAAAGTTCTTATCTAGCGGAGAACATAAGAAGAAATTGTTTGTAGGGTACGAAACCACCTTAAAGTTATCCTTTCCGATCGATCTATCCAAGAGTTCGTACTAAAATAACACCAAGTTATCCTTTCCGATCAATCTATCTAGAGTTCGTACTAAAATAACACCATATGATACGCATCAACCAACTCTAATGTCACCTAGATACTCCAATGTCACCACAAGTATCCATGAGTTAATTATACGATACACATCAAACAATTTGAGATTCATAATACTCAATCCAACACAAAGAACCTCAAAGAGTGCCCCAAGATTTCTATCGGAGAACGTAGGACAAGAACGTGCATCAACCCCTATGCATAGATTACCCCAATGTCACCTCGGGAATCCACAAGTCGAGTACCAAAAGATACATCAAGTGAATCAATAGAACACCCCATTGTCACCACGGGTATCCATATGCAAGAAATATATCAAGTGTTCTCAAATCCAATATTCAATCCAACATAACGATATCTCAAAGGGAAAGATTCAATTCATCACAACATGATAGCAAGGGAATAACATCATATGATCCGACTATATTAACAAAGCCCGTGATACATCAAGATCGTGACATCTCATGAACACGAGAGAGAGAGAGAGAGAGAGATTGAACACATAGCTACTGGTACATACCCTCAACCCCGAGGGTGGACTACTCCCTCCTCTTCATGGCCTCCGCCGGGATGATGAAGATGGCCACTGGAGATGATCTACCCTCTTCGGCAGGGTACTGGAACGCCTCCAGATTGGTTTTTCATCGATACAGAGAGTTGCAGCGGTGGAACTTCTCGTCTAGGTTATTTCTGGGGGTTTCTGAATATATAGGATTTTTGGGCGTCGGTTTCACGTGAAGATGGGTCACGAGTGGACCAGAAGACACCAGGGCGCGCCAGAGGGGCCTGGCGCCCCTGGTGGGTTCTGCCCACCTCGTGGCTCTTCTGGCCCTCCAACGAAGCATCTAATGCCTCTTTTGTTCCAAAAAAATCGTCAAAAAGTTTCATTGCATTTGGAGAACTTTGATTTTTTCACAAAAAACAACACCACAGTAGTTCTGCTGAAAACAGGGTTAGTCCGGGTTAGTTCTAAATAAATCATGTAAAGTGCATCAAAACCATATAAAAGTATTGTAAACATAGGTGAATATGGCATGAAATCTTCATAAATTATAGATACGTTGGAGACGTATCAGCATCCCCAAGCTTAATTCCTACTCGTCCTCGAGTAGGTAAATGATAAAAGAACTAATTTATGAAGTGTGAATGCTAGCATAATATATAAGTTTGATCATTGATAATTTCAGTCAATTTTCTAGCATCTTAACCATCAACTTTTTCTCATAAAAATCATCATGATAGAGCAATCAATTCACATGTCATGGTTCAAATAATGAATTCTCAACTTAACAACCTATGTTCTTAGTCACCAAACAATTGCAATTCAACTATTTCTCAACAAAGTCTAAGTAAGAGCTCCACGTACTCAATCATCATATAGTATTCTATGATTGCTAGTACTCAAAGCATATTTTTAGAACAAATGGCATCCATCGAACACAGATAAAGATAGGGGCTTAATGTTTTGCCTCCCAACTCATTTATCATAGAGATAATTGTCAACAATAATAAGTCATGATCAAATATATTTGACTGGCCATATGTGCCTAGATCTTTCCCCACCACATGATGCTTGCCAACTAGAGAATAATTGAGGTTGAAATGAGAATGCATACTATTGACTCTTGCATAAAAGTAAATACTGAAAGGTAAAAGATAGGCCCTTCGCACAGGGAAGCAGGGATTTGCAGAGGTGCCAGAGCTCAAAGCTTAAATCAGAGATAAAAATAATTTTGGGAGGTGCACCCTTCCTGTCAACGTTATGACCAAGAGTTATCAATATCTTCCATGTTAAACACATTAGCGGCGGTTCCCAAGCGGTAAAAGTAAATGTTTACTCCCCCTCCACCAACAAACACACTCCACGGCTAGTCGAATCCACGGGTACCGTCCATACCAACAACATTCCTGGGGTAGTTTTGTTTAATTATTTGCAAAAAAAAATCGGGACTGGGAATCCCTATTACCGACCCTCTCGTGCAAGGACGAGTGAATAAACACTCATCATGAGAATAACCCGCTTAACATGGAAGATACTGACCGCCCCCCGTCACTCCATGAGCGGTCCAGGCACACAAAACAAATGTTTATTTGAATGTTTAGAGGTGGCACATGCAAATTTACTTGGAATGGCAGTGAAATACCATATATAGGTAGGTATGGTGGACTTTTATGGAAGAAACTTGGCTCAAGATTTGGACGCACAATTAGTATCTCTACTTAGTACGAAGTGTTGGCTAGCAAAAGGTGTTGGAAATATGCCCTAGAGGCAATAATAAATTGGTTATTATCATATTTCCTTGTTCATGATAATCGTTTATTATCCATGCTATAATTGTATTGATTGGAAACTCAAATACATGTGTGGGTACATAGACAACACTGTGTCCCTAGTATGCCTCTAGTTAACTAGCTCGTTGATCAAAAGATGGTGAAGGTTTCCTAGCCATGGACATGAGATGTCATTTGATAACGGGATCACATCATTAGGAGAATGATGTGATGGACAAGACCCAAACTGTAAACGTAGCATATGATCGTGTCAGTTTATTGCTATTGTTTTCTGCATGTCAAGTATCTGTTCCTATGACCATGAGATCATGCAACTCCCTGACATCGGAGGAGTACCTTGTGTGTATCAAACGTCGCAACGTAAATGGGTGACTATAAAGGTGCTCTACAGGTATCTCCGAGGATGTCTGTTGGGTTGGCATGGATCAAGACTGGGATTTGTTACTCCGTGTGACGGAGAGGTATCTCAGGGCCCACTCGGTAATACAACATCACAATGAGCCTTGCAAGCAATGTGACTAAAGTGTTAGCCACGAGATCTTGTATTACGGAACGAGTAAAGAAACTTGCCGGTAACGAGATTGAACTAGGTATAGAGATACCGACGATCGAATCTCGGGCAAGTAACATACCGAAGAACAAAGGGAACAACATACGGGATTAACTGAATCCTTGACATAGAGGTTCGACCGATAAAGATCTTCGTAGAATATGTAGGAGCCAATATAGGCATCCAGGTCCCGCTATTGGTTATTGACCGTAGAGGTGTCTCGGTCATGTCTACATAGTTCTCGAACCCGCAGGGTCTACACACTTAACGTTTGGTGACGATATAAGTATAGTTGAGTTGTTATGTTGGTGACCGAAAGTTGTTCGGAGTCCCGGATGAGATCCCGGACATGACGAGGAGCTCTGGAATAGTCCGGAGGTAAAGATTGATATATGGGATAATAGTGTTTGGTCTCCGGAAGGGTTCCGGAATTCACCGGAAGGGGTTCCGGATGTTTCCCGAAATGTTCGGGTACGAGAACACTTTATTTGGGCCAAGGGGTAAAGCCCACGAGGCTTTAGGAAGGTGCAAAAGGAAGTTTTGCGGAGGCCAGGGGCCAGACGCCAGGGACCCTGGCGTCTGGGGCCAGACGCCGAGGACCCTGGCGTCTGGTCCTGGAGTCCGAGCAGGACTCTTGCCTTGCGGGCCAAACCGACTTTCAGGAGGCTCTTTCTCCAAGTTTCGACCCCAGGGCTCAACATATAAATAGAGGGGCAGGGCTAGCACCCGGAACACATCAAGATTTCCCCAAGCCGTGTGCCGGCAACCCTAACCCTCTAGTTCCTCCGTCATAATCTCCGTAGCGCTTGGCGAAGCCCTGCAGAGATTGTTCCTCACCACCATCACCACGCCGTCGTGCTGCCGGAACTCATCTACTACTTCACCATCGCTCGCTGGATCGAGGAGGTGAAGGCGTCATCAAGCTGTACGTGTGTTGAACGCGGAGGTGCCGTCCGTTCGGCACTAGTTCGTGATCGGTTCGAGGGACGACTTGCGATTTGGATCGCGGAGACGTTCGACTACATCAACCGCGTTTCTTAACGCTTCCGCTTAGCGATCTACAAGGGTATGTAGATTCACTCTCCCTCTCGTAGATGCTCATCACCATGGATAGATCTTGTGTGTGCGTAGGAAAATTTTTGTTTCCCATGCAACGTTCCCCAACAGTGGCATCCGAGCTAGGTCTATGCGTAGATGAGATCTCGAGTAGAACACAAACGAGTTGTGGGCGTGGGTGTATACATATTGCTTGCCGTTACTAGTTGATACTTGATTCGGCGGTATTGTGAGATGAAGCGGCCCGGACCGACATTACGCGTACGCTTACGCGAGACAGGTTCCTTCAACTGACATGTAACTTCGTTGCATAAAGATGGCTAGCGGGTGTCTGTCTCTCTCACTTTAGTTGAATCAATTTCAATGAAGAGGGTTCTTTTAGAAGATCAAAAAGCAATCACTACACCACGTTGTGGTTTTGCGTAGGTAAGAACGGTTCTTGCAAACCCGTAGCAGCCACGTAAAATTTGCAACAACAATTAGAGGACGTCTAACTTGTTTTTGCAGGGTATGTTGTGATGTGATATGGCCAATTACATGATGAGATATATGTGATGTATGAGATGATCATGTGTTGTATAGAATATCACGACTTGCATGTCGATGAGTATGGCAACTGGAAGGAGCCATAGAGTTGTCTTTAATTATTTTCGCCGTTTTGCTTTACTTTATCGCTATGAGTTAGCAATAGTCGTGGAAGCAACAGTCGGCGCGACAACCTCATGGCGACACGTTGATGGAGATCAAGATGATGGAGATCATGGTGTCATGCCGGTGACGATGGAGATCATGCCGGTGCTTTGGAGATGGAGATCAAAAGCACGAGTTCATGGCCATATCATGTCACTTATGATTTGCATGTGATGTTAATCCTTTTATGCATCTTATTTTGCTTAGGACGACGGTAGCATTATAAGGTGATCCCTCACTTAAATTTCAAGATAAATTGTGTTCTCCCCGAGTGTGCACCGTTGCGAAAGTTCGTCGTTTCGAGACACGCCGTGATGATCGGGTGTGATAGACTCTACGTTCACATACAACGGGTGTAAGCCATGTTGCACGTGCGGAACACTCGGGTTAAACTTGACGAGCCTAGCATGTACAGACATGGCCTCGGAACACAAGAGACCGAAAGGTCGAACATGAGTCATATAGTAGATATGATCAACATGAAGATGTTCACCATTGAAACCACCTCAACTCACGTGATGATCGGACTTGAGTTGGTGGATTTGGATCATGTTACACTCGAATGACCGGAGGGATGTCAATTTGAGTGGGAGTTTTAAGTAATATGATTAACTAAACTCATTATCATGAACATAGTCAAAATGTCTTTGCAAATTATGTTGTAGATTACTAGCTCGCGCTGTAGCTCCCCTGAATTTTTATATGTTCCTAGAGAAATAGATTTGAAAGATGATGGTAGCAATAATGCGGACTGGGTCCATGATCTGAGGATTGTCCTCAATGCTGCACAGAAGGCTTATGTCCTTAATGCACCGCTCGGTGTGCCACCCCCTCTAGCGTCGTCTGTAGATGTTGTGAACATCTGACAGGCACGTTCCGATGACTACTTAATAGTTCAGTGCGTCATGCATTACGGCTTAGAATTGAGGCTCCAAAACGTTTTGAACGTCACGGAACATATGAGATGTTCTAAGAGCTGAAATTGGGATCTCAGGCTCGTGCCCGTGTTGAGAGGTATGAGACCTCCAACAAGATTCTTTGCCTACGAGATGATGGAGAATAGCTCAATCGTTGAGCATGTGCTCAGATTGTCTGGGTGCTACAATCGCTTGAATCGAGTGGGAGTTGATCTTCCAGATAAGATAGTGATTGATATAGTTATCCAAGTCACTGTCACTAAGCTACTAGAGCTTCGTGATGAACTATAAAAGGCCAGAGATGGAAATAATGATCCCTGAGCTATTCGCGATGTTTGACACCGCGAAGGTAGAAATCAAGAAGGAGCATCAAGTGTTGATGGTTAGTGAAACCACTAGTTTCGAGAAGGGCAAGGGCAAGGAGGGAAACTTCATGGATGGCAAGTCAGTTGCTGCTCCAGTGAAGAAACCCAAGGTTGATCCCAAACCCGAGACTAAGTGCTTCTATTATGAGGAGAACGGTCGCTGAAGCGGAACACCCCTGGATACTTGGTAGATAAGAAGGTTGGCACGTCGACAGAAGTATATTTGATATACGTGTTATTGATGTGTACCTTGCTAGTACTCCTAGTAGCACCTGGGTATTAGATACCGGTTCGGTTGCTAAATGTTAGTAACTCGAAATAAAAGCTACGGAATAAACAGAGGCTAGCTAAGGGTGAGGTGACGATGAGTGTTGGAAGTGTTTCCAAGGTTGATGTGATCACCATCGCGCGCTCTCTCTACCTTTGGGATTAGTGATGAACCTAAATAAATGTTATTTGGTGTTTGCGTTAAGCATGAACGTGATTAGATCAAGTTTATTGCAATACGGTTATTCATTGCAGTTAGAGAATAATGGTTATTCTGTTTACATGAATAATACCTTCAATGGTCATGCACCCAATAAGAGTGGTTTATTGAATCTTGATCGTAGTGATACACATGTTCATAATATTGATGCCAAAAGATACAAAGTTAATAATGATAGTACCACATACTTGTGGCACAGCCGCGAAATGTCATATTGGTGTAAAACGCATGAAGAAACTCCATGCTGATGGATCTTTGGACTCATTCGATTTCGAATCGGTTGAGACATGCAGACCATGCCTCATGGGCAAGATGACTAAAACCCCGTTTTCCGGTATGATGGAGCGGGCAATTGACTTATTGGGAATGATACATGTTGATGTGTTCGGTCCAATGAGTGTTGTAGCGTGCGGTGGATATCATTATTTTCCTACCTTCACTAATGATTTGAGTAGATATGGGGATATTTACTTAATGAAACACAAGTCTGAAACATTTGAAAAGTTCAAACAAATTCAGAGTGAAGTTTGAGATCATCGTGACAAGAAGATAAAATATCTACGATATGATCGTAGAGGTAAATATCTGAGTTACGAGTTTGGAATACAACTTAAGACAATGTGGAAGTTGTTTCACAACTCACGCCACCTGGAACACCATAGTGTGATGGTGTGTCCGAACGTCGTAGTCGTGCTCTATTGGATATGGTGCGTACTATGATGTCTCTTATCGATTTGCCACTATCGTTTTGGGGTTATGCATTAGAGACAACTACATTCACTTTAAAAAGGGGCACCATCTAAGTCCGTTGAGATGACACCGTATGAATTTTGGTTTGGCAGAAACCTAAGCTGTCATTTCTTAATGTTTGGGGCTGCGACGCTTATGTGGAAAAGGTTTTCAACCTGATGAGCTCGAACCCAAAGCGGACAAATGCATCTTCATAGAATACCCTAATGTAACAGTTGGGTAAACCTTCTATCTCAGATCCAAGCACAAAGTGTTTGTTGCTAAAACGGGTCCTTTCTCGAGAAAGAGTTTCTCTCGAAAGAATTGAGTGGGAGGAAGATAGAACTTGATGAGGTTGTTGAACCTTTACTTCAACCTGAGAGTAGCGCAACACAGAAAGATGTTTCTGTAGAGCCCACATTAGTTGAAGAGGAAGTTAATGATGATGATCATGAAGCTTCGGATCAAGTTGCTATCGAACCTCGTAGGTCGACAAGGGCGCGTACTACTCCTGAGTGGTACGGCAACCCTGTCTTAGAGGTCATGTTGTTGGACAACGATGAACCTACGAGCTATGGAGAAGCGATGATGGGCCCGGATTCCGAGAAATGGTTAGAGGCCATGAAATCCGAGATGGGATCCATGTAAGAAAACAAAGTATGGGCTTTGGAAGTATTACCTGAAGGGTGAAACGCCATTCAGAACAAATGGATCTTTAAAAGGAAGACGGACGCGGACGGTAATGTCACCGTCTATAAAGCTCGACTTGTGGCAAAGGGTTGTTCACAAGTTCAAGGAGTTGACTACGATGAGACTTTCTCACCCGTAGCGATGCTAAAGTCTGTTGGAATTATGTTAGCAGTTGCTGCATTTTTCAATTATGAAATCTGGCAGATGGATGTCAAAACATCGTTTCCTTAACGGTATCCGTGAGGAAAGGTTGTATATGATACAACCGGAAGGTTTTGTCAGTCCTAAGGATGCTAAAATGTATGCAAACTCCAGCGATCCTTCTATGGACTGGAGCAAGCATCTCGGAGTTGGAATATACGCTTTGATGAGGTGATCAAAGTTTTTGAGTCTATACAAAGTTTATGAGAAACTTGTATTTACAATAAAGTGAGTGGGAGCACTATAGAATTTCTGATAAGTATATGTGGTTGACATATTGTTGATCGGAAATGATGTAGAATTTCTGGAAAGCATAAAGGGTCGTTTGAAAGGAGTTTTTCAAAGGAAGACCTGGAATGAAGCTACTTAAATATTGGGCATCAAGATCTATAGAGATAGATCAAGATGTCTGATAAGACTTTCAATGAGTACATACCTTGACAAGATTTTGAAAGAGTTCAAAATGGATCAGTCAAAGAAAGAGTTCTTGCCTGATTTGTAAGGTGTGGAGTTGAGTGAGACTCAAAGCTCGACCACGGCAGAAGAAAGAGAAAGGACGAAGGTCGTCCCCTATGCCTTATCCATAGGCTCTGTATAGTATGCCATGCTGTGTACCACACCTGATGTGTGCCTTGCCATGATTCTGTCAAGGGGTACAAGAGTGATCCAGGAGTGGATCATTGGACAGCGGTCAAGATTATCCTTAGTAACTAGAGGACTAAGGAAATATTTCTCGATTATGGAGGTGATAAAGAGTTCGTCGTAAAGGGTTACGTCGATGCAAGCTTTGACACCTATCCGGACGACTCTGAATAGTAGTCAGGATACATATAGTGGAGCAGCCATTTGGAATAGCTCCAAGTGGAGTGTGGTAGAAGTGTCTACAGTATGACATAGAGATTTGCAAAGTACACACGGATCTGAATGTCGCAGACCCGTTGACTAAAGACCTCTCTCACATGCAAAGCATGATCTGATCGAACCCCAGAACTCATTGGGTGTTAGATTCATAACAATGTAAATCACATGGTGATGTGAACTAGATTATTGACTCTAGTGCAAGTGGGAGACTGTTGGAAATATGCCCTAGAGGCAATAATAAATTGGTTATTATCATATTTCCTTGTTCATGATAATCGTTTATTATCCATGCTATAATTGTATTGATTGGAAACTCAAATACATGTGTGGGTACATAGACAACACTATGTCCCTAGTATGCCTCTAGTTAACTAGCTCGTTGATCAAAAGATGGTGAAGGTTTCCTAGCCATGGACATGAGATGTCATTTGATAACGGGATCACATCATTAGGAGAATGATGTGATGGACAAGACCCAAACTGTAAACGTAGCATATGATCGTGTCAGTTTATTGCTATTGTTTTCTGCATGTCAAGTATCTGTTCCTATGACCATGAGATCATGCAACTCCCTGACATCGGAGGAGTACCTTGTGTGTATCAAACGTCGCAACGTAAATGGGTGACTATAAAGGTGCTCTACAGGTATCTCCGAGGATGTCTGTTGGGTTGGCATGGATCAAGACTGGGATTTGTTACTCCGTGTGACGGAGAGGTATCTCAGGGCCCACTCGGTAATACAACATCACAATGAGCCTTGCAAGCAATGTGACTAAAGTGTTAGCCACGAGATCTTGTATTACGGAACGAGTAAAGAAACTTGCCGGTAACGAGATTGAACTAGGTATAGAGATACCGACGATCGAATCTCGGGCAAGTAACATACCGAAGAACAAAGGGAACAACATACGGGATTAACTGAATCCTTGACATAGAGGTTCGACCGATAAAGATCTTCGTAGAATATGTAGGAGCCAATATAGGCATCCAGGTCCCGCTATTGGTTATTGACCGTAGAGGTGTCTCGGTCATGTCTACATAGTTCTCGAACCCGCAGGGTCTACACACTTAACGTTTGGTGACGATATAAGTATAGTTGAGTTGTTATGTTGGTGACCGAAAGTTGTTCGGAGTCCCGGATGAGATCCCGGACATGACGAGGAGCTCTGGAATAGTCCGGAGGTAAAGATTGATATATGGGATAATAGTGTTTGGTCTCCGGAAGGGTTCCGGAATTCACCGGAAGGGGTTCCGGATGTTTCCCGAAATGTTCGGGTACGAGAACACTTTATTTGGGCCAAGGGGTAAAGCCCACGAGGCTTTAGGAAGGTGCAAAAGGAAGTTTTGCGGAGGCCAGGGGCCAGACGCCAGGGACCCTGGCGTCTGGGGCCAGACGCCGAGGACCCTGGCGTCTGGTCCTGGAGTCCGAGCAGGACTCTTGCCTTGCGGGCCAAACCGACTTTGAGGAGGCTGTTTCTCCAAGTTTCGACCCCAGGGCTCAACATATAAATAGAGGGGTAGGGCTAGCACCCGGAACACATCAAGATTTCCCCAAGCCGTGTGCCGGCAACCCTAACCCTCTAGTTCCTCCGTCATAATCTCCGTAGCGCTTGGCGAAGCCCTGCAGAGATTGTTCCTCACCACCATCACCACGCCGTCGTGCTGCCAGAACTCATCTACTACTTCACCATCGCTCGCTGGATCGAGGAGGTGAAGGCGTCATCAAGCTGTACGTGTGTTGAACGCGGAGGTGCCGTCCGTTCGGCACTAGTTCGTGATCGGTTCGAGGGACGACTTGCGATTTGGATCGCGGAGACGTTCGACTACATCAACCGCGTTTCTTAACGCTTCCGCTTAGCGATCTACAAGGGTATGTAGATTCACTCTCCCTCTCGTAGATGCTCATCACCATGGATAGATCTTGTGTGTGCGTAGGAAAAATTTTGTTTCCCATGCAACGTTCCCCAACAAAAGGTTCTAAACAAGCACCACATGTTGGAGGATCCATAACAATATAACTTCTATGCAAATATACACAACCATAACTCATTACGTTGTCTTCCTTGTCCAACTTCAACTAATTTTCTCATAATAATTTCTGTTTTGGTTCAGCATCAATTCTACTCATCTTGCGAGTCATCCCAAAGGCTTTACTTGGCACTTTATTGAAATAAAAGACACAAAACATGATTAATACAGTATCTTAATCATGTGAACACTCAAAAACAGAAAGTAAATGTGTTGGGTTGTCTCCCAACAAGAGCTTTTCTTTAAAGCCTTTTAGCTAGGCATGATGATTTCAATGATGCTCACATAGGAATAGTAGTTGAAACATGCAAGAGAGCATCATGAATCTCATGACAAGCACATTTAAGTCTAACCCACTTCCTATGCATAGGGATTTTGTGAGCAAACAATTTATGGGAACAAGAATCAACTAGCATAGGAAGGCAAAACAAGCATAACTTCAAAACTTTGAACACGTAGGGAGGAAACTTGATATTATTGCAATTCCTACAAGCATAAGTTCCTCCCTCATAATAATTTCTCGGGTCTCACACTCCTACCGGACAGATGATCCTAACACCAAATGTCCATGTTCGTCATGCTAGGAGCATGTGACAGATGAACGGACAGCGTATTTGGATTCGTTGGATTTTTCTGATCAACTTTCATGTATAAAACCTTTTCATCCAAGCTACGGATTATTTTATATGATTTTATAAAGATTTAAACATTTTCTGAAAATATTATTAATTTGAGTTAAAACATAAAATACTTTTGTCACCAAGTGCATTTCTAGCCACAGTGTATGACAGTGGGACCAGGGGGTCCAGTCAGCAGTTGACCAGTCAAGTTTGACTGGTCAACATGGTCAATGGGGATCCACTTGTCAAAGACACAAACAATAACAAATTTTTACAAGTTTAGTCTATTAGGTGAGGGGTCCACTAGTCAGTGTCACAGGTTAAATTAGTCTCTAGATAATTATCTAAACTAATAGGATATTTAGGGGGGGTTAGCCTAATTTAATTAGGGGCCGACCCCACTGGGCAGTGGCACCGGCCACACACACACACAACGCGCACACACACGCGCGCGCTGGGCCGCTCGGCCATGGCAGTAGCAGCGCAGGCGCGGGTGATGTCTACTATGCAACTTTATTCTTGTACACTCCTGTTGGGCCTCCAAGCGCAGAGTTTTGTAGGACAATAGCAATTTTCCCGCAAGTGGATGACCTAAGGTTTATCAATCCGTGGGAGGTGTAGGATGAAGATGGTCTCTCTCAAACAACCCTCCAATCAAATACAAGAAATCTCTTGTGTCCCCAACACACCCAATACAATGGTAATTTGTATAGGTGCACTAGTTCGGCGAAGAGATGGTGATACAAGTGTAGTAATGATAGTAGATATTGATTTTGTAATAGTAACAATAAAAAACAGCAAGGTAGAAAATAACAAAAGTGAGCACAAACGGTATTACAATGCTTAAAAACAAGGCCTAGGGTCCGTACTTTCGCTAGTGCAATCTCTCAACAGTGCTAATATAATGGGATCATATAACCATCCCTCAACGTGCAACGAAGAATCACTCCAAAGTTCTTATCTAGCGGAGAACATAAGAAGAAATTGTTTGTAGGGTACGAAACCACCTTAAAGTTATCCTTTCCGATCGATCTATCCAAGAGTTCGTACTAAAATAACACCAAGTTATCCTTTCCGATCAATCTATCTAGAGTTCGTACTAAAATAACACCATATGATACGCATCAACCAACTCTAATGTCACCTAGATACTCCAATGTCACCACAAGTATCCATGAGTTAATTATACGATACGCATCAAACAATTTCAGATTCATAATACTCAATCCAACACAAAGAACCTCAAAGAGTGCCCCAAGATTTCTATCGGAGAACGTAGGACAAGAACGTGCATCAACCCCTATGCATAGATTACCCCAATGTCACCTCGGGAATCCGCAAGTCGAGTACCAAAACATACATCAAGTGAATCAATAGAACACCCCATTGTCACCACGGGTATCCATATGCAAGACATATATCAAGTGTTCTCAAATCCAATATTCAATCCAACATAACGATATCTCAAAGGGAAAGATTCAATTCATCACAACATGATAGCAAGGGAATAATAGCATATGATCCGACTATATTAACAAAGCCCGTGATACATCAAGATCGTGACATCTCAAAAACATGAGAGAGAGAGATTGAACACATAGCTACTGGTACATACCCTTAGCCCCGAGGGTGGACTACTCCCTCCTCGTCATGGCCTCCGCCGGGATGATGAAGATGGACACCGGAGATAATCTACCCTCTCCGGCAGGGTACTGGAATGCCTCCAGATTGGGTTTTCATCAATATAGAGAGTTGCGGCAGCGGAACTTCTCGTCTAGGGTTATTTCTGGGGGTTTCTGAATATATAGTATTTTTGGGCGTCGGTTTCACGCGAGGATGGGCCACGAGTGGACCACAAGACACCAGGGCGCTCCAGAGGGGACTGGCGTGCCCTGGTGGGTTGTGCCCACCTCGTGGCTCTTCTGGCCCTCCAACGAAGCTTCTAGTGCCTCTTTTGTTCCAAAAAAAATTATCAAAAAGTTTCGTTGTATTTGGAGAACTTTGATTTCTGCACGAAAAACAACACCATGGTAGTTCTGCTGAAAACATCGTGAGTCCGGGTTAGTTCTAAATAAATAATGTAAAGTGCATCAAAACCATATAAAAGTATTGTAAACATAGGTGAATATGGCATCAGTACTTCATAAATTATAGATACGTTGGAGACGTATCAGCGGGCGTGGAGGCGGGCTCGCGGAGGGGCGCGCAGGGGGGGCGAGGGCACGGCCAGGGCTCGGTGGATGCGGGTGCAGGCATGCGGCGACGGACAGGAGTGAGCGGGGGCCAGCGGGGCAAGCAGAGGCGGGCGCGCGGCGACGGACAGGGGCGAGCGGCGGGCAGAGCATGGTGACCGCGACAAGGTGAGACGGGAAGGGAGAGAGGAAGAGGCCGGGGGCCTCACCGGCGTGGCAGGGTGGCTGGGGCGGCGAGGCTTGATGTCGTCTGACGATGAGGAGGCGGAGGAGTGCGGCGACCGGCGAGGAGGCAGCGGCGGCCCGACTTGGCCGCGGGCGCCCGGCGCCGCGGCGGCGTAGAGCGGGCGTGGGGAGAGGCGAGGGGAGCGGGGGCTCGGGGGATCTGGAGAGGTTAGGGTTTGGGAGAGAGGGGGGGCGGCCTTATCCTCCCCGTCATCGCCGGCGAGCTGGTCAGGGGGCGACCTTGCCCATGTAGCGACGCGGTTGCTCGAACAGGGGGAGGAGGAGAAGCGGGGGTGGGCTGGGCCGGCCTGGAGGCCTAGTGGGCCAAGGCCAGGGGGGCAGGGTACTTTTCCTTTTTATTTTATTTTTTTAAAACTTTCTGTTTTATTTAAAAGCAACACCAAGGCACTCTTATAAAAACATGAAGTTGGCCCCTGCTATCATATGCATTATTTGGCAGTAACACAAAAAGTTTGGGGGCCCTTTGAATTTATTTGAAAATTACATAAATCAAAAGGGCACCAAATAAATGATTTAGCCTCTGCTTTAAATATTTTGAGACACCAAAACACTTTACAAAAATGTGGGTTACAATTTTATAAAATCTTAGGGAATATTTGCAACCCATCCATGAATTTAGTTTTCAGGTTTGCAAAACTATTAAATCCAGTTTCAAATGAATTTGAATTGCAAAAGAAAAAAAATAGATTCCAAAAGTGATCAAACTTGGATTAGCAAAATGGATTACCTTAATCCTCATGTTACTGTAGCTTGATTACGAAGATCACTGTAGCATGATTCCAAGGGTGTTACAACTCTCCCCCACTAAAAGAAATTCTCGTCCCGAGAATTAAGAGGTGGAAGTAAGGGGGAAAGTCTGGTTGCGAAATTCTAACGAGTCTTCTAGTTCTTGGCTGCTCTTTTGCTCTTCTTGAAGAAGTTTATCCCCTTCATCGACGTTTTCAATTCTCTGTTTCAGGTCATCCCAACGAAGTCGTCATCCTTTCTTCGGGATCTTCATCGTCCTACGAATGTGATAAGATGGAAGACCCTGGGAGAACGTATCTCCATAAGGTTGGGCATCTGACGGTGAACCCAGGGAAGAAGACATGAATTATTCCTCGAGCTGTAACGGGAATTCATTGATTGCAAAATGCGATGGTACAAAAGTTTTAAACGGGTAGGCAATCATTCGATGCCTGATCAGAAGATGAAAAGGGTTGAGAGCAACGCAAAATAAATATTGCGTCTGATACTAGAATAGATCATCCCTTGGACGGTGGCTCGGGAATTACACACGAGGCCAAGTGCAAAAGATACTTTGGAAACAAAGATGTACAGGAGAGTCAGGTTTCGATCCTGTGCAACTGTGGGTTATGGGCCCACCATGTGGGTTAAGAGTAAGAAGAGCGGTGACGTCTTGCACGGTCATGGTAGCAAGACATGTCAGAGGATAGCTTGTCAGTTATGTTGGCAACAACGTCGGTACCAAGGGCGGGGACGAATAGAACCATTTTCTTGCTCGTTGATACGAGGCAAACCAATAGGCAAAGTTCTCGTCCACCGGCGGTTACAGGAATGTTATCAACAATAGTAACAGGGTCTTACTGATAGAGTTGTACAACGAGATGCCTTCTTAAGCAGGGATTTATTATTGCTTATATCATATAGAACAAAAGAAGGGTTAAAAGAACCAAGGGAAAGGAAAAAGTGTTTAAACACAAATATCAGGAGTATAGCAGAGCATGATATCCATGACATGATAGAAGTAGATAACCGTTTAGGTAAAGGGGAGAGGAAATTCATGACGTTACCCATACCATGATGTTTGGATAACTGATCAGGAAACATTTAGCATTATGCCTCCAATGTTCCTATTGATATTCGGAATACCGCAGTCATGCTTCGGGGTAGCATCGACATGGTCATCAGGTAAAGGTCAGACTTTGGATACACAAAGGATCCATCAGGAACAACTTATATAATAAGTCTTACAATTTCCTTATGGGGGAATGACTAAACTTGCAAAAGAAGATACTATAACCATAGGTCCTCCAGCCAGGTGTGCCAGACAAGGCATCACCTTACCAGGTTACATAAAGACCAATGTTACAATTCTTGGAAAAAAATGTTCCAACCATCATATCTGACTGAGATTCAGATCTGGTTGTTGTCAGGATTCTTCAGACTTAGCATGCCTGAGAAGGAAAAAGGATGCAACACACATCGACGAGATCACGTTGCAAGATTCTCAGTACATGGAATACAAAAGCGAGCATCTAAAATATTGAGCTGGATTACAACACACACGGGAACACATTGTCCAAGACATTCGTGATCACATGCAAGTCTTATGACGAAATGCAACTGAGTTAAGCTTGGGAACCATCATCGAGGTCATCAAAGTACTGGTGCAAGTCCGGATTAGCTCTTACGTAGAACTTCTTTTCCCAGATCAAAACAATCAGTGGCTTGGCATGCTAGGAAATACATATGGAGTGAAGGTAGCAAATCTATCAAACCATAGAATACTTTGCACATGCATGAATGAATTGGAACGATTCCAGAGGAAGCGAAACAAAATTTTCTCAAAATCACGGCGATAAAATGCACGTGAACTTAGAGAAAAACACTTCTCTTATCAAACATATTCTTCATGAGCTAGGCACCAAGGTATTGCTTTCAAGGTTTCCAACATTAGCTTAAAGGTTCATCATGAACCACGAAGAAGATGAGGATGTGGCTGATGGGCTTAGCAACAATTTGTCGAGAATTCCACAAAGATATATTTGCACGATTGTGTGAACAAGGTGATAGAGTTGGTGAAACCAGATGATATATTGAGGTATGCCCGAGGGAAACATCCACAATTAAACACTAATCGAAAGGTGCACCCAAAATCCGGACTAAGCAGCACGACCAGTGTTAGAATGTTGATTCAACAGCCAACACACTATAAATGGACTTATTGTTCATTAACTCCAAGGTAATAGAGTTGCTATGCCATAAGTGTTGGATTTACACATCACAGTCCATTTGTCGGTATTCTGGTTAGAAACAACATGGGAACTAAGAAATGAAAGGTGATGGCAAGAAGTATCACTATATCAAGAATTCTTAAGACGGGTGCAATTCTCACGACATTCTCGACAAAGGATGGTAATACTCCAAGATAGAACATAACACAAGATGGGTAGCAAGGAACTTAAGGTTCAACCAAAACAAGACCTAGTCTGCGTTTGGAAGAAAGGCAAGGATGTCGTCAGCGACAACACCAATTACCAAGGGCAAGGATGCTACTCTCCATCATGAATTCAAATGATATTCTGGAAGAGCTCAGAATGTTGATGATAATCATGACACATTTGTCGAGAAGTCTCATGACGATGTAATCGATCAACGACGACATCAAGTAAAGAAAAGGTGAAGCGAATGGTTGTCGGAACCACATATTAGAGTGCTAGCTCAAAATCAAAATTGCCTTTAAAGACAACCAACATGACGTTGAAAGCTCGAGGTAAGCTTAGTGCACAGTTGGAATTGTGTTCCGGGGATGAAGGACATAGATAGCATGGTCAAGCTTTAGCATGATGATGATGATGTAGCCTAACAGCTTGGAATGCCATGATCAAGTACAGAATCATAAGCAAAGAAGATTACTAAGAGTTGTTGAATCGCAATGCGTACTCGATACAGTTATCGGTGTCCTTGAGTGTCCAACAACTCAGAACACGAGGAAACTGGAATTAGTGAAAGAAAACATAGTTGATGAGGAGCTCATAAGAAGCTATGTAGCTCCGTGATATTCTCGATATACCAAGGATAATACTCGGAGGTAGATCAGAATTAAAGGTTGGACCGATGTATTGATCTGCAGATGACAAGTGCTTTAACTTGTCTAAAAAAATGGGATCAAGAAGAACAATCATGGTCGGAACCACGGTTGCAAAGGACAAGATCAGAGATACCAGTTCAAATCATATGATGAATGATTATTGATACGAGAAGCTTCTATGATAAGATCAACATCGTTTCCATGGGCATGAACACAAGGTTCAAGGTCGACTCCCACTTCATCAATGCATCACCTTCCATTTACTCCTTGCCTTTGATGAAGTTGTAGTTTTGAAAGATTATCTGGCAAAGCACCAGAAGAGTAAGACTCGTGAAAACCCTCGGGTTCACATGGAGTAAGGAAGGCATAGGTTCAACCCATCGGGGCATCTTAGGAACATATACCACAAGCTTCAAGAGTAACTAACACAAGCTTGAAAACAGAGCATGGCTGTCAAAAGCATAGGATACAGCTTATCAGGGGGGAGACACAAATTACCAAAGGCATTATGTATCAAGGGAAGAACTCACGAAAATTTGAATGTGAAGGACACTGTCAGATAATAACCCAACAATGGGTCTGGTGGTCCACAAGGACCTGATGTGAGTATCGATACTCAATCAGAGGAAGATAGAATGCAAGGCATCAGATTATAGGACCTCTGAATAATTTTGATGCTTAAATACCAAAGGAATTATGATTTCCAGGTTGGTGTATCAGAATCAGATGCTCTGATCAAATACAAGTAAGTTGAATGGACTTAGATGTACAATCAATCAAGGTTGAATTGTCAAGAACCAAATCATGTTTGGAAAGACGTTTGAGCGGAAAGATAATTTATGAGAAACAACTAATGACTGCGTGCATTCACACACAGGTTGAATCAATAAAATCAGATGACAATCACCAAGGATTTTAATGAATATTGCTAGACATATGGAATTAACCATAATGCAAGCAGGTGAGGAAGATCAAGAGCAGAAGGCCACGGAGGATTTCGGAAGATTGAATTTCAATTCGAAAGACTTGCGAAACCCATGACAATTGAGGACGAACGAATCCCCGGTAAGATAATTCGATGTACCTTGTAATAACAAGAACAACTGGATATGAAAGTATGAGCGACAATTGTATGTAATCATCCATAGGGGTTGACAGTGGAAGGGAATCGCAAAAGCGATGAGCAAGTTCTCGGGAGAACATCAGAGAGTATCTTCGGAGTCTTCTGATGAATCAAGCCATCGTGTGGAATGAGGGGCTCTCCGGGAGGAAGTAGTTACGAGAACCTAGAGTTGGAGTTAGCAAAATCATTTAACCTGAATAGAAGAGATATCAAAACCCAGAGTATAGAAGAGGAGTAAAAGATCCTAATACCACCCGATTGAGATGTGGGCCCATAAGTCACACAACCATGTTAGTAAAAGTTTTTCAAGTACTAGACTCAACTTCGACCAAGGAGTTGGAAAGGAGGCTACCTACAGGTAGTCGGCTTTGATACCAACTTGTGACGCCCCCATTTTGATCGTACACTAATCATACACGCAATCGCGCACGATCAAGATTAGGGACTCACTGGAAGATATCACAACACAACTCTAAACACAAATTAAAGTCATACAAGCTTCATATTACAAGCCAGGGGCCTCGAGGGCTCGAATACATAATCTCGACATACACACGAGTCAGCGGAAGCAATAATATCTGAGTACAGACATAAGTAAACAAGTCTGCCTTAAGAAGGCTAGCACAAACGTAAAAACGGATCGAAAGAGGCAAGGCCTCCTGCCTAGGAACCTCCTATCCTACTGATGGTCGGGGGCAGCCTCCATGTAGTAGTAGGCACCGTCGGTGTAGTAGTAGTCGTCGGCGGGAGCAGCTGTCTCCTAGGCTCCGTCATTTGGTCGCCGCAATTGTATCAAGAAGGAAAAGGGGAGCAGATCAACGGTGAGTACTCATCCAAAGTACTTGCAAGACAGACATCAGAACTATGCTAAGTATGCATCAGTATCAAAGGAATGTGGCTGTATCTTTGGACTAACTGCAGAAATGCCAAAATAGAGAGAAGGCCTAGTCCTATCGAAGACTAGCATCTTCAGTGTCTTGCAGCATCAGAAGAGTGCAGATTAACATAATTATAATGTAGCAAGTTTATTAAGTAACCACGCCCAGAGATTCTTCCTGGACTCCCTGCGAGAAAGCAACCTCGTAGCCAAACATTTGAACTTTAAGTCACAATTCTAGTTGTATTAGATCGGGATACAACTCCAAGTCGTCCTGTTACCATGGACACGGCTATTCGAATAGTTGAATTCATCCCTATAGTGGTGCACCACATTTCCCAACACGTTTGATAAGCTCTTGCCGGACACACTTTCCTGGGTCATGCCCGGCCTCGGGACATCAACACGTCGTCGCCCTACCTAGTCTTAACAGAGAGGCCAGCCCGCCGGTCTAAATCCTAAGCGTGTAGGGGTCATGGGCCCAATCACCCTTTGCACCTCTTATACAAGATCAATGCTTTCGCGGACCACTCGGCCACGCGCCGTTCCATTGCTGACGTCCGAAGAGCTTCGGCTGATACAACGACGCCGAGTACCCATAACTTCTCCCACGTGAAGGTTAGTGCAAAAAAGGTCAATCGGCCAACTCAGATCAAATACCCAACCCATTAGCATTTTGTTAACTGCGGTGACGAGCGCGATACACGCCATGCCTCGTCATTATTACACCAACACCCTCCAGGTCCTCCTAACCTCAACATGTTCCAATAGTAAAGTACTTGTAACCGCGTGTCTATAACACCAAGGGGGAAAACCGAGGAATCACCCTCGATGGATCCCACTCAATGTAATCGTTAATGTGACCAGTGAGGTATCACCCTCGATGGTCTACACTTGAGGTATTGTACGACAATTTCATTATCGGAAGTGGTGTCAGAGGAATCACCCTCGATATCCATGACCGATTAGTTACACTACAGAGTTAGCATCATGAGTACTTTACGAGGTGTCACCCTCGGTACTCGATAGTAGCCCTGCAGAGTCGTACAACTAAAGGGTTGTGATGTGATGTGACGGGCATGGCTCGTTGATCGGTTGATCGAGTCTTTGAGTCGTTGATGATGAAGCATGGGCAACTAGGACTAAGGGGTCACAGAGGATTCACTAATCAACCTATACTAAGCAGGTGATATAACAGCAGGTACAATAGCAGTTTAACAAAATCAGGCTATGCATCAGAATAGGAGTTATCTACAACAGTAGCACAATCTAATGCAAGCATGAGAGAGAAAGAATGGGCGATATCGGAATGATCAAGGGGGGTTGCTTGCCTTGTTGCTCTGCTGTAAAAGGCTGATCATCAGTGGCGTAGTCGTACCCGGCATCAACGTCAGTCTCGGTGTCTATCGGAGAGAAGAGGGGGGGAAGAAACAACAAATATAATGCAAGCAGATGCAACACGATGCATGACATGGCAATATGCAGTGCTAGGCACAAGCTAACGCAGTACTACACGTCGCTGACGGAGCGGGAATACATCTGACGATATTTCCCGGGTCTCAGACTCCTACCGGACAGATGATCCTAATGCCAAATGTCCATGTTCATCATGCTAGGAGCATGGGCCAGGGCGCGGTGGACGCAGGCACGGGCGCGCGGCGACGGACAGGGGCGAGCGGCGGGCAGAGCACGGCGACGGCGGCAAGGTGAGACGGGAAGGGTGGGACGAAGAGGCCGGGGGCCTCACCGGCGTAGCATGGTGGCTGGGCAGCGAGGCTCGATGTCGTCCATCGATGAGGAGGCGGAGGAGTGCGGTGACCGACGAGGAGGCAGCGGCGGCCCGACTTGGCCGTGGGCGCCCGTCGCCGCGGCGGCGAAGAGCAGGCAAGGGGAGAGACGAGGGGAGCGGGGGCGTGAGGGGGGTTTGGAGAGGTTAGGGTTTGGGAGAGAGGGGGGACGGCCTTATCCTCCCTGTCATCGTCGGCGAGCTGGTCAGGGGGCGACCTCGCCCCTGTAGCGACGCGGTCGCTCGAACAGCGGGAGGAGGAGAAGCGGGGGTGGGCTGGGCCGGCCTGGAGGCCTAGTGGGCCAAGGCCAGGGGGCAGGGGACTTTTCCTTTTTTTTAACTTTCTTTTTTATTTAAAAGCAACACCAAGGCACTCTTATATAAACATGAAGTTGGCCCCTGCTGTTATATGCATTATTTGGCAGTAACAAAAAATGTTTGGGGGACCTTTGAATTTATTTGAAAATTACATAAATCAAATGGCACCAAATAAATGATTTAGCCTCTGCTTTAAATATTTTGAGACACCAAAACACTTTACAAAAATGTGGGTTACAATTTTATAAAATTTTAGGGAATATTTGTAACCCATCCATGAATTTAGTTTTCAGGTTTGCAAAACTATTAAATCCACTTTTCAAATGAATTTGAATTGCAAAAGAAAAAGAATTAAGAATAGATTTCAAAAGTGATCAAACTTGGATTAGCAAAATGGATTAGCTTAATCCTCATGTTACTGTAGCTTGATTACAAAGATCACTGTAGCGTGATTCCAAGGGTGTTACAACCCCCTCTCGCAAGCATCTCCAACTATGAAAGAAGAATTAAGATAAATCTAACCATATAATGAAACATATGGATCCAAATCAGCCCCTTACGAAATAACGCATGAACTAGGGTTTAAGCTTCTGTCACTCTAGCAACCCATCATCTACTTATTACTCCATAATGCCTCCCCTTAGGACCAAGTATGGTGAAGTGTCATGTAGTCGACATTCACATCACTCCACTAAAGGAAGCAACAACATACATGTCATCAAAATATCGAACGAATACCAACTTCACATGATTACTTATAACAAGACTTCTCCCATGTCCTCGAGAACAAAAGTAACTACTCACAAATCATCACCATGTTCAAGATCAGAGGTGTAATGAATATGATAAAGGATCTAAACATATTATCTTCCACCAAATAAACCAACAAGCATCAACTACAAGATGTGATGAGCACTACTAGCAACCCACAGGTACCAATCTGAGGTTTTGAGACAAAGATTGAATATAAGAGATGAACTAGGTTTGAGATGAGATGGTGTTGGTGAAGATGTTGATGAAGATTGGTCCTCCCATGGAGGAGGGATCGTTGGTGATGACGATGGCTTCGATTTCCCCCTCCCGGAGGGAAGTTTGCCGACAGAATCGCTCTGTGATACGTCTCTAACGTATCTATAATTTTTGATTATTCCATGCTGATATATTATCATTCTAGGATACCTTTTGGGTCTTTATTTACCAATTTATAATATTTTTTAGCACTAACCTATTGACCAGTGCCCGGTGCCAGTTGTTGTTTTCTGCATGTTTTTTACTTCTCGGGTTTACAGTACCAAACGAAGTCCAATTGCCACAAAACTTTTTCATGATTTTTTCTGGATCAAAAGAAGACCCGAGAGATTCGGAAGGAGGTTGGGAGCCACACCAGGGCCCCACAAGCCAACAGGGCACGCCCAGGGGGGCCGCGCCCTGATGGCTTGTGGGCCCCTGGCGGCTCCCCCGACCTCGTTCTCTGGCCTATAAATTCTCATATATCGTGAAAACCCTGGAGGTAGTCCCGAAACCCTTTTTACGCTGCTGTAAGTCTCTGTTCCATCGTGAGGCCATCTGGAGCTCTGTTTCGACACGCTGCCGAAGGGGGGGTCGATCACGGAGGGCCTATTCATCAACCTTGCTACCCTCATGATGATGTGTGAGTAGTTCACCATAGACCTGCGGGTCCATAGCTAGTACCTAGATGGCAATCTCTCTATCTCTTGATCTTCAATACAATGATCATCACATCTTCGCTTTGATCTATCTGATGTAATCCTTTTGTGCGGTGCGTTTGTTGGGATCCAATGAATTGTGGGTTTATGTTCAGATTATTCATGAAAAGTATTTGAGTCGCCTCTGAATATTTTGATTCTTATTTGCATGATCATTATAGCTTCGTAACTCTCTCTGATCCATTGATTTTGCTTTGGCCAAGTAGATTGATCTATCTTCATTGAGAGAGGTGCGTTGTGGTAGGTTCAACCTGACGAGTTTCTATATCCCAGTGACAGAAGGGGACAAGTTGCGTATTTGTGTTGTTGCTACTGAGGATAACACGATGAGGTTTATTCATATTGCTCAAGTTTACTTTGTCTACATCATGTCATCGTTCTCCATGCATTATTCTATTTTACTTAATACTCTAGATGCATGATGGATAGCGGTCGATGAGTGGAGTAATAATAATAGGTGCAGGCAGGAGTCGTCCTATTTGTTTATGGACGTGATGCCTATATACACATGATCATTGCCGTGAATATGAATATGATGCAGACAGGAGTCGGCCTATTTGTTTCGGTAATTTCCCTCTTTGTGTAGATCTTGCAAATTAAGAGAGAAAAGGCATTAGAATTGTATCATAAAGTGGAATAATGACCAAAAACAATATAAATATCAATAGGAAATCAAGATGCAAAATGGACGTATCATAATACTACCCTCGAATACTGTTGCGATCCCTTGTACGGTTGACAGTTTAGAAGCACGGAAAATAGTAGTAGCAAATGTAATAGTAGTAGTGACAAAAGCAATTTTGTAGCAGTTGTGACAGTAGCAGTAGCAATAGTAACTTAGCAAGATTCAGTATATGTAAAGCGTAGGCACGTGGATCGGTGATGGATAATGATTTAGATGACATTGATCATATAAGAGTTACACACTAGGGCGACAAAGAGCTAGCTCCAATTCATCAATGTAATGTAGGCATGTATTCCATATATAGTCATACATGTTTGCGATAAGAACTTGCATGACATCTTTTGTCCTACCCTCACATGGCAGCGGGGTCCTATTTGAAACTAAGGCATATTAAGGCCTCCTTTTAATAGAGAACCGGAACAAAGCATTAACACATGGTGAATACATGAACTCCTCAAACTACGACAATCACCGGAAAGAATCCCAATTGTTGTCACCTTGGGGTATGCGGATCATGACACGTAATAGGTGCATACAACTTGCAAGATAGAATCCAAATCAATCTTATATTCGTGAAAACATAATATGTTCAGATCTGAAATCATGGCACTCGGGCCCTAGTGACAAGCATTAAACATAGCAAAGTCATAGCAACATCAATCTCAGAACATAGTGGATACTAGGGATCAAGCCCTATAAAAATTGACTCGATTACATGATCAATCTCATCCAATTCCACCACCGTCCAGCAAGCCTACAAAGGAATTACTCACTCCCGGTGGTGAGCATCATGGCGGTGTTGATGAAGAAGGGTTGGTGATGACTGACACGTCTCCAACGTATCTATAATTTTTGCTTGTTCCATGCTGTTATATTATCATTCTTGGATGTTTTACAATCATTTTATAGCAACTTTATATCATTTATTGGGACTAACCTATTGACATAGTGCCAAAGTGCCAGTTGCTGTTTTTGCTTGTTTTTTACTTTGCAGAATATCAGTACCTGATACGTCTCCAACGTATCGATAATTTATGAAGTATTCATGCCATATTCACCTATGTTTACAATACTTTTATATGGTTTTGATGCACTTTATATGATTTATTTAGAACTAACCCGGACTGACATTGTTTTCAGCAGAACTACCGTGGTGTTGTTTTTGTGCAGAAAATGAAAGTTCTCGGAATCGCCCAAAACTTTTTGATCATTTTTTTGGAACAAAAGAGGCACTAGATGCTTCGTGGGAGGGCCAGAAGAGCCACGAGGTGGGCACAACCCACCAGGGCACGCCAGGCCCCCCCAGCGCGCCCAGGTGTATCGTGCCCTCCTCGTGGCCCATCTTCACGTGAAACTGACGCTCACAAATCCTATAAATATAGAAACTATCAGAAATAACCCTAGACTCTCCGCTCCGCCGCCGCAACTCTTTGTATCGACAAAAAATCAATCTGGAGACGTTCCAGTACCCTGCTGGAGAGGGGAATCCATCTCCCGTGGCCATCTTCATCATCCCGGCGGAGGCCATGACGAGGAGGGAGTAGTCCACCCTCAGGGCTGAGGGTATGTACCAGTAGCTATGTGTTCAATCTCTCTCTCGTGTTCTTGAGATGTCACGATCTTGATGTATCACGGGCTTTGTTAATATAGTCAGATCATATGATGTTATTCCCTTGCTATCATGTTGTGATGAATTGAATCTTTCCCTTTCAGATATCGTTATGTTTGATTGAATATTGGATTTGAGAACACTTGATATACGTCTTGCATGTGGATACCCGTGGTGACAATGGGGTGTTCTATTGATTCACTTGATATATGTTTTGGTACTCAACTTGTGGATTCCCGCAGTGACATTGGGGTAATCTATGCATAGGGGTTGATACACGTTCTTGTCCTACATTCTTCGATAGAAATCTTGGGGTGCTCCTTGAGGTTCTTGGTGTTGGATTGAGTATTATGAATCTGAAATTGTTTGATGCGTATCGTATAATTAACTCATGGATACTTGTGGTGACATTGGAGTATCTAGGTGACATTAGAGTTGGTTGATGCGTATCATATGGTGTTATTCTAGTACTAACTCTTAGATAGATCGAACGGAAAGGATAACTTGATGTTATCTTAGTACTAACTCTTGAATAGATCGACCGGAAAGGATAACTTTAAGGTGGTTTCGTACCCTACAAACAATTTCTTCTTATGTTCTCCACTAGATAAGAACTTTGGAGTGATTCTTCATTGCACGTTGAGGGATGGTCATGTGATCCAATTATATTAGCATTGTTGAGAGATTGCACTAGCGAAAGTATGGACCCTAGGCCTTGTTTTCAAGCATTGCAATACCGTTTGTGATCACTTTTGTTACTTGCTACATTGCTGTTTTTATATTTTCAGATTACAAAAACCTATATCTACCATCCATATTGCACTTGTATCACCATCTCTTCGTCGAACTAGTGCACCTATACAATTTGCCATTGTATTGGGTGTGTTGGGGACACAAGAGATTTCTTGTATTTGATTGCAGGGTTGTTTAGAGAGACCATCTTCATCCTACACCTCCCACGGATTGATAAACCTTAGGTCATCCACTTGAGGGAAAATTGCTACTGTCCTACAAAACTCTGCGCTTGGAGGCCCAACACGAGTCTACAAGAATAAAGTTGCGTAGTAGATATCAGCACCAAACGGAGTCCAATCACGACGAAACTTTTTGGAGATTTTTTTTGGGCCAGAAGACATCCAGTGGGCCAAAGAAGTGCCAGAGGGGAGGGTCGAGGAGACCACAACCCACCAGGGCGCGCCAGAGGCCCAGGGCGCACCCTGATGGGTTTTGCCCTCCTTGGGACCCCTCTCCACCGCCTCTGATGCCTATAAATTCCCAAATATTCCAGAAACCCTAGAGGAGTCGACGAAAAACACATCCAGCCACCGCAAGTTCCAGAGCCTCGAGATCCAATCTAACACCATCACGGAGGGGTTCATCATCCTCATTGCTGCCTCTTCGATGATGAGTGAGTAGTCCACCATAGACGTACGGGTCCGTAGGCAGTAGCTAGATGGCTTCCTCTCTCTCTTTTGATTCTCAATACAATGGTCTCTTGGAGATCTATTTGATGTAAACTTTTGCGGTGTGTTTGTTGGGATCCGATGAATTTTGAGTTCATGATCAGTTTCTATCCATGAATATTATTTGAGTCTTCTTTGATCTCTTATATGCATGATTACTTATAGCCTCGTATTTCTTCTTCGAATCTTTGGTTTAGTTAGGCCAACTAGATCGATTTTTCTTGCCATGGGAAGAGGTGCTTTGTGTTGGGTTCGATCTTGCGGTGTCCTTCCCCAGTGACAGAAGGGGCAGCAAGGCACGCATGTATCGTTGCCATTAAGGATAACAAGATGGGGTCTATTCCTACATGAATAGATCTTGTCTACATCATGTCATCATTCTTATTGCATTACTCCGTTTTCCCATGAACTTAATACACTAGATGCATGCTGGATAGCGGTCGATGTGTGGAGTAATAGTAGTAGATGCAGGCAGGAGTCGGTCTACTTATCTTGGACGTGATGCCTATATAATGATCATCTCCTTGGATATCGTCAAGATTATTTTATCTTCTATCAATTGCCCAACAGTAATTTGTTCACCCACCGTGTGCTATACTCATGAGAGAAGCCACTAGTGAAACCTACGGCCCCCGGGTCTACTTTTCCAACATATTGATTTCCGATCTATCTTTTTGCCGCTTTTGTTTTCAATCTATTATTCCAAAAACCAAAAAATACCTTGCTGCGCTTTTTATTTGCTCTTTTTATTTTGTGTTCTTGAGAGATCTATCTCTCCAATCTATCATATCCTAATCTATCCTTTTACCGTAGAGAGATTGACAACCTCTCTTTCGCGTCGGGTTGCAAGCATTTATTCTTTGTGTGCAGGTGATGTTTATTAGGTGGTGGTGATCCTCCTACTGGCTCGATACCTTGGTTTCATAATTAAGGGAAATACTTACCGTCATTGTGCTGGATCATCCCTTCCTCTTTGGGGAAATACCGACGTAGTCTCAAGCCACGTCAATGACGACGACGATGAATTCCCCTCTCCGGAGCCCCAAACAGACTCCAGATCAGCCCTCCCGAGGAAGAACGGGAGGTGGCGGCGGCTCCGTCTTGTGAAACGCAATGAAAACTTCTCTCTGATTTTTTCTCCAAAGATGTGATTTTATAGGACTGGAATTAGGGTCGGAGGAGCCACGAGGGCCCCACAAGCCATCAGGGCGCGGCCTAGGGGGCCCGCGCCCCGATGTGTGTTGGCCCCCTGGCACACCCCCTTCGGCAGGTCTTTGCTCCATAATTCATTATAATTCTCAAAAATAATTCACAAAAAGTTTCGTCCAATTCCGAGAACTTTTATTTCTGCACAAAAATAACACCAAGGTAGTTATGTTGAAAACAGCGTTAGTTCGCGTTAGTTTCATTCAAATCATGCAAATTAGAGGTCAAAACCACAGCAAAAGTGTTTGGAAAAGTAGATACGTTGGAGACGTATCAACTCCCCCAAGCTTAACTCATTGCTTGTCCTCAAGCAATTCAGTTGACAAACTGAAAGTGATAAAGAAAACTTTTACAAACTCTTTTGCTCTCGTTGTTATACACATGCTTAGCTAGTGTTCAAGTTTTCAGCATAAATCATAAATGACCACATCCATGATAACAATTAGGCATCATATCAACTCATGGCAATACATAACCAACTAGCAAGCAAATAATAAGATATCCCATATGCCAACAATTTATCAAAATGATCTTGATATAATATGGTGACATGGTATTTCGCTAGCCCTTTCTGAGACCGCAAAACATAAATGCAGAGCACCTCTGAGGTTCAAGCAGCGACTAAACATTATAATTTAGAATAGAAAAGATCCAATCATGCTTTTATCCAACATTAACTAGACTCAATGCATAAAAATGACAATAATGCTCCCCGGTCTAGTGCTTTCAGTAAGAGGATGATGACTCAACATAAAAATAAATAGATAGGCCCTTTGCAGAGGGAAGCATTGATTTGCAGAGGTGCCAGAGCTCAAGTTTTAAAACAAAGTAGGAATATGGTTTTTGAGTGGTGCACTTTTCCTGTCAACGTTACGACAAAGGTTTTCAATATCTTCCAAGCTAAACTCATTATTGGCGGTTCCCAAACAGAATAATAAAGTTTACTCCTATCCACCATCCATACACAAACCATGGCTGACCGAATCCATAGATGCCTACCAACATGTGAACTGTCCCAAGGAGTTTTGTTTAATTAATTTTGATTATGCAGGACTGGGCATCCTTTTACCAGCCTCTCTCGTGCAATGACGGCGAATAAACGACCGTCTTGAGAATAACTCATTTAGCATAGAAAATACTGACCGCCTCGTCGCTCCATGAGCGAGATGCGTCCACAAAATAGATGTTTATTTGAATGTTTAGAGATGGCACATGCAAATTTACTTGGAACGGCAGAGTAATACCGCATATAGGTAGGTATGGTGGACTCATGTGGAATAACTTGGTTTAAAGGTTTTGGATGCACAAGCAGCATTTCTGCTTAGTACAGGTGAAGGCTAGCAATAGGTTGGGAAGCGACCAGCTAGAGAGCGAAAACGGTCATAGGCATGCATTGCGAATAATTAACATTGGACATAGCATGAGTAGGATATGGACACTCTGAATTTAAACGTCATGAAGGCTACATTGGTTTTGAATCAACTACATGTTTGCACATGGGCCAAGTCAAGCTGCCTGAATTTCTCAAAAGGAAATACCATACTACCATACCACATCATAACCATTTTAATGCATGTTGATCTATAAGATATATCATTATTCACTACTAGCTGTTTAAGCATGGCATGAAAAGTTATAATCTCTAATTGTCATCATGAACATCTTCACTCATAATATGTTGAATCGAGATCGAACGAGCTAAACATATTTACAAAAACAGAAAACGAGAAGAGTTCATACCAGCTTCCCTTGCCACGATCACTTCGTCAAATATCGTCATTATTGCCTTTCACTTCCATGACCGAATGATGTGATAATAATAATAATAGTGCAAGAATACCGTGGACTAAGCTGGAATCTGCAGGGCAGTTTTGGACAAAGGAGAAGACAAGGTAATATTGGCTCTGTGTTAGGTAAACAATAAAGCATATAAGAGCCACTCAACATTTTCATCGTGGTCTTCTCCTTTCAAGAACTCAACAAAAAGAAAAGAAATTCATAGAAACCCATTGAAATATTTTTGGAGTTTTTGTTTTTCTCAAGCAAGCAAAATAAACTAAGAGAAAACAAGAACGAGAAAAACTATTTACACGGGAAAGCTCCCAACATGTAAAGGAAATCTTTTTGGGTTTTCTTTTTAGTGCGGAAGATAATTAAACGGGAAAAGAAAACTAAAAAGAAGTGAGAAATATTTTTGGGTTTTCCAAAGTTTTCCAAACACACAAAAAGAAAGCGGAAAAATAAATCTAACATGGATATACAATGAAAGAGGATGAATACCGACAATTTATATGAAGTGCGTGAACATGAATGTAATGTCGGTGAGAAATACGTACTCCCCCAAGCTTAGGTGGTTGCCTAGCTTGGTGATCACCACTGATAATAGCCGTCGGGTCCGGGAAAATGTTTCCGCTGGGGTACCTGAGCATCCCATGCCTGAGCCTCGGCCTCCGCAGCAGCCATCTCATTCCGGTAAGCATTTATATCTTCTGGCATTATTCCTTATCCGTGCCTGGCATGATAGTTAAACGAAGAGGGTGCAGGCAAAGGAATAATATCGCAAGTTTTCTCGCTATACACTAAGCTGTAACAAATATGATGCGATGTTTGTGGTTTCTCAAGAAATTGGTGTTCCTCCATGGATTGGTGATCAAGATAAACCTTAGGCAACAAATAATCAGTAGGGCGTATAACCACTTCGAACCGAGTTGCCAAGCGAGTGGCATAAATACCACCATGAATCTTGCCTTTGTTTCGGTTAATGTTTAATCGACGTGCAACAATAGCCCCTAAGTTGTAAGGGTTATCACCATAAAGTGCATGGTGTAGAATAGCAAGGGTAGGGGCACTGAGGCCACCACCCTGTTCCATGGCAGTTATGCATTTCCCGATAAATTGAGAAAAAATAGTGCACATAAGGAAATTGCAAACTAGTAGCTCTAGCATGTGATATTGACGTGGCTTGGACTGCGTCGGTATTTCCCCAAACAGGAAGGGATGATGCAGCACAGCGACGATAAGTATTTCCCTCAGTTATGAAACCAAGGTTATCGAACCAGTAGGAGGATCACCACCACCCAATAAGCAGCACCTGCACACAAACAACAAATACTTGCAACCCGACGCGAAAGAGAGGTTGTCAATCTCTCTACGGTAATAAGATAGATTAGGTAGTGATAGATAGGAGAGATAGATCTCTCAAGAACACAAATAAAAAAAGTAAATATGCAGAAATATATTTTTGGGTTTTTGGTTTTGTAGATCTAAAAACAAAGATTGCAAAAACGTAGATCGGAAAGCAATATGATGGAAAAGTAGACCCGGGGGCCGTAGGGTTCACTAGTGGCTTCTCTCATGAGTATAGCGCACGGTGGGTGAACAAATTACTGTTGGGCAATTGATAGAAAATCGAATAGTCATGACGATATCCAAGGCGATGATCATTATATAGGCATCACGTCCAAGATAGATAGACCGACTCCTGCCTGCATCTACCTCTATTACTCCACACATCGACCGCTATCCAGCATGCATCTAGTGTATTAAGTTCATGGAAAAACGAAGTAATGCAATAAGAACAATGACATGATGTAGACAAGATCTATTCATGTAGGAATAGACCCCATCTTGTTATCCTTAATAGCAACGATACATGCATGTCTTGCTGCCCCTTCTGTCACTTGGAAAGAACACCGCAAGATCGAACCCATCACAAAGCACCTCTTCCCATGGCAAGAAAAATCGATCTAGTCGGCCTAAGTAAACCAAAGATCCAAAGAAGAAATACGATGCTATAAGCAATCATGCATATAAGAGATCAAAGAAGACTCAAATAATATTCATGGATAGAAACTAATCATGAACTCAAAATTCATCGAATCCCAACAAACACAACGCAAAAGTTTACATCAAATAGATCTCCAAGAGACCATTGTATTGAGAATCATAAGAGAGAGAGAAGAAGCCATCTAGCTACTGCCTACGGACCCGTAGGTCTATGGTGGACTACTCACGCGTCATCAGAGAGGCACATATGAGGAAGATGAACCCCTCCGTGATGGTGTTTAGATTGGATCTCGCGGTTCTGGAACTTGCGGCGGCTGGAATTGTGTTTCGTCGACTCCTCTAGGGTTTTTGGATTTTCTGGGTATTTGTAGGCACGATAGTCGGTTGAGGGGGTGGCAGAGGTGCCCATCCCCCACCAGGGGGCCTCTGGCGCGCCCTGGTGGAGGGTGGCCACCCTAGGCCCCCTCTTCTGGTGTTCTTTGGCCCATCTTCTTTCTTCTGGTCCAGAAAAAATCCACAAAAATCCCCGCAGCGTTTGGTCGCCGTTTGGTACTGATTTTCTGCGAAGTAAAAAACAAGCAAAAACAGCAACTGGCACTTTGGCACTATGTCAATAGGTTAGTCCCAAAAATGATATAAAGTTGTAATAAAATGATTGTAAAACATCCAAGAATGATAATATAACAGCATGGAACAAGCAAAAATTATAGATACGTTGAAGACGTATCAGCATCCCCAAGCTTAATTCCTACTCGTCCTCGAGTAGGTAAATGATAAAAACAGAATTTTTGATGTGGAATGCTGCCTAACATGTTCATCATATTCTTGTCTTTTGTATAGCATGGACATTTGCACTTGTAAATGATTCAAAGCAACAGTCTAGTTTTAACATAATGACTTCAATACTCAAGCATGTCAACAAACAACCATGTCTTTCAAAATATCAACACTAAAGAAAGTTATCCCTAGCCCATCATGCTCAATCATTGATCCATTCATGAAACATACTCAAATATTAGCTATGCCCAATGCTCAAGTACGATCATAGTGCCCCCTAGTTGGTGCTTATAAGAGAAGATGGAGACTCAAAGCAAAAATAAAAATTGCATAAAGTAAATAGATAGGCCCTTCGCAGAGGGAAGTAGGGATTTGTAGAGGTGCCAGACCTCAAGGTTTAAAATTGAGAGAGAAAAATATTTTGGGTGGCATGCTTTTCCTGTCAATGAAAACTACAAAGTAGTTCACAATCCTTTCCATGCTAGATATATCATAGGCGGTTCCCAAACAGAAAATGAAGTTTATTCCTTTTTCCACCAAACTTTCACTTTCCATGGCGGGCCGTATCCACGGTTGCCTTCCATACCAACACTTTCCAAGGAATTTATTATTTTACAACATAAAGTAAATATTTTTTTCTTTTTCATTTCGGGAATGGTCATCCCTATTACCGCCGCACTCTCCTGCAATGACAAGTGAATAAACACTCATCTTGAGAATAGCACATCTAGCATGAGAGGATTTCTTCAAAAATTTACTACTAGCACTTGAGCATAAAGATTTTATCTCTCAAAAAGGTATAAGTGAAGCATGAGAGGATTTCTTCAAAAATTTACTGACTCTCAAATTAATATAAGTGAAGCATGAGAGTATTTCTACAAAAGCTTCCAAGCACACCGTGCTCAAAAAGATATAAGTGAAGCACTAGAGCAATTCTATAGCTCAAAAAGTTTAAGTGAAGCGCATAGAGCAATTCTAACAAATCATAGCATGATTTTGGCTTTCTCAAATAGGTGTGTACAGCAAGGATACAAAGGAAAAACTAACAAACAAAGCAAGCAAAGATACAAGACGCTCCAAGCAAAACACATGATATGTGACGAATAAAAGTATAGCTCCAAGTAAAATACCGATGGTTGTTAGAAGAAAGAGGGGATGCCACTCGGGGGCATCCCCAAGCTTAGTTGCTTGTTACTCTTTGGATATATCTTGGGGGTGCGATAGCATCCCCCAGCTTAGGCTTTTGCTACTCCTTATTCCTTAATCCATCGTGATCTCACCCAAAACTTGAAAACTTCAATCACACAAAACTCAACAAAATCTTCGTGAGATCCGTTAGTATAAGAAAGCAAATCACTACTTTAGGTACTGTTGTAAATCCATTCAAATTTTATAATTGCATTATACCTACTGTATTTTAACTTTACCATGGCTTATACCCCCCAATACAAACCATAGATTCATCAAAACAAGCACATAATGCAACAAAAATAGAATCTGTCTCAAACAGAATAGTCTGTAGTAATCTGTACTCTACCCATACTTATGTAACTCTAAAAAATCTGAACAATTAGGACAACGTAAGGAATTTGTATAGAAATACTTTTTTAAAATTTCATCTCCAGATCACGTTCCAGCAAAAAATGAAAATTCATATACTGGACGCAAAGTTTCTGTTTCAGATTCAGCATCACTTCTACTCATCCTATGAATCATCCTAACGGTTCTACTTGGCACAAACACTAAATAAACCATAAAAACACAATAATAACAGAGGAATAATTGTGTTAACACTAAAAAACAGAAAGGAAAAAAGCAAAAATTTATTTATTCATTGGGTTGCCTCCCAACAAGCGCTATCGTTTTACGCCCCTAGCTAGGCATATTGGATAGATTCAAGTATTGTCATCTTTGGTTTTGGATCCATAGGATGCCCTCATGATTGATTCATATGGTGGCTTAATTCTTGTTCTATGTAAGTGTTCCATACCCTTTCTCAAGGGAAATTGAAAACGAATATTGCCTTCTTTCATATCAATCACGGCACCTATAGTGCGTAAAAATGGTCTACCAAGTATAATGGGACAAGACGGATTGCAATCAATATCAAGCACAATAAAATCAATGGGCACATAATTTCTATTTTCAAGAATAATAACATCATTAATTCTTCCCAAAGGCTTTTTAATAGTAGAATCCGCCAAGTGCAAATTAAGAGAACATTCTTCAATGTTGGTAAGACCAAGCACATCACATAGAGATTTCGGAATCGTGGAAACACTAGCACCCAAATCACACAAAGCAAAGCATTCATAATTTTTAATCTTGACCTTAATGGTAGGTCCCCACTCATCATGCAATTTTCTAGTAATAGAAATCTCCAACTCCAACTTTTCTTCAAAAGATTTCATCATGGCATCAACGATATGTTTAGTAAAAGCTTTATTTTGCTCATAAGCATGGGGTGAATTCAACATAGATTGCAACAAAGAAATACATTCAATCAAGGAGCAGCTATCATAATTAAAATCTTTGCAATCCAAGATAGTGGGCACATCACTAGTTAAAGTTTTGACCTCTTCAAACCCACTTTTATCAAAAATTTCATCAAGATTTTCACCCTCCAAATTATTGGGACGCCTTCTAGATAAAGTTGACTCTACTTCAGTCCCTTCATTATCAATTTTAATATTACTAAACAAGGAATCAATAGAAGAAACACCAATCACTTTAAGATATACATCGTTTTTATCCTCTAGAGAGATTGGTTTGGCGGCCATTTGATTTATCAAAGTAGCTTGCGCATCGGAGATTTTACCAAGCAAATTTTCAGCATGAGCATATTTAGATTGGAGATTGCAAACTTCCCTACTAATATCATCAAGTTTTTTCGTTATGGCATCTAGCACCGGTAGAGTGTTCTCTAAGCTCATCGGTAAAATGCTTATTATGCTCAAATTGTGTAGTCATATATTCCTTAGTACTTTTCTCAATTTCAAGCAAAATATTGGGATAAGGAACTTCATAGTACTTTCGTTGGGGCATCATGACTACGCAAACAAGATTGCAAGCAAGGAAGAGATCCGGCGAGAAAAAGGGCAAACGAAAAAGAGGGCGAATAAAACGGTAAATTGGTGAAGTGGGGGAGAGGAAAACGAGAGGCAAATGGCAAATAATGTAATTGCAAGGAGATGAGATTTGTGATTAGGAACCTGGTAGATGATGATGGAGTCCCCTCGGCGCCTACGATAGGCACATAGAAGAGACCGCTTCCTCCCCAACAACGACGCCAGAAATTCCTTTGACGTGGCTTGGGCTGCGTCGGTATTTCCCCAAAGAGGAAGGGATGATGCAGCACAGCGACGGTATGTATTTCCCTCAGTTATGAAACCAAGGTTATCGAACCAGTAGGAGGATCACCACCACCCAATAAGCTGCACCTGCACACAAACAACAAATACTTGCAACCCGACGCGAAAGAGAGGTTGTCAATCTCTCTACGGTAATAAGATAGATTAGGTAGTGATAGATAGAAGAGATAGATCTCTCAAGAACACAGACAAAAAGAGCAAATATGCAGCAATATATTTTTGGGTTTTTGGTTTTGTAGATCTGAAAACAAAGATTGCAAAAACGTAGATCGGAAAGCAATATGATGGAAAAGTAGACCCGGGGGCCGTAGGGTTCACTAGTGGCTTCTCTCATGAGTATAGCGCACGGTGGGTGAACAAATTACTGTTGGGCAATTGATAGAAAATCGAATAGTCATGACGATATCCAAGGCGATGATCATTATATAGGCATCACGTCCAAGATAGATAGACCGACTCCTGCCTGCATCTACCTCTATTACTCCACACATCGACCGCTATCCAGCATGCATCTAGTGTATTAAGTTCATGGAAAAACGAAGTAATGCAATAAGAACGATGACATGATGTAGACAAGATCTATTCATGTAGGAATAGACCCCATCTTGTTATCCTTAATAGCAACGATACATGCGTGTCTTGCTACCCCTTCTGTCACTGGGAAAGAACACCGCAAGATCGAACCCATCACAAAGCACCTCTTCCCATGGCAAGAAAAATCGATCTAGTCGGCCTAACTAAACCAAAGATTTGAAGAAGAAATACGATGCTATAAGCAATCATGCATATAAGAGATCAAAGAAGACTCAAATAATATTCATTGATAGAAACTGATCATGAACTCAAAATTCATCGGATCCCAACAAACACACCGCAAAAGTTTACATCAAATAGATCTCCAAGAGACCATTGTATTGAGAATCATAAGAGAGAGAGAAGAAGCCATCTAGCTACTGCCTACAGACACGTAGGTCTATGGTGGACTACTCACGCATCATCGGAGAGGCACCTATGAGGAAGAGGAACCCCTCCGTGTTGGTGTTTAGATTGGATCTCGCGGTTCTGGAACTTGCGGCGGCTGGAATTGTGTTTCGTTGACTCCTCTAGGGTTTTTGGATTTTCTGGGAATTTATAGGCACGATAGTCGGTTGAGGGGGTGCCCAAGGTGCCCATCCCCCACCAGGCCACGCCAGGGGGCCTCTCGCGCGCCCTGGTGGAGGGTGGCCACCCTGGGCCCCCTCTTCTGGTGTTCTTTGGCCCATCTTCTTTCTTCTGGTCCAGAAAAAATCCACAAAAATCCCCGCAGCATTTGGTCTCCGTTTGGTACTGATTTTCTGCGAAGTAAAAAACAAGCAAAAACAGCAACTGGCACTTTGGCACTATGTCAATAGGTTAGTCCCAAAAAATGATATAAAGTTGTAATAAAATAATTGTAAAACATCCAAGAATGATAATATAACAGCATGGAACAAGCAAAAATTATAGATACGTTGGAGACATATCAGATATGCCCCTAGTTTCTTCCACAGTTAAGGTTTGGAGGAAATCCTCAAACTCCTTAGGTTTAGGTTCACGCATTCCCCCATCAGAAGGAAGCAAACATATTTCACAAAATTCATGTAGAGGCAATTCATAACTGGTGGCGTAAAGATCAAAGCGTACTATGGGAGCACCGGGCGTATTCTCAAAGAAAAAGTTTTGCACGAAGGAATTGGTAAGGAGATAGTATTGGTCACACTCATCTTCGAGGAAGTTAGTTAGCCCGACATTTGCGATGAATTGTGTGAACTCTTCATAAAAACTCGCTTCGCTTATGAAGGGTGTATGTGGCCATTCGCACGGCCTAACCTCCATGTTGCGAATAAGGTTAATATCTTGGTCCGGAGTTCTCCTAGCAACTCCCTTGGGGCTCCGACATGAAGAGCATTTCCTCAAGAAATTCATTTTCCTAAGCACAAATTTCTGAATTTTTTTAGCCACAAATTCATGTCAATAAAACTTTGTAAGATTGATAGCAACTACTCATAGGGATGCCTAGAGGCCATATCAAGCATTCATATTACTTAGAACTCAAAGAATTCAACATGCAAGCTCATTTTCTGTTGCACCAAGTGCAGCACACTATGAAAAATATAAACCACTAAAATAAAAACTAATTGGAGGAGTGGAGGAGTCACATACCAAGGAACAATTCCTCAAAACAGTTTCGGAAACGGAGTTCCAAGCAAAGATATCGAAAATTTCACTTCCCGGGTGAAGAACACGGGAGAGAGATGGCTAGAAATTTTTTGCTGGAGGTAGGAGAGAGTGTGGGACGAAGGGATAAGGCAGGGGGGCCCTGTGGGCCCCACAAGCTATTAGGGCGCGGCCTAGGGGGGCGCCCTGATGTGTGGTGCCACACAAGTGCAGCCCCCTGCTGTTATTTTTATGCCAATATTTTTTATTTATTCTAGAAAAATCATGTTAAATTTTGTGGCATTCTGAGACTTTTTATTTTTGGGCATTTTTCTGCGCACGGGAAAAAAAAATACGGAAAACCAAGCTAATTTATTTTATTCAAATTGAAAATAACAGAGGATAAACTTTTGGTATAGAGAGTTGTGAATACTAAATTCATCAATCACATGCCTTCCGGAAAGGGTCCATTAATAAGGTTGACCAAGTCTTATTAACACCCGCTTCCGGTTAACATGAAACCGAAGAACTCTCGTATGTCACTAGGTTACCTCAATGGGGATTTGCATCTCCCCAACAATAAGATCATAATATTTCTTCTTGGCAGTAGGTAGAGGAATTGCAAAGCTTCCAATAATTATCGAGGGAGTAGGCTCAATGACATTAATATTATTAACCAAAGTTTGCTTCTTTGTAAAATGCATGGTGTGTTGCTTGCCATTGATGTGAAAGGTAACCTTGCTTTTATTGCAATCACTAACAAACCATGCAGTATTTAAGAATGGTCTACCAAGGATGATCAACATATTGTCGACTTGTCGTCCTCGGGCATATCAAGAATAACAAAGTCTGTCAAGATAGTAACATTTGCAACCACAACAGGAACATCCTCGCAAATTCCAATAGGTAAAGCGGTGGACTTATCAGCCATTTGCAAAGATATCTCGGTAGGTGTAAGCTTACTCAAATCAAGTCTTTTATAAAGGGAGAAAGGCATAACACTAACACCGGCTCCTAAATCGCATAAAGCAGTTTTAACATAGTTTCTTTTAATAGAGCAAGGTATTGTGGGTATGCCAGGATCTACTAGCTTCTTAGGTATTCCTCCATCAAAAGAATAATTAGCAAGCATAGTAGCAATTTCAGTTTCAGGTATCTTTCTTTTGTTGGTAATAATATCCTTCATATACTTAGCATACGAAGGCATTTTCAATATATCGTCAAGCGAGTACGCAAAAACACGGGTCTAATCATTTCAGCAAAGCGTTCAAAATCTTCATCATCCTTATTCTTAGAAGGCTTACGAGGGAATGGCATGGGTTTTTGAACCCATGGCTCTCTTTCCCTTCCATGTTTCCTAGCAACAAAGTCTCTCTTATCATAGCGTTTATTTTTAGGAGGTGGGTTATCAAGATCCTCAGCAGGTTCTATTTCTACATCATCATCATGTTCTTTGTTACTATCTGGTGGAGCATCTACTTGCACATTATTATCCTCCTTTTCATTATCACTAGGTGCATGTTCCCTACCAGATTGTGTCTCAGCATCAGAAATAGAAACATCATTTTGTTTTTTGGTAGGTGTTTCTATAACAGGTTCACTAGAAGCATGCAAGTTCCTATCCTTTTTCTTCTTCTTTTTCATATTAAAGGAACTGGGTGCATCAACATTAATTCTCTGGGAATCCTGTTCTATTCTTTTAGGATGACCTTCTGGGTAGAGAGGTTCTTGGGTCATACGACCTCCCCTAGTCATTACTCTAACAACATGATCATTCATATTATTATTTATTTCAGCAAGCAAATCATTTTGTGACTTAGCAACTTGGTCTAGTTGGGTGTGAACCATAGAAGCATGTTTACCTAGACCTTTTACATCATTAGCAATTCTAAACATCAAGTCACTTAAACGGTCTACCATCATAGCATTACGTCTCAATTGATCTTTAACATAGTTATTGAAGTGTTCTTGCTTAACAATATAATTATCATATTCATCCATGCATTGTTCAGGAGTCTTATTGTATGGTATATCATTTTTAGTAAAGGAGCGGCGAGAGTTTACCTCTACTACCTGTGTCGGGTTATCAAGTCCATGTATTTTTTCAATAGGTGGTAATCTCTTGATATCCTCAATTTTAATACCTTTCTCCTTCATAGATCTTTTGGCTTCTTGCATATCCTTAGGGTTGAGGAATAGAATACCTCTCTTCTTTTGAATAGGTTCTGGAGGTGGTTCGGGAAGTGTCCAATCATCGGCGTTTTGCAATATGTTATTCAATAATTCTTCAGCTTGACCGACAGTCCTTTCCCTGAAAACACAACCAGCACAACTATCTAGGAAGTCCCTAGAAGCATCGGTTAGTCCATTATAAAATACATCGAGAATTTCATTTTTCTTAAGAGGACAATCAGGAAAAGCTCTAAGTAACCGGAGAAGCCTCCCCCAAGCTTGGGGAGATTCTCTTCTTCAAATCGCACAAAGTTAAACATTTCCTGTAAGGCTGTTTGTTTCTTATGAGCAGGAAAATATTTTGCAGAAAAATAGTGGAGCATATCCTGGGGACTAAGCATACAACCAGGAGCAAGAGAAAGAAACCATTCCTTGGCCTCGCCTTTTAGCGAGAAAGGAAAAAGCTTAAGGATATAATAGTAGCGCATCTTTTCATCATTGGTAAACATAGCAGCAATATCATTTAGTTTCATAAGGTGTTCGACGACAGTTTCATTTTCATAACCATGGAAAAGATCGGATTCTACTATAGGAATTAACTCAGGGTCAACAGAGAATTCATAATCCTTATCAGTATCGAATATAGGAGAAGTAGAAAATTTAGGATCATATTTCATTTTCTCCATCATAGATTTTTCTTTCTGTTTGCATAGTAGTTTTTGCAAATCATCTCTATTTTCACAAGCAAAGAAATGACTAGTTGTTTCCTTATCCATGACATAACCTTCAGGCACATGAGGTAATTCATATCAAATAGGAGAGCGAGGTGTAACAGGTGATTCAAAGTCCTCATCAGTTTCAGCATTTTCAAGTTCTCTAGCTTTAGCAAGATGAGCATCAAGTATTTCATTCAGTGGCACATTTTCAGTTTCAACATGTGTAGCAATAGTATCATCATTAATTTCAGAGGCAACATCATCAAGTTCATGCGACATATAAGTACGATCAACGGGTGGTGGTGTAACAAGCTGATTCAAAATAGTAGGTGAATCAAAAGCAGAGCTAGATGGCAGTTCCTTACCTCCTCTTGTGCGAGAGGGGACGATCTTAGTTCGAGTATCTTTCAGATTCTTCATAGTAGCAATTGGATAAACTCAAGTTAACACAATAAATAGAGCTATGCTCCCCGGCAACGGCGCCAGAAAAATTTCTTGATAACCCACAAGTATAGGGGATCGCGACAGTCTTCACGAGTAGTATTTCACCCTAATTTATTAATTCGACACAAGGGGAGCCAAAGAATATTTATTGGCCTTGACAGTTGAGTTGTCAATTCAACCACACCTGGGATATCTCTCTGCAGCAAAGGTTTAGTAGCACGGCAAATAGTAGTAGCAAAAGTAACAGCAGTAGTGACATCAGCAATTTTGTAGCAGTTGTGACAGTAGCAGTATCAATAGCGGAAATGCAATTCGGCTCCGGGGAGCACGTGCTCCTGCCTACGGAAAATGATTTTCCATATGTCAAAAAAATTGGGACAAAATTTTTTGGTGATCTTTGTCACATACAAATGCTACATGCAAATTTTGAGGCAAAAAGGTTAAGCATTTTGGCCTGCGCAAAAAAAAAACAAATCAAAGACAAAATGTCACCACAAAATGACAACCCAAATTTGTTTTTTTCACCGACAAAACACCGCTACTCCGTTTCGCATGAAATTTGTCAAGCATGCTTGCGACAGCAACACGATCATCTACAATTTTTTTCAGAATTTTTTGAAACATTTTTCTATAATTTTTCGCGTTACTGTTCATCCGGGTGCAAATGCACCCGGGAGCCAAAACGCCAGCCCCTATCAATAGTAACTTAGCAAGATTCAGTATATGTAAAGCGTAGGCACGTGGATCGGTGATGGATAATGATTTATATGACATTGATCATATAATAGTTACACACTAGGGCAACACAGAACTAGCTCCAATTCATCAATGTAATGTAGGCATGTATTCCATATATATTCATGCGTGCTTGCGATAAGAACTTGCATGACATCTTTTGTCCTACCCTCCCATGGCAGCGGAGTCCTACTGGATACTAAGGGATATTAAGGCCTCCTTTTAATAGAGAACCGGAACAAAGCATTAACACATGGTGAATACATGAACTCCTCAAACTACGGCAATCACCGGAAAGAATCTCAATTACTGTCACCTTGGGGTATGCGGATCATGACACGTAATAGGTGTATACAACTTGCAAGATAGGATCCAAATCAATCTTATATTCGTGAAAACATAATATGTTCAGATCTGAAATCATGGCACTCGGGCCCTAGTGACAAGCATTAAGCATAGCAAAGTCATAGCAACATCAATCTCAGAACATAGTGGATACTAGGGATCAAGCCCTATCAAACTTAACTCGATTACATGATCAATCTCATCCAATCCCACCACTGTACAGCAAGCCTACAAAAGAATTACTCACTCCCGGTGGTGAGCATCATGGCGGTGTTGATGGAGAAGGGTTGGTGATGACGACGGCGACGATTTCCCCTCTCCGGAGCCCCAAACGGACTCCAGATCAGCCCTCACGAGGAAGAACAGGAGGTGGCGGTGGCTCCGTCTCGTGAAAAGTGATGAAAACTTCTCTCTGATTTTTTTCTCCGAAGATGTGATTTTATAGGACTGGAAGTAGGGTCGGAGGAGCCACGAGGGCCCCACAAGCCATCAGGGCGCGACCTAGGGGGGCGCCCTGATGTGTTGTGGCCCCTGGAACACCCACTCCGGTAGGTCTTCGCTCCATAATTCATTATAATTCTCAAAAATAATTCACAAAAAGTTTCGTCCAATTCTGTGAACTTTTATTTCTGCACAAAAATAACACCAAGGTAGTTCTGCTGAAAACAGCGTCAGTCTGGGTTAGTTTCATTCAAATCATGCAAATTAGAGGTCAAAACTAGAGCAAAAGTGTTTGGAAAAGTAGATACGTTGGAGACGTATCAGTGCCACTTAATGAATTACTTGATGCTCATATTGCTAGATCTAGAGAAACTGAAAATGCCGAAACTGATGAAAACTATGATTCACCTATTATGCCTAGATATCCCACTAGAGTTGTTATGCCCGAAGTACCTGATGGTTCTGTTATGGATGGAGAGATAACTAGAGACTTTCTTGCTTGTAATGATAGATACGATTTAAAGAAATTGCTATGTAAGTTGAAAGAAAAATCTATGATGGAAAAAATGGAACATGATCCTAAATTTGCTACTTCTCCTATATGTGTTACTCATAAGGATTATGAATTCTCTCTTGATCCTGAGTTAATGACTTTAGTAGAATCTGATCCTTTTCATGGTTAAGAAACTGAAACTGTTGTGGCACACCTTACCAAATTGCATGATATTGCCACTTTGTTTGCTCATGAGGAAGATATTCACTACTTTTACATACTTAAGCTTTTTCCTTTCTCACTAAAGGGTGATGCTAAGAAGTGGTTTCATACACTTGCTCCTGGTTGTGTGCGTAGCCCCTAGGATACGATATATTACTTCTCTCAAAAATATTTTCCTGCTCATAAGAAACAAGCTGCTTTACAGGAAATATTTAACTTTATGAAAGTTGAAGAAGAGAATCTCCCTCAAGCTTGGGTAGAATTCTCCAGGTACTTAAAGCTTTGCCTGATCATCCTATTAAGAAAAATAAAATACTTGATATCTTCTATAATGGACTAACCGATGCTTCTAGGGACTACCTAGATAGTTCTGCTGGTTGTTTTTTCACGGAACGAACTGTTGGACAAGATGAAGAACTATAGAATAATATTTTGAAGAATGCTAATGATTGGACACTTCTTGAACCACCGCCGGAACTTATTCAAAAGAAGAGACGTATTATATTCCTAAGTCCAGAAGATATGCAAGAAGCTAAAAGATCTATGAAAGAAAAAGGTATTAAATCTGAAGATGTCAAGAATTTACCGCCTATTGAAGAAATACATGACTTGATATCCCTAGACAGGTAGTAGAGGTAAATTCTCTTCGTATATTTTATAAAAGTGATATACCTTATAATAAGACTCCTAGTCAATGCATGGATGAATTTGATAAATACATTGTTAAGCAAGAACACTTTAATATGTATGTTAAAGATTAATTACAACGGAATGATATGATGATTGATCACTTGAGTGACTTGATGTTCAGAATTGCTAATGATGTTAAAGGTTTAGGTAAGCATTCAGCCATGGTCTACACTCAACTAGAACAAGTTGCTAAGTCACGAAATGATTTGCTTACTGAAATGAATTATAAAATGAATGATCTTGTTGTTAGAGTTATGATTAGAGGGGGTAAAATGACCTAGGAACCTCTCTATCGGGAGGGACATCCTAAAAGGGTTGAGTAGGATTAACAAATTATTAATTCTGATGCATCTAGTCCTTCTAAAAAGAAAAGGAAAAAGAAAAATGATAGGACTTTGCATGCTTCTAGTGAACCTATGATAGAGAAACTTTTGGAGAATCATAATGATGTTTCTATTTCTGATGTTGAGACACAATCTCGTAATGAACATCCACCTAGTGATAATGATAATGATGATCTTCATATGGATGCTCAACCAGAAAATGATAAGGAACCTCATGATGAGGAAGACTTTGGTCGCTTTGCTGAAATGCTTTAACCTATCTTTTTGCGCACTCGTTTGACTGATATTTTGAAAATGCCTCCATATGCTAAGTATATGAAAGATATTGTCACTAATAATAGAAAAATACCTGAATCTGAAATTTCCACCATGCCTGCAAATTATTCTTTTAAGAGTGGAGTACCTAAAAAATTAGGAGACGAGGGAATACCTACTATACCATGCTCGATTAAAAGAAGTTATGTTAAAACTGCCTTATGTGATTTGGGAGCCGGTGTGAGTGTTATGCCTTTCTCATTATGTAGAAGACTTGATTTGAATAAGCTAACACCTGATGATTTTTTTTGCAAATGGCTGATAAATCCACTGCTATACTTATTGGAATTTGTGAGGATGTGCCAGTTGTGGTTGCAAATGTTACTATCTTAATAAGCGTTGTTATTCTTGATATGACCGAGGATGACAACATGTCGATTATCCTTGGTAGAGCCTTTTTGAATACTGCAGGGGTTGTTATTGATTGCAACAAAAGCAAGGCTACTTTTCATATTAATGGTAATGAGCATACGATACACTTTTCGAAGAAACAAAGTTCGGTGAATAGTATCAACATTATTGAAAAAAGTGCTACAATCACTATTGGAGGTTTTCAATTCCCTCTTCCTACTGCCAAAGAGAAATATGAAACTCTTATTGTTGGGGAGATGAATATCCCCATTGAGGTAACCTAGTGTTATACGAAGATTCTTTGGTTTCATGTTACTCAGAAATAGTTTGATAATAAGACTTGATCAACCATATTAATGGATTCTTTTCGAGGGGCATGTGGCCAATGAATTTAGTAAGCATAACCTTTTGTGCTCATAGTTTACTCTATGTTATTTGTAGTTGAATAAAATAAAATGCCATAATTATCCTGTTTTCTGAATTATTCGTGCAATAAAAAATGGCCCAAAATAAAAGTGTCGTGAATGTCGTAAAATTTATACATGATTTTTTCTGGAATATTTAAGAATTTATGGAGCTGAACACACCCCAAGGGGTGCACCTGTTGCTCACAAGGCAACAGGGGGCACCCACCCCCTAGGGCGCGCCAAGATACCTTGTGGGTCCCACAGGACCCCGCTCACTTATTCTTTCAGCCCACTTCATCTCTTACCTCTAGAAAAAAATCATGGTTGCTCTCTCACTCGTGTTCTTGCTCCCAAACCTGAGATTTTCGATCTCTTTGCTCGGAGCTCCATTTCCAAAACTGTTTTGAGGGCTTGCCCCTTTGTATGTGACTCCTCCATTGCTCCAATTAGTTTTGGCTTTAATGGATTATATTTTTCTGCTCTTGGCCCTACTGAAAATGAGCTTGCATGTTGAATCCTTTGAGTTCCAAGTAGTTTAAATGGTTGATATAGCCTCCAGGCATCTATTTATTTGCTATCAATCTTACAAAGTTTTGTTGACATAGTTTTGTGGTCCAAAATTTTCAGAAATTTGTTCTTAGGAAAATGAACATCTTTAGGAGGAGTTCTTCAAGCAGAAGGTCCTCTGGAGAATCATCGAGTGAGAGCTCGGTACGACAAGCATTTCTTGAACCAAGGGCAAGTTCGATGCGGATTGCCGAAGCTAAATCAAGTCGGTGGCCGTGTAATGAGTTCATGTTGGGTGCCAGTATTAAGAAAGAGTTTTATCAATATATTTAGAACACTGAGCTCACCGCCTTCCTCGCAGATAATTGCACTCAGGATTAAAACCTCACTCATTCGTTCACTCAAAAGTTTGAGTATCATTACCGAAAGTTTTGTTTCATCTTTATGATAGATCCTATGGTATGTCTCTAGAAGAATTATGTGATGCATGCAAAAGTCCATGTTGGGGTTCACTTAACAAACCACAAAATCTGATTATGATATATTCCTTAATATTCTTTGCAATGGTGAGGATAGAGAAGTTACGCAAGCTAGAATAAAAAGTATTCAATTCCCCTCTATTCGTTACTTCGCACTGTTTAATGGAAAATATATTGTTGGTAAGCAAGATTGTAGTGTGCTTTGTGCCCCTGACTGGAGCGTTATTCACGCCTCCTTAACAGGCGCTCAAATATATAATCTTGGGGAAATTTTTGCGTCTAGGTTGCACCGTAATGCGGGAAATGGTGATTTATATGGAAGAATTTACACATCCTGCGTAGCCGCAAGGCTAGGGGTCTTGCCTCGACCCAATGATCCAATATTACGTGAGAAATATTTAGACTTTGAGGCAATGCGGCACCATGATTTTACTAAAGACGGAGCTTAGAGATATGACTATAATTTGACATTTGATAAATATTGTGTTGTCTCTGTTATTTTGCGTGCGCTTGTTCTCTTTGATTTTCAGAGCAAACAAAGATATTTTATTTTATGAGCATGAAGCACACGAGTATAAAGAGGCAATAAAGGCTACTCGTCTGGTTGAGGAGGCGACGCAGAACGCCTCCACAAGCTATCACTTTGATAATTATCCAGACGAGCGATGGTGATTACCATGCTAGGATGAAAGCCTAAGCTTGGGGGAGTAAGTCTTCTCACCAACATTACACTCACATTCACACATTTCATTCCAACTGTCGGTGTTCATCCTCTTTCATTATATATCCATGTTAGTTTTATTTTCGCTTTCTTCTTGTGTGTTTGAAAAACATTGAAAATCCAAAAATATTTCTCGCTTTTTCGTTTTTTCTTGTTCGATTAGTTTGTACTATCAAAAGAAAAACCCAAAAAGATTTATCGTTTCTTCTTTTGCTTGTTGGGAGTTTTCCCCTGTAAATAATTTTTCTCCCCTTTTGTTTTTCTTTGTTTATTTGCTTTCTTCAAAAAAACTAAAAACTCCAAAAATATTTCAGTGTGTTTCTCTGAATTTATTTTCTTTCGTCGAGTCGTTGACGGAGAAGATCACGATGAAAATATTGAGTGGCTCTCATATACATTATTGTTGGTCTAACGAAAAGCCAACATTACCTTGTCTTCTTATTTGAATAAACGGTTTCGCAGATTTCAGCTTAGTCCACGGCGCACTTGCACCGTTATTATTTTCACATCATTTGGTCGTGCAAGTGAAAGGCAATAATCACAATAATTTGATGAAGTGGTCGTGATGAAGGAAGCTGGTATGAAATATTTTGTTTTCCGTTTTTGTAAATATGTTTAGCTCGTTCGATCTTAATTTGGCATATTATGAGTAAACATGTTTGTGATGACAATTGGAGATTATAGTTGCTCATGCCATGCTTAAATAGCTAGGAGTGGATAATGATTTATCTTATGTGTCAACATGCATTAAAATGGTTGTGATGTAGTATGTTAGTATGGTATCTTCCTCTGAGTAATTCGGGTGTTGACTTGGCACATGTGCAAATATGTAATTGATTCAAACCAATGTAGCCTTCATGATATATATGTTCAGGGTGTTTATATCCTACTCATGCTAGCGTTCAATGTTAATTATTCTGGATGCATAGTTGTGAACCTTTTCGCTCTCTAGCGGGCCGCTTCTCAATCTATTTGCTAGCCTTCACCTGTACTAAGCGATAATACTGTTTGTGCATCCAAAATCCTTAAACCTGAGATGTTCCAATGGAGGCCACCATATCTACCTATATGCGCTATTACCCTGCCGTTCCGAGTAAATTTGCAAGTGCCACCTCTAAATATTCAAATAAACATATGTTTTGTGTGCTCGTACCGCTCATGGAGTGACGGAGCGGTCAATATCTTCCATGCTAAGCAGGTTATTCTCAAGATGGAAGTGTATTCGCCTGTCATTGCACGAGAGAGGCTGGTAAAAAAGATGCCCAGTCATGCATAATCAAAAATAAATTAAACATACTCTCGAGACAGTTGAAATGTTGGGGGGCACCCGTGACTATGGTTTGCCATGGCTTGTGTATGTATGGTGGATGGGAGTAAACTTTACAATTCCGCTTGGGAACCACCAATAATATGTTTAGAATGGAAGATGCCATAAACTATTGTCGTGACGTTGACAGGAAAAGTATACCACTCAAAATTACAATTTCCTCTCAGTTTTAAACCTTGAGCTCAAACACCTGTGCAAATCAATGCTTCCATCTGCGAAGGGCCTTTTTATTTACTTTTATGTTATTTATTTTATTGTTGAGTCATCATCTTCTTACCAAAGAACCATACCTGAGAGCACTATTGTCATTTTTATGCATTCAGTCTAGTTAATGTTGGGTGTGAGCATGACTGGATTTTCTCTACTCTGAATTACAATGTTTAGTCGCTGCTTGGACCTCAGAGGTGCTCTGCATTTATGTTTTGCAGTCTCAGAAAAGGGTTAGTGAGATACCATATCATCATATTATATCATGATTGTTTTGACAAATTGTTGGCATGTGAGGTATTTTATTATTGCTCACTAGTTGGTTATGTTATTGACATGAGTAAATATAATACCTAAGTGTTATCATTGATATGGTTATTTATGATCTTTGCTGAAAACTTGAACACTAGTTAAGCATATATACAACAACGAGAACAAAAGAGTTTGTAAAAGTTTTGTTTATCACTTTCAGTTTGTCAACTTAATTGCTTGAGAACAAGCAATGAGTTAAGCTTGGGGGAGTTGATACGTCCCAAACATATCTACTTTTCCAAACACTTTTGCTCTTGTTTTGGACTCTAATTTGCATGATTTGAATGAAACAAACCCGGACTGATGCTGTTTTCAACAGAACTACCATGGTGTTGTTTTTGTGCAGAAATAAAAGTTCTCGAAATTAGACAAAACTTTCTGGAGATTTTTTATGGAATATATGAAAAATATTGGAGCGAAGATCCACTGGAGGGGGCCACCAGTTGCTCACAAGGCAATAGTGTGCGCCCATCCCCATGGGCGTGCCCTGATGCCTTGTGGGGCCCACGTGACTTCGCTGACTCTAATTCGAAACCTATAAATTCCTACTCTCCGAGAAAAAAAATAAGAGAAGAAGTTTCATCACATTTTACGAGATGGACCCGTCTTCACCTCCTTTTCTTCCTCGGGAGGGCTGATCTGGGGTCTATTTTGGGCTCCGGAGAGGGTGATTCGTCGTCGTCGTCATCACCAACCCTTCACCGTCGGGAGTGAGTGATTGCTTTGTAGGCTTGCTGGACGTGATGAGATTGGATGGGATTTGTCATGTAATCGAGTTATTTTGATAGGGTTGGATCCCTAGTATCCACTATGTTCTGAGATTGATGTTGCTACGGCTTTGATATGCTTAATGCTTGTCACTAGGGCCCGAGTGCCATGATTTCAGATCTGAACCTATTATGTTTTCATGAATATGAGACTGTTTTGGATCCTATCTTGCAAGTTGTATGCACCTATTACGTGTTATGATCTACATCCTCTAAGGTGACAATAATTGGGATTCTTTCCGGTGATTACCGTAGTTTGAGGAGTTCATGTATTCACTATGTGTTAATGCTTTGTTTCGGTTCTCTATTAAAAGGAGGCCTTAATAACCCTTAGATTTCCTTATGGACCCCGCTGCCATGGGGGGGGTGATACATCTCCAACGTATCTATAATTTTTTATCGTTCCATATGCTATAATATTATCATTCTAGGATGCTTTTTGGGTGATTATTTATCAATTCGTATTATTTTTTAGCACTAACCTATTAACCTAGCGCCTAGTGCCAGTTGCTGTTTTCTGCATGTTTTTGACTTTTCAGGTTTACAGTACCAAATGAAGTCCAATTGCCCCGAAACTTTTTTATGATTTTTCTGGACCAAAAGAAGACCTGGAAGCTTCGGGAGGAGACCGGAGACCGGACGAGAGAGAGAGAGAGCACACAACAGGGCGCGACCAGGGGGGTGGTCGCGCCCTGTTGCGTGCTGCCTCCCTCGGGTGGCCCCCGACGCCCCTCTCTGGCCTATAAATTCTCATTAATCCCAAAAACCCTAGAGAGCCTCCCGAAATAATTTTTCCACCGCCGCAAGTCTCTGTTCCGCCGTGTGCCCATCTGGAGCCCTATTCCGGTGCCCTGCCGGAGGGGGGATCGATCACAGAGAGGCTCTACATCAACCTTGCTGCTCCCATGGTGATGTATGAGTAGTTCCCTACAGACCTACAGATCCGTAGTTAGTACCTAGATGGCTATCTCTCTCTCTCTCTTGATCTTCAATACAAAGTTCACCGCATCTTTGCGGTGATCTATTCGATTTAATCACTTTGTGCGGTGCGTTTGTTGGGATCCAATGAATTGTTGTAGGATCGAAAGTATGTCTAGAGGGGGGTGATTAGACTAGTTGAGCAAATAAAAATTCTACCTTTTCCCAATTTTAAGTGTTGGCAGATTTTAGCGATTATACCAATTAAAGTACACCCTACACATGCATGTCTAAGAGTATAGCAGCGGAAAGTAAAGACAAACATATGAAGTAGAGGGTAGGAAGGAAGATCAAACGCAATTTGAAGACACGATGATTTTTCCCGTGGTTCCGATAGGTGGTGCTATTGTACGCCCACGTTTATGGATTCTTCAACCCATGAAGGGTAACGGTCGCAAGAGTCCACGGAGGGCTCCACCCATAAGGGTCCATGAAGTAGCAACCTTGATTATTCCATAACGGCTTCCGTCCACGAAGGACTAGCCTCACTATGGGTAGATCTTCACGAAGTAGGTGATCTCGTTGCCCGTACAAACTTCTTGGTTCAACTCCACAACACGAAGTAGGAGGCTCCCAAACGACACCTAACCAATCTAGGAGGCACCACCCTCCAAAAGGTAATAGGCTCGGTAATGTCGATGAACTCCTTGCTCTTGTGCTTCAAGATGATAGCAACACACAATCACTCTCTCACAGATTTGGCTTTGGTGGAAGAGATTGATTTTGTGGAAAGCAACATGGGGAGGCTAGAGATCAAGATTCATATGGATGGAGTGGAATGGCTTGATCTCAACACATGAGTAGGTGGCTCTCTCTCAGAAAATTATATGGGGCAAGTATGGAATAGTTCTGAGTGCTTCTATTTCGAGTGGGTGGTGGTGAAGGGGTATATATAGGCATCCCCAAAAATCCAACCGTTACACCAAAAGTGACCAACTCGGTGACACCAAAGTATAAAACTCGGTGGTACCGAGTTGTTCCAAAGGTAGCAACTTTTGAATCTCGGTGAGACCGATATATAAATCTCGGTGGTACCGATTTAGTGACCAACGGTCAGTTCCCAAAACTCGGTGACGCCGATCCAAAATCTCGGAATTTCTGATATTAAGAAACGAGGTAACAGAGAGTTGGCAAGTTGAACTCGGTGGCACCGAATCAGAATCGGTTGCACCGATGTGCTAGGGTTTGGCATGGGTCTGTCTGAGGTGGGAATCGGTGGGACCGAGTGGAAATTGTTGGTAGCACCGATTTTCAAGATAGGCTTGGACATACTTTTGTGGAAGAGTTTGTGGGTGTTTTTGGTGACTATCACTTGTGCACGTGGAGCATCTTGTTCACCAACAGTACCTTACCCCTTTTTAATAGTATTGGCTTTCCTATGGACTCAAGGTGATTTCTCACAAAGTAAAATGTAGAGTCCTCTTGCTTGAAGCTTTGCCAATCCATTTCCTTGCATCTAAGGGTTTCTCCACGATCCTTTTGCCAACTCATCATTGAACTTTTCCTGAAATATGCTTAGTGGAAACATTAGTTCAATGACATATATGTTGTTATTAATTACCAAAACCACCAAGGGAGCAAATGTGCTTTCAATCTCCCCCTTTTTGGTAATTGATGACAACATATAGATCAAAGCTTCGACATATGATATAATCAATGAATGTAATCGTCGCTTTGAGAAGTATGTGATAAGCAAGAGCTCCCCCTAAATTTGTGCATTATTTTAAGTTTGCATTTGAATGCAAATGCACAATCGATTAGGTACATGGGGCACTCTTTCATGTCACATACAACTTGGTGGTGTGCGAGAATAATAAGAATGAATATCATAGCACAACACAATCAAGCAAAGATGAATGATCATTTCATAAGCATCACAAGGATAGGAAATAGTAGCAATACACATCAAGTGTATGATCAAACACCAACAAAGTTTAACACAAGCAAACCAACCAAAAGTTATCAATGTTTTTGAAAAGCGATAAAAAGCAACGCTCTCTCTCTCGAAGCCTAAAGATCTATATACATCTTCTCCCCCTTTGGCAACAAGTTACCAAAAAGTTCAAAGGTATATAACTAAGCGCTCTTCTGGGGCTGATCTTCTCCGGTGGCTGATGAAGGAGTCGAGAGAACGGCATCAGCGAAGATGTCTGCAGATGTCATGGACGAAGTCGGAGTAGCAACTGGAGGTGCTGGAGGAGCTGAAGGAGGTGCGGCAGGTGCTGATGAAGAAGGTCTAGACTCTGGAGCTAGCACTGTGGCAGATCTGGGCTGAGTCCTGAACTGAGTGGCTGTCCTGAGATGTGGACTATCCTCATCATCATCAGTAGTGTGGGGACTGGGCACGCCATCAACTTCCTTCTTGAGCTCATTCACAGTCACTGTGAGCTCATCCACCTTGTTGTTGAGAATATGGAATTTGGTGTTAACAATCCTCGAGAGGCTCTCCTGGTTCTTCAATATGTTCCCGATGTCCTTCTGCATGCTGAGCACAGAACTAAGTAGAAGATCCATGTGCTCACTCCTAGCCTTTGGCACCTGAGAACTAGAGTCTCTGGTTGCCTCTACCTGTGCATGTGCTGTAGCTGAGGTGGGATGATCTGGGTCCATCACCACAACGTTGTCCTCTAGCTCTGGCAAGAGTGGCAAATGTGGTCGGTCAAGTGCATATATGTGCTTCTCCAACTTGGAGTTGATAAGCATCTGTATATATGGAGCGTATCCACATGACCTCTTCTGATCTGTTGCAATCCTCTTCACTGTTTCAACTATTAAGTCCATCACTCTGAATCTGGTATGTTGATCAAGATGGAGCAACATGTTGATAGAGTATCCTCTTATCATCTTCTCATCTCCAGACTTAGGCATCAAGGTATGCCTCAGGATAGTGTTGATCGTGCGTAGACCAGCCTGGAGGAAGTAAATGGATCCAAGCTTGTGAGATTGCAAGTTTGTAGCAGGGATCTAATTGTACATGTTCTTCATAGCATTGTGATTGGCCTTGGACTCAGAGTACACATCCAAGTCTCCGTCTTGCACGTGTGGAGCTCCTAAGATGGCAACCCACTCCTCAACTGTGGATTCATACCTGGTGCCTTCTGTCATCCATACAATCCTACCATCTCCATAGAAATGTGTCGTGGAGTAGAATTGCATGATCATCTCGTCGTTCCAAGCGGTAAACTCCTTACCAAGGCCAATGCAGTGGAAGTTATCTTGCACACTTGGGAAGTAGTCCTCATTGTCCTTGATGTGCTTCCAATCCACATATCTCATGTCACTCACTGCGGGGCTCTTATTAAGCAAAACTGTTTCATAGAAATCTTGTTGCTCCTTTGTATAGAATTTGTAGTCCACAGCTGTCCTCCTCCTCTGAGAGTAAGGATCAATAGCTCTTCACTCTCTCAAACCTGAGTCCTTCCTCTTCTTCATGTCTTCAGCAACAGGATGGCTGACATTGTGCTCTGGAAGATGTGGTCTAAGCTTCATCAAAACAAACTGTGTATCATCCTCAGCTTCCCTGAAAGTGGAAGTCTTATTCTTGCTAGAAGCTGGGATGTCTCTAGAAAACCTCTTGGGTTTAGGAGCAGCAGCAGCCTTCTTGGGGGCAGTCTTGGTGCCTTTGGATGATGTATCCTTAGGCATAGCATCAGCCATAAGCTTCTTCTTCTTCCTAGGAGGAGCCTTGGCAGCTGGCTCTTCCTCTTCTTCTTCCTCATCTAAGTACTCTAGAGTAGAAGGGAGAACTGTAGCTTTGACAAATCTTGTCCTTTCCCTTTTCTTCTCTCCTGCCTTCTTAAGCATGGACTTCTTTGAGGGCTTGATAACCCACAAGTGTAGGGGATCGTTTGTAGCCTTTTTCGATAAGTAAGAGTGTCGAACCCAACGAGGAGCTAAAGGTAGAACAAATATTCCCTCAAGTTCTATCGACCACCGATACAACTCTACGCACACTTTAACGTTTGCTTTACCTAGAACAAGTATGAAACTATTTTGTAGGTGATAGGATAATTTGCACGAATAAAACTAGGAGTACTTAGCGGGAATAAAACTACAAATAAAAAAGCAAGATAATAAAAGTTAGTTGTTTAGTAGAAAGCTTTTGTCAAACAAGAAGGTTATTTGTCCCTAGGCAATTGATAACTAGATCGGTAATAATTCTTGCAATTTTACATGAGGGAGAGGCATGAGCTAACATACTTTCTCTACTTGGATCATATGCACTTATGATTGGAACTCTAGCAAGCATCCGCAACTACTAAAGATCATTAAGGTAAAACCCAACCATAGCATTATAAGGTATCAAGTCCTCTTTACTCCCATATGCAACAACCCACCTACTCGGGTTTATGCTTCTGTCACTCAAGCAACCCACTATAGGCAAATCATGAACACATTGCAACACCCTACAGGGAGGATCCCTCATGCTTGCGCGACACGGAGAGCACCATAGGACAGCACCAATAATAAAGCATGCAACTCAAACCAATCATGATCATCAATCAACCCATAGGAATAAACGGATCTACTCAAACATCATAGGATAGCCATACATCATTGGGAAATAATATATAGCGTTGAGCACCATGTTTAAGTAGAGATTACAGAGGGGAGAAGGGGTGTTACACCGTTGCATAGAGGGGGAGAGAGTTGGTGATGATGGCGGCGAGGTTGTTGGTGTAGATCGCCGTCACGATGATGGCCCCGGCGGCGTTCCGGTGCCACCGGGAGAGAGGGGGAGAGAGCCCCCCTCCTTCTTCTTCTTCCTTGGCCTCCCCCCTAGATGGGAGGAGGGTTTCCCCTCTGGTCCTTGGCCTCCATAGGCAAATCATGAACACATTGCAACACCCTACAGCGAGGATCCCTCATGTTTGCGCGAGACGGAGGGCACCGTAGGACAGCACCATAATAAAATATACAATCATACCAACCACGATCATCAATTAGCCCATAGGACAAAGCGGATCTACTCAAACATCATAGGATAACCATATATCATTGTGAAATAGTATATGGAGTTGATCACCATGTTTAAGTAGAGATTACAGCGGGGAAAAGGGGAGTTACACCACTGCATAGAGGGGGAGAGAGTTGGTGTTGACGGCGGTGAAGTTGTTGGAGTAGATCGCCGTCACGATGCTTGCCCCGGCGGCATTCCGGCGCCACCGGGAGAGAGCGGGAGAGAGCCCCCCTCCTTCTTCTTCTTCCTTGGCCTACCCCCTAGATGGGAGGAGAGTTCCCCCTCTGGTCCATGGCCGCCATGGCGGCGGAGGGGCAGGAGCCCCTCCAAGATTGGATCTCCCTCTCTGTTCTCTTCTATTTCACGTTCCTGTTTTCTGGCCGAAAACCGTTTCTTATATTCCCGGAGATTCGTAACTCCGATCGGGCTGAAATTTTGAGGGGATTTTTATCCAAAAATTAGCTTCCTTGCGGCTAAAGGAGAGCTCCAACCGACATACGAGGTGAGCACAACCCACCAGGGCACACCTGGGCCCCCTGGTCGTGCCCTGGTGTCTTGTGGGGGTTGTGGGCCTCCGGTTGCGTTGATTCCACTTCTCAAAATTCATAAATATTCCAAAAAAATCTCCGTAAATTTTATCGCGTTTGGACTTCGTTTGATATGGATATTCTGTGAAACAAAAAACATGCAACAAACAGGAACTGGCACTGGGCACTGGATCAATAGGTTAGTCCAATAAATCATATAAAATGTTGCAATCATAAAACAATATGTGAAAGTTGTATAATATTCTCATGAAACAATCAAAAATTATAGATACGACGGAGACGTATTAGCATCCCCAAGCTTAATTCTTGCTCGTCCTCGAGTAGGTAAATGATAAAAAAGATATTTTTTGATGTGGAAAGCTACCTAGCATAATCTTGATCATATATCTAATCATGGCATGAATATTAAGACACGAGTGATTCAAAGCAATAGTCTAGTTTTGACATAAAGACATTAATACTCAGGCATCAACAAACAATCATGTCTTTCAAAATATCAAGGCTAAAGAACGCTATCCCTACAAAATCATATAGCCTTGTCATGCTCTGTCTTCTTAACACAAAGTATAAATCATGTACTACCCCGGTGTCAGCCAAGCAATTGGTTCATACTTTTTAACGCGCTTCAGCATTTTCAACTCTCACGCAATACATGAGCGCAAGCCATGGATATAGCACTATGGGTGGAATAGAATATGGTGGTAGGTTTCAAAGGGGTAAAAGTAGAGAAGAAAGTCTCGCACCAACTCAACGTATCAACGGGCTATGGAGATGGCCATCAATAGATAACAATGTGAGGAGTAGGGATTGCCATGCAACGGATGCACTTAAGAGCTATAAGTGTATGAAAGCACAATATGAAACTAAATGGGTATGCATCTAACTCTATATGAAAAATTCCCACTAGTATATGAAAGTGACAACACAGGAGACTCTCTATATGAAAAACATGGTGCTACTTTGAAGCACAAGTGTGGAATTAGCATGCCCCTTCTACTTCTTTCATTTTTTTTATTTTTTTTCTTTCCCTTTTTTCTATTTTTTTCTTTTTCTTTTTTTTCTTTCCTTGTCCGGAGCCTCATCCCGACTTGTGGGGGAATCATAGTTTTCATCATCCTTTCATCACTGGGGCATGCTCTAATAATGAATAATGATGATCATCACACTTCTATTTACTTACAACTCAATACTACAACGATAGTAGAACAAAGTATGACCCTATATGAATGCAATGATCTAGCGTAGCAAATATATCGAAAAACGGACAAGCCATGAAAACATCATGCTATCTATCTTACAATCATGTAATGCAATATGACAATGAATGCTCAAGTCATCAAAACGGAGGCGGTGGAAGTTGCATGGTAATATATCTCGGAATGGCTATGGAAATGCCATAATAGGTAGGTATGGTGGATGTTTTGAGGAAGATATAATAAGGCTTATGTGTGATAGAGCGTATCATATCACGGGGTTTGGATGCACCGGCGAAGTTTGCACCGACTCTCGAGGTGAGAAAGGGCAATGCACGGTACCGTAGAGGCTAGCAAATTGCGGAAAGGTAAGAGTGCGTATAATCCATGGACTCACATTAGTCATAAAGAACTCACATACTTATTGCAAAAGTTTTATTAGCTCTCTTGAAGCAAAGTATTACTCCGCATGCTCCTAGGGGGGAGGTTGGTAGGAGTTAACCATCGCGCGCCCCCAACCTTCACACAAAGATAAACAATCAAGGATAAATTGTGCTCCACCTTCCTAGCATAATGGGAGACTATACGTGCATGCTTCGGGAATCACAAACCTTAATGCCAATATCTTACTAAACACGATCATCCACTAGTACCTCCCACATATTATCATCTCTATATCGCAAAACTATTGCAAGGAATCAAACATATCATATTCAGAGATCCCTAAGTTTTATGTAGGATTTTATGACTAACATGTGAATGACCAATTCATGTTGACTCTCTAAATAGATATAAGTGAAGCAAGAGAGTTTAATTCTTTCTACAAAAGACCATGCTCTAATAAATATAAGTGGATCAAAAGAGCATTCTTCAAATAACGGTTTTCTATGTGAAGAGAAACAGGCAATCCAAACTTCAAATGATATAAGTGAAGCACATGAAGCATTCTATAAAGCCATACTCAAAAGATATAAGTGAAGTGCAATGAGCATTATATAAATCAACCATGGACTATCTCATACCAGCATGGTGCACAAAATAAAAGTGAAAACTAAACACAAAAGACGCTCCAAGATTTACGCATATCACATGAATGAAACGAATCCGAAAACATACCGATACTTGTTGAAGAAAGATCGGATGCCTTCTGGGGCATCCCCAAGTTTAGATGCTTGAGTCTCCTTGGATATGTACTTGGGGTGCCTTGGGCATCCCCAAGCTTGAACTCTTGCCTCTCCTTCTTCTCCTCAGATCGAGACCTCCTCGATCTTCGAACACTTCATCCACACAAAACTTAACAGAAGACCGGTAAGATCCGTTAGTATAATAAAGCAAAATACTACTCTAAGTACTGTTGCAAACCAATTCATATTTTATATTTTCATTATCACTGCTGTATTATAACTTTTATATGGCTTACACCACCGATAAAATCGATAGTTTCATCAAAACAAGCAAAACAATGCATCAAAAACAGAATCTGTCTTAAACAGGGCAGTCTGTAGTAATCTGAACTTTGACCATACTTCTGTAACTCCAAAAATTCTGAACAATTAGGAAAAATTAAAAAATTTGTATATCAATACTATGTAAAAAATTCAGAAACTTCTGATGTTCCAGTAAAAAATGAAAATTCACGCACTACAGCCAAAGTTTCTGTTTTTACACCACACATACCAACAAGCAATCTAATCATCCTATAGGGAAATCTTGGCATGTTATTTTTATAATACAATGGATTTGTACAAGGGGATAATTATTTTTGTTGGAAAAGTTTCCGTGATTCAAGATTCACAAAGTTTCCATGGGCATGAACAAAAGTTCAAGGACGTCCCCCACTTCAACGATGCTCATCATCTCTCTCACTTTCACCTTTCCTTTTGTGAAGTTTTAGGTTCCCCTCTATATTTTTTTGTTTTTAAACTTTATAAAAGCACACAACAGAATAAAATGACTCTCTAAAACTTCCGGGTTGTCTCCCTGGCAGCGCTTTCTTTAAAGCCATTAAGCTAGGCATAAAGTGCTCAAGTAATGGATCCACCCGGATCCCAAGGTATATCAAAGCCAATTTTAATTAGCAAAGATTTATAATTTAGTAGTGAGCACAAAGTGATATATATCATGCAATGACAAAGTCTAACTCTCTTCCTATGCATTGGCATGTCATACAAGAACAATTCATGCACATTAAGTAAAGGCCAATGCATAGTATAAACAGTTTCTTGCAATTTTATAGTATTGGAAACATAGAGAGGTGAAGATGTAGTTCCTCTCTCCTAATAATTGCAAGTAGGAGCAGCAAGCACATGCATATTATATTCATCAAAATCATCATGTGTAGTAGCTAAACGCAACACATCTATATAATCCTTAATAAGAGCAAACTTCTCCGATATAGTGTAGTTGGGAGAATTCAAAAATATAATAGGACTATCATGTGTGGGTGCAATAGCAACAATTTCATGCTTAACATAAGGAACTATAGCAAGTTCATCTTTATAAGCATAATTCATATTGGCATCATGGCCACAAGCATAGCAAGCATCAAGTTCATCAAAAAGGGATATTTCAAATGAATCCAAGGGATCATAGCAATCATCATAGCATTCATCATGGCATTCATCCTTCGGTAAGCACAAAGGTTAATTAAACAATGTATGAGTTGAAGAGTTACTCTCATTAGAAGGTGGGCATGGGTAGCTAATCCGCTCTTCCTCCGTTTGTTCTTCGCTCTCCTCCTCATCCTTTTCATCTAATGAGCTCACAGTTTCAGCAACTTCTTCTTCCATAGGTCCTTGCAAAATATTAGTCTCTTCCAAGGCAGCGGTCATACTCTCAACAAATTCAATAATATCAGCATTGCAATCATAATTTTCATAGCAATATTTATGTATGGACAAATTTTCAGATTCGTAAGGAACATCATCATCATACTTTTCAAGCAAGGAAGCAATTTCATAAGCACCTTTAAACGCAACAAATTCTTCTATTCGTTCCACATCATAATAATCATAAATACCTTTAGCATATGATGCCAAGGCTTCATTATCGTTGAATTTACATTGAAAGGGGAGGTGTCGAGCTTCTATCTTAGAGCAACAAGTAAAGTCACATCTCGAGCATGCATCCCAAGCAAACCATTGCAATATTCTAATTTGATCCCATAAATGTTTCCTGTCGTGGGAATGTCCCTGACAATAGAACTAGGGGTGCGAATGGAGGGGCGAAGTCTAGCTGCGGCTCAGGTGTTTCACTCGGATGTATACGAGTTCAGGCCCCACTCGGAAGTGGTAAAAGCCCTACGTCTCGAGCCCGGGAGCTGGTTTGTTTTGCTTATGTGGGAGTATGAGAATACAAGTGTCCGAGCCTTGCTACGGCGTCCGGTGGTGGCTTATATAGAGTGCGCCACCACCAGCCGAGCGCCGCATTGAATGCTAGTTAAAGCTACGTTACAGAAACTGCCGCTTTAACTAATGCGTTACTGGTAACGCATGACTGATCGATCCCAGAGGACGTCTCTTTATATAACTCAACGCTACGTCTCCTGGACCGTTGAGTTCTTGTTGTCCGAGTGTAGACGTAGCCATCCGAGTGCATCTTCAGGTGAGTCCGAGTGACCCCTCAGGTCTGACCGAGTGCACTTCTATTTCTGAGCTTTGATGCCGATGTGGAACCATTGGTGGGCCCCAGATGTCAGGTCAGTGACCCTACCCAGGGTAGACATCCTCATCAGTAGCCCCCGAATCCATGAGGTTTTATTAGCCGAGTGATCGACACTCGGAAGCATCGACGATCTTTCGGAAAAGTTCGAGAGACGATCGTGTCGTTCCTCACTCGGCCTCAAACCAAGATGGATTCAGGATCAATGTCTTTGATGAAAAACTATCTTGTTGTTTAATCTGAGTGGCCAGTTGGTGTGAACCATTCACACGGTTCGAAATAGGGTGTCATCAGGGCTCTCGCGGTGCGGTGCCTGCCCCATTATGAACACGGAGAAATTTCCGCGCGTTCGAAATCGCCAAAATTGCGTGTGGGCGCACGGCGGAACGGTCGCGTCCCGATAATTTGGGGTAATGGGCACGACGCCTCGATAACCGTACCGGGAATTACGCCACGCGTCCACGAGGTCTTGTACAGTAGATCCGCGGATCTCGCTCCGTTAGAAGATTGACGGCCAGAGATCGCGCCGGATCTTCGATATAAATAATGGGGAGTACTGTTGGGGTGAGAACAGATCTCATCTTCCCCTTGTCCTTCGTCTTCTCCGACGCCCACCTGCACACCTTCTTCCTTTCCTTCATCGAAGGCGGCTCCGAGCTCATCGGCGAAGATGTGCACGGCGTCCGCGACCGCGAAGGCCAAGCGGGCAAAGAAGAGCTCACACGCCTCCTCTTCCAGCGCTGGCCGGATGGACGCAGGGCGAGTGGCTGCCATCGCGGGTGACCAAGGCCCGGATGCTGGAGCTGGAGGGTCAAGGACTCGTGTCTGAGGGAAGCTGGAGGCTGCCGGGAGTGGGCGAGGACGAGCCATCACCGAAGGGAGATGAGCGCGTGCTCTTGGTGACTCACCTCGAGCGAGGTTTCTCTCTCCCGACCCATCCTTTCTTCCAAAGATTCTTGGGTTTCTTCGGTGCTCAACTTCACCATCTCCCACCCAATGCCGTCGTCTATCTAGCCGCTTTCGTTTCCTTGTGCGAAAACTTCTTGGGCTGTCATCCTCATTGGGTTTGTTTAAACGCCTTTTCACTTGCCGAGTGATGACCGTGAAAAAACCCACTCGATAGAGGGACAAAACCAATGTGGCTCAGCTGTGCGGGGGACTCGGAATCCAACTGCGAGGCAAGGTTTGTTTCCCGTAGATGACATTTCCTGACTCGGTAAAGGGGTGGCAGGAGAACTAGTTCTACTGCCACGATATCCCAATCGGCGAGGGTCAGACGGGACTTCCCCCATATTCTTCCGAGCGCATTCGGCCAGTTCCCCGATTGACCGTGACCAAAGAGGTGAAGACCGAAGTAGACATCTTAGTGATAGCGTTGGTGGCTCTGGTGCAGAAAGGCATTAACGGCCTCGACCTGTTAGAGGTTTTCCTCCAGAGGAGGATCCAGCCGCTGCAAGCCAGAGGTCACCCCATGTGGGAATACTCCGGACCGGATGATCCCACTCGAACTCACCCGGAGGAGCTCAAGGGGGATGAGGTGGAGGCTAAGATCAAGGCGATCACCCTAGCGCGCGACAACCCCAGGGGTAGCAGGCAGGTGGCATCACTCTCATTAGAGAATCCGGCGAATGAGGTAAATTCCGAAGGTTTATCAACCGAGTGATATTTGTATATTTGTTGTGGTTAATCCGACTGACCCTGTTCTCCATTCGACAGGCCTTCACACAAATGAGCAGCCAGGTGCCACTCATGGATAGGGGTCCGGTCGATGTTGCCAGCGACACCGACCATCCAGATGACTCGGCCAAAGCAGGTGAGTATGAGGAGCCGAATGACGACGAGGACGCCGAGGAAGACGACGAGGAAGGCTCGGAGGAAGGCGACGAAGTGGAGTCGTCGCGCTTGGAAGACCAAGCGCCCGAATACCGTTCCAAAGCGTGGCATGACTCGGGAATCCGCGGTGGTGGTCCCAAAGGATCGAAAGCTGTCAAACCGACTGGGTCTGCCCTCCCAACCCGTGCTTTGAAGCGCGGGCGCGGAGAGCTTGTCTCTTCTCCTGAGAAGACGGCAAAGCAGCCCAAAGTTGCCACAACCAAACCTCGGAAGGTGGTCTTCGTCTCGAAGATTAAGATGGCCATCCCGGTGGCCTCAGCGTAAGTGTCTTCATTCCGATGGTTGTTTTCTATTCTGATCCGAGTGATCAATGATCCGAGTGTTTCCTTTGCAGAGCTGACACCTCGACTGCATCGCCCGATCCTCAAACTCTGGAGAAAGAGCGGGTCGACGCTGATGTTGCGTCTTCGAAAGGTAAGCTCCAGTCTCACTCGGTAATTATAAGTAATTTTCCGAATGTTTATTCATCTTCGAGTGTCTTGAACACTTGCAGCGCCGCATGAAGTGATCGACCTTGATGCAACCGACAAGGTTGACCCGGCGAACCCTCCGGCCAGCGCAGACGTCGTGATGCAGGAGACATCGCTTGCCGATACTTTGGTGCCCACACAAGAGGTCGGCTCGGGAGCCGGGGCAGCACTCGGTACCGGTACTTCATCTCACTCGTTGACTCCTTCTGCGCCCAATATCTTTGCGCTACACGATGTCCCAGAGGACCAAGTGGGAGCAAGCAAAGAGGCGCTGATCCAGCTGGAGATAATGAGTAACCGACTGAAGACGGCGTACGATGCAAGTGAGGCTCTGAAGAAGATTGTCCGAGTAAGTACTCTTGTAAGTACCCTCCGAAGTCAAAAAAATTTAAGTTTCTGTCTTGTGAGGATTCGTATCCGAGTTCGAGTACACCGGCTGGATTGATAACCCACAAGTATTGGGGATCAGTTGTAGCCTTTCTCGATAAGTAAGAGTATCGAACCCAACGAGGAGCTAAAGGTAGAACAAATATTCCCTCAAGTTCTATCGACCACCGATACAACTCTACGCACGCTTAACGTTCGCTTTACCTAGAACAAGTATGAAACTAGAAGTACTTTGTAGGTGTGATAGGATAGGTTTGCAAGATAATAAAGAACACGTAAATAAAAACTAGGGGCTGCTTAGATAAAGAAACAACTAAGTTAGTCTTAGTGGAGAGCTTTTTGTCACAAGAAAGTTATTTGTCCCTAGGCAATCGATAACTAGACCGGTAATCATTATTGCAATTTTATATGAGGGAGAGGCATAAGCTAACATACTATCTCTACTTGGATCATATGCACTTATGATTGGAACTCTAGCAAGCATCCGCAACTACTAAAGATCATTAAGGTAAAACCCAACCATAGCATTATAAGGTATCAAGTCCTCTTTACTCCCATATGCAACAACCCACCTACTCGGGTTTATGCTTCTGTCACTCAAGCAACCCACCATAGGCAAATCATGAACACATTGCAACACCCTACATCGAGGATCCCTCACGCTTGCGCGACACGGAGTGCACCATAGGACAGCACCAATAATAAAACATGCAACTCAAACCAATCATGATCATCAATCAACCCATAGGACAAAACGGATCTACTCAAACATCATAGGATAGCCATACATCATTGGGAAATAATATATAGCATTGAGCACCATGTTTAAGTAGAGATTACAGCGGGGAGAAGGGGTGTTACACCGCTACATAGAGGGGGAGAGAGTTGGTGTTGATGGCGGCGAAGTTGTTGGTGTAGATCGCCGTCACGATGATGGCCCCGGCGGCGTTCCGGTGCCACCGGGAGAGAGGGGGAGAGAGCCCCCTCCTTCTTCTTCTTCCTTGGCCTCCCCCCTAGATGGGAGGAGGGTTTCCCCTCTGGTCCTTGGCCTCCATGGCAGCGGAGGGGCGGGAGCCCCTCCGAGATAGGATCCATCTCTCTGTTTCCTTCTGTTTCTGTGTTCCTAGATTCTGGCCTTTCACCGTTTCTTCAATTCCCGGAGATCCGTAACTCCGATTGGGCTGAAATTTTAACATGATTTTTACCCGGATATTCGCTTTCTTGCGGCGAAAGAAGGGCACCAACCGCCTTACGGGGCGGCCACAAGCCAGCCTGGCGCGCCCTACCCCCCAGGGCGCGCCCCTATGGCTTGTGGGCCCCTCGGGCACCGCCTTCTGTTGATTCCACTTCCCAAAATTCACATATATTCCAAAAAAAATCTCCGTAAGTTTTTATCCCGTTTGGACTTCGTTTGATATGGATTTTCTGCGAAACAAAAAACATGCAACAAACAGGAACTGGCACTGGGCACTGGATCAATATGTTAGTCCCAAAAATAGTATAAAAAGTTGCCAAAAGTATATGAAAGTTGTAGAATATTGGCATGAAAAAATCAAAAATTATAGATACGATGGAGACGTATCAGCATTCCCAAGCTTAATTCCTGTTCGTCCTCGAGTAGGTAAATGATAAAAAAAGATAATTTTTGATGTGGAATGCTACCTAGTATAATCTTGATCATATAATCTAATCATGGCATGAATATTAAGACACGAGTGATTCAAAGCAATAGTCTATCATTTGACATTAAGACAATAATACTTCAAGCATACTAATAAAGCAATCATGTCTTCTCAAAATATCATGGCTAAAAGAAAGTTATCCCTACAAAATCATATAGTCTGGCTATGCTCCATCTTCATCACACAAAGTATTAAGTCATGCACAACCCCGGTTTTAGCCAAGCAATTGTTTCATACTCTAGTATTCTCAAACCTTTTCAACTTTCACGAAATACATGAGCGTGAGCCATGGATATAGCACTATAGGTGGAATAGAATATGGTGGTTGTGGAGAAGAAAAAAAGAAGGAGATAGTCTCACATCAACTAGGCGTATCAACGGGCTATGGAGATGCCCATCAATAGATATCAATGTGAGTGAGTAGGGATTGCCATGCAACGGATGCACTAGAGCTATAAGTGTATGAAAGCTCAAAAGAAACTAAGTCGGTGTGCATCCAACTTGCTTGCTCACGAAGACCTAGGGCAATTTGAGGAAGCCCATCATTGGAATATGCAAGCCAAGTTCTATAATGAAAAATTCCCACTAGTATATGAAAGTGACAACATAGGAGACTCTCTATATGAAAAACATGGTGCTACTCTGAAGCACAAGTGTGGTAAAGGATAGTAGCATTGCCCCTTCTCTCTTTTCTCTCATTCATCATTTTTTTGGTGGGCTTCTTTGGCCTCTTTTATTTTTTTGTAAAGTCTGGAGACTCATCCCAACTTGTGAGGGAATCATAGCTTCCATCATCCTTTCTTCACATGGGACAATGCTCTAATAATGATGATCATCACACTTTTATTTACTTACAACTCAAGAATTACAACTCGATACTAGAACAAAATATGACTCTATATGAATGCCTCCGGCGGTGTACCGGGATGTGCAATGATCTAGTGTAGCAATGCCATCAAATGGACAAGCCATGAAAACATCATGCTAGCTATCTTACGATCATGCAAAGCAATATGACAATGATGGTGCGTGTCATAATAAACGGAACGGTGGAAGTTGCATGGCAATATATCTCGGAATGGCTATGGAAATGCCATAATAGGTAGGTATGGTGGCTATTTTGAGGAAGGATATATGGTGGGTGTAATGCACCGGCGAAAGTTGCGCGGTACTAGAGAGGCTAGCAATGGTGGAAGGATGAGAGTGCGTATAATCCATGGACTCAACATTAGTCATAAAGAACTCACATACTTATTGCAAAAATCTATTAGCTATCGAAACAAAGTATTAGACGCATGCCCCTAGGGGAGAGGTTTGTAGGAGTTAACCATCGCACGCTCCCGACCTCCACACAAAGGATGACAATCAATAAATAAATCATGCTCCGACTTCTTCACATAACGGTTCACCATACGTGCATGCTACGGGAATCACAAACTTTAACATAAATATTTCTACCAATCCATAATTACTCACTAGCATGTCTCTAGTATCACCATCTTTATATCGCAAAACTATTGCAAGGAATCAAACATATCATATTCAGTGATCTACAAGTTTTATGTAGGATTTTATGACTAACCATGTGAATGACCAACTCCTGTTAACTCTCTAAATAGATATAAGTGAAGCATGAGAGTTTAATTCTTTCTACAAAAGATATGCCCACGCTCTAACAAATATAAGTGAAGAAAAAGAGCATTCTACAAATGGCGGTTTTCTATGTGTAGAGAAACAGGCAATCCAAACTTCAAATGATATAAGTGAAGCACATGAAGCATTCTATAAAGCCATACTCAAAAGATATAAGTGAGGTGCAAAGAGCCTTCTATAAATCAACCAAGGACTTTCTCATACCAGCATGGTGCATTATTAAAATAAAAATAAAAAGCACACGACGCTCCAAAATTTACGCATATCATGTGACGAATAAACATATAGCTCCAAGTAAAATTACCGATGGTTGTTAGAAGAAAGAGGGGATGCCTTCCGGGGCATCCCCAAGCTTAGTTTCTTGGGAGTCCTTGAATATTACCTTGGGGTGCCTCGGGCATCCCCAAGTTTAGTCTCTTTCCACTCCTTATTCCTTCATCCATCGTGATCTCACCCAAAACTTGAAAACTTCAATCACACAAAACTTAACAAAACCCTCGTGAGATCCGTTAGTATAATAAAGCAAATTACCGCTTTAAGTACTGTTGCAAACCCATTCACATTTTATTTTTGCATTGTAGCTACTGTATTATAACTTCTTTATGGCTTATACCACCGATAAAATCGATAGTTTCATCAAAACTAGCAAAACAATGCATCAAAAACAGAATCTGTCTTAAACAGGACAGTCTGTAGCAATATGAACATTCACTATATTTCTGTAACTCTAAAAATTCTTAAAAATTAGGAAAAAATAAAAAATTTGCATAGTAGTACTGTGTAAAAATTTCAAAAACTTTTGACATTCCAGTAAAAAATGTAAATTCACGCACTACAGCCAAAGTTTCTGTTTTTCCACTGCACACACCAAACAAGCAATCTAATCATCCTAAAGGAAAATCTTGGCACATTATTTTTATAATACAAGGGATTTATACAAGGGGATAATTATTTTTGTTGAAAAGGTTCTGTAATTAAGATTCACAAGGTTTCCATGGGCATGAACAAAGTTCAAGGCTAGCTCCCACTTTCACAATGCTCGTCCCTCTCACTTTCACTTTTCTTTTTGAAAAATTTTTAGGTTCCCCTCTTTATTTTTTTTGTTTTTGAACTATATAAAAGCACAAAACAGAATAAAATGACTCCCTAAAACTTCCGGGTTGTCTCCCTGGCAGCGCTTTCTTTAAAGCCATTAAGCTAGGCATAAAGTGCTCAAGTAATGGATCCACCCGGATCCCAAGGTATATCAAAGCCAATTTTAATTAACAATGATTTGTAATTTGGTAGTGAGCACAAAGTAACATATATCATGCAACAACGAAGTCTAGCTCTCTTCCTATGCATCGGCATGTCATAAAAGAACAATTCATGCACACAAAGTAAAGGCCAATGCATAGTATAAACAGTTTCTTGCAATTTTATCGTATTGGAAACATAGAGAGGCGGAGATGTAGTTCCTCTCTCATAATAATTGCAAGTAGGAGCAGCAAGCACATGCATATTATACTCATCAAAATCATCATGTGTAATGGTAAAACGCAACCCATCAATATAATCCTTAATAAGTGCAAACTTCTCCGATATAGTGTAGTTGGGAGAATTCAAAAAGATAATAGGACTATCATGTGTGGGTGCAATAGCAACAATTTCATGTTTAACATAAGGAACTATAGCAAGTTCATCTCCATAAGCATCATTCATATTGGCATCGTGGCCACAAGCATAGCAAGCATCAATTTCATCAAAAAGGGATATTTCAAATGAATCCAAGGGATCATAGCAATCAACATAGCATTCATCCTTCGGTAAGCACGAAGGGAAATTAAAAAATGTATGAGTTGAAGAGTTACTCTCATTAGAAGGTGGGCACGGGTAGCTAATCCGCTCTTCCTCCTTTTGTCCTTCGCTCTCCTCGTCATCTTTTTCATCTAATGAGCTCACAGTGTCAGGAATTTCTTCTTCCATAGATTCCTGCAAAATATTAGTCTCTTCCAAGGCAGCAGACATTCTCTCAATAAATTCAATAATATCAGCATTGCAATCATAATTCTCATAGCAATATTTAAGTATGGCAAAAATTTCAGATTCGTAAGGAACATCATCATCATACTTTTCAAGCAAAGAAGCAATTTCATAAGCACCTTTAAAAACAACAAATTCTTCTATTCGTCCCACATCATAGTAATCATAAATACCTTTAGCATAAGAAGCTAAGGTTTCATTATCATTAAATTTGCATTGAAAGGGAAGGTGTCGAGCTTCTATATTAGCGCAACAAGTAAAGTCACATCTCGAGCATGCATCCCAAGCAAACCATTCCAGTATTCTAATTTGATCCCATAAGTGTTTCCCTTTTTGAGATAAGCGATAATCCCTAAAGTATTCACGTTGATCCAACGTGTATCCCATTATCAAGTTGAATGGGGTTTTCTCAGGATTATCAAAGTAGTGCATAATATTTTCCACATAACGAGCATCGAGGGTTTTAGGAGGTTCCCCATCTCCATGAGTAGCAAGTACACCTAATTTTTTTGGTATCTCGTGTTCCATATCCATAACTAAAGATAGAGAACAACTTAGAACAGCAAATAAAATCTACTTAGTGATAAAGCAAACAAGCACACACGAGAATATTCACCCCACGCTATTGCTCCCCGGCAACGGCGCCAGAAAAAGGTCTTGATAACCCACAAGTATAGGGGATCAGTTGTAGCCTTTCTCGATAAGTAAGAGTGTCGAACCCAACGAGGAGCTAAAGGTAGAACAAATATTCCCTCAAGTTCTATCGACCACCGATACAACTCTACGCACGCTTAACGTTCGCTTTACCTAGAACAAGTATGAAACTAGAAGTACTTTGTAGGTGTGATAGCATAAGTTTGCAAGATAATAAAGAACACGTAAATAAAAACTAGGGGCTGCTTAGATAAAGAAACAACTAAGTTAGTCTTAGTGGAGAGCTTTTTGTCACAAGAAAGTTATTTGTCCCTAGGCAATCGATAACTAGACCGGTAATCATTATTGCAATTCTATATGAGGGAGAGGCATAAGCTAACATACTTTCTCTACTTGGATCATATGCACTTATGATTGGAACTCTAGCAAGCATCCGCAACTACTAAAGATCTTTAAGGTAAAACCCAACCATAGCATTATAAGGTATCAAGTCCTCTTTACTCCCATATGCAACAACCCACCTACTCGGGTTTATGCTTCTGTCACTCAAGCAACCCACTATAGGCAAATCATGAACACATTGCAACACCCTACAGTGAGGATCCCTCATGCTTGCGCGACACGGAGAGCACCATAGGACAGCACCAATAATAAAACATGCAACTCAAACCAATCATGATCATTAATCAACCCATAAGAATAAACGGATCTACTCAAACATCATAGGATAGCCATACATCATTGGGAAATAATATATAGCGTTGAGCACCATGTTTAAGTAGAGATTACAGAGGGGAGAAGGGGTGTTACACCATTGCATAGAGGGAGAGAGAGTTGGTGATGATGGCGGCGAAGTTGTTGGTGTAGATCGCCGTCACGATGATGGCCCCGGCGGCGTTCCGGTGCCACCGGGAGAGAGGGGGAGAGAGCCCCCCTCCTTCTTCTTCTTCCTTGGACTCCCCCCTATATGGGAGGAGGGTTTCCCCTCTGGTCCTTGGCCTCCATGGTAGCGGAGGGGCGGGAGCCCCTCCGAGATTGGATCTCTCTCTCTGTTTCCTTCTGTTTCTGCGTTCCCAGATTCTGGCCTTTCACCGTTTCTTAAATTACCAGAGATCCGTAACTCCGATTGCGCTGAAATTTTAACACGATTTTTATCCGGATATTAGCTTTCTTGCGGCGAAAGAAGGGCACCAACCGCCTTACGGGGTGGCCACAAGCCAGTCGGGGGCTCCCTACCCCCCAGGGCGCACCCCTATGGCTTGTGGGCCCCTCGGGCACCGCCTTCTGCTGATTCCACTTCCCAAAATTCACATATATTCCAAAAAAAATCTCCGTAAGTTTTTATCCCGTTTGGACTTCGTTTGATATGTATTTTCTACGAAACAAAAAACATGCAATAAACAGGAACTGGCACTGGGCACTGGATCAATATGTTAGTCCCAAAAATAGTATAAAAGGTTGCCAAAAGTATATGAAAGTTGTAGAATATTGGCATGAAACAATCAAAAATTATAGATACGACGGAGACGTATCATGGGTGTGTTTGAGTTCCAGTGGGGGCGCGCTGAGCGCACCCACTGGGTGTAGTCCCCGAGACTGCCGTCGACTGGAGTAGTCGGCAGGAGTCTTAAAGTCCGAATGAATGTAATGTTCAATCCATCTGTTTTGTTTTTTATTTTCCAGTGGGGGCGCGCTGAGCGCATCCACTGGGTGTAGTCCCCGAGGCTACCGTCGACTGAAGCAGCCGGCGGGAGTCTTAGAGTTCGAGTCAAAATATTGACCAATATACTTTGCTTTAAATCTCGTTTGCAGTCTGTTTGTGAGCTCGTAAGCCACTACAAAACTCTCGAGAAGGAGGTGCTGGACATGCGCGTTAGCCTTGAGGCCGAGAAGATCAAGAACAACCGATTGGAGGAGGAGAAAAAGGCACTTGAAGGTACGTTCTTCCTGCCTGACTGTAATAGTAGCTTTCCCCTTCTCCATCCGACTGAATATGTTTCATCAGATTTTCGTAGAGAAAATCGTGAACTAGTCCAACGGCTGAAGAATTCTATTTCGTTAGAAACTGTGAAGACTGCTCTTGAGAAGAAGGATACCGAACTGGCGGCCGCTCAGAAGGAAGCCAGCCGAAAAGCCAAGGAGGCCGAGGAGAAACTGAGGTCAGTCGGAAAGCTGGAGGAGGAGAAGAATGCTTTGGAAGCCGCTGCTCGGAAATCCAAGGAAGAGCTTGTGGAATTAAAGAGGTTGCAAACCGAATGGGAGACCAAACTCAAGAACATTACTGCCAAGAAAGCTGAGCTGGAGCAGTATGTTGAGGAATTCAGCGGCGAGGCCAATGAAAAGCTCAAAGGTAACCTTTTGAAGTGACACTCGTGGAACTTAATTAAGCCGAATGAAATTTGTATGTCCCTGACCTCTTTCTTCATTTGTCCGAATCCAGTATTTTGTGACAATGTGGCGGAGGAGACGGACAAAATTGAGAAGGAGCTGGACCCCACCCAGGGTTTACTCAAGGACAGTGCTGCCATGAGCGTGCTTCGCTTGGAAGAGCGTGTTGAGCAAGTCACCCTGTATATCAGGGAGCTTAGCATTGCCATCTCTACGATTGATCGCGATGTCTTTGCCGAAGATGAGCTTCCATGCGAAGATGTCCCAGTTCTCACGGAGGAACTGGATGAGCTCGGCTTCCTATTTGTCTCCGAGTGAGGTGGAGATGTTCGTCGGAGCGGCGCTCGGGTCACTCGGATGGACATAAACTTGCTTTGTCTCGCCGGCTGACTGGAAGGCCGATTCTGAAGCAGGCCGCTTTGACCTGAGCAGATTAGCCGTATCCACCTCTTTCTTGTACCCTTCAAGCTCGACTGCAAGCACTTGTTCATTGGCTATCTTTGTGCCTTGCTGGAGGCACTCTTCGGCAACCTTCTGATCACCAGTGACTGTAATCACACCCTTAGGCCCTGGCATCTTGAGCTTGAGATACACGTAACATGGTCTGGCCATGAAACGTGCGTAGGCGGGCCTACCCAGGATGGCGTGGTATGCACTGCGGAAGTCTACCACCTCAAAAGTCAGCTTTTCCTTTCGGAAATTCTTCTCGCCGCCAAATACTACGTCCAGAGCGATCTGGCCGAGTGACTCTACCTTCTTTCCAGGGACGATCCCACGAAAATGCATGTTGCTCTTGCTCAATCGGGACAACGGGATGCCCATAGCCTTGAGCGTATCGGCGTATATGATATTGAGCCTGCTGCCTCCATCCATTAGGACCTTGCGCAGTCGGACACCGCCCACCGCTGGATTGACGACCAGCGCCTGCCTCCCAGGGGTGGCAATGTGGGGCGGGTGATCGGACTGGTCGAAGGTGATAGGCGTCTTCGTCCAGTTGAGGTATTTGGGTGCAGTCGGAACTGCCATATTAACCTCCCGATTGATTACCTTCAGCTGTCTCTTGCTCTCCACATCAGTGAAGATCACATTGAGGACTTTATCAACCTTCGGATACTTGGAAGTATCCTCCTCATCCTCGACATCGACCTTCTCACCCGAGGGCTCAGCGCCCATCTCCTGCTTGAGCAGGCGACATTCCCGAGTGGTATGCTTCGGAAGCACAACGTTGCCTTCTTCATCCGTCTTGGTATGAATCTGGCGCGGTTGGTCAAGGATGTCGGATTTGTACTCAGACTTGTTCTTGGGAGTCCATTCTTTCTTCTTCTTCTTGGGCTTCCACTTGCCTTGCCCTTGCCCCTGGACGGCTGCGACTTCTGCCTTGCCGGAGGCGTCAGCTTTCCGCTTCTGATTTTTCCCAGCGTTGCCTCCCGATTGAGGGGCGTTGCCGGATCTCGCCTTGCCGCTTCGGAGGCGGTCTTCTTCCTCACCATTGGCGTATTTGTTTGCAATCTCCATGGCTCGACTGAGGGACAGATCCCTAGACCGACCGAACTTCAAGATTAACTCCCGGTACCGAGTGCCTGCCTTGAAGGCACACACGGCCTGATGCTCGGTGACATTCTCCACGGTGTTATGCAACGTGGTCCAGCGCTGAATGTACTCTCGGAGAGTTTCATTGTTCTTCTTAACACAGTGCTGGAGTTCCGTCAGTCCACCCGAACGCTTGTAGGTGCCTTTGAATGTTTTGATGAACACCCGGGAAAGTCTTCCCAGCAGTAAATGCAGTTGGCAGGCAACTGATTCAACCACGCCCGCGCAGATCCTTCCAACATGAGCGGAAGGTGCTTCATGGCAATGAAATCGTCGCCGCCGCCGATCTGGACAGCGACTCGATAATCTTCCAGCCAAGTTTCTGGCTTGGACTCGCCATTGAACTTTCCAATCCCGGTTACTAGTCGGTAATTAGGGGGAGTTGCCGGTCTCGGATGCTTAACTGTCGTGGGACAATAGAAAGGGGTAGTGTAATGGAGCATGATCTATCGAGATGCAAACGGGTGACACGAGTGTTTTAGCGAGTTCGGGCCTCTCGCGGTGGAGATAACAGCCCTATGTCTCGTGCTCCGGAGAGGCTTTGCTTATCTATCATGAACACGGAGTTACATGGTGTATTAGAGAGAGAGGGGGGAGAACGGGTCTCCAAGCTAAGTCCTGAGACTAGAGAGAGCCAGAGCTCTGCGAGGAAGAATGAACCCCGGGGGGAGAAGAAGCTAGCCCGAGGTATGTGGTGGGGGTGGCTTATATAGAGTGCGCCACCCCCTCATCTCTTATGTTACAAGGTGGGGCATTGATGCCATAACGTCATCCCACTACGAAACCTCCACTATGAGGATGATGCTCCGACTGCCTCATGGGTTGTTGGTCATCGCATATCCGAGTGAGTGAGGATGGCAGAGTGGTTGACTGTCATCCGAGTGGATGGAGTGTACCTGTCCGAGTGGATAGTATGTATGTATTTATCTGGACCCACCTGATGTGTGGACCCCATGCTATTATGATATTTCGACCCTTCGTGGGCCTAGCTATTATGTGTATCCCCAACAGTAGCCCTTGAGACTCTGACTGATTGCTGGTAGTCGGTTGGAGTCTGTAGAGTTTGTTGAACTTGAATGTTGTTGCTGGACCTGACCGAGCAGAGTGTTTCTTTTTTCTTTCTTCTAGTGGGGGCACGCTGAGTGCACCCACTGGGTGTAGTCCCCGAGCCTCTGTCAAACTAGATGAGTCCGGCAGAGGGTTTAAGTCTTCTAGTGTGAAACCGAACTGAACAGGTGAACTATCATGTGCTTGGCGTCGTAAATTTCTGCAATCCGGAGCTGAATCAGTCGGACTGATCTTTGTGCGCTGGACACGGTAAATAAATTTAGCCTGGAACTGGGTCAGTCAGGTAAATCTTTGTGTGCTCGGCATACTGAATGCTTGTTGAGTCTTCCTTATATGATTTCTGGATCAAGGCTGAGTCCCCGAGTGTATTTCTTAACTTAGGCGGATGCTGGACCGCATCTAAGCCCCCGAGTGCGGATGATGTCCTCACTCGGATTAATTTTTAACTTAGGCGATACGGGGTCGCAGCTAAGCGTCTGAGTATGGATGATGTCCTCACTCGGATTTGTTTTTAACTTAGGCGATACGGGGTCGCAGCTAAGCCCCCGAGTGTGGATGATGTCCTCACTCGGAGTAGTTTAACTTAGGCGATACGGGATCGCAGCTAAGCCCCCGAGTGTTGAGGATGTCCTCACTCGGAGTAGTTTTTAACTTAGGCGATACGGGGTCGCAGCTAAGTCCCCGAGCGTGGAGGATGTCCTCACTCGGAGTAGTTTTTAACTTAGGCGACACGGGATCGCAGCTAAGCCCCCGAGTGTGGAGCATGTCCTCACTCGGAGTAGTTTTTAACTTAGGCGATACGGGGTCACAGCAAAGTCCCCGAGAGTGGATGATGTCCTCACTCGGAGTAGTTTTTAACTTAGGCGATACGGGATCGCAGCTAAGCCCCCGAGTGTGGAGGATGTCCGCACTCGGAGTAGTTTTTAACTTAGGCGATACGGACTCGCAGCTAAGCCCCCGAGTGTGGATGATGTCCTCACTCGGAGTAGTTTAACTTAGGTGATACGGGATCGCAACTAAGCCCCCGAGTGTGGAGGATGTCCTCACTCGGAGTAGTTTTTAACTTAGGCGATACAGGGTCGCAGCTAAGTCCCCGAGCGTGGAGGATGTCCTCACTCAGAGTAGTTTTTAACTTAGGCGACACGGGATCGCAGCTAAGCCCCCGAGTGTGGAGCATGTCCTCACTCGGAGTAGTTTTTAACTTAGGCGATACGGGGTCGCAGCTAAGTCCCCGAGAGTGGATGATGTCCTCACTCGGAGTAGTTTTTAACTTAGGTGATACGGGATCGCAGCTAAGCCCCCGAGTGTGGAGGATGTCCGCACTCGGAGTAGTTTTTAACTTGGGCGATACGGACTCGCAGCTAAGCCCCTGAGTGTGGATGATGTCCTCACTCGGATTTATTTTTAACTTAGGCGATACGGGGTCGCAGCTAAGCCCCCCGAGTGTGGTTGATGCCCTCACTCGGAGTAGTTTTTAACTTAGGCGAAATCAGGTTTGCAGCTAAGTCGTTCACCCACTCGGGGTTGTGGTGTAGATGTGTTTAGCTGAGCGATGGCGCGTGGGACGCCCGAGTGATGAAGATGTGCCGCGCGGAGTGGCGACGCGCGGAGCGTTCAAATGATGTGGACGTATCTCATGGAGTGGCAACGCGTGGGGCGGCCAAGTGTTGTAGATGCATCCAGTGGAGTGGCGACGCGCGGGGCGGCCAAGTGTTGTAGACGCATCCATCGGAGTGGCGACGCGCGGGGCGGCCGAGTGGTGTAGACGCATCCAGCAGAGCGGCGACGCACGGGGCGGCCAAGTGTTGTAGACGCATCGGTCGGAGTGGCGACGCGCGGGGCGGCCGAGTGGTGTAGACGCATCTAGCACAACGGCGACGCGCGGGGTGGCCAAGTGCTGTAGACGCATCCGTCGCAGTGGCGACGCGCGGGGCGGCCAAGTGATGAAGAAGGATCCAACGGAGTGGCGACGCGCGGGGCGGCCGAGTGGTGTAGATGCATACGGTGCCGTGGCGACCAAGTGTTGTAGACGCACCCGTCGGAGTGGTGACGCGTGGGGCGGCCAAATGTTGTAGACGCATCCGTCGGAGCGGCGAGGCGCGGAGCGGCCAAGTGATGAAGACGCATCCAGTGGAGTGGCGATGCGCGGGGCGGACGAGTGCTGTAGACGCACCCGTCGAAGGGGCGACGTGTGCGGCGGCCGAATGACGAAGGCGCGCCCAGCTGAGTGGCGACGCGCGGGGCATCCGAGTGATGTAGACGCATCCGGTGCTGTGGCGATGTGCGGGGCGGCCAAGTGTTGTAGATGCATCCAGTGGAGTGGCGACGCGCGGGGCGGCCAAGTGCTGTAGACGCATCCGTCGGAGTGGCGACACGCGGAGCGGCCGAGTGCTGTAGACACACCCGTCGGAGTGGCGACGCGTGGGGCGGCCGAATGACGAAGGCGCGCCTAGCTGAGTGGCGACGCGCGGGGCGTCCGAGTGATGTAGACGCATCCGACGCCGTGGCGACGCGCGGGGCGGCCCACTGGTGTAGATGCATCGAGCGGAGTGGCGACGCGCGGGGCGGCCAAGTGCTGTAGACGCATCCGTCGGAGTGGCGACGCGCGGGGCGGCCGAGTGCTGTAGACGCACCCGTTGAAGTGGCGACTCGTGGTGCGGCCAAATGTTGTAGACGCATCCGTCGGAGTGGCGAGGCGCGGAGCGGCCAAGTGATGAAGACGCATCCAATGGAGTGGCGACGCGCGGGGTGGCCGAGTGCTGTAGACGCACCCGTCGGAGTGGCGACGCGTGGGGCGGCCGAATGACGAAGGCGCGCCCAGCTGAGTGGCGACGCGCGGGGCATCCGAGTGATGTAGACGCATCCGGTGCCGTGGCGACGCGCGGGGCGGCCAAGGACCCACAAGTATAGGGGATCTATCGTAGTCCTTTCGATAAGTAAGAGTGTCGAACCCAACGAGGAGCAGAAGGAAATGACAAGCGGTTTTCAGTAAGGTATTCTCTGCAAGCACTGAAATAATCGGTAACAGATAGTTGTGTGATAAGATAATTCGTAATGGGTAGCAAGTAACAAATGTAACAAAGGTGCAGCAAGGTGGCCCAATCCTTTTTGTAGAAAAGGACAAGCCTGGACAAACTCTTATATAAAGCAAAGCGCTCCCGAGGACACATGTGAATTTATGTCAAGCTAGTTTTCATCATGCTCATATGATTCGCGTTCGTTACTTTGATAATTTGATATGTGGGTGGACCGGTGATTGGGTGCTGTCCTTACTTGGACAAACCTCCCACTTACGATTAACCTCTCTCGCAAGCATCCGCAACTACAAAAGAAGAATTAAGATAAATCTAACCATAGCATGAAACATATGGATCCAAATCAGCCCCTTACGAAGCAACGCATAAACTAGGGTTTAAGCTTCTGTCACTCTAGCAACCCATCATCTACTTATTACTTCCCAATGCCTTCCTCTAGGCCCAAATAATGGTGAAGTGTCATGTAGTCGACGTTCACATAACACCACTAGAGGATAGACAACATACATCTCATCAAAATATCGAACGAATACCAAATTCACATGATTACTTATAACAAGACTTATCCCATGTCCTCAGGAACAAACGTAACTACTCACAAAGCATATTCATGTTCATAATCAGAGGAGTATTAATTATCATTAAGGATCTGAACATATGATCTTCCACCAAGTAAACCAACTAGCATCAACTACAAGGAGTAATCAACACTACTAGCAACCCACAGGTACCAATCTGAGGTTTGAGACAAAGATCGGATACAAGAGATGAACTAGGGTTTGGAGAGGAGATGGTGCTGGTGAAGATGTTGATGGAGATTGACCCCCTCTCGATGAGAGGATCGTTGGTGATGATGATGGCTTCGATTTCCCCCTCCGGGAGGGAAGTTTCCCCGGCAGAACAGCTCCGCCGGAGCCCTAGATTGGTTCTGCCCAAGTTCCGCCTCGAGACGGCGGCGCTTCGTCCGAAAGCTCCCTTCCGATTTTTTCCAGGTCAAAACCCTCCATATAGCAGAAGATGGGCACCGGAGGCCTGCCAGGGGGCCCACAAGCCACAGGGACACGCCCAAGGGGGTAAGGCGCGCCCCCCTGGCTTGTGACCTCGGGGTGGGTCCCCTGATGTATTTCTTTCGCCCAATATTTTTTATATATTCCAAAATAATTCTCCGTAGATTTTCAGGACTTTTGGAGTTGTGTAGAATAGGTATCTCAGATTTGCTCCTTTTCCAGTCCAGAATTCCAGCTGCCGGCATTCTCCCTCTTCATGTAAACCTTGTAAAATAAGAGAGAAAAGGCATAAGTATTGTACCATAATGTGTAATAACAGCCCATAATGCAATAAATATCGATATAAAAGCATGATGCAAAACGGACGTATCAACTCCCCCAAGCTTAGACCTCGCTTGTCCTCAAGCGAAATCCGAAATCGATAAATATGTCCACATGTTTAGAGATAGAGGTGTCGATAAAATAAAATACGGACATGAAGGCATCATGATCATCTTTAGAACAACAACATATATTGACATATAATTTCTTATGCTAAAGTAACAATTCATTCACAAGGTAAAGTATGAATCAAGAACTCTATTGAGAACCAACAAACTATGATCTTAGTCATTGAAGCAATTCCAATTTATCATAACGTCGGAAAGAGTCAATATAAGAGATTGTAAAGCAAATCCACATACTCAATCATCTTTTAGTCTTTCATAATTGCTAACACTCACGCGGTACCTATGAGGTCAAAACTTCAATCGGACACAGAGAAAGATAGGGGCTTATAGTTTTGCCTCCCAACTATTTACCTCAAGGGTAATGTCAACAGTAATAACTCATGATCACCCACATCCGAGTGGATATGTGTGTCTAGATCATTCCCCAACACATGACGCTTGCCAAGAGAGAAAGGCGGAATAAAGGAAGTGGTGAAGATCACCATGACTCTTGCATAAAGGTAAGTGCTAGAAAGTAAAAGTAACAGATAGGCCCTTCGCAGAGGGAAGCAGAGGTTGTCATGCGCTTTTATAGTTGGATGCGCAATCCCTTAGTGCAAAAGAACGTCACTTTATATTGCCCCTTGTGATAAAGAACTTTATTATGCAGTCTGTCGCTTTTATTTCTTCCATATCACAAGCTCGTATAAAGTTTATTTTCCTCACACTAATAGATCACACATATTTAGAGAGCAATTTTTATTGCTTGCACCGATGACAACTTACTTGAAGGATCTTACTCGATCCATAGGTAGGTATGGTGGACTCTCATGGCAAAACTGGGTTAAGGGTGTTTGGATGCACAAGTAGTATATCTACTTGGTGCGGAAGTTTTGGCTGATATGGGGTGGAAGCAAGCGTCACATGTTAAAGGATCTATAACCATATAACTTCTATTCGTAAATAAGCAAACATAACCCATTATGTTGTCTTCCTTGTCCAACATCAACTTCTTAGCATATAATATTTTAATGAGTGCTCACAATCATAAAAGATGTCCAAGATAATATATTTATATATGAACCTCTCTTTCTTTATTACTTCCTTTTAATTGCCACAATGACCAATCGCTATGTTTGTCAACTCACAACAAATTTCAATCGACATACTTCTTATATGTGAAGTCATCACCCCCCCCCCCCATAAGATCATCATATATACTCTTTGCTTTTATTCTATACTTCTTTCTATTTCTTTTCTCAAGATCATAGCAAGCAAGCAAAGCCCTCAACTCAAAACTACTTTTTATTATATAACTCTCGGACTTGCTTACATAGGGGGAACATAAAGCAAAAATCAAAACTAGGTCACACCAAAGACTTTATTCTACTAGGTCAAGATATAACCAAAAGGATCGAACTAAGAAAAACGATAAAAGTAAAAGATGTGATGGTGATACCAGACCGGGGCACCTCCCCCAAGCTTGGCACAAGCCAAGGGGAGTGCCCATACCATGTGTTTAGTTGTCTTTCTTCGGAGGTGGTGATGTTGGAGTTGTTGATGAGGTTGGAAGCTTGTCTAGTTTCCTCTTAAGCATAAAATTCTGTTCCCTCAGATCGTCTACTTCCTGCTCGAGCTTCAATACCCTTTGACATAATTCTTCCTTGCTCTCCTGCAGAAAACTAGAGGGGACAAATAGAACCTTGGGTTTTCTCCTTGTGTTTGGGAGGCTCGATTTCCTGAACTCCACGTGCATATCTCTTGGTTGAGGCAGGGGGATCTCTTCTTCATTCGAGCTTTCTTCCTCGTACTTTCCCTCTTCTTCCTCCTCCGAGAACAATCCATAAGGATCTAAGTCCCCATAGAGCTTGGGATTGGCAAGATAATGCGATACATAGCTCTCCCCATCGGAATCTTGGGATGACATATTGCTCTAAATCTGCTGCAGAAAACAGCTCAAAACGAAAACAGGAGGTATTGTCGTGATACAAAGGTCAAAACCTTCGGGAGATTATATAATGAATTTTTACCGGTCAGAAGGAGTACAACAGAAGAAAACGGAGTCCGGAGGGTACACGGGGTGGCCACAAGCCACAGGGGCGCGCCCAGGTGGGTAGGGCGCGCCCCCCTGGCTTGTCGCCTCCTCGTGCACTCTTCGGACTACTTTAAATTTTCCTAATTTATTAAATATTCCAAAACAGATAAAAATTGCTATTAGAAAAGTTTTGGAGTCGGTTTGCTTACCGTAACACATACCTATTCCTTTTCGGAGTCTGAAACGTTCTGGTAGGTCTCCCTAATGTACTCCTCCGGAGTTATGGTATTGATAATATTGGTTTCAACGTTTATGGGGGTACCTGAGATATAATGTTTAATTATTTGCCCGTTTACCACCTTAGGATTTGTGCCTTCGGCGTTGTTGATCTTGATGGCACCGGAACGATATACTTCCTCGATAATGTAAGGTCCTTCCCATTTAGAGAGAAGTTTTCCTGCAAAAAATCTTAAACGAGAATTGTACAGCAAGACATGGTCACCTACATTGAATTCACGCTTTTGTATCCTTTTATCATGCCATCTCTTAACCTTTTCTTTAAACAACTTGCCATTCTCATATGCCTGGGTTCTCCATTCATCAAGTGAGCTAATGTCAAATAACCTCTTCTCACCAGCAAGTTTGAAATCACAGTTGAGCTCTTTAATTGCCCAATAAGCTTTATGTTCTAGTTCTAGAGGTAAGTGACATGCTTTACCATAAACCATTTTATACGGAGACATACCCATAGGGTTTTTGTAAGCAGTTCTATAAGCCCATAATGCATCATCAAGTTTCTTAGACCAATTCTTTCTGGATCTATTAACAGTCTTCTGCAAGATCAATTTAATTTCTCTATTGCTCAATTCTACTTGACCACTAGACTAAGGATGATAAGGAGATGCAATTCTATGATTAACATCATACTTAGCAAGCAATTTACGGAAAGCACCATGAATAAAGTGTGAACCACCATCAGTCATTAAATATCTAGGGACTCCAAATCTAGGGAAAATAACTTCTTTAAGCATTTTAATAGAAGTGTTATGATCAGCACTACTAGTTGGAATAGCTTCTACCCACTTAGTAACATAATCAACAGCAACTAGAATATGAGTATACCCTTTAGACTTTGGAAAAGGTCTCATATAATCAAAACCCCAAACATCAAATGGTTCAATAACAAGTGAGTAATTCATAGGCATTTCCTGACGTCTACTAATATTACCAATTCTTTGACATTCATCACAAGACAAGACAAACTTACGAGCATCCTTGAAGAGAGTAGGCCAATAAAAACCAGATTGTAGTACCTTATGTGCAGTTCTATCTCCAGCGTGGTGTCCTCCGTAGGCCTCGGAATGGCACTTGTGAAGAATCTGTTCCTGTTCATGCTCAGGTACACAACGTCGAATAACACCATCTACTCCTTCTTTATAAAGGTTTGGATCATCCCAAAAGTAATGTCTTAAATCATAGAAGAACTTTTTCTTTTGTTGGTATGTGAAACTAGGCGGTATAAATTTAGCAACAATGTAATTAGCATAATAAGCATATCATGGAGCATTACGCGAAGCATTTATGACAGCTAATTGTTCATCAGGAAAGCTATCATCAATAGGTAGTGGGCCATCAAGAACATTTTCTAGCCTAGACAAGTTGTCTGCTACGGGGTTCTCAGCACCCTTTCTATCAATAACATGCAAATCAAATTCTTGTAGCAGAAGAACCCATCTAATAAGTCTAGGTTTAGCATCTTTCTTTTCCATAAGATATTTAATAGCAGCATGATCAGTGTGAACAGTTACTTTGGAATTAACAATATAAGGTCTGAACTTATCACAAGCAAACACAACTGGTAAAAATTCCTTTTCAGTGGTAGCATAGTTTCTTTGAGCACTGTCTAGAGTTTTACTAGCATAATGGATAACATTTAATTTCTTATCAACTCTTTGTCCTAGAACAGCGCCAACAGCATAATCACTAGCATGACACATAATTTCAAAGGGTAGGTTCCAATCAGGTGGTTGAACAACAGGTGCAGAAATCAAGGCTTTCTTAAGAATTTCAAATGCTTCTACACAATCATCATCAAAAACGAATGGAACATCTTTTTGCAAAAGATTAGTGAGAGGCCTAGAAATCTTAGAGAAGTCTTTAATAAACCTCCTATAGAAACCAGCATGACCAAGGAAACTTGTTATACCTCTGATATCCGTAGGACACGGCAGTTTTTCAATAGCATCAACTTTAGCTTTATCAACTTCAATACCTCTCTCGAAGATTTTGTGTCCCAAGACAATACCTTCATTAACCATAAAGTGGCACTTTTCCCAATTCAAGACAAGATTAGTTTCTTCACATCTCTGCAAAACTCGATCAAGGTTGCTCAAGCAATCATCAAAAGAAGTTCTGTAAACGGAGAAGTCATCCATGAAAACCTCAACAATCTTTTCACAAAAGTCAGAGAATATAGCCATCATACATCTTTGAAAGGTAGCAGGTGCATTGCATAAACCAAAAGGCATACGTCTATAAGCAAAGGTACCGAAAGGGCAAGTAAAAGTGGTCTTCTCTTGGTCCTCTTTTGACACAGGTATTTGAGAGAAACTAGAATAACCATCTAGAAAGCAAAAATGTGTGTGTTTGGATAATCTTTCTAGCATTTGATTAATAAAAGGTAGAGGGTAATGATCTTTCCTAGTAGCTTTATTTAATTTCCTAAAATCAATTACCATTCTATAACCTATAACAATTCTTTGTGGGATCAATTCATTTTTATCATTAGGAACAACGGTAATACCTCCTTTCTTAGGAACACAACGAACGGGACTAACCCATCTACTATCAGCAATAGGATAAATTATACCTGCCTCCAGAAGCTTTAATGTTTCATTTCTTACCACTTCTTTCATTTTAGGATTTAACCGTCGTTGGTGATCAACCACTGGTTTAGCATCAAGCTCCATATTAATTTTATGCTGACATAGAGTGGAACTAATGCCCTTAAGATCATCAAGAGTATATCCAATAGCAGCACGGTGCTTCCTCAGAGTTTTCAATAATCTCTTTTCTTCATGCTCTGAAAGGTTAGCACTAATAATAATAGGATATATCTCCTTTTCATCAAGATAAGCATATTTCAGAGTATCAGGCAATGGTTTAAGCTCAAACACGGGATCACCCTTGGGTGGAGGAGGATCCCCAAGTATTTCAACAAGCAGGTTGTGTTTCAAAATAGGCTGCTGATCAAAGAAAATCTTATCTATTTCATTCCTTTCATTCATATGCATATCGTTTTCATGGTCTAGCAAATATTGTTCTAAAGGATCAGTAGGAGGCACAGCAATAGAAGCAAGACCAATAATTTCATCCTTACTAGGCAATTCTTTATCATGGGGTTGTCTACGAAATTTAGAGAAATTAAACTCACGAGACACATCCCCAAAACTTACAGTAACAGTTTCTTTCTCACAATCTATCTTAGCATTAGCAGTATTCAAGAAAGGTCTACCAAATATAATGGGACAAAAATCATCTTGTGGGGAACCAAGAACAAGAAAATCAGTAGGATACTTTATTTTTCCACACAAGACTTCAACATCTCTAACAATCCCAATTGGTGCTATAGTATCTCTATTAGCAAGCTTAATAGTGACATCAATTTCCTCTAATTCAGCTGGTGCAATATCATTCAAAATTTCTTGATATAAGGTAAAGGGAATTGCACTCACACTAGCACCCACATCACATAAGCCATGGTAACAATGATCTCCTATTTTAACAGAAACAACAGGCATGCCAACAATAGGTCTATGTTTATCTTTAGCATCAGGTCTAGCAATTCTAGCAGCTTCATCACAGAAATGAATAACATGCCCTTCAATATTATCAACCAAGAGATATTTAACCATAGCAATACTAGGTTCAACTTTGATTTGTTCAGGGGGTGTAGGTGTTCTAGCATAACTCTTACGAACCACAGTTGAAGCTTTAGCATGTTCCTTTATTCTAACAGGGAAAGGTGGTTTCTCAATATAAGCAGTAGGAATAACAGGATCAACGTTATAAGTAATAGTTTCTTCTTCAACTTTAATAGGTTCAACTACTTTCACTTCAATGGGAGGATGATATTTAAACCACTTCTCCTTAGGGAGATCAACATGAGCAGCAAAAGATTCACAGAAAGAAGCTACTATCTCAGAGTCAAGTCCATATTTAGTGCTAAATTCAGGAAAAGCATCGGTGCCTATAAAGGATTTAACACAATCAAACTTAAGGTTTATACCTGACTCCTTATCTTCGTCGAGTTCCCAATCTTCAGAGTTGCGTTTAATTCTTTCCAATAAGTCCCATTTGAATTCAATATCTTTCTTCATAAAGGAACCAGCACAAGAAGTATCGAGCATGGATTGATCATTACGAGAAAGCCGAGCATAAAAATTCTGAATAATAATTTCTCTTGGGAGCTCATGATTGGGGCATGAATATAACATTGACTTAAGCCTCCCCCAAGCTTGAGCGATTCTTTCTCCTTCACGAGGCCAAAAATTATAAATGTAATTCCGATCACGATGAATCAGATGCATAGGATAAAACTTCTGATGAAATTCCAATTTCAATCGGTTTTAGTTCCATGATCCAATATTATCACATAGCCTATACCATGTCAATGCCTTCTCCTTCAAAGATAAAGGAAAGACCTTCTTCTTGACAACATCCTCGGGCAAACCTGCAAGCTTAAACAATCCACAAACTTCATCCACATAGATTAGATGCAAATCAGGATGTAGTGTTCCATCTCCTGCATAAGGATTAGCTAGCAGTTTCTCTATCATACTCGAAGGAATTTCATAATAAATATTTTCAGTAGGTGCAGTAGGTTGAGGAGCATCTCTTTGTGCTTCCGGTCGAGGTGAAGATACCCCGAACAAGCCCCTCAAAGGATTATTTTCCATAGTAACAAGTGACAGTAAATTTCAGCACACTATATAAATTTTTCCTTACCAAGTTCCACTCACCAAAGGCGCTTCACTCCCCGGCAACGGTGCCAGAAAAGAGTCTTGATGACCCACAAGTATAGGGGATCTATCGTAGTCCTTTCGATAAGTAAGAGTGTCGAACCCAACGAGGAGCAGAAGGAAATGACAAGAGGTTTTCAGTAAGGTATTCTCTACAAGCACTGAAATAATCGGTAACAGATAGTTGTGTGATAAGATAATTCGTAACGGGTAGCAAGTAACAAATGTAACAAAGGTGCAGCAAGGTGGCCCAATCCTTTTTGTAGCAAAGGACAAGCCTGGACAAACTCTTATATAAAGCAAAGCGCTCCCGAGGACACATGTGAATTTATGTCAAGCTAGTTTTCATCATGCTCATATGATTCGCGTTCGTTACTTTGATAATTTGATATGTGGGTGGACCGGTGCTTGGGTGCTGTCCTTACTTGGACAAACCTCCCACTTATGATTAACCTCTCTCGCAAGCATCCGCAACTACGAAAGAAGAATTAAGATAAATCTAACCATAGCATGAAACATATGGATCCAAATCAGCCCCTTACGAAGCAACGCATAAACTAGGGTTTAAGCTTCTGTCACTCTAGCAACCCATCATCTACTTATTACTTCCCAATGCCTTCCTCTAGGCCCAAATAATGGTGAAGTGTCATGTAGTCGACGTTCACATAACACCACTAGAGGATAGACAACATACATCTCATCAAAATATCGAACGAATACCAAATTCACATGATTACTTATAACAAGACTTATCCCATGTCCTCAGGAACAAACGTAACTACTCACAAAGCATATTCATGTTCATAATCAGAGGAGTATTAATTATCATTAAGGAAATGAACATATGATCTTCCACCAAGTAAACCAACTAGCATCAACTACAAGGAGTAATCAACACTACTAGCAACCCACAGGTACCAATCTGAGGTTTGAGACAAAGATCGGATACAAGAGATGAACTAGGGTTAGGAGAGGAGATGGTGCTGGTGAAGATGTTGATGGAGATTGACCCCCTCTCGATGAGAGGATCGTTGGTGATGACGATGGCTTCGATTTCCCCCTCCGGGAGGGAAGTTTCCCCGGCAGAACAGCTCCGCCGGAGCCCTAGTTTGGTTCTGCCCAAGTTCCGCCTCGAGACGGCGGCGCTTCATCCCGAAAGCTCCCTTCTGATTTTTTTCAGGTAAAAACCCTCCATATAGCAGAAGATGGGCACCGGAGGCCTGCCAGGGGGCCCACAAGCCACAGGGGCACGCCCAGGGGGGTAGGGCGCGCCCCCTAGCTTGTGACCTCCTGGTGGGTCCCCTGATGTATTTCTTTCGCCCAATATTTTTTATATATTCCAAAATAATTCTCCGTAGATTTTCAGGACTTTTGGAGTTGTGCAGAATAGGTATCTCAGATTTGCTCCTTTTCCAGTCCAGAATTCCAGCTGCCGGCATTCTCCCTCTTCATGTAAACCTCGTAAAATAAGAGAGAAAAGGCATAAGTATTGTACCATAATGTGTAATAACAGCCCATAATGCAATAAATATCGATATAAAAGCATGATGCAAAACGGACGTATCATAGATGCATCTAGTGGAGTGGCGACGCGCGGGGCGGCCAAGTGCTGTAGACGCATCCGTCGGAGTGGCGACGCGCGGGGCGGCTGAGTGCTGTAGACGCACCCGTTGGAGTGGCGACGCGTGGGGCGGCCAAATGACGAAGGCGCGCCCAGCTGAGTGGCGACGCGCGGGGAGGCCGAGTTGAGCTTGTCATCGAAGAGGAGTCCGACCAAGTGACGGCGCGCGGGGCGGCCGAGTCGAGCTTGTCATCGAAGAGGAGTCCGACCAAGTGACGGTGCGCGGGGCGGCCGAGTCGAGCTTGTCATCGAAGAGGAGTCCGACCAAGTGACGGCGCGCGGGGCAGCCGAGTCGAGCTTGTCGTCGAAGAGGAGTCCGACCAAATGACGGCACGCGGGGCGGCCGAGTCGAGCTTGTCGTCGAAGAAGAGTGCAACCAAGTGACGACGCGCGGGGCGGCCGAGTCGAGCTTGTCGTCGAAGAGGAGTCCGACCAAGTGACAGCGCGCGGGGTGGCCGAGTTGAGCTTGTCGTCGAAGAGGAGTCCGACCAAGTGATGGCGCGCGGGGAGGTCGAGTCGAGCTTGTCGTCGAAGAGGAGTCCAACCAAGTGACGGCGCATGGGGAGGCCGAGTTGAGCTTGTCATCGAAGAGGAGTCCGACCAAGTGACGGCGCGGGGGGCGGCCGAGTCGAGCTTGTCGTCGAAGAGGAGTCCGACCAAGTGACGGCGCGCGGGGCGGCCGAGTCGAGCTTGTCGTCGAAGAGGAGTCCGACCAAGTGACGGCGCGCGGGGCGGCCGAGTCGAGCTTCTCGTCGAAGAGGAGTCCGACCAAGTGACGGCGCGCGGGGCGGCCGAGTCGAGCTTGTCGTCGAAGAGGAGTCCGACCAAGTGACGGCGCGCGGGGCGGCCGAGTCGAGCTTGTCGTCGAAGAGGAGTCCGACCAAGTGACGGCGCGCGGGGCGGCCGAGTCGAGCTTGTCGTCGAAGAGGAGTCCGACCAAGTGACGGCGCGCGGGGCGGCCTAGTCAAGCTTGTCGTCGAAGAGGAGTCCGACCAAGTGACGGCGCGCGGGGCGGCCGAGTCGAGCTTGTCGTCGAAGAGGAGTCCGACCAAGTGACGGCGCGCGGGGCGGCCGAGTCGAGCTTGTCGTCGAAGAGGAGTCCGACCAAGTGACGGCGCGCGGGGAGGCCGAGTTGAGCTTGTCATCGAAGAGGAGTCCGACCAAGTGACGGCGCGCGTGGCGGCCGAGTCGAGCATGTCGTCGAGAATGGCACACAGGGGCATCCAGTGATCGTGTAACCTGTGTATGAAAAATAGCACAAGCTAACATAAAAAATTCTCAAAGTAATTTGATGTTTGCTGAAATGATTTGTGTAAATCACACTCCTAGACACCCGCTGGGTGTGCCAGGTTCTTGCTGGTCCGGAAGCAGCAAGATTCTAAAAGAGTGAGATCCGACTGAACTCGTTTGAGTACTGGACCCAAATGAAGCGGAAGTGAAGTGTTCCGACATGAAGATAAACAACCGAGCGCAGAGGTACACTCGGTGGCGTGGCCTCCGAGTGAATGTCATGTGCGACTTACTTGACACTTGATAATGCGAAAATAACTATTTAATTGAATGCAGCGTGTGAAGAATGACTTAGCTGTCCGACAGCGCATGAGCGGCCAAGTGGCGAAGACGTGTTCAACCGATGGCGATACGCAGGGTGGCTGAGTGATGAAGACGTGCCTCACTGAGCGGCGACGCGCGGAGCGGCCGAGTGATGAAGGTGTGTCTCACCGAGTGGCGACGCGCGGGGCGGCCAGGTGATGAAGACGTGCCTTACGGAGTGGCGACGCGTGGAGTGGCCGAGTGATGAGGACGTGCATCACGGAGCGGCGTCACGTGGAGTGGCCGAGTGATGAAGGCATGCATCACGGAGCGGCGACGCGCGGGGCGGCCGGGTGATGAAGGTCTGTCTCACCGAGTGGCGACACACGGGGCGGCCAAGTGACGAAGACGCGTTTCGCGGAGTGACGGCGCGCGGGGCGGCCGAATGATGGAGACGCTTCCAGCCGAGTGGCGGCGCGCGGGGCGACCGAGTGACGACGGAGCGTCCAGCAGAGTGGCGGCGCGCGGGGCGGCCGAGCGATGAAGACGCGTCCAGCTGAGTGACGGCGCGCGAGGCAGCCAGGTGATGTAGTCGTGCCGCACGGAGTGGCGATGCGTGGGGCATCCGAGTGATCTGTATGTTGATCGTGTGACCGCAAATTTTATCTGCATGTCATCGTGTTAGTAGCTTGAACGGAATGTCCGTGCGAGTAAACTGTTGTCTGAAGACGACGACGGACGAATGACCCTGCAAGTCAGTAGCAAGCATAGCTACAAATATTTTTTTTTAATAAATTAAGTGTCATGCACGGATGCTATTTTGCAAGGAATAGGGACCACGGATGGTTATGCATGCATGCATGCAAGATTAACCGTCCGTGGAAATAGTGTGACGAAAGTTTTGGCTGCAGTAATCAGGAAATGGATGGCATCAATCCTCACCTTATGAGCCGATTAATGAGGCCATTACCTTATAGGAAACAGTCAGCCCATCCCACGAAGGATTATGAAGGCCACGTCCTTCTGTTTCCGTTTTTCCTGCATGAGGTTAATTAATCAAAGAAGAGGCCCACGTAACGCATGCACTTACGAGGCATTGAAGGGCCATCGGTTGCAGCCATGCAGGTTGAGGTTGATTCGTAGGTCGTAGTTGCTAGCTGCGTGCCTCGGCCACGGAGACCTCGCCGACGACCAGCGCCGGAGGAAGGACCCGTGCTGCGCGGCGCCCGCGCCTCCACCACGGAGGTCGCCCCCCAGCAACCGAGAACACTAGCTCGACGGTGGCATCGAAGACGAGGCCGGAGAGGGCGGAGAAGACCACGCCGGTGGCCGTTTGTGGGAGCTCGACGGCGACGTCGTAGACAAGGCCGGAGACCGCGGGGCGGACCGCGCCGGTGGCTGTTTGTAGGAGCTCGACGGTGACGTCGTAGACGAGGCCGGAGACGGCGGGGCGGACCGCGCCGGTGGCTGTTTGTAGGAGCTCGACGGTGACGTCGTAGACGATGCCGGAGACGGCGGGGCAGACCGCGTCGGTGGCCGTTTGTAGGAGCTCGACGGTGACGTCGTAGACGAGGCCGGAGACGACGGGGCAGACCGCGTTGCTGGCCCTTTGTAGGAGCTCGCCGAAGATGAATGAGAAAAGAACCATCTACATCATGGCTCGATAGACGTCAGCCCCACGGTGGGCGCCAACTGTCGTGGGAATGTCCCTGACAATAGAACTAGGGGTACGAATGGAGGGGCGAAGTCTAGCTGCGGCTCAGGTGTTTCACTCGGATGTGTACGAGTTCAGGCCCCACTCGGAAGTGGTAAAAGCCCTACGTCTCGAGCCCGGGAGCTGGTTTGTTTTGCTTATGTGGGAGTATGAGAATAGAAGTGTCCGAGCCTTGCTACGGCGTCCGGTGGTGGCTTATATAGAGTGCGCCACCACCAGCCGAGCGCCGCATTGAATGCTAGTTAAAGCTACGTTACAGAAACTGCCGCTTTAACTAATGCGTTACTGGTAACGCATGACTGATCGATCCCAGAGGACGTCTCTTTATATAACTCAACGCTACGTCTCCTGGACCGTTGAGTTCTTGTTGTCCGAGTGTAGATGTAGCCATCCGAGTGCATCTTCAGGTGAGTCCGAGTGACTCCTCAGGTCTGACCGAGTGCACTTCTATTTCTGAGCTTTGATGCCGATGTGGGACCATTGGTGGGTCCCAGATGTCAGGTCAGTGACCCTACCCAGGGTAGACATCCTCATCATTTCCCTTTTTGAGAGAAGCGATAATCCCTAAAGTACTCACGTTGATCCAACGTGTCTCCCATTATAAAATTCGATGAGGATTTCTCAGGATTATCAAACGAGTAATTAACGCGTCCCACATAACTAGCATCGAGGGTTTTAGGAGGTTCCCCATCTCCATGAGTAGCAAGTACCACTAATTGTTTTGGTGTTTCGTGTTCCATATCCATAACAAAGGATATAGAACAACTAATAACAGAAAATAAAAAGCACTTAGTGATAAAGAAAACAAGCACACACTAGAATATTCACCCCACTCTATTGCTCCCCGGCAACGGCGCCAGAAAAAGGTCTTGATAACCCACAAGTGTAGGGGATCGTTTGTAGCCTTTTTCGATAAGTAAGAGTGTCGAACCCAATGAGGAGCTAAAGGTAAAACAAATATTCCCTCAAGTTCTATCGACCACCGATACAACTCTACGCACACTTTAACGTTTGCTTTACCTAGAACAAGTATGAAACTATTTTGTAGGTGATAGGATAGTTTGCACGAATAAAACTAGGAGTACTTAGCGGGAATAAAACTACGAGTAAAAAGCAAGATAATAAAAGTTAGTTGTTTAGTAGAAAGCTTTTGTCAAACAAGAAGGTTATTTGTCCCTAGGCAATTGATAACTAGACCGGTAATCATTCTTGCAATTTTACATGAGGGAGAGGCATGAGCTAACATACTTTCTCTAGTTGGATCATATGCACTTATGATTGGAACTCTAGCAAGCATCCGCAACTACTAAAGATCATTAAGGTAAAACCCAACCATAGCATTAAGTATCAAGTCCTCTTTACTCCCATATGCAACAACCCACCTACTCGGGTTTATGCTTCTGTCACTCAAGCAACCCACCATAGGCAAATCATGAACACATTGCAACACCCTACAGAGAGGATCCCTCATGTTTGCGCGAGACGGAGGGCACCGTAGGACAGCACCATAATAAAATATACAATCATACCAACCACGATCATCAATTAGCCCATAGGACAAAGCGGATCTACTCAAACATCATAGGATAACCATATATCATTGGGAAATAGTATATGGAGTTGAGCACCATGTTTAAGTAGAGATTACAGCGGGGAAAAGGGGAGTTACACCACTGCATAGAGGGGGAGAGAGTTGGTGTTGACGGCGGTGAAGTTGTTGGAGTAGATCGCCGTCACGATGCTTGCCCCGGCGGCATTCCGGCGCCACCGGGAGAGAGCGGGAGAGAGCCCCCCTCCTTCTTCTTCTTCCTTGGCCTCCCCCCTAGATGGGAGGACAGTTCCCCCTCTGTTCCATGGCCTCCATGGCGGCGGAGGGGCAGGAGCCCCTCCTAGATTGGATCTCCCTCTCTGTTCTCTTCTGTTTCACGTTCCAGTTTTCTGGCCGAAAACCGTTTCTTATATTCCCGGAGATCCGTAACTCCGATCGGGCTGAAATTTTGAGGGGATTTTTATCCAAAAATTAGCTTCCTTGCAGCCAAAGGAGAGATCCAACCGACATACGGGGTGAGCACAACCCACCAGGGCGCGCCTGGGCGCCCTGGCCGCGCCCTGGTGTCTTGTGGGGGCTGTGGGCCTCCGGTTGCGTTGATTCCACTTCTCAAAATTCATAAATATTCCAAAAAAAATCTCCGTAAATTTTTATCGCGTTTGGACTTCATTTGATATGGATATTCTGCGAAACAAAAAACATGCAACAAACAGGAACTGGCACTGGGCACTGGATCAATAGGTTAGTCCAATAAATCATATAAAATGTTGCCAAAAATATGTGAAAGTTGTATAATATTGGCATGAAACAATCAAAAATTATAGAGACGATGGAGACGTATCAGGGCTCAACAGTCATTGTTGCCCTAGCACTCTCTGGTGCTCTCACTGACCCTGAGCTAGCATACTCCTTCCTCATAGCCTTCTTCTTGGATGTAGTGGCAGCAGCAGTGCTCTTGGCAGTAGCATCTTTCTTGGGCAGCTCTTCTGGAACAAATTCTTCATCCTTCTCATCAGAATTGAGCTTTCTTCTTGCCTTGGTTGCAGCTTTAGGCAGATCTGGTGAGCTAGGTACATCATCATAGCTCTCATCAGGACTAGTGCATGAGCTCATGTCAACATTCTTCTCTCTGAAATCATTCTGGCTATCATCAGAACCGGACATCTTTAACCCTGTGAAATAGAGTATAGAAGAGTGGAAGGGTTGAGTCATCACAAAATGCAGACAATTTTCAAAGATTTGAACTAAAATTTCTCAAGATTTGCATTCTGCCAAGTGAATATCGGTACAACCGAGGCAAACTTTTCGGACCCACCGAGACAAACAACCTGCATTACAGAAACTTGGCACCACTTTCGGTGAGACCGATAATGGGCACTCGGTTTCACCGAGGTTGTTCTCAGTTGACCAGAAAAGGGAATCGGTGCTACCGATTCTTTTGCGTCGGTTCCACCGGGACTCAAGTTGCGGACGGCAAACCCTAAAAAATCTTTCGTTCGCTATTCTACTGGAAGTTATTGTGGATAGATCAATCTCAAAGCTTGTCTTATCGATGGAAAAGTCCTAATGCGCAAGATTTGGAGGGAGGAGCGCACGAGGGGTCGAAACCGTACCCTAATTCGGTGACGATCTCGCAACAGCGGCGACGGCGGTGAAGATTCTGTCGACGGCGTGGACTTCCAACGGCAGAGGCGCTCGGGAGGACGAAGGAGACGACCAGGGGTCCTTGTTCGGCAGCTAGGGTTTTGGAGGGGATGACGTTTGAGAAAGTAATTTCAAAAGTCGGGTCCGCCTCTTTATATACCCGTGACTGTCGGTGACACCGGTTCTAACTTTTCGGTGTCACCGAGTTCCTCTACTGTCAGCTGACAGGGAAACTCGGTGTAACCGAGAATATGGAATCGATGATACCGAGTGTGAAAACCAGATCAACCCTAGGCATTCGGTGAGACCGAGATTTTGGTATTGGTTCCACCGAGATGCAGTTGGGAGGTTTTAATGGTCAGTCCTTTGTCGATACATAACTCCGAGTGCTCCTCACACAGAGAGATCGAAAAGTACTTGTTCAAATTTTGTGATGCAGCAAGAATGAAATATGAGACAAGAAAGCATAGATAGCTAGAGAGTGGTCCTAGGCATTCTTGTCCATCCAATTGGCCAAAGAAAAAACCAAAGTCCAAATAGCAACAATTGGATGTCCTCGAATGGATAAATAAATGCAGACCAACATGCTCACACAATAAGATGTCAAATGAAATCATGGCAAACATGCACATACATACTAGCATCTATCAAGCATTTTGGCGATGATGGAGTCATCTATATATGAGTATATTGACTTAGGAGCCAAGTAAGAATACTTGATCATAGGTCATACTCATCGTTTAAGCACAAGTGGGGTTACCACTTTTACATAAAGCATTTAATGTTGTCACATTCTAAGAGATGCTTTAACTCAAGTATTAGAGTAAAGCTCCCCCTTGATGTGACATCCCCCCATAGGAGGGATAAACTAACCTTGGGTTTGTCGTAGAAGACTTCATGTGGGTGATGTAGTGGTCGATGCTCAAGGTTGATGAAGATCACCAAGAGTTGGGAGCATCCTTGTTGTTTCCTTACTCTTCTCACCTACATGGGTTAGTCCCAACACACAAGAGACAAATACAAGGATATATATGGACATGGAGTGCAAAGCATACATGATGATGTTGATGTCTACTACGCAACCTTCTTCTTGTAGACTCGTGTTGGGCCTCCAAGCGCAGAGTTTTGTAGGACAGTAGCAAATTTCCCTCAAGTGGATGACCTAAGGTTTATCAATCCGTGGGAGGCGTAGGATGAAGATGGTCTCTCTCAAACAACCCTGCAACCAAATAACAAAGAGTCTCTTGTGTCCCCAACACACCCAATACAATGGTAAATTGTATAGGTGCACTAGTTCGGCGAAGAGATGGTGATACAAGCGTAATATGGATGGTAGATATAGGTTTTTGTAATCTGAAAATATAAAAACAGCAAGGTAGCAAGTAACAAAAGTGAGCACAAACGGTATTGCAATGCTTGGAAACAAGGCCTAGGGTTCATACTTTCACTAGTGCAAGTTCTCTCAACAATACTAACATAGTTGAATCATATGTAAATCCCTCACGTGCGACAAAGAGTTCACTCCAAAGTCACAAATAGCGGAGAACAAACGAAGAAATTATTGTAGGGTATGAAACCACCTCAAAGTTATCTTTTCCGATCAATCGTATGAGCTATCCCTATAAGTGTCACGAACATCCCTAGAGTTCGTACTAAAATAACACCTTAAGATACACATCAACCAAAACCCTAATGTCACCTAGATACCCCAATGTCACCTCGAGTACCCGTGGGTTTGATTATATGATATGCATCACACAATTTTAGATTCATCATGTTCAATCCAACACAAAGAACTTCAAAGAGTGCCCCAAAGTTTCTACCGGAGAGTCAAGACGAAAACATGTGCCAACCCCTATGCATAGATTCCCAAGGTCACGGAACCCGCAAGTTGATCACCAAAACATACATCAAGTGGATCAATAGAACATCCCATTGTCACCACGGATATCCCATCGCAAGACATACATCAAGTGTTCTCAAATCCTTAAAGACACAATCCGATAAGTAAACTTCAAAGGGAAAACTCAATTCATCACAAGAAGATAGAGAGGGGAAAACTCCATATGATTCATGTATATCAATAAAGCTCGCGGTACATCAAGATCGTGTCATCTTAGGAACACGAGAGAGAGAGATCAAACACATAGCTAGTGGTACATACCCTTAACCCCGAGGGTGAACTACTCCCTCCTCGTCATGGAGATCGCCGGGATGATGAAGATGGCCTCCGGTGATGGTTTCCCCCTCCGACAGGGTGCTGGAACGGGCTCCCGATTTGTTTTTCGTGGCTACAGAGGCTTCTGGCGGCGGAACTCCCGATCTAGGTTTATTTTCGGAGGTTTCTCGATTTATAGGAGTACTTGGCGTTGGAATCACGTCAGGGGGGTCCTCGAGGGGCCCACAAGCCAGGGGGGCGCGCCCTAGGGGGGGCGCCCCCTAGGCTTGTGGCCTCCTCGGGACTCCTGTCCGGTATCTTTTTGCTCCGGTATTTTTTATATTTTCCAAAAATATTCTCCGTAAATTTTCAGCCCATTCCGATAACTTTTATTTCTGCACAAAAACAACACCACGGTAGCTCTGGTGAAAACAGCGTTAGTCTGGGTTAGTTCTAATAAAATCATACCAAAATCATATAAAATTATTGTAAACATGACATGAATACTTCATAAATTATAGATACGTTGGAGACGTATCAGCATCCCCAAGCTTAATTCCTGCTCGTCCTCGAGTAGGTAAATGATAAAAGAAATAATTTATGAAGTGTGAATGCTACCTAACATGTTCATCATATTCTTTTCTTCTTTGTATAGCATGGACATTTGGACTTGTAAATGATTCAAAGCAATAGTCTAGTTTTAACATAATGACTTCAATACTCAAGCATGTCAACAAGCAACCATGTCTTTCAAAATATCAACACTAAAGAAAGTTATCGCTAGCCCATCATGCTCAATCATTGATCCATTCATGAAACACACTCAAATATTAGCTATGCCCAATGCTCAAGTACGATCATAGTGCCCCCTAGTTGGTGCTTATAAGAGAAGATGGAGACTCAAAAAATAAAAATTGCATAAAGTAAATAGATAGGCCCTTCACAGAGGGAAGTAGGGATTTGTAGGGGTGCCAGAGCTCAAGGTTTAAATTGAGAGAGAGAAATATTTTGAGTGGCATGCTTTTCCTGTCAACGAAAACAACAAAGTAGCTCACAATATTTTGCATGCTAGATACATTATAGGCGGTTCCCAAACAGAATGGTAATTTTTTTACTCCCCCTCCACCAATCAATCACACTCCACGGCGAGCCGAATCCACGGGTACCGTCCATACAAACAACAATCCTGGGGGAGTTTTGTTTCATTATATTTTGATTTGATTTTTGAGCATGGAACTGGGCATCCCGAATACCAGCCACTTTCTCGTGAATGATAGTGAATCAACACATATCGTGAGAATAACCCACCTAGCATGGAAAAATATTGGATACTCCCCGCCGTTTCATGAGCGGTACGGGCACACAAAAGAGAAAATTTATTTTGAAGATTTAGAGATGGCACATACAAATTTGCTTGGAACGGCATGAAAATACCGCATATAGGTAGGTATGGTGGACTCATAAGGCAAAACTTGGTTTAAGGATTTTGGATGCACAAGTAGTATTTCTACTTAGTACAAATGGAGGCTAGTAAATAGATTGGGAAGCAACCAAACCAAGAAACGAAAATTCACATAAGTGAGCATTGAACATAACTAACACCGAATAATGAACCACAAGTAGGATGTAACTTCATTGCATAACTATTGACTTTCGTGCATGCATAGGGAATCACAAACCTTAACACCAATATTCCTACTAAAGCATAATTACTCACTAACATGACTCACATATTACTATCATCATGTTTCAAAACTATTACAAGGAATCAAGTTTAATTTGTCCCATGATCTTCATGAAAGTTTTTATTATATCCTCCTTGGATATCTATCATTTTGGGACTAGTTTCATATATTGCCATTGCTTTTTGGCAAGCTCAAACAAATTTAAGTGAAGCACAAGAGCATAAAGATTTCATCTCTCAAAAGATATAAGTGAAGCACTAGAGCAAATGACAAGCTACTCTCAAAAGATATAAGTGAAGATCAATGAGTAGTCAAACAATTTAGTAGCTATGTGAGGACTCTCTCTCTCAATAAAGATTTTCAGAACTAAGTATTTTATTAAACAGCAAGCAAAAGAAAAATAGCACTCCAAGAATAGCACGCATCATGTGAACGAATAAAAATTTAGGCTCAACATAGGCTAACTGATAATTGTTGATGAAGAGAGGTGGGATGCGTAGCATCCCCAAGCTTACATGCTTGAGACTTCTTGAAATATTTACTTGGGGTGCCTTGGGAATCCCCAAGCTTGAACTTTTGTATCTCGTTCAATCCTCTCATATCCCGGTTTCACCTATTCTCAAAAACTTCATCCACACAAAACTCGAAAAGAACTCGTGAGATAGGTTAGTGCACATAATAATAAATCAACTCTTTATGTACTGCCAAGACAAGTTGCATAACAATTTTCAAATATTAGGTACTGTATACTATCATTTCCACAATTTATATCTACCAATATAGGCTATGGAAACTAGAGGATAAGTAGATAACAAAACTATGACAGCAATCTGTCCAAACAGAACAGTCTGTAGCAATTTATGAAAACAGTGTACTTATGTAATTCAAAAAATTATGAAAATTTAGTACATGCTATAAAATTTATATGAAAACACTGTGTAAAAATTTCAGAAACGTTCCATGTTCCAGTAAAATATGAAAATTCAAACACTACAGCAAAAGTTTCTGTTTTTACACAGCACCAATCAAAACATGCAATGCAAGCATCCTAAGGCAATTCTTGGAACCTTTTATTGAAAAACAAGATTATAAATAACACCTAACAGAAAACACCAAAATAAAATGACGCTCCAAGCAAAACTCATATTATGTGACGAATAAAAATATAGCTCCAAGTAAGATATACCGATAGTGTTGAAGATGAAAGAGGGGATGCCTTCCGGGGCATCCCCAAGCTTAGGCGCTTGAGTATTCCTTGGATATTACCCTGGGGGTGCCTTGGACATCCCCAAGCTTAGGTTCTTGTCACTCCTTGTTCTCCTCATATCGGTGTCACACCCAAAACTTGAAAACTTCAATCACATAAAACTTAACGGAACTTCGTGAGATGGGTTAGTATAATAAAGAAAGATCATTCACTTAGGTACTGTCAAGACAAGATTCATAATTGTTCTCACATGATACCTACTGTATTCTATCATTCCCATAATTTATATCACTGGATATAAGCTATGGGAACACTAAAACAAGCAAACTATGCATGCAAAACAGAATCTGTCAAAAACAGAACAGTCTGCGAAGATCTGTAGTGTAAGCATACGTTCCTGTCTCTAAAAATTCTGAAAAATTAGGAAAACCTGAAGAATTTGTATATCAAGACTATGTAAAAATTTCAGATCATTATCACGCTCCAGTAAAAAATTAAAATTCCTGTACTGGAGTCAAAAGTTTCTGTTTTGGTTCAGCATCAATTCTACTTATCTTGTGAGTCATCCCAAAGGCTTTTCTTGGCACTTTATTGAAATAAAAGGCATAAAACATGATTACTACAGTATCTTAATCATGTGAACACACAAAAACAGAAAGTAAAAGTGTTGGGTTGCCTCCCAACAAGTGCTTTTCTTTAATGCCTTTTAGCTAGGCATGATGATTTCAATGATGCTCACATAGGAATAATAATTGAAACATGCAAAAGAGCATCATGAATCTCATGACAAGCACATTTAAGTCTAACCCACTTCCTATTCATAGGGATTTTGTGAGCAAACAATTTATGGGAACAAGAATCATCTAGCATAGGAGGGCAAAACAAGCATAACTTCAAAACTTTGAACACATAGAGAGGAAACTTGATATTATTGCAATTCCTAGAAGCATATGTTCCTCCCTCATAATAATTTTCAGTAGCATCATGAAGGAATTTCACAACATAACTATCACATAAAGCATTATCTTCATGATCCACAAGCATAGAAAATTTGTCACTCTCCACATAAGCAATTTTCTTCTCATTCATAATAGTGGGAGCAAACTCAACAAAATAACTATCATGTGACACTTGATTGACATAACCACATTCAATATTAAAATCATGATGACAAGTTTCATGGTTACTATCTCTCTTTATAGCATACATGTCATCATCATAATCATCATAGATAGGAGGCATGTCATCATCATAATAAATTTGCTCATCAAAACTTGGGGGACTAAAAATATCATCTTCATCAAACATAGCATCCCCAAGCTTGTGGGTTTGCATATCATTAGCATCATGAATATTCAAAGAATTCATACTAACAACATTGCAATCATGCTTATCACTCAAAGATTTAGTGCCAAATATTTTAATAACTTCTTCTTCTAACACTTGAGCACAATTTTCCTTTCCATCATTTTCACGAAAGACAATAAAAAAATGAAGCATATGAGGCAACCTCAATTCCATTTTTTTTGTAGTTTTCTTTTATAAAACCAAAATAGTGATAAACAAGAAACTAAAAGATTTAATTGCAAGATCTAAATATATACCTTCAAGCACTCACCTCCCCAGCAACGGCGTCAGAAAAGAGCTTGATGTCTACTACGCAACCTTCTTCTTGTAGACTCGTGTTGGGCCTCCAAGCGCAGAGTTTTGTAGGACAGTAGCAAATTTCCCTCAAGTGGATGACCTAAGGTTTATCAATCCGTGGGAGGCGTAGGATGAAGATGGTCTCTCTCAAACAACCCTGCAACCAAATAACAAAGAGTCTCTTGTGTCCCCAACACACCCAATACAATGGTAAATTGTATAAGTGCACTAGTTCGGCGAAGAGATGGTGATACAAGCGTAATATGGATGGTAGATATAGGTTTTTGTAATCTGAAAATATAAAAACAGCAAGGTAGCAAGTAACAAAAGTGAGCACAAACGGTATTGCAATGCTTGGAAACAAGGCCTAGGGTTCATACTTTCACTAGTGCAAGTTCTCTCAACAATACTAACATAGTTGAATCATATGTAAATCCCTCACGTGCGACAAAGAGTTCACTCTAAAGTCACAAATAGCGGAGAACAAACGAAGAAATTATTGTAGGGTATGAAACCACCTCAAAGTTATCTTTTCCGATCAATCGTATGAGCTATCCCTATAAGTGTCACGAACAGCCCTAGAGTTCGTACTAAAATAACACCTTAAGATACACATCAACAAAAACCCTAATGTCACCTAGATACCCCAATGTCACCTCGAGTACCCGTGGGTTTGATTATATGATATGCATCACACAATTTTAGATTCATCATGTTCAATCCAACACAAAGAACTTCAAAGAGTGCCCCAAAGTTTCTACCGGAGAGTCAAGACGAAAACATGTGCCAACCCCTATGCATAGATTCCCAAGGTCACGGAACCCGCGAGTTGATCACCAAAACATACATCATGTGGATCAATAGAACATCCCATTGTCACCACGGATATCCCATCGCAAGACATACATCAAGTGTTCTCAAATCCTTAAAGACTCAATCCGATAAGTAAACTTCAAAGGGAAAACTCAATTCATCACAAGAAGATAGAGAGGGGAAAACTCCATATGATTCATCTATATCAATAAAGCTCGCGGTACATCAAGATCGTGTCATCTCAGGAACACGAGAGAGAGAGAGATCAAACACATAGCTACTGGTACATACCCTCAGCCCCGAGGGTGAACTACTCCCTCCTCGTCATGGAGATTGCCGGGATGATGAAGATGGCCTCCGGTGATGGTTTCCCCCTCCGGCAGGGTGCCGGAACGGGCTCCCGATTGGTTTTTCGTGGCTACAGAGGCTTCTGGCGGCGGAACTCCCGATCTAGGTTTATTTTCGGAGGTTTCTCGATTTATAGGAGTACTTGGCATTGGAATCACGGCAGGGGGTGCTCAAGGGGCCCACAAGCCAGGGAGGCGCGCCCTAGGGGGGTTGCCCCCTAGGCTTGTGGCCTCCTCGGGACTCCTCTCCGGTATCTTTTTGCTCCGGTATTTTTTATATTTTTCAAAAATATTCTCCGTAAATTTTCAGCCCATTCCGAGAACTTTTATTTCTGCACAAAAACAACACCACGGTAGCTCTACTGAAAACAGCGTCAGTCCGGGTTAGTTCTAATAAAATCATACCAAAATCATATAAAATTATTGTAAACATGGCATGAATACTTCATAAATTATAGATACATTGGAGACGTATCAGATGTCCATGGATTTGTTGATTACCTCGTCCCTTGCTTACCTTTGAGGGAATGTGTGACTCCTTGAACTATTGCATGATGTTGACGTTGATTGCAACTAGTTCTTGCCAATGATGAATGTGAGTGAATTTCATTGGCGGAGTCACCCCTCAAGAACTTCTCTAGTTGTTCTTCTTGGGGACCCACATCAACTTGATGGGGATCCTTGGTGTTGAAGTGGCACTTGTAGAAGTTGAGCTTGGAGTAGCCTTGGGAACCCACTCCACCAAAGCTTGGGATTCATCTTCATATGATTCAATGTCCTCTTGAAGCTTGCCCTTGCCCTTGAGCTTGTGGTCTTGTGGTGGAAGGTCATATTGAGTGTTTGTTCCCTTGGGAAGAGTATGTTCATACTTCTCCCTTTGAGGAACAAACTTGGGCTTGGGGTATTGACCTTCTTCCCATTCAACTCCATTTGCGTTGAAGTAGCCAATGCCATGGTTCTTCCGGTATCCTCCATGCTTGTGTACAATTTCCTCAAATTGCTTACACCCGGCAAGACTCTTGTAGATACCTTTCTCTGTAATCCCTTTCAATAAATTGTTTTCTTGCTCAAGTGTAACTTGGCTAAGAGAATCATCATTAGTGGAATCAATAGAACTACTAGAAGCAACATCATTAGATTTAGCATTTTTATTGTTTCTACTAGATGAAGAACCTTTCTTGCCTTTGTTACTAGTTTGTCTAGGTTTAACTTGTGGCATGAATGTAGACAAGAGTAATCGTTTGGCTAGATAAGATGAAGTCTTCTTTCGGAGATCGTCATTGATAGCTTTAAGAAACTCATGTTCTTGCTCCAAGGTGAGCTTCTCGAAGCGTAGCTTCTCATGAGTCCTTACAAGATCTCTGTGATCTTCTAGAGTAGATTCATGGGCTAACTTAAGAGTGTTTAATTCTTTAGTTAGTTGTTCTATTTTCATCTTATCATCATCAACCGACTTATCTTGACTAGCATGAAAAGTATCAAGTTCATTTTGACTAAAATCACTAGTTTTATCAAAGAGCAAGTCATCGTCACCAAGTAAATCATCTTCATCACTATTGAAATAAAGATACTCGGGGTGTGATACCTTGGGGCCTTTAGCCATGAAGCAACTTCCACTCCCTTCATTTGGTGAATCAAATAGATCATAGGAGTCGGTAGTCACTAGCGCGAGTCCGGCAACACCTTCATCTTGACTATAGCGGAGTTGGAATGATAGCTTCTCTCGGAGTGATTGTCGGATTCGGAGCCGGAAACCCATTCACCAACATGAGCTTGATGTCTTCTTCTTGAGTATCTTTTGGTGTACTTGTCCTTCTTCTCCGAGTCCCTACTTCTCCTTGAGGGTCTTTGTTCATAACGATCATCTCTACTCCTTCTCTCTCTTTGAGGTGATTAATTTCTTGAGCTTCGTCTTCTAGGTGACTCTTCTCTTCGTTTGTAGGGAGCCGTGCACTCATTTGAGTAGTGTCCGGGCTTCCCACAATTGTAGCAGTTTCGGTCACGACTTGACGAACGCTTCTATTCGTATCTTGAGTTGGAGCTTCGTTCTTTGCCTCTGTTCTTGTAGAACTTGTTGAATTTCTTGACCATGAGGCTTATCTCTTCATTGGTGACAAGGTTGTCGCTTGAAGTTGCGGGAGCATCACTTGTGGCTTTGTAAGCACCGCTAGACTTGTTGTGAAGCTCTTCTTTGTCCTTGAGTGTCATCTCATGAGCAACAATCCTTCCAATGACTTCCGTAGGCTTGAGATCTTTGTAGTTGGGCATCATTTGGATCAATGTGCACACGGTGTCGTATCTCTCATCCAAAGCTCGAAGTATCTTCTTGATGATGAACTTGTCGGTCATTTCTTCGCTTCCTAAGCCGGCAATCTCATTTGTGATGAGAGCTAGCCTAGAGTACATTTCAGCAACTCCTTCACCATCCTTCATCTTGAACTTGTCAAGTTGACTTTGAAGAACATCCAACTTGGATTCTCTCACGGATTCGGTACCTTCGTGCGTATCAACCAAAGTATCCCAAATCTCTTTTGCATTCTCAAGACGGCTGATTTTGTTGAATTCTTCGGGGCATAGGCAGTTGAAGAGAATGTCACATGCTTGAGCGTTGTATTGCAACATCTTCAATTCACCCGCGGTCGCTTCACGATCTGGTTCCTTTCCATCACCAAAGAATTCACCTTGCAAGCCAACACGAACAACAGCCCAAACGGCGGGGTTATGACCAAGAATATGCATTTTCATTTTGTGCTACCAACTAGCAAAATTTGTGCCATCAAAGTACGGACCTCTACGGTGATAATTTCCCTCACTAGATGCCATACTCTCCTAGATTGTGAGACCAATGCAATGGAGACCAAAGCTCTGTAGGGTAACGCAGCAGAAAACAAAAAATTTCTGACCTACGTACCAGCCCAGGATCACTATGGAGACTGCATACAAGGTTTGATCTTTTTCGTTACCGACTCGTAGCGCAGCGGAAGTAGAGTCGATGACGATCGGCGGTGCAGATCCCCGCAGCTAGGATTTACAACCTCCCAACCGCGAGGATGTACTCCCACGTCAGCTCACCGGACGGATCTCCGGGCAGCCCTTCGGGAGGCATCGGGACAGTCCCTCGGATAGTCCCACCGGACGGATCCTCGGACAGTCCTTCGGGAGGACCCTCGAAACTCGGACGATCACTCGGACAGCCCTTCGGGAGGCACTCTCGAACTAAGACCGAAACTACGATCTCTCTACAGAGTTGCACACATACGGTGTCATCTATCCGGCAGGGCTTCGCCGTCCAGAACTAGTTCCCACCGGAACCCAGACAGCCTTTCGGCTCTACGAAACTATTTCGCTGGGAGGGAGAGAGAAGCCAGACAAGTCAATGGCATGTGTATGAGAGCAAGCATGAGCTGATTTTGGAGAGCAATCTCCACCTCTATTTATAGGAGGAGCAAGGGGTAGAGGAAAGACCAAAAGGACCTTCCTAGGATCTTTCCACCACATGCCACATAAGGGTGTGTAGAAGATATCCACCATGAGGTGGAAGGACACCTCAAGGAGGGCCCCCCATGCCATGGACGAAATTTGCAGCCCCCTTGGGGAGCTCCACCTCCCTTTCAAACACCAAAAGTGGTTTTCTTCTAGAAGAAAAACCCCATTTGCAAATCAGCCCAAAAAGTGCTTTTCACTATTCACGAACACATTTTTCTGCGTCCGTTAAAACCCAAATTATTTCTGTGTGCCTAGAATAATTCTAGCACCCACCAAAACAATTCTGAACGCATTCCGAAACAATTTCGGAACAATGTTTCTTCAGCGAAAAGCAACCAAAGCGGTTCCGGCTGCTCCGGAACATTTCCGGTTTTTGTCCCGGAAAATTCCCAGAAGTTTCCAGAACACTTCTGGCATCCTCCAAGAATTTCCAGGCGTGTGCCAGAACCAATTTGACTTAATGGAATACCCTGAAACAACTTTTCAGTTTCACCGGAACTATTCCGGTGTTCTCTCCGGAACGTTTCCGTTTCGTCCGAAACTTTTTTGGTGATTTTCTCTCAGACTCCCTGTCTAGTATTCAGCAGATAGATGACCCTTAAGCGTGTGACCCTATAGGTTCGGTGAAGTATATACATGACCGGAACTCTTTCCGATCAATGATCAACATCGGAGCCGTGGACACCCATATTGACCCCTATACCCACACGAATGAATATTCGAGTGAACCTCCAGTTGCCGTGTGCTATTCCTGTTGCTTCGCGATATGTTACAAATACCCGAGGTGAGACATGTTGGCATCCCCGTGGATCAACAACTTGTCCACTATGCCAGTTACCTCGTTACCGGTATTTTTTCTCTTTTCTCGTTCCTGTGTTCCGGCATCCCCGTGATCAAATCACAAAGTGTCTGGCCAGACGATGATGGATACCATAACACCGAGAGGGCCCAGAGATATCTCTCCATCATCGGAGGAGCAAATCCCAATCTTGAGCTATCAAGTTACTTGACATACTTTTCCATGAACCCGTAAGCCGCCGTAATAGCCACCCATTTACGGATGACGTTTAACAAAACCCCAAAGTTCATGAAGCAAGCATGAAGAAACTCGATACTCTCATGGTCTAAGGAATTATGCAAACGTTAACCATCTCTGTGTTATTAACCATTAACTTATGACGAATGAATCTCATAGCATAACATCAATTCGGGTCGATTCAACACAAATGTTCTTCTAACATTGTGCCCTCAAAATTACCGGCATAGCCATGCCCATGATCAGGAAAACAGGATCATCATGCAATACTTGAGCCAGTCTTTGAGTCCAGACTAGGAATACATTTTACCGTTTATTATTCCACACGTGCATATGAGTCTTCCTCCGAGCCTCGTGATTATTGTAGACTCGAGAACCATACCAGTTATAGCATGGAACATAAACCTAATTATGAACAGGGAGATAATCAATAACATTTATTATTGCCTCTAGGGCATATCTCCTACAGACTCCCACTTGCACTAGAGTCAATAATCTAGTCAATGCTAATGCACTTTACACCTATGGCATACTGGTGCAAAATATGCTTCGCATGTGGTATAGCCTGATGTCCAACAGATCTGACGACTTCAGCCCCGTGTGTAACTTTGCATATCCTCGCGTTTTCACGCTTTCACAAAATTCATATTTTGTGTGGACTTGGCTTTGCATATGTGTGAATCATTGGTCGAAACCTGATTCCTCAGACTGAGCTATGGAGCAACTATCTGCAATAGTGTCCCATAGACCAAAGCCATCTTGGAACCATACTAAGTTCATGAATGAACTATATGATTCAACAACTTCTTTGTCGCTTCTTAAGCGTCAACATACTTAGCCTTTGTTATAGAATTCGCCACAATATCTTGTTTGGAACAATTTCCAACTATCGTGCCACCATGTTGTGTATCACAAAAACCCTTTACTTAAATCGAAAATCGCATGGAGCATTGATGAAGACTGTATCGATGTAATTACTTACAACGAGCACTTCATAATCTCTGCTTGCGAGAAAACATGTCATCAGTACTACTCTAGTACCTAATGACATCTTTCACTGTTGTCCCATGATCAGTACTTTTGATCACTTTGGTATCTATACTCGCAACAACTTTGGAGTATTGGACATATCTGGTTGTTTTTACATACCATGGAATACATGATTAATCCAAACACAAGAGTGTGTGGAATCTCCATCATGTATTTTACTCATCAGTGTTTTGGGACACCGAGTCTTGCAAAAACTCTTTCCATGTGACTTCGGCAAGAATCACTACTTGGCGTTTTAAATGCTAAAAAGTTTTAGCATCTTGTCAATATGTATTCATAGCTTAGCCCCATTAGGTAAATCTATCTCCATAGATCATCATGCCTAATGTTGAGGCTATTTAGCCTAAGCACTTCATCGAAAAACTATTTTCAAATGAAGTCCTAATTCGTGTCAAGAAATTTATTTCTAATTAACAATGTGTCAAGTACACAAGGTTTTTAGAAATATTATTATGCTCCCACTTACTTTCTTGAATCACAAGCATCTTCGATACCCATTTGATGAAGTCAAACCCCTTTGACCATTCCATCAAAAACGAAGATTCCAACTCCACTTTGCTCTCTTCTGTCCATCGCTGGAACTCTGAAGTTTGCATACTTACTAGCATCCTCCGGATCGACAAATTACTTTGGACTGTATCACATACAAGTCCTAGGTTTCATTTCCATCAGATGGAAATCCTTTTGTCATCCATGTTTCATATCTCATGATTGAAATATGTATTTAATTGCTAGTTCAACCCGAACTGACTTCAAGCATCGCTACGGTGAGACAATCTCATCATAGTCAACTCCTTGAACTTGTTATTGCAACAAGTCGAGCTTTATGGATAAAACATTTTATCCGTATCAGTTTTTAGTTCCATAAATATTCGTTAGACTCTAAGTCTTCCGAAAGGTGTATCAAGATTTTAATCTCAAATCACTTATATGGAAACTATCTCGGATTGTATTGGCATTTAGCCAATTCCGGAGTCAGGGCCCATCAACGCTTCCTTGTGTATCATAGGTATACTGTTGTCTAACAACAATATCTCGTTTGCGCACCTGATAGGTTTGCACGAGCTTTTCCTATGTGGTTCAGCTGCAAGTTCGACCGAAGTCCATACATTTTATTGTAGAGACTTCCGTATCAGTCGCAGGAGGAAACTCCGGAATCACTTCCAAGGTTCCTTTCCTTTGATCTGATGACGAAGATACTGGTTATCTCGTCGAGTTGCACTGTCCTCCCACTCACCTTTTGTAAGAACTATTCTCTTTAAAAGCATACCGTTTTGCGGCAAAATCCTTTGCCTCGGTATAGTGGTGGGGGAATACCAAATGACTTGGGATAACCTTACAAAGTAGCACTTGTCTGATTTGGAATAGGTTTGTAACCTTTTACACAAGCCCCATATTCCAAATGTTAAGAGAAGATATAACATGGTTGGGCTTACCATACCATGGCGTCATTTCAACAGACCTGATAGATCTCTTTTCAGTGTAAAAGCCACAGTCTCTAAAGCATCACCTTTTAAAAGGGGTAATGGCAAATTTATTTATGTCATCTTTGATCTTACCATGTCATAAATGGTTCGATTACATCTTCACAGACATTCCACTCATAGCGGTGTTCCGGGAGGTGTAAGTTATGAAACTCCTTTCACAACTCATCAGACATTCGCTAAACTTGTAACTCAGATATTCCTTTCTGCAATCTAGTTTGCAGAAACATAATATTTCTTGTTACAATAATTTCTACTTCATGTTGAAAACCTTTCAAATGATTTCAAAAGATCCAGACTTACGTCTCATCAAGCAAATATCCATATATCTACTTGAGTCATTTTTGAAGATAGACAAATCCACTATTTTCAACAACATTTATCGGACTGCACACATCAAAATGTATGATCACCAATAAGTTCGTTGCTCGTTCCTTATGGCCTGTGAACGGTATTTCAGTCACTTCACCTTTTAGAGGAAAGTTGCAAGTGTCAGATGATTCAAAATCAAACGACTTCAAAATCCATCATAATGGAATTTTCCATGCGGGTTTCTCCAATGTGACCAAATGCAGTGCCACACTTGTGTGGTATTCTTTTAGTCTTGCGACATTTAGCGTCAGTGTTATGGATGTATCATATTTCCATCAATATTCATAACATACATCCCATCTAGGATGGAAGCATGTCCCTTCATGTTATTCATAATACTGAACAAAAATTGTTGTTTTTATGAACAACTCTTTTGCAACAAACATTGTGCAATGGGCTAGAGTGTATGAAACTCTAAAATGAATTATGAAAGTAAACACAGAGGTTATGTATTATTATCAATATTCATAACATACATCTCATTCATAATGAAAGTATGGCCCTTATGTTATTCATAACACCGAACATCAAAAGTTCTCTTATGAACAACCTTCTTGCAAGATACCTTATGCAAAGGGCTAGAGTGTGAAACTCTAAAATGAATTATGAAAGTAAATACATAGGGAATACACCTATGGATGGCATAGTAACATTTACTATGTTCCCTGCGTGTATCTAACCTCATTCCTGGCTAGTCTTTCAGGCCATAGTAGTTCTTACATCGAGTTGCAACAGAATGCAATCGAGCGGGTATCTTTGTGATTAACTCACAATACCCAAGAATTAGTGATTAACATGTTTAATCATAATTCCCAAGAACTATTTCTTTGACCAGCCTTCTATACATCAATAACTTGTATGACTTTCATACATGAGCTGGATATTCCAGTCTTCTCTCTATTTGCCTTTATACTTCTAACAGTTTAACTTTTAGTATTTCTTCTACTCTCAGAAGAAGCATCCAACTTTAAGAGTGGCGTTAGCGCCGGACTTCCTAGGCGTGTAAGTCATACTAACACCCTTTGGACATTTCCTTTAAGTTGTTGTTTTATTCACCTTCATCATATGACAGGCGTTTTACTGGATCCCTCTGTTATTAGTCAAATGCATAGTAAACACTTTTACTAACAGTTTGCAAAACAAACATTGCTTTGGATATCAAATATCTTTTAGCCTTTGTTTGTGTCTGAAAATGATTTTCAGTTCCATGAATATCACATAGCTATCCCAAACTTTTGAAGTTCGGGTTTCATGGAATCAAACATATTGCACTTGACCAAAATGGAATTCTAGCTTTTGGATCGAAGGACGAGAGTCATATGATCCATAGCATTAGCGGGAGAATACCGAAAGCATGCAATAGGACAAAGTCCTTCTCGGCACTCTTGAGGACAATCCTCACATTACGTTACCAACCGTAAAGTTTTAACCAGATATTTAACAGCTATTCAATTTTAATAGGGAAGGTGGAAACGCGAGCCATTATTCTACAACTATTATGCAAACCACATTTAGACAGTGTTCAAAATTAATTGCACTGAGAATTAAACAAGTTAATTCTACAGTGCGCTCCCACTCAAATCAATATCTCTCATAATTGATTGTGAGTGACACAAGATCCACATTTCAATTCAACGCCACGGTTCGAGATGAACTCAAATGGCGCGAACTTCAATCGGTAGGCAAACTTGCCGATCACATCTCTATGTGATTCTTGTTCATCTTTCGATGCGTGTGTTCCGAGCTCAGGACTGTCCTGCCTGAACGTCAAGACAACCAAGTGATCTCGCTGCGAGGTCTCAACTCACCCGCCTCACACTTCTCTAATCGTTCGCACCCATGGAGATCATGTGATGCCCCGAAGAGATAGGTGCCGTGACGGTGCTACACTTGGGAGAACACTAACTACTTAATATTTTAAGTGAGAGATCACCCTAATAAAAAGCGACTACCGCGCAATCAAAAAGGGTGCATCATAAGGGATAAACATCTCAGGCAATTCATAATAGCATGATATGGTATGGCCCTTTCTGACGGAGAAGTCTTTCATTTCTTTGTCTCCGGCATTCGCATCGGTGTTCACCTTCGCGAAGATTGCCACCACCTTGTCGATGCACCAGATAATATTGCTATCTCTATAGCTAATAAAATAAGTGCATTACTTAAGGTTGACACGCAGGTCATTAAAGTGACAATCATATGGCTCCAGCCATCATGCCGAATCATGACACGCAGGTCATGTTAATCAAATTACATCATATAGTCATCTCATACATAATCAAATTATTATGAGCACTGCTATACCACATCATATGCACATGCAAACCATCCTGCAAAACCAAGTTAGACGCCTCTAATCGGTTCATGCAAAATTTTATTTTTCGTGGCTTCTAAGGTTTCGAAACAAACCGAAGCTACCAACGTCCATCATCAAGTATGATAATTCAAGTTGCTAGATTAACTTTCCAGGGTGTATGAAACACGAGATAATAAAATCTCGAGCCCCATACTAAACTTCGTCATACGTGTGACCCCCATGCAGATCATATCTGCATTGCCCTTTCGTCTGCGAAACATCCATCTCTCTTTAACTATGGTGGAACCCAAAGAACTGTTAGCACTTCGTTGATCTGTCAATCAGCATACTCAGGAGCAGCATGAAAGGATCGCGGATTGCCAGAACTTTGTGAGATTCCACCATGCCGTCAAGATCAGGACTACGCAAATGCAGGGGAAGCAACAAGAACATCGGGTAACAGATTTCATCTGCTACCCGCACAAATAATTTACAGCAATAGATCCCATCTACTACCTAATTATATTGTGCAACACCCATACATCTCTATGTATTCTAGATCGCAACCTGCATCTACGCATAGCACGGCTCTGATACCACTGTAGGGTAATGCAGCAGAAAACAAAAAATTTCCGACCTACGTACTAGCCCAGGATCACTATAGAGACTGCATACAAGGTTTGATCTTTTTCGTTACCGACTCGTAGCGCAGCGGAAGTAGAGTCGATGACGATCGGCGGTGCAGATCCCCGCAGCTAGGATTTACAACCTCCCAACCGCGAGGATGTACTCCCACGTCAGCTCACCGGACGGATCTCCGGGCAGCCCTTCGGGAGGCATCGGGACAGTCCCTCGGATAGTCCCACCGGACGGATCCTCGGACAGTCCTTCGGGAGGACCCTCGAAACTCGGACGATCACTCGGACAGCCCTTCGGGAGGCACTCTCGAACTAAGACCGAAACTACGATCTCTCTACAGAGTTGCACACATACGGTGTCATCTATCCGGCAGGGCTTCGTCGTCCAGAACTAGTTCCCACCGGAACCCAGACAGCCTTTCGGCTCTACGAAACTATTTCGCTGGGAGGGAGAGAGAATCCAGACAAGTCAATGGCATGTGTATGAGAGCAAGCATGAGCTGATTTTGGAGAGCAATCTCCACCTCTATTTATAGGAGGAGCAAGGGGTAGAGGAAAGACCAAAAGGACCTTCCTAGGATCTTTCCACCACATGCCACATAAGGGTGTGTAGAAGATATCCACCATGAGGTGGAAGGACACCTCAAGGAGGGCCCCCCCATGCCATGGCCAAAATTTGCAGCCCCCTTGGGGAGCTCCACCTCCCTTTCACACACCAAAAGTGGTTTTCTTCTAGAAGAAAAACCCCATTTGCAAATCAGCCCAAAAAGTGCTTTTCACTATTCACGAACACATTTTTCTGCGTCCGTTAAAACCCAAATTATTTCTGTGTGCCTAGAATAATTCTAGCACCCACCAAAACAATTTTGAACGCATTCCGAAACAATTTTGGAACAATGTTTCTTCAGCGAAAAGCAACCAAAGCGGTTCCGGCTGCTCCGGAACATTTCCGGTTTTTGTCCCGGAAAATTCCCAGAAGTTTCCAGAACACTTCTGGCATCCTCCAAGAATTTCCAGGCGTGTGCCAGAACCAATTTGACTTAATGGAATACCCTAAAACAACTTTTCAGTTTCACCGGAACTATTCCGGTGTTCTCTCCGGAACGTTTCCGTTTCGTCCGAAACTTTTTCGGTGATTTTCTCTCAGACTCCCTGTCTAGTATTCAGCAGATAGATGACCCTTAAGTGTGTGACCCTATAGGTTCGGTGAAGTATAGACATGACCGGAACTCTTTCCGATCAATGATCAACATCGGAGCCGTGGACACCCATATTGACCCCTATACCCACACGAATGAATATTCGAGTGAACCTCCAGTTGTCGTGTGCTATTCCTGTTGCTTCGCGATATGTTACAAATACCTGAGGTGAGACATGTTGGCATCCCCGTGGATCAACAACTTGTCCACTATGCCAGTTACCTCGTTACCGGTATTTTTTCTCTTTTCTCGTTCCCGTGTTCCGGCATCCCCGTGATCAAATCACAAAGTGTCTGGCCAGACGATGATGGATACCGTAACACTGAGAGGGCCCAGAGATATCTCTCCATCGTCGGAGGAGCAAATCCCAATCTTGAGCTATCAAGTTACTTGACATACTTTTCCATGAACCCGTAAGCCGCCGTAATAGCCACCCATTTACGGATGACGTTTAACAAAACCCCAAAGTTCATGAAGCATGCATGAAGAAACTCGATACTCTCATGGTCTAAGGAATTATGCAAACGTTAACCATCTCTGTGTTATTAACCATTAACTTATGACGAATGAATCTCATAGCATAACATCAATTCGGGTTGATTCAACACAAATGTTCTTCTAACATTGTGCCCTCAAAATTACCGGCATAGCCATGCCCATGATCAGGAAAACAGGATCATCATGCAATACTTGAGCCAGTCTTAGAGGCCAGACTAGGAATACATTTTACCGTTTATTATTCCACACGTGCATATGAGTCTTCCTCCGAGCCTCGTGGTTATTGTAGACTCGAGAACCATAGCAGTTATAGCATGGAACATAAACCTAATTATGAACAGGGAGATAATCCATAATATTTATTATTGCCTCTAGGGCATATCTCCTACAAGCTCTGATACCACTTGTAGGATCGAAAGTATGTCTAGAGGGGGGTGATTAGACTACTTGAGCAAATAAAAGTTCTACCTTTTCCCAATTTTAAGTGTTGGCAGATTTTAGCGATTATAGCAATTCAAGTACACCCTACACATGCATGTCTAAGAGTATAGCAGCGGAAAGTAAAGACAAGCATATGAAGTAGAGGGTAGGAAGGAAGATCAAACGCAATTTGAAGACACGATGATTTTTCCCGTGATTCCGATAGGTGGTGCTATCGTACGTCCACGTTTATGCAGTATTCAACCCACGAAGGGTAACGGTCTCGAGAGTCCACGGAGGGCTCCACCCATAAGGGTCAACGAAGTAGCAACCTTGACTATTCCATAATGGCTTCCGTCCATGAAGGACTAGCCTCACTATGGGTAGATCTTCACGAAGTAGGCGATCTCCTTGCCCGTACAAACTTCTTGGTTTAAGTCCACAACACGAAGTAGGAGGCTCCCAAGCGACACCTAACCAATCTAGGAGGCACCACCCTCCAAAAGGTAATAGGCTCTGTAATATCGATGAACTCTTTGCTCTTGTGCTTCAAGATGATAGACTCCTCAACACACAATCACTCTCTCACAGATTTGGCTTTGGTGGAAGAGATTGATTTTGTGGAAAGCAACTTGGGGAGGCTAGAGATGAAGATTCATATGGATGGAGTGGAATGGCTTGATCTCAATACATGAGTAGGTGACTCTCTCTTAGAAAATTAGATGGGGCAAGTATGGAATAGGTCTGAGTGCTTCTCTTTCAAGTGGGTGGTGGTGAAGGGGTATATATGGGCATCCCCAAAAATCCAACCGTTACACCTAAAGTGACCAACTCGGTGACACCAAAGTATAAAACTCGGTGGTACCGAGTTGCTCCAAAGGTAGCAACTTTTGAATCTCGGTGAGACCGATACATAAATCTCGGTGGTACCGATTTAGTGACCAACGTTCAGTTCCCAAAACTCGGCGACGCCGATCCAAAATCTCGGAATTTCCGATATTAAGAAACGAGGTAACAGAGAGTTGGCAAGCTGAACTCGGTGTCACCGAATCAGAATCGGTTGCACCGATGTGCTAGGGTTTGGCATGGGTCTGTCTGAGGTGGGAATCGGTGGGACCGAGTGGAAATTGTTGGTAGCACCGATTTTCAAGATAGGCTTGGACAGACTTTTGTGGAAGAGTTTGTTGGTGTTTTTGTTGACTATCACTTGTGCACGTGGAGCATCTTGTTCACCAACAGTACCTTACCCCTTTTTAATAGTATTGGCTTTCCTATGGACTCAAGGTGATTTCTCACAAAGTAAAATGTAGAGTCCTCTTGCTTAAAGCTTTGCCAATCCATTTCCTTGCATCTAAGGGTTTCTCCACAATCCTTTTGCCAACTCATCATTGAACTTTTCCTGAAATATGCTTAGTGGAAACATTAGTTCAATGACATATATGTTGTTATTAATTACCAAAACCACCAAGGGAGCAAATGTGCTTTCAATTGTGGGTTTATGTTCAGATTATTCATGAAAAAGATTTGAGTCTTCTCTGATTTCTATTATGATTCTTATTTGCATGATTATTATAGCTTCGTAAATCTCTCTGATCTATTGAAATAGTTTGGCCAACTAGATTGATATTTCTTCAGTGAGAGGAGTGCGTTGTAGTGGGTTTAACCAAACGGATTTCTATATCCCAGTGACAAAGTAGGGGACAAGATACGTCTTTGTGTTGTTGCCACTAAGGATAAAACGATGGGGTTAATTCATATTGATTGAATTCTCTTTGTCTACATCATGTCATTATTCTCCAAGCATTACTCTGTTTTACTTAATACTCTAGATGCATGCTGGATAGCGGTCGATGGGTGGAGTAATAGTAATAGGTGCAGGCAGGAGTCGGCCTATTTGCTTATGGACGTGATTCCTATATACACATGATCATTGTCGTGAATAAAGATTGCATAACTATGTGCTTTTCTATCAATTGCCCAACAGTAATTTGTTTACCCACTGTATGCTTACTACATGAGAGATGCCACTGGTGAACACTACGGTCCTCGGGTCTATTCATCCATATATTTACAAAAGCTTTCAATACCTTCCTGCAATTTATTTCCCTTTATTTTATTTTGCAATTTACATTATTCAACTTTCATCAACATATCTCACTAGCTTGCAAATAACGAGTCCAAGGGGATTGACAACCCTCTTGCCCGCGTTGGGTGCAAGTGTTTGCTCGTTTGTGTGCGGTCACTGAAGACGGGGGTTGAGTGTTACTCCTATTGTTCGATAACCCTTGGTTCTCTATTGAGGGAAATACTTATCTATATTATGATGCATCACCCGCTCCTCTTCAGGGAAAACCCAATGCAGATCATAAGTATCAGGGGGTAGGACAAAAGATGTCATGCAAGTTCTTACTATAAGCATGTATGACTATATACAGAATATATGCCTACATTACATTGATGAATTGGAGCTAGTGTTGTGTCGCTCTAGTGTGTAAGTGTTACATGATGAATGTCATCCAATATACTTATCCATCACCGATCCAATGCCTACACTTTTCGCATATTGATTCTTGCTAAGTTACTATTGTTGATGTTGTTGTTACAATCACTAAAAAACTGCTACTCTTATTGTTCCTACTACTATTTTGTTGTGCTACTAAACTTTTGTTGCAGAAAGAAATCTCAGGTGTGGTTGAATTGAAAACTCAACTGCTAAGACCAATAAATATGCTTTGGCTCCCCTTGTGTCGAATCAATAAATATGGGTGTATTACTACCCTCGAAGACCGTTGTGATCTCCTATACTTGTGGGTTATCACCGGCCAAGCCGCTCAGATCAGGCAAGTGAAAAGAAAAGTTGGACTCATCTTTGGAAAGTAAATATGCCCTCTAAAATCCGAGTGTTTGTATGGCGTCTAGCACATACATCACTCTCGACGGGCACAACAAGGCATGAGAGGCATATGGCTCCTTCTCCAATATGTTCCATATGTAACGTGTTGACACTTAGTGCCACTCTTTATTTGAGTGTACAATGGACCGATGTGTGTGAGCTTTCGAAGATGAGGTAATCCTGGAACACGTGATATCAAACCAAGTGGACGATGCTCGAGTGTGGCTATTTTGGTTATTTGACACTTTGGGTGAACATGTTCTAGCTAGAGTGTTGCTCACGATGTGGGCACTCTTGTGGACGAGGAGATGAGCCATCCACGATGATGAATTCCAGAGACCGCTTTCAACTATGTGCTTCATCACAAGGTTCCTGCAGGACCTTAATATTGTTGCTGCCAGACCTTCTAGTGGAGCAGAGCCACCAGAGTCGGGGCCTGATACGTCTCCATTATTAAATGCTATTGTATTATCACTTTTGTATGCTTTATATGCCATTTTATATTTTTTTCTGGACTACCAATTAATTTAGTGTCCAATGCTAGTTGATGTTTTCTGCATGTTTTTTGTTTCGCAAAAAAACCATACTTACCAAAGTCCAAACACGATGAAACTTTACGCTGGTTTTTTCTGGAACATAAGAGATCCTAGAAGCTTTGGGGGGGCAAGCAAACCCACGAGGGGACCACAAGCTAGGTCGGTGCGCCCTGGGGGTAGACGCGCCACCCTGACTTGTGAGCACCTCGTTGCTCCGATTGACCTAATTCCTGGCCTATAAATTAACATATATTTTGAAACCTTTGGAACGAGACCCGACAAAAATTTATTGCCACATCAAGCCTCTGTTTCGCTGCGATCCCATCTGGAGCCCTTTGTCGGTACTCTATCGGAGGGGGAAATCATTGGGAGGCCATATTCATTAATCTGGTTGCCTCCATGATGATGTGTGAGTAGTTCCTTCAGGGCCTACGAGTTCATAGCAATATCCATATGGTTTTATCTCTCTCTCTTTTTATCTTCAATACAATGATCTTCTCTAAGATCAATCCGAAGTAATCTTTTGCAGTGAGTTTGTTGGGACCCGATGAATTGTGGTTTATGATCAGATTATTCATTGATCTATTTTGTGTTATTGAGCCTTCTTTATTGTGTAATTTTATATCTTTTATTTCTCAGATCTATCCTTCTACTTTGTCCAAGTTTGATCGATCTATCTTCTGTGGGAGAGGTGCTTTGTAGTAAGTTCAATCTTGTGGTGATCATGTCCAGTGATAGAAAGATAAGGGCACGTATTGTACTATTGCTACTAAGGATAAAACGACGGGGTTTGGTCATATTTATTGATCGTTTGTTGTCTACACTATGTCATCTTGCTTAATGTGTTACTCTGTCTGTATGAACTTAATACTTTGAGATGCATGCTGGATAGCGGTCTTGGGGTGGAGTAGTAGTAGTATATGTAGTTGGATGAACGTTCTACTTTTCACGGACGTAATGCCTATGTAATGATTATGCCATGGATGATCTTCATAACTATGCGCAACTCTGTCAATTGCCAAACAATAATTTGTTTAGCCTTTGTTGTTCTGCTTCCGAAAGAGATGCCTCTAGTGAACCTATAGCGCCAGGGTATATTCTCCATATATTTACAAGTGTTTACAATTTCTACCAATTTAGTATCATTACCTTTGTTACTAATCCTTTGTTATCATTTTCACTAGTTGCTTTTAACCTTGTGGCTAGAAACAACAAGGGGAGTGATGACCCCTTGCCTTTGTTGGGTGCAAGCAATTATTTTGTTTGTGTGCAGGTGCTGCTAACGTTGTACGTGTGTTGCCTACTACTGATTCGATAAACCTTAGTTCTTAACTAAGGGAAATACTTTCTGCTGATATGCAACATCACCCTTCCACTTCGGGAAATCCAACAACTCATGCGGGAGTAACAGGAAAAAAAATTGGCGTCATTGTTGGGGAGGCTTCATCTTACAAATCAGGTGCCTTCGCACAAACACTTTCTTTTTTGCTTCTTTTTATTTTCTTTATTTTTGTCTTTTGCCTTTTATTTGCCCTCTTCTTCTGCCATAAATCCAAAAATACCTTTAGTTTCTATCTCTACTTGTGGTGCTATCATGAGCACCGTACCTTCTTCCCTTCCACTAATGGGAGAAGTGTCTGAGATTTTAAATTTCTGACAATTTAACAATGAGTCATTGAAGGAAGCTAGTTATAGGATATTGGATATCCATGATGGAATAGTTAAAAAATGCCATACCTGGATTTTGCTTAGAAGCTTTTATGTGGGTTTATCACTCTGTCATAGACATGTTCTAGATTTAATATTTGAGGGAGACTTTGGTGGGAACAATGTTTTTGACTCTTTTGAGATGCTTAAGAACCTGCTAGGTATGCCTAGAGTGGAAACAACTCAGCCAACCATTCTAGTATGCTATAAATATGCTGACTTGTTGAGTGAAATTAAGACTAGCATTGATGCAAATTATAAGGGGTTGTATAACCTCACTAATAAATTGAATAGTAATGTGGTCACTCAAATTAATAAGTTTGATAACATGGAATGAAAATTTGAAAATTAATTTATCCAAAGGCAGTAGTGGAGGCTATTAATGGCAAACTTGATCATTTGATACAGATGATTAATGAGTGTAGAGAAAATAAGTTGGGCAAGCATAAGATTGGAAATATTATTGAGCCCTTTTGTAATGAGATGATTAACAACAGAACTAGTGAGGGAGTTAGGCGTTCGGGGAAATTCTGCATTAAGGTTCCTCTTTGTTGGGAGGTCTCTCATTCTCGGCTGCCCATGACGTTCATGTTCACTATCCCGTGTGCAAGAGCTACCAATAGTGTTTTTACTACTAGCCGCAACAACATGAGATCCCTCCTTAGCCGAGTGTTTGTCCTGGTGAAGCCCTTCGCCACTCCCCCACTTAGATGGGGAGTGGATCGATGGTTCGCATAAATGCCCAACATGAACTAGCCTTCCACATTCAAAGCAAAAGGGAGGTATATCTCCATAATAGAAGTAGAACCACGTCCCGACTTTATCCTCCAGTGAGGATTTAAGATAGAAACCTCTAACAAGAGGCTCATAGACTAAGATTTTTGCCCATACCCTAAGGTGCTTGCCTCTAGCAACACTGTCCTTATCAACATCAACTATCACCACCTCACCAAGCCAGTTGTCGACAGCATTATCGGAGAACTTTGTCCTCTTATCTGGCGGCAACTCAGTCACACAGATCCAGAAATCAACATTGTAAAAAAACATCTCATATGACCTCATTTTGCCCTCATACTCCTCTAGGATCATCACATTAAAACCATATTGCTATGCCCCATTGTTCATCACATGTCTCCAATCACTTTCGCTTCCAATGTGCACCACAAAGATAATTGCACCTAGATCTATGAATCGTGCCTCCCTATGCAGTCCCCTGGCACCACAAAGATAATTGTTCATCATTTTTTTACCGGTCAGTGACCGAGACGTCGATCTGGTTGTTTGAGGTGGGTTTGGGGTGCGCAGATGTAGGTGCTCTTAGAGCATCTACAGCCGAACTGGACAAATCTAGCCCCCTATACACCCTCGGACGCGCCCGGGCAAGCCCGCGGACGCATCCGGACGGCCCCTCATATTTTGCTCCGTGCATCCACATACCTCATATCCGGACTCTCAAATTCATGCAAAGCCATGCACGTCGATCATCTGATACTAAACGTCGCACGTAAAATAAATGTTGGTACCGAACATAAGAAGTGTTTACATCAAATTTATTTGAAGTGCACAATCAATCATCTGCTCTTTGATTTCCATTGTGGGTCCACATATGCTCCACCAGATCATTGAGTAGTTGCGTGTGCACGTGATGATCTCGGAGATTCTGATGCATCTGCAGAAAGTTCATAAGCTGAATTGCATCTTGATCTTTAGGGATTTCAACTTGTTCTCTAGGTGCTTCAAAATCATTGGTTTGGGCTACACCATCACCTTCATCCTCGACGATCATATTGTGCGAAATAACACAACATGTCATCAGCTGCCACAAAGTTTCTTGTTCCCATATCATTGCAGCCTCACGAACAATTACCCAACGCGCTTGCAACACTCCGAATGCCCTCTCCACATCCTTCCTAATTGCTTCCTGCATTGTTGCGAAGTGCTTTGTTTTCTGCCATGTGGTTCGGATATGGTCTTCACAAATGCAGCCCACTGAGGATATATGCCATCGGCAAGATAGTATCTCATGTCGGAGGTGATTCCCCGTTGCAAAGCCTCTTGAACACCTGAGATCGTTGAAGCACGTTGATGTCGTTGTGAGAACCTGGCATTCCAAAGAAAGCATGTCAAATCCATAAGTCATGTGATGCCACCGCCTCTAGTATGATGGTGGCCTCTCTTGTGTGACCTTGGTACATTCCTCGCAAACCTTTGAGGTAGTTCTTCCATTGCCACTACATGCAATCGATTGATCCGAGCATTCCTGAAAACCCTCTGGCCTCTCCAATAGCCAACAACTTCTCCGTGTACTATGCATTTGGCTCTCTCAGATACTCTGGTCCAAACACCTCCACCACAACACGGGCAAACTTGACAGTAGTCTTCAGGCATGTGCTCTCCTCCATCCTGACCATCTCACCAACGGCATCTGTCACAGTACCAAGTGCAAGCTTCCTCATAACAGCCGCGCACTTCTGCTTGGAAGAGAAAGAGAGTTGACCGCAACAATCCCTTGTGAGCTTGAAGTAGTCATTGTGTGCCTCCACTCCCTCTACAATGTGCAAAAACAATGGTTTTCGCATGCGAAAACGACGACGAAACCATGGATCATCCGGAAAAGTTGGGTTCGGAGCAAAGTAATCCGTCTGCAGTAGCTTTGCTCCGGATACCCTATCCCGAGTGATGTCTCTTTTCCCTTTGATTAAGCCCTTGAAATTGAGAACGTGCTCCATTTCCCGGTCCATTTCCTCTTGCATGCTCATGAGCATTATCATGTCCACTTCTTCGTCCGAATCCTATGAATCGAAGAACTCATCTTGAATCAGTTGATCAAAATCCGTCGGTCCATACTCCTCGCCGGACGAAGCATCGGAATCCATCATTTCCCCTAAAAATTTGACCAATAAATCCGGTCAGACATTCTGTCAAACACATCCGGCACAAGGCAGAGCCAGAGAGTTGCCGGACGTACCGCGATGTCTTCCGGGCCGGCGACGACGTCCTCCCGCGGAGAGGTCGAGAGAGATGATCCCTCTGACCGAGCGGCCGGGGGGGGGGGGGGGGGGAGGGCAGAGGCTACTAGGAGACGGAGCGCGCGCGGCGGCGGAGCTGCGAGTCGGACGGCGCAAGGAGGAAGAAGAGAGAAAAACAGGAAATGGATCCGGTAGTTCTGCGGGGTGGATTTGGTGCAATTTGCGATACGGTCGGGATGTCGGGTCCGACGTGGCGGACGTACCCAGGCGCGCTCGGCCTCTCCATGTCCGCCCCATATTTGGACTGAACATGAGGGGTGCCGGTCAGTCCGGACGTTTGAGACCCGTTTGAGGAGTCCGACTGGATCGATTCTTTATGACCGATCAGTAACCGGACGGCTTGCCCGAACATTTTTGAGGCGGGTTTAAAGGGTCCGATTGTGGATGCTCTTACAGGACTGCTATCCGGCACGTTGTATTGCAACAGCTGTGCTAGGGTGTCAATCCGGGAACAAAACATATGGCAGTCCGATCTTTCTTCTTCCTCGGCCCACAGCCCGCGCAGAAAATTCCCGCTTTCCCGGGCGGAAGCGCTTTCCAGGACGAGAGCGAGATTTGGCTTTGCCCTCCAGCCTATCTCTCTCGCTCGACACCCAGTTGTCCCAGTTGTCCACTAACCAAACAAATACTCGAACGGAGGCCCAAACCAACCAAAGCGGGCAAGTTGATTAGTCTGTCGTCCCGAAAGCGAGCAACCAGCGTCGCAGATCGCAGCTGTGCCGCATGGCGCCAACCCCCGCCAGCCGCGCCCGCATGTGCCGCGTACGCGTCGGCCTCGCCGCGTGCGCAGACCGGGAGACATCGCCGAGCAGCCCATGTCGCCGGGCGCCGTGTCCCTCGGCCAGCCACACGTCCGTCCGTGTGCCTCAACGCTTGGACGCACGTCGGTTATCGGTAGAGCACGGCGCCTGATTGCTTTCTGCAACTGCCCGACGTCCTCCTGCTCTCTCCTGCCTCCTTGGATCGGATGGATCCACCTGCGCCGTCGCTGTTGCATGGAGATCACCTTCCCGACGTGATCGATTCCTTCCTTCCTTCCGGGGACGACGGAATGATACCAACCTTCTTCTTTGCGCGGATGAGGCGCGCGCGCGTGGCCGTTGAGCTGCTGAGGTGACCGCGACGCTCTGCGTAGGACGTCAGCTTTCTGTTTTCATAATGGCGTTCGTGAGAACGTTTCCTCTGAAATGTTCAGACTGCACGGCTGGACCGCGGGTTTATTACAAGAAAATGCTTAGACTTTTCCGGCGAATGCACCAGCAACCGGTCTTCCGACCTAGTCGTGCCCCTCGATTTTCCGTCCAACGGCTTCAAATCGCAGGGTACATCTACCAGTTGCACTGGATACGTTCTCTGTTGATCATATTTTCCTGGTTGAAGTTGGACAGTAATTGGTTGATTTCAGAAATGCTATCTGAATTAGAACGGATATACCAGCACGTATGTGCCATTGTGCCCATGATGTGAGTCCATGTGCATCTACTACATGTCAATCCGCGCGCCATTGGGGTCGCAGTCAATAACCTGATCCGATTCCGATCCGTCCCTGTCGTTATCCACCAAGACTCCCGAGCAAATCATGTTGCGCAACAGCATGTGCACATGGATGCTGCAGTGATCTTGGGTTTTAAACAGTGCTACCGCTGCTAGCCCGAGACCGGCCGGCTTTAATGAAATTTGCTGGGTTGTTAACCAGTGCTACACAGTAGTAGTAGTAGCAGCAAGCTTTTGGCCACGAGGGGCTCCATGTGCCGCCGCTCATGGCTCCAAACCTAGGCTTTGTTGTATCGACATAGTATTAAACTTTTCTCGAGAACAGTACCGGCATTAAACTAGGCGTCGGCATTTGGTTTTGCCGGCCAGGCCGTCTCGCTGCTGTCGAGTGACTGACTGGTGCGCCGCTCCTGGATTAGGCCTCTCGGGCTCCCAAAATCAAATTGCTTCATGTGAATTTTGGTATCGTTCCTAGTAGTATTGATTTTTGTGCATCGATCGTAATCGGCATTTTCTTGGTGATGAAAGATAGATTATCCGAGCCCCATGCAACCACAAACTTTGTTGCAAAACTCGTACCGATTGGTTAAATTAAGTAATACTCTATCATGGATTAGTTGGCTCAGACTTGTCTGGATATGGATGTATCTAGACATGTTTTAGTGTTAGATAAATTCGTATTTACACAAATGTAAGACAACCAATTTATGAAGGATGGACTATTTATTTGGACATTGCCTCAATATTATGGATTGCATTTGGATGCCACACATATAAATTACCAATTATTATTATTATTATTATGAAAAAGTGAGGGCAAAAAATAATTAACGCCATCGTAAGGAAATTCCTGAAAGAAACAAAAATAAATTTCGGTCCTCACAAAAACCTTCATTTTCTCCATCTTACACATGTTCGTCGAAGATGCCGCTGATGAAGTTATCTGCCGTCATCGGAACATGAGAGTAATATCCACACATGCAGTTGGGAATTCACCGAAGTTTGCCGAGAGTAGGCAACGTGGATCCACAAGGTTCCACAACTCGAAGGAGAAGGGGGTGTTGTTTTGAACGACACACCCTTGTATCCATTTAGCCACCCCATGAAGGAACGTCCATCCTTGGTCTAAGATCCGAAACCTACTGTGACGTTGCTGCAACGTTCCTACCTGCGAGACAAAAAACCGCACCTAGATACAGGATTCAGGCCATGAACACATGAGCTCCCAGATCCACCGCGGACGAGGAAGGAAATCACCGGATCAAGAGAGGATCTGGAGCATGGTACTGAGAGACCTTGCCATATATTAATGTGTCGAACCCTACCGTCCGTCAACCCTTTCCTCATAGAGCTCGTAGCAACAACAAAGATGGCGCTATCACGTCGATGGGATTCAAGATAAGATCATTTGGAAATTCACTGTCAATGGTGAGTACGTGACGTCCTCGGCCTACAAAGAGCACTTCACTGGCCTTACCTCTTCGGCCATGGCACTTATTGTGTGGAAAGTAATGGGCCTCTCCTTAGTGTAAGTTGTTCACGTGGCTAGTCATCCAAAACAGTGTTTCGACAAAATGATAGATTGCATTGGTGGGGATGGCCGAAGCCGATCTTTCCCCCTTTGCAAGCAAGTCTAGAAGTACATCCCCCATCAGCTTTCATGTTGCTGCTACGCGACCCGAGTTTGAGTGGAGATCATCAATTGGCTTGGCCTTCATGATAATTTGGCTATGCAATGGAGAGAAGCTACCTCGATGAAATCTCGATGGATTGATACTATGAGCAAGAGAAGTGGTCATAAGGGCCCTTGTCCGCTTGGTGATATTGGTTTAGTGGGAGATCTGGAAGGAGTGCAATGCAAAGGTATTCCGAAACATTGTCACCACACTATGGTGATTGTCATTGAGATGAAAGACGAATAATGTAACATCGTCAGAATAATCTACCTGTTTCCATGTTTTGCAGGATAATATCTAAAACTTTCTCTCTTTAATAATGAAAATGACGAGCTATTTGCTTTGTTTCAAAGAGAGAGAAAAGCTACTACTCAGTTTCGATTGACAGTTAACATGGTACGTGTAATTGCTCACTTAACACTGAATCACTGACCTAACACTTGTGATCTCTTTTAGAAAACCTAACCCTTCAAGGATTCCATGACACGGCGTGGTGCGTGTGTGCAGATCTATTAATCCATCATCTAAAACAAATGTGTGTGAGTAGTTGATCCACGAAGCCGATCGACAAGCCGGAAAGGGACACCGGCGTTGGGTGACATGGGATAGAGGGCAAAAAGAGATGTGCATTACTCAAATGTTTTACAAACTAATGTCATGTCTCTTTGCAACTGCATGCCCGCATACCCGTTTGATGAACTGGTTTAGTGGGAGATTTGGAAGGAACACAATGTAAAGGTATTCTGAAACATTGTCACCACACTATGGTCTTTGTCGTTGAGACAAAGACGAGGCCTGACTTTGGATCAGTGCGGGTGCAAGGCATTTGAGCAATGTAACGTCGTCAAAGTAATTTTCTTGTTTCCCACTTTGTGGGATAATATCTAAAACGTTATCTCTTTCTTAACGAAAATGATAAGCCATTCTGCCTTGTTTCAAAGAGAGAGAAGCCACGACTCGGTTTTGATCGATGTGTAAGATGGTACGCGTAATTGCTCACTTTTTTTTTGAAAAGTAGGAACGGAGCCCCCGGCCCCTGCATCAATCGATGCATGCAGCCATCTTATTAAACAAGTTCAAACGAGGTCTTAGATCCACAAAAGCGCTCAAGCGCTTAACAAAAAGTATGAAGCAAAGATAAATAGACTGCTACATCCGGCGTAACTAAACATAGACTACGATGCCTATACACCTAGCCTATTGTTGGCACGCCATCCAAACCAGTTGAAGATAACCCGTGCGACCATCTCCCACCGGTTGCACCCAATAGCCGTAAGCTCCCTGGAGTCCGCATGACTGAGTAACGACCACGTACGGATCCAAGACGTTGCTCTGAAGATAACCTGCAAAAAGTTATTGAAATTCTTGCCATTAAAAATCATATCATTCCTGGTATTCCATATAGCCCAAAATAGAACACATATCCCAATCCGGATAAGATTCGCTATAGTAACGTCTACTCCATCGAGCCACGTTCCAAATAACGAACTAATGCATGTTGGTGGATTAACATTAAAGGCTATATGAACAGTTCGCCATAATAGTTTTGCAAGAGGACAATCTAGAAAGAGGTGTCTTATTGTTTCATTTTGATCACAATAGCAACAATTAGGCCTGCCTACCCATCTTCGTTTTGTCAAGTTATCTTTGGTTAATACCACACCCTTGTGTATAAACCACATGAAAATTTTAATTCTAAGCGGTACTTTGATTCTCCAAATATGCAATGATCTCGAGAGCGGACCAATGTTTATCATATCCGTGTACATGGACTTTACAGAAAATATACCATTCGTAGCTAAAGTCCAACGAACACTATCCGGCTGGTCAGAAAGCTGAACATGCATCAGTCGCCTAACCAGGTGTAACCATGAGTTCCAGCGTGCTCCCACTAAAGCTCGCCTGAATTGCATATTGAGAGGTACCGATTGTAGAACAGTGGCCACATAGTCTTCCTTACGTTGTGCGATATTATAAAGTGAAGGATATTGAAGTGCTAATGGAGTATCCCCAAGCCATGTGTCTTCCCAAAATCTTGTAGTGGAACCATCCCCAACTACAAATTTCACCCTCTGAAAGAAAGTTACCTTCATCTTCATTAACCCCTTCCAGAAAGGTGAATCATTTGGTCTAGCTGTAACCTGGGCCAATGTTTTGGATTGTAGGTATTTATTCTTCAGTATTTGAACCCACATCCCTTCGGTCTCCGTAGATAACCTGTATAGCCATTTGCTAAGCAAGCATCTGTTCTTCACTTCTAGATTTTCAATGCCAAGACCCCCTTGGTCTTTGGGTCTGCATATAATATCCCACCGTGCCAATCTGTATTTCTTCTTAGCCTCATCACTTTGCCAGAAGAAACGAGATCGGTAAAAGTCTAATCTTTTTCGTACCCCTACCGGTATTTCAAAGAAAGACAAGAGAAACATCGGCAGGCTTGTTAAAACCGAATTTATTAACACTAGCCTCCCTCCATAAGACATAAGCTTGCCCTTCCAGCAACTTAATCTTTTTTCAAATCGATCCTCGATACATTTCCATTCCTTATTGGTCAATCGTCTATGATGAATAGGAATCCCAAGGTAGCTAAACGGTAGTGATCCCATTTCACATCCAAATAGCTGCCTGTAAGCATCTTGCTCCTCCTTTGCCTTCCCAAAGCAGAACAATTCGCTTTTGTTAAAATTAATTTTTAGCCTAGATAGCTGTTCAAATAAGCAAAGAACAAGTTTCATATTCCTTGCTTTTGCCATATCGTGTTCCATGAAGATGATCGTATCATCTGCGTATTGTAGTATGGACACTCCCCCCTCTACCAGGTGAGGAACAAGTCCTCCTACTTGGCCCTTTTCTTTAGCCCTACCAATAAGTATTGCCAACATATCTGCTACTATGTTGAACAACACCAGAGACATGGAGTCACCCTGTCTCAATCCCTTATGTGTTTGAAAGAAATGACCTATGTCATCATTGACTTTAACCCCCACACTACCTTTCTGAATGAAAGCATCCACCTGATCCCTCCAGGATTCGTTGAACCCCTTCATACGCAGGGCCTGTTAAAGAAATGGCCATTTGACTTTATCATACGCTTTCTTGAAATCCACCTTAAAGATAACCCCATCAAGTTTCTTTGTATGAATTTCGTGCAACGTTTCATGCAAGACAACAACCCCCTCTAAGATGTGTCTCCCAGGCATGAACGCTGTCTGTGTTGGTTGGACTATCGAATGAGCTATCTGCGTCAATTTATTCGTGCCCACCTTTGTAAAATTTTTTAAGCTGACATTGAGCAAACAAATAGATCTGAACTGCTCAATACGAACAGCCTCCACCTTCTTTGGCAACAACGTTATTGTTCCAAAGTTAAGATGGAAAAGCTGTATCTGACCGACACCGAATCACTGACCTAACACTCGCGCTCTCTGTCAGTAAAACCTAACCCTTCGAGGATCCCACGATACGGTGTGGTGCGTGTGCGCAGATCCATTACCCCATCAACCATCCAAAAACAAATGCGTGTGCGTAGTAGATCCACGGAGCCGATCGACAAGCCGGAAAGGGACACCAGCGTTGTGTGACAAGGGGAAAGAGGGCGAAAAGAGATGGGCATTACGCAAATGTTTAACGACTATAATTTGCCATGTCGCGTTAGTGCTCGTCCATCGATCGGCAGTTTTCAGGTTGCTGTCTGGTACCCAAAAGGTGCCAAAACCCGTTCGTCCTGGCCATTGGCAGCCACGCTCAAGATAGCAGTAAGTAATGCTTTATCAGTAACCTGCATTAGTGTCCAGTTAGCAATTCTATCGTGGCAGCCGCTAATTAAAAATCTCAACTTGCTCTGCTGCGGGTGCTCAAGATTGGTGCGCCCAAATCAAGATCGGCCACCATCACATGTGATCGGCTGGGTCACTGTGCGTGAAGATTTGAGATGCGTCACCCCAAGGCTGCTTTGGGCGCCGGAGATTAATTACGGAATGCTGGTGGCAGCACCAGTGCATAGTTTAGGCGCCAGTACCGAAACTGCCGGCCGTGCCAGGGACTGTGGACCAAGTGTCAGCATCGGTGCTAATGACGTGCAGGTTAATTTTCTTCAGCAACAATCACGTGGAGGGTCACTGGTGTTGCCAAACGAAGAATGTTTGGTTCGTATCCAAGATGTACAATTTTTTTTGTGTGAACAAACGTATCTTTTTAAGCTTGTGAACAAAAGTATATGGGCTGCGTTTGCCGGAAAAACAAATCCAACGTTTTATAAATAATAGTTGGTACATTTGATGGGCAAGAAGAAAATTTGTCCATGTTGAGCAAACACAAAATGCCAATCAAATAGTACCATCCATCAAAGATTTAACAGCGAATTTAGTCACATTGTTGGCTTTCGAAGGCAACGATGATGAAAGATGCATGGCTGGAACGACCAGTTGAATTTGTCAAACTTAATATGGATGCAACTTTTGATCACGACCTCTTAAAAGGTGCAACTGGAGCGTCGAGATTCACATGGTAATTTTCTAGCTGTAGCTAGCCGGAAGATTGACATGTCTATGGATGTACTATGTGCTGAAGCTATTGTGTTACATTAGAGCATCTACAGCCGGACATAGCAAATATGACCCCCTAAACGCCCGCGGACGCGCCCGGTCACTGACCGGGCGTGTCCCCTATTTGTCCGTCCGCGCAGCCACACTCCTCATTTTCTTCCTCATATGTCCGGCCACTTGCACGTGATTGGTGGAGAGGAAGAGAGAGAAAGAAAAGAATGAATAAAGAAAAATAAAAGGTGGTCCGGGGTGGGGTCGCGTCCTACGTGGCGGACTGACCGGGCACGCCCGGGCGCGTCCGCGAGCCCTCATATCCTCTCTATATTTGAGATGGATATGAGGGTTCGCGGACAGCCCGGACGTATAGGGATGATATGAGGAATCCGGTTGGATCACTTTTTTCCTTCTCTCTCCTGTCCGGTCACTGACCGGGCGCGTCCGCGGGCGTATGAGGGGTCGTTTGAGGCGTCCGTCTGTAGATGCTCTTAGGGTTTATCTCTGGCTCAAACAGTGGGATGTAACAAATTGTTGATCAACTTGGACAACTTACTTGAAGAATGGAAACTATGAAAAACGAAGGTCGGTCAATGGGGATAGCGGCAATTTTCGATGACTGCTACAATCTTACTTGAGAGTCCTCTCGTACTATTTTCTATTTTCTATCATTGTAATAGAGTAGTTAATGGCGTAGCTCATGAGCTAGCTAGGATGGCCATACAAAGTCCTTGTGTGTAGATGGATGATGCCCCACTGGAGCTTCTTCCTCTCTTATTGAATGATGTAACATTTATCACTATAGCTAAGAAAGAAAGAGGAAAGTTATGATAAATAAACAAAATGATAGACAGGCAAATAGTTGTTGAAAAGTTTACGAAAATGCTAAAAATCCAACGTCTGAATTTTAGGCACGACAAATCTAATTTTTCATGGCAATTTATATTGGTCCGATGATGTCAAATTTAGTTCGCAAGCACAACCATTTTCTAGCTAAAAAATAAACTGACGATTTGCCATGCCCGCCAACTAAACTTGCCATCTTTGACAAATATAATTTGCCATGCCTAAAAATCTGATGTTCGGTGGATATTTGGGTCAAAGTTTATTGTTAGGAATATACTTTCACTTGAACAAGCACACCCAATATATACAAAGTATACTTGGAATACCCTCAGCATGAATGGCTAGCTATCCTAATTACGAACCAACAGAAATGGGCTTGGAATTCAATTGTTCTTTCATAAATGGTTAGTTGTAAACAATGTCTACGGAGCAATATTCCTTTGGTCATAATTTCACATACTGTGGAAGAAGAATAAATCTAAAATTGTAACTCCCCCGTCATAATTTCACATTCCGTTACGTCTGACGGAATCTAGACTGGCCCACATACCACTTTGGTCTCACTCGTGCGCATCTGAGACAACTTTTCAGTCGGTCACCTATTCTCAAATTGCCCCAATTCGATCAAACACACTTAACTTTGGAGTTCTTTGCGAATGGACTCCCGATAAAAAAGGAATTCATTGTTGATATGCGTAGTCTAACATTCCTGTTAAGTCAGGCTCTCACACAAATATTTTTCTATGTTTTTATGTGCATGAATAGTTCATTGCGTGCCACATTTGTAATTACAAATTAGCTTACTCTCAAATTTTATAAAAATCTTATGGGAAAACATAAAGCACGCGATAGAAAAAAATGTTGCGATGAATTTAGGATTCACAACTCTACCATTGTCAATTCAAAACTCGCCACTTATGAACTAATGAAATTTGATCATAAATGTCAATGAATAGTGTTGAACTATAACTAAAGTTTCGTCACACAACTAATTTCCCTAGCCGGACGCTTGTATCGCTCTTTAGGGGGCGACAGGGGCGAACCCTAGTCGCCACCGTCGCGTTCCTTTTCCACCTCACTCTCCAGCCCGGTCATTGCCGGAGGAGGTCGACGGGCGAAGCCCATCTCGACATACCGCAACGGTAGGACGAGCTCTTCTGGTGGCATGCTGCTTTGTCCCTGGCCGGTGTGGCTTGCTCGCGAAGCGATGGCAGTGGACGTGGCGATGAACTCGGGTGGAGGTGTTGGTAGCAAATTTGGTCACTCGCTTGGTAGGGAGGTAGAGCACGACGGATCGGCACGACATGTGAGCAACAAGCTATGATGCCTAGATTTGTTGGCCAGGGCGACGTCCCGTCGTGCTCGTGGGAACGTGGGCCGACCAGTATGGTGGTGAGCGCTGTTGTAGCGCCTAGATTTGGAGTGTCGAGAGTGGGCCATGGCGACGTGTTGAGCTATGGGGCAACTCAGCGTTTGGCGGATATGGGCCCCGACGTCCAACTCAGTTGGTGGCATCGATGCTCGTCAAACGTGTGGGGTTGGCGAGTTTGCGGCGTGCTGCTTGGTGGTGGTTCTGCTACATGCGGTGGTCGAGATTCTGGAGGTTAGTGATGTTAGTTATGCTTGTGGAAGTGTGTGTGTAGGCGGTGGTCATGTATGGCAATCCGGGCGAAAATCCCGTTCCAGCTTCGTGCTGGAGCCGACAATGGCGATACCTTCGAGTGCCGCTCACCTCCGTAGAGGCATTCTTTGATGGAGCTGCGACACTTCCTCTTGCTCTGGGATTCTCCGGGGGGAACCTCAAATCCTTCTGAATTCGTCGATGGCGTCGCTTTGAGCGTCACTCCCCTCCGTAGAGGCATCGATCTGGAGCCCCTTTGCTTGCTGGCTGGCTGATGTCGTCAAGAGTCAAGCAGCTCGTTTGTGGTTGTGATTGCTCTTCTTCTCTGTTCCTGTCAGTGGTGCTGCAATTTACCTTTTGCGATCTCAGTGGCAGGTGTGCACGGTGAAGCGATATGGGTGTGGACTCAGCTCCTCGATGCGTTTCGGCTTCGCCGGCGTCTGTTGTTCGTCCACATCGGCGGTGTCCCCCGTGCAACCTCTTGTGCAATGAGGACAAAGGAAGATGTTGGCGCCCCGCTTCTTCTTCTTCTTCTTCTTCTTCCTCCGTAATTTTCCGGCTTTGCCGGCCTCTCTTTCTTAATGCATGAAAAGCAGCGCTCCTGCATTTTGTCGAAAAAAGAAGAAGCGTTGAACTATCGAGGAATTATACCATAGGAATGGATGGACCGTATCGCATTGACCAAATGAGCTTGTCTCTATAATACAAACTTTTAGATCGATGCCTCTAAATCCCAAAGCAAACCCCTGTACAACATGTCCACACATTTCCCCCGCTGAAACCCTAGATCACAAGAACGGACGGCCAGGATGAACCTCCACCACCACCCAGATCTCCGCAGCAGGAAGCGCCATAGCCCACATCAGGGGGAAGGAGAAGGAAAGTGGACGTTGGGCACGGGAGTCTCGTCTCGTCTCGGTCCGTGGGAAAAAAGAGCGAGTGAGCGAGAGGGAGACCACGCCCCGCACGCCGTACCCTCGGCCACCCACCCCTAACCCTAACCCAGGCAGGGGAGGTTTAATTACTCATCACCACCACCATCATCATCAACCGCTCTCCAGCCTACTCCTAGTTTATGCGCCCCAAAAGCCCAGCTTTTCACCACCACCATCATCTTTGACCCGTCCCTCCCTCCCTTCTCCACAAGCACTTGTCTCTTTGCAGGCTGGGCCACTGACCCAGCGCCAGCAGCTCTCCCTCCCTCCCCTCCCCTCCCCTTGCCCGGATGAATCCCCACACCAATTAGTACTCTCGCCACTCCACCCCCACACACCCCGCCCCCACCTCCCTCCAGTTCCGCCATTGCCCGCCCGCACATGGCCCGGCTTCTGTGCGGAGAGGAGGATTATCCCGCCGCCGCCGCCGCGTCTCCGCTCCCCCGACCCGCCGCCACGGCCGCCCAGCGCTCCTCCTAAGGTACACCGCCTCCCCTGCCCTGCCCTGCCCTGCCCGGCCACGGCCCGGCTGCTTGGTTGCTTGATTGGACGGCCGGATAGGGATTTAGGGGCGGCGTCATTTTCCCCAGGTGGGGATGTGGGTGCTCGCTCCTTCTTGATCTGCTGCTTCCGCCGCTTTACCGCCGCCGCCCATCACTCTCCAGATCCAATCCCGCCCCCTTTTATTCATTAAAAACATTTCCCCCTCCTTTCTTTTCTTTCTTCCCGTTGCTTGTTCGCTTGCATTCAATGGGGCGCTGGAGTTAGCGCCCCCCATGCCCTGATGTGGATGTCATGCCATGACATGTACTCCAGTAGTACGTACGCGCGACACCGCATGTGTGCCTGCCGCCGCGCTGTGGCTCATATGATCCATGGCGCGCCCCATCATGCCCGCTTCTTCCTTTGGTGCAAAGCGATGTGTGTGTGCGCGCCTTGTGACGAGCTCGCAGCTGTGCCAGGTTGCAGTGCTCCCTCCTTCCTTCCCCTTTCCCTTCCCTCGCCTCTTTCCTTTGGGGATATCTTAAAGATTCGCTTTTGTTATTAATCCCCGCGGTTCTGGCCCACTCCGCCCTATTTTTGTGGGAGATGCTGGCTTGGCTTGTGATTTCCTTCTAGCCAGGCACAGGCAGGCCCTCTCTCCTCTCCTCTCTTCACCTCCTATCTTCTCTGGCGCGGCGCCTTTTGGGATGCGGCGGGGTGGCAGGGGCGGCGGCCGGGTGGATGGATCTGCGGAGCGCTTAGTTGTAGTAGCTTGTGTGTGAGTCTGTCTGCAGGTGACTTCTTGGTCTCTCTCATGGAGGATCCTCAAAAAGATTCCCCCCCCCCCCCCCCCCCCCCCTTTTCTCTTGGTGTGTAGGGATTTCTTTCTTTTCTGCTCGGCTTGTCCGGTTTAGGTTGTTGTTTCTGTCGATTTTACCTGAGTGGTTTGGATTTCTTGGAATATTTCTGATCCTTGTTCTGTTCTGGTGAATTGATACGGACAAACCCTAGTTATTTTATTGGTATGCTGATACGCTGTCTGGGCGATTTGATTTGCAGGTTAGGAGGTTGGGAATTGCTCAGTCAGCCTTGTACTGAGCAGTGAGCACTGACTGGGCAGCTAGACAGGGCGTTTCTTGTGATTCTGGTCAACCGCTTGCTCAGTTCATGTCTTCCAAACCTGCTTCCCAAAGTATGCCGGAGCAAGCGGCGAAGCCAAAGGAAATGGGGGAAGATGACAGGCAGCCTAAATCTGCTGCTGAGGAGATTTCGGGGGAGTCGGGCCAGCAGAAAGAATCTCCAGCTCCTGTGCTGGACAAGGATACCCCGGACCTCTCTCCGGACTCTGGGGTTCTGGATGTGCCACTAGCCCCAGAGGGAGAAGAGGGAGAATCTGATGAGTCAAAAGAGACCAAAAACTCTGATTCCAACGAGAATCAAGAAAAAAAGTCATCGCAAAAGAGTAGTATCAGTGATAGCTTTGCTTCAGCTAAAGTGAGTGATGGGACAAATAGTCTGGGTAAGACCAGCGGTAGTGCTAAGACGAGTGGTCGAGATTTCACCGAGAGTGGCAAGAGCAGCATGTGCCGTGTGAGTGCAAGCAGTGACTTGAGTGATGAGAGCTCCTGCAGCAGCATGAGCAGTGCCACCACAAAGCCGCACAAAGGGAATGATTCGAGGTGGGAGGCCATCCAAGTGGTCAAATCCAGGGAGGGCGTTCTTGGTCTGAACCAGTTCAGGCTGCTTAAGAAACTGGGTTCTGGTGATATCGGAAGTGTGTATCTCTCTGAATTGAGTGGTACCAAGAGTCACTTTGCAATGAAGGTGATGGATAAAACATCTCTGGCTAGTCGGAAGAAGCTGCTCCGGGCGCAAACCGAGCGGGAGATACTGCAGTCCCTGGATCATCCATTTCTGCCAACCCTATATACTCATTTCGAGACGGACAAGTTTTCGTGTCTGGTTATGGAGTTCTGCCCTGGAGGGGACTTGCACACCCTTCGACAAAGGCAGCCTGGAAAACATTTTTCAGAGCAAGCAGCAAAGTATGCACTTTCTCTTGCTAATTATGCGTTGACATGAATGATTTGTTTATAACATTCGTTGTTAGGTATTTTATCATGTGTCTCGTCTGCTTCAACATCGTTTCATTATTTTTGGGGCTGATAACTTCATATTGCCGTAGTCAGGCTGCATATGACATACTTAATTTCCTTTACATCCTAATTTATAGCATGTTTATTGTGCACACCAGAATCAGGAAGGTACAGCATGCCGTAGAAAACTGATGTGTCCCATGCTGATAGCGTACAGTTATGCATTGCTATGATTAAAACAAGCGGGTCATTGTTGGATTTCATGTGTTTTGATAGGCATATGTTTTTTTGGGGAGATTTTTATTTGCCTATCAAAGCTGTGCTGAATGCTGACAAAGGATTTAACTCAATTTTTTTGCTCTCTCTCTCGATGTTTCAGGTTCTATGTAGCAGAGGTGCTCCTTGCATTGGAGTACCTGCATATGCTTGGGATTATATACCGTGATCTCAAGCCAGAAAATGTCCTAGTTCGGGAGGATGGGCACATCATGCTGACTGATTTTGACCTCTCTCTTCGTTGTTCAGTGAGCCCAACCGTGATCAGGGGTGCAAATCCTGGCTTAGACGCGCTGCAGAGGAATAATGCAGCATACTGTGTCCAGCCTGCTTGCATTCAGCCATCCTGTGTTGTTCCAACCACATGCTTTGGTCCTCGGTTCTTCTCGAAATCCAAGTCCAAGTCAAAGTCCAAGAAGGAGAAGCCAAAGCCAGACATCGCGAACCAGGTTAACCTATTCCCTGAGATGATCGCCGAGCCAACTGATGCTCGGTCCATGTCCTTTGTTGGCACCCACGAGTACCTGGCCCCAGAAATAGTGAAAGGGGAAGGCCACGGCAGTGCGGTGGATTGGTGGACCTTCGGCATATTCTTGTACGAGCTACTGTTTGGCAAGACCCCTTTCAAGGGTTCAGGCAACCGGGCGACGCTTTTCAACGTCGTCGGTCAGCCCCTGCGGTTCCCAGAGTCCCCACTAGTGAGCTTCTCGGCAAGGGACATGATAAGGGGACTGCTGGTCAAGGACCCGCAGCACCGGCTGGGCCACAAGCGCGGAGCCACAGAGATAAAGCAGCACCCCTTCTTCGAGGGCGTGAACTGGGCCCTCATAAGATGCGCGAGCCCTCCGGACATACCCAAGCCTGTGGAGCTGGACTGCCGCCCGAAGCAGGCCCCGTCGGCAAACGGGAAGGTTGCGCCGGCCTCCAACCAGAAGGGCTCGGACAACTACCTAGAGTTTGAGTTCTTCTAGCCTCTCTTTGGTGGTGCAGTATGGATCCTCCGGAACAGCAGCGCATTTGAGCTGAGGCGCCACAGAAAGAGAAGATGTAGAGCTCCCCCCCTCCTGGCCTGGGAAGGTACTCATTTGTTGTAGATTGTATGCTCTTTTCTGGAGCCTCCTCCCCATGTTTTTTTCTTTCCTTTTTTCTTTTCCGCCATTGAACTTGTTAGGTCTTTCTTTAGTCAAATACTCTCTCTATGCATGTTAATTGCGATTTTCGGAACCGCATTGTGGCGGTGCTCCTGAACGGATTTGAAGGAGCGTGCCTGTTCAGGCTGTCGAATGTAACCGCTATTTGTACCTTGTAACTGATGTTTCTTCATCCATTCATAGCTTGCTTCGCCTCGCTTATTCTGCTGCTTTGAGTGTTGCTGATACCTTCATGCTAACAGACAATGCAGCCTGTTACTATCTCACCAGGACCAGGTATTCCTGTTGTATGAAGATGATTGCTGATTGTGACATGTGGAGAGTAGAAACAAGTGTATTTTTGTACATCTCTGGCACGGTTTTAGGTGTTGTGGTAGATAAAAGAATAGCGGTTTATACTTTCACATCATGTATGTAAGTATGCTACCACCCTGCTAAAGGGAGGGATTTGGATTTTGTTTCAGCGAGAATTTTTTGCATGGGTCTTGGATCTCTCGGCTGGAGATGAACTTACAAAACAGAAGACGCACGCCAGCATTATGTTTCTGATGCACAGCTCACAATCCTGTTGCAGTAAGTCAATTTGGGCAGCTGTGGGCGCCGTTAACCTTCTTCGAGGCATTGCTGCATTGCTTTCGCACCCTCCGATCCGGCTGCAGCTCTGTGGGAAATCCTAGATCGGACGATAGCGGTGCCTTGGTGTCATTTTTCCTCTTGAGGGCTTCGTGTTGGGTGTTGGGAGTTGCGCATCGGCAAGTGGGACCAGTGGAACGCCATCACTCTTCTTCGCCGTGTTTGTGGAACTGCCTCGACTCGTTTGTTGTTGAGAAGTTGTAGCTACGGTGGTGACTCGTTTGTTGCCGAGAAGTTGTAGCTATGGTGGTAACGACTGGCATCAGGTGATTCGTTTGGTGGTCTTCCACGACGCCAGCCTTACAGAGTTCTCCTTCGTAGTTTTTCGTCAGAGATGGAGCTGTGTTGTCTTGCCGTTTGTTGCCGAGAAGTTGTAGCTATGGTGGTAACGACTGGCATCAGGTGATTCGTTTGGTGGTCTTCCACGACGCCAGCCTTACAGAGTTCTCCTTCGTAGTTTTTCGTCAGAGATGGAGCTGTGTTGTCTTGCCGCAAGTGGCTGAGTTTTCGTGCGGATCTTCATATGACTCCCCACGATCTCTGCAGCGTGGGTTGGGTCGACGATTGTTTACGACGAAGTCTGAGTCGCCCGCTCTGTGTTCGGAGATGGCGATGACGACTGCTAGGCGAGAAGTGACGACGATGACCCATATGTGCTATCTTCGGATTGTGGCGGTTTTCGTCGTTTTTTCAATTAACTGGGCATTTTTTTTACCTCATTAATGGACGTGGCAAAATTTTCTTTCATTCCGTAAAAGAAAAGGAGAAAATGGTGATTTTGGAGGCCATTGGATGCTAGCTATGGGAACCGTGTCGTGCCGGAACTTTTTCTCCTGGCTGGGAGTGCCATTGCTGAAAGTTTAAGCTGGGGAGGAAATATCAACCGGAAACCACTATTCAGTGGCCAGTGAGAAACATCACCCTCAGAGACAAGTCAAGCCACCACCGTCCGTTGAGGAAGGCTATTTCTGGCATGGCGGTGTCAGTGTGACTCCTCACCAGAGCGCGTCGTCGCCCAGGATGGTAAAGCAGGGTTCCGTATGGACGAAGGTGCTAGACTGCTAGTGCGTGTGGCTACGGGTTGCAATGTCGGTCGGTTTAGCTGAAAGTTGGTGTTCCACACTCCCAGCTACACCGATTTACACATAGTCATCCATGCTTGCTTTTTCCAATGTTTTTACCTTGAGAGGTTTGTTTTGTGGTAATCTTTTTCCATATCCCCCCCCCCCCCCCCCCCCCCCCCTTTTTTTTTTTTGGCGGTGGATCAAGTTTTTTTTTTGAGCGGTGGATCCAAGTGCAACGAAAGGATGGAGAGAAAAGCATCGACGTGAATAAGCCTCCCGGCCCAAGTCGCACAACGGGAGACGGCCCATATGTGAGCAAAACAAGAAATTAGAACCTCTCACCATGATGGGTATAGCCGAGTCGGCCCAAACGGGAAAGGGCGACATTCTTTCCAGGTCTGCTTTTTCGTTTTTTTTTTGAGGCACACGCATGTAAGAAATCCCTTTTTTTCTTCCTAAAACAGAGTATCAAATCCCCTACCCCTCCATCCACCCCCCCCTCTCTCTCTCAAGAACAAAACAAGAGTAAAGCCATACATCTGTTCAAAAAAAAAAAGAGTAAAGCCATACATTTGCGGAGCTGTTTCTCTGTCCTACTCCCTCCGTTTCCTAAATATAAGTTTTTCTAGAGATTTTAATACTCCCTTCGTTTCACAATGTAGTACGCCCGCGTTTCCTGAGATCTAAGTTTGACCAAACATTTAACTAACAAGACCGACTGCAGCGGACGGCGGAAGGAAATACTCCCGCCGCAATCTGTCTCGTTGGTTAAATATATGATCAAACTTAGATCTCGGAAAACGCGGACGCACTACATTGTGAAACGGAGGGAGTATAGATTACATACAAATATATATAGATATATTTTAAAGTGCACATTCACTCATTTTGCTTCATATATAGTTTATATTAAAATCTCTAAAAAAAACTTATATTTACAAACGGAAGGGGTATATAGCACCTGTACAAAAGCCAAGGCGGCGCTACCTGAATGAAAAAACAAAACAACCTAAAGATCGCCGACCAGGGAATTGGCGATTCACAACCCCAAACTACCAAACCTGAACTTGGCTAAAGCGAAAGTACATCACAAAGCGCAAAAGCAAGAACCATCCAAGCGTGAGCCACAATCAACTACTTCTACCGTCCCACAATATAAGATCGTTTTTCAAGCTAACATAGCTTGAAAAACGATCTTATATTGTGGAACGAAGAGAGTACAACACAACCCAACTCACAACCATAACGACATCAACTGGTAGAAGCACCATGTGAGACTTAGACTTGTCCAACCACTGACCCCTCCCTTCCGACCCCGTCCTAGCGCCGCCTCCCCGGGAGGCGGCCGGGGCGGCGCACGTCCTCCCTCCTTTCGCCCCCTCCTCCTCCCCTCCCCCCGCGGACAGCCCCGGATCTGGCCCAGGTGGTGTCGGTGGCGGCGGGACCTTACCTGTACGTGGCTCTCCTTTTCGGGGACAGGGGACGGCTGCGGTGAGGCTTGGCTTGGCGGCGGCCCGACGACCTGGAGGCGGTGGCCGGCGGCGGGCGAGGTGGCGGCACTGCTCCTTGGCGGCGAGGCGGATTGGTGGCGCGGGGTGGCCAGCGGCGCACCCCGGGCCCAGATCTGGGCCCTTAGGGTCCCATATGGGTCCTAGCGGGCCGGCTCTGGCACGGCTTCGATGCCTATTGTGCGGTGAGGAGGAGGAGCAGCTCGGACATGGGGCGGCAGTGCCGATGGCGTGCCTTCTGTAGCGCGACGACGGAAGCTTTACGGGCATCTTAGGGCCTGGCCGGGCCTGTGGGCCCATGGGCCTGGTATGCTCCTGCTATTGCGTCCGGTCGGTTATCGTCATTGACAGTAGAGGTTGGGCCCTCCCGCGTGCCGACGGTGCTGCTGCCCTAGTCCCAGCTCCTCTTCTTCGTTGTGCAGGCCCCACTTCGCGGTGTCGTGGTGAGGCGATGTGGGAAGCTTCAAGACCGTGTTGGCGCAGGGTGGTGATCGGTATGGTGGCAAGCTCCGGAGCGCCCGAGGTGAAGGTTGGGATTGGGAGAAATCCCTGTCGGCCTGGCCGACACCAACGCGGTGGCACCTGAGGGTGCCGACGGACCTTCTTGGAGGGCGTCGGGGGCTACCCTTCCCTTCTCCTCGCCGCGTACCGGGGGAAACCCTTGGCAGCAGCGTCATCATAGTCGCGTCCCTTCTTGAAGATGTTGATTGGTACCGGCGCTTTGGAGTCTAGGACCTTGGTGGGAGATCTCCGGTGGGCGCAGCGGTCGTGAGGCTTCTTCGTTTTTGTTGATCCGTCGTTGTCGGTATCTGTTCCTTTTGTATTTTCTATTTCGTTTTCTTTAGGCGTGACTGTACTGCTTCCTCCTAAGCACCTATCATTGCTTGTATCGGTGTTGGTTGCTTTGTAATAGAAAACGGAGGAAATCCTTTTTCGGAAAATGAAACGTCTGTCATCAACCTCAAGATAAGACCACGCGCACAAGCCTAGATGCAACATCGCCGAGTAAAGAGACCGCCGGTCCAACTCAATCGGACCGGCCATCACTCGGACCATGGAAGGGGGACCATGAGGGGACACCACGACCAACGCACTCCACATTTTCTTTCATTCCCGTTTGCATTGGACTGTGTATCTTCTAGTAGATTCCGGACCCTTCTTTCTGCCAACCTGTAGATATTTTCTGAAAAATCTCGGGCATCTGCCGAATTCTGATCGAGGTCGGCGTCGGCGGAGTGGAGCGCCATCGCCATGATTTCCTCCCCGGCTATTTTTTTTTCGAAACGGAGGCAAAAGTTTTGCCTCATCTCATTAATAAAGAAGAAGAGAATTGCCCGGTTGATTAACGGAAAACCGGGCGAAAACCGTTACAACACGCCCAAAAGCGAAGGGCACCCCGGCCGACCTGACACCTACAAGACCCACACACACCGCCGAGGCGAGGACACCGTCGAGGTTGCCAGCAGTGTCATCGTCATCACCTCTCCCCGAGCAAGCGACTCCGACTCCAACGCAGACGACCTGCCCAGGCCCCTCCGAACGAACGACACACAGGAACCATGTTGGCCAATGCCAAACAATCGACCGGTGACGACGAAGACCAGGCAGCTCCGACCTTGATGACGATCATTGCAGGAGAGAAGGAGCACGTCTGGCGTCGACAGAGTCCAAATTGCCCATCGCCTGGCATCGTTGCCGCCGGGTTGCCCTGCAACACCGCAGCTCCGACTTCACGCTCAGGAGCAAGCTGACTGTCAATGACAAAGACCAGCCACAAACCCGCACATCCTGCCACCATCATCGTCGCCGCACAAGACGTGACGCCAGAATCTCCACACTGCCGGTCGGGCACCTGCCGACCGCAGCGCCGCGAACGTCTAGCCCATGAAGAGCGCGAACCGGATCCTAAGGTCTTCAAGACAACGCCCCAAAGGGGGAAGCGACGATGCCGACGCCGTTGCCCAGCCCAACCGGGCCTTAGGCTTTCACCTGAAGAGTTGGAATCGAGGGTGTGTAGGGAAGGTGGACTCCACGGCGACGCCTCCAAGGAGGTAACACGACGTCCACGGACGCCGACGCCGTCGGCCGGCCCAAGCCCGGCAAGCTTTCGCCCGGAGCACCGCCCCACACCACACCCCCACGCACCGCACCTCCGCTAGCCCGCCCACCTCCCACGAAGCCACCGCGCCGTGACCAAGTAGAAACCACCACAAACCTCGCCGCCGGCCTGAGACGCCGACAAGCCGAAACCGGCCAGATCCAGCCGCAGGCTAGCTGCTCCGCTCCGTGGCCGTTCTCGTAGCTGCATATTTATCTCTCAACTCGCCCAACATCTCTGACCATCTGACTGTAGCTAGCTTGCATGATGATCGAGTGGTAGACAGGTTACCTGATACAGCTAGTTGCTACCTGTGCTGCCTGTGGAGACTGGATCACTGGAGAGGAGTCCGGACCAGCTGACAAGGAAGGCCAGAAACAGCTAAGGCCATCATGGGGAGTTCCTCCGGCACACATATCTGAACCTGAATGCATATCGTGTGCGCCGCATTTGAACCATGCGCAGACGGATCCTGACGTTGCGCCGACCTCCATCATTCATCAGTTCGTGTTCGTATGTATATACTCCCTCCGTTCGAAAATAAGTGAAGTGGTTTTTGTTCGAAGGTACATAATTTTCACCAAGTTGGACCGTGACAGAACGAACAGTGTTTCTATGAATACTGCCGTCGTAAATTCTTTTTTGATTGTTATAGTGAAGTTTGTTTCAGTTGGTAGCTAGACTAGACGCTTCCTTGATTGATTTTTGGCCGCACGTTGAATTGCACACATGGAGAACGGGTGAAGGAACGAGGCCCCAAAAGGCGCTTTGGCTTCCTCCGGACCAGATATCCAGATGAGATCGAATCATCGATGGCCATACCCATACATATATTTGCCATGTTTATCATCACGCACGGCACACTCACGGTCGGTCAGGCTGCTGCCGGAGAAGTCGCGGATGAACCCGACGTCACAGGAAACTTGGTTCGACAACGACGATCGCTGCTGCTATCTAGCCAGCTAGCTACCAAAAGCCAGAACAGTGGGCGCAGGCAGGCCGTCCACACAATCGGGACGGAAGCGGTGCTGCCGCTGCATGCAACCAAGCCAAGCTACGATCGACCTGCATGTGCACATGTGCTCATCTCATCTCCACTCCACCCACAAAACGGGACGCGATGGGTGGCACGGCACCCACCCTCTCCTGCCGTGGACGCAGACACATGCAAAACCTTGTGCGGTAGCGGTGCTGGCACGTTGTAGCGACCATATTTTCGAAAACTCAACTCTGCATCCAGGCTCATCTGCTTCTTCTTCTTCTTTTGAGTTCCACTGCGTATGTGCCATGCTTTTCTCTCTCCATTAGACAAGTAGGGAATTTCTGCGTGATATGGTTGTATGATCGGCATTCGCCCGGCTGTCCGCGTACATTTGAGTGTTCATTTGAGGTTTGCCCTTAGAGATACCCTCTAGACCACCTTATAACTTATGCCATCTTCAATGCAGATCCTCAAATATTCGTCCTCCAATGTCCACGGACATTCGGTCGGACACCGGCCATACAATGCTACTATCACTCAAACTTCATTTTTTTATATTTAAAGTAGATGTTCACCATACATTTGGCATATAAATATAAAACCAATCTAATATAGTATCACGACGGCTGGAGTCTGTGAAGACACTTCCCTGCTGGGCACATCCGAGTGAGCTATGTGTTGGCTGGAGTAGCTGGGCCTGAGCGGCGACTGATGCGGCGGCGATGGTCTTGTATACTTCTTTAGCATAGAAGAAATCAGCATTGTTGCTCATGCTAGCCACCTTGTTCTGCTCAACGGCCTTATTGAAGGTTGTAGGGATCAATTAAGTATGTCTAGAGGGAGGGGGTTGAATAGACAACTAAACATAAACAAAAAGGACTCCTTTCTCAAACTTTAGTTTCCTTGGCAATTTTAGTTTTTTCTAGCAATCTATCAAGTACACTATGCATGCAAGTCTACGAGAGTGTAGGTAGCAAAAGTAAAGACAAAAAAGTGTAATTAGCGAGGTAGAGTAAGAGATATACAAACACATGTTGGCTCGGTGAAGATTTTTTCTGTGATTCGAATAGTTGGCACTATCTTCCATCCACATTGATTGAGGCTTCGATACACGAAGGACATAAGATCACAAGGATTATTGTTGCGAGATCCCACCAAGGGATGGTCCACGGAGGACATTCACTTATGAAGGGCCCACTACGGAGCAACCGACCTATTCCACCAACGCGTCCGCCCACGAAGGATTAGCCTCACTAATGGTTGATCTTCAGAAAGTAGCCGATCTCTGAGCCCTTACAAATTTCTTGGTTTATTCACAAATTTGAAGACCCCCAAGCACTTAGCCTATCTAGGAGGTGCACCCCCTCAAAAGTAACAAGAATTAAACTCTCTCAAGCTTTGGCTTTTGGATTCGAGAAGTAGGAGTGGAAATCAAGAGGGGATTAGATCTTTTTTTGAAAGAAGGTGATTGCCCGGCTTTAGCGAACTGAAGCCCTTCAGTGAGGGGATTAGCTCTCAAAGTATTCCCTTGGATGGTTGGAGTAGATTGACATTTGAAATCAGCATAAGGACGTGGAGTTCTCTCCCAGAACATAAGATGGGGTGGAGTTTGCTTCAACTAAACACGTGGGATAGGATGGTGTACAAGTAGGAGGGACCAGAAATCTCACCGTTAGCAACTTTATTACAAAACTTGCAGGCTCCAAAGTGATCCGCTCAGAAGCATCGACGTGAATAAATGAGTCAACCTTTAGATGGTTCATAATGTCCGACCGAAGATTGTTCGGACACTTTGAAGGGAACACTTCAGTAGTGGCACACTCTCTGTTATCGCTTTCCGACCAAATGGCTTCGGAAATTCTGATATGGCATCAGAAGGTTTGTCGGCTGCTTTGGTGAATTCAGATGGAATGATTCGTAGATCCGAGTGGAAAGGGTTTTGCAACTCTATATCTCGTGAACTGTTCAATGATTTTGATTGGAAGACCTCAAAAGCTCATAAACATGAAAGCAAGGTAGATATAGTGGAGGAACTTTGAAGGATTTTGAGGGGTTTAGATTTTGATATGTAAGCACATGGAGAAAGTACCTCATCACAAATCTGACAGGATTAAATCGGTCGACTCGAGGGGGGGAGCGGGTAAATAGACTACACATTTTAACTTCTTCTATTCTGACCCGGACTATGAATTTTAACGTGTAGCCAATTTCAGCGTAAAGCGAATAAAGTAGGTTCTCTAGATATGCAACTAAGTGTGAACAACCTATGGCAAGCAAGAAAGAAGGTAAACCAGGCAACAAGCTAACTACTCCCTCCATTCCCTTATACAAGGCCACTATGAAAAATACATTTTGCATCTATACCACCAATAGTAATCGAGACAAAAATAATGATGTTTCCTCATACTAGCAACTTGTTTAAATGTTTAAATACTTGCATGCATGTAGTCATAATGACACTTAGATACTACTTTTTTTCTCATTCCTTCCTTGCATGCATGCGTATTAATGATCCCGGTTAACGAAAAGGAAATTTGGCTTACAAAGCAGTCATTAAATTTTACCTTGGTACCTGTAATCTGAGTTTGTGGCCTTGTACAAAGGAATGGAGGGAGTATTATTGTTTCTTCCTTTAAACTACTCCCTCCGTCTCATAATATAGGACGTTTTTTGACACTACACTATTGTAAAAAAGTCCTATATTACGGGTCAGAGGGTGTATGTGTTTTTGGTTCAGGAAACCAGAAAAATTCTGTTAAGAAGTGCTTGTAGAAATCGTTAGTAAACCTTCATTTGGGTTCGATAACCTAGGGTAACCTCTAGGAAAAAATAAGCCATCTACCTTCGAAACAGGATCATATGTAATCAGGAATAAGGGGTTTTTCTATACCCCACAACCTCAAGAGAGCACTGCCCACATGAATGCCTCGTGCGCATGGGATCAACAAAGACGAAAACCTTAGACCATGCGTGCATGGGGAAGGACACCCCATGCGCACGGGGTGTGGTACCTGCAGACCAAACATGGTAGTGTAGCACTTTCACAGAAGTATCCCAATGAGTAATCGTCCCAACAAAGAGCGGAGCAGAGTATTTATGGAGGAGCTTCTGTCACACACAAGGTGTCACAGTTCTTGTGTGAAGTAACTGCTTGAGCTTCTGCAAATACTATTACTGTCATGGATAAAAGATAAACCAAATATGCTAATATAAAGAGAGTTTAAAAGTGTCTACTAAATAACTAGGAGAAATAAATAACAATAAAAAAAATATAGATCCTATTTCTTGCAATGAAGAGAATAGGTGCGGAGAGGTTTCAGTTCATGGTAATAATATATGAATTGTGCCAGTGCGACGGTAATACGAGTTACCTTGTATTGTACTCATAGCATTTGATATATCACTGCTGCAGATGCGTCCTATACAAACGGTTTTTACTCCTTTTCCGCGAAGGAGATTTAAACCGTCGTCTTGCCCGTGTGTGTGATATGGGGTCCATCCCACATGAGCCAGAAACTGTCGCCGATAGGTCCTCCTGTCACACACGTTGAGAAAAAAGAGCGCGTGTGCGATTGGGTGAGCCATCGCAAACTATTAAACGGGAGAAACTGTGTGAGATATTCTTAGCATCTCACATGGTTCCTAGAAGAAACCGTATAGCATAGGCTATCCATCACACACATTTTTTATGTGGAAACATTTGTGCAATATAGCCTAACGCAAACATTTGTCGGGTGGAAGCTGTGTGTGATTGTTCATTGATCCAACGCGCCTACTTTCAAGAAACTGTGTGGTTTTTTTGAGGTTATCGCCCACGGTGGTGTCCGAGAAACCGTATGCATTCGAAAACCCCAATAAGCAGGCTAATTCGCCTATTGTTGATAATCCATTTAGTAATTAAATTGACATTTCAAATCAAACAGACCATATATTTCATATTCGTATTATAGCAACCATGATTTCATAGCTGAATTACATCAGAGTTCAACATCAGATAGCTTCAGCACTCTGTTACATCATATATGCATATACTCCCTCCGTACCTAAATACAAGTCTTTTTAGAGATTCCACTACGGACTACATTCGGAGCAAAATGAGTGAATTCACACTCTAAAGTATGTCTATATGTCAGAGTATCCATCAAGAAAGCAAAAATGTGTATGCTTAGATAATCTTTCTAACATTTGATAAATAAAAGGCAAGGGGTAATGATCTTTTCTAGTAGCTTTGTTTAATTTCCTAAAATCAGTTACCATCCTATAGTCAGTCACTATCCTTTGAGGGATAAGTTTATTTTTATCATTAGGAACAACAATTATACCTCCTTTCTTAGGAACACAATGAATGGGGCTTACCCATCTACTATCAGCTATGAGATAGATTATACCCGCCTCCAGAAGCTTTAATATTTTAGTTCTTACCGCATCCTTCATTTTAGGATTCAAGCGGCGTTGATGACCGACAAAAGGTTTAGCATCCGGTTTCATATTAATCTTGTGCTGACATAGAGTGGGACTAATGCCCTTAAGATCATCAAGAGTATATCCAATAGCAGCCCGATGCTTCTTCAGAGTTTTAAGTAACCTCTTTTCTTCATGCTCTGAAAGGTTAACACTAATAATAACAGGATATATCTTCTTTTCATCAAAATAAGCATATTTCAAAGTGTCAGGTAATTTCTTTAGCTCAAACACGTGATCTCCCTTAGGTGGAGGAGGATCCCCTAAGATCTCAACAAGCAAGTTGTGTTTAAGGATAGGTCTTTGTCTAAAGAATATCTCATCTATTTCATTTGTTTCATTCATATGCATATCATTCTCATGGTCTAGCAAGTATTGTTCTAGAGGATCAATAGGAGGCACATCAATAGAAGCAATACCAATAATTTCATCTTTACTAGACAATTCTTTCTCATGTGGTTGTCTACCAAACTTAGAGAAATTAAATTCATGAGACACATCACCAAAGCTTACTTTAACCTTTTCTGTGACACAATTAATTTCAGCATTAACGGTATTCAAAAAAGGTCTACCAAATATAATGGGACAAAAACTATCTTGTTGTGAACCAAGTACTAAGAAATCAGTGGGGCACTTAATTTTTCCACACAGAACCTCAACATCTCTAACAATCCCAAGGGGTGAAATAGTGTCTCTGTTTGCAAGTTTAATATTGACATCGATATCTTCAATTTCAGCAGGTGCTATGTCATTCATAATTTCTTGATATGAGGTAAAAGGTATAGCACTAACACTAGCACCAATGTCACACAAGCCATGATAACAATGATCTCCAATCTTAACAGAAACAATGGGCATGCCAACAACTGGTTTATTTTTATCTAACTCACCCCTCTTGTTTCTAACAGGTTTTGCAATTCTAGTTGCTTCATCACAGAAGTAAATAACATATCCATCAATGTTATCTACTAGGAGATCTTTAACCATAGCAATCTTATGTTCTACATTTATTTGTTCAGAAGGTTTAGGTGTTCTAATATTGCTTTTATTAATCACAGTTGTAGCTTTAGGATGTTCCTAAATCCTAACAGGAAAAGATGGTTTATCAATGTAAGCAGTGGGCACAACTGGATTACATGGCAAACAATTGTTCCTTCATTAACCTTAATGGGTCCCTCTAAGAATTCTTCAATAGGTGGATGAAATTTAAACCACTTCTCATTAGGGATATCAACATGAGTAGCAAATGATTCACATAAAGAAGCTATTATCTCAGAGTCAAGCCCATATTTACAGCTAAACTTATGAAAAGTATGAGTTTCCATAAAAGATTTAACACAATCAAACTCAAGCTTTATACACGACTCTTTACCTTCGTCGAGTTCCGAATCTTCAGAGTTGCGTTTAATTCTTTCCAGAAGATCCCATTTGAATTCAATAGTTCTCTTCATGTAGGAACGAGTGGAAGAAGAATCGAGCATTAATTGATCATCATGAGAAAGCCGAGCATAAAAGTTTTGTATTATCATTTCTTTTGAGAGCTCATGGTTGGGGCAAGTGTGCATCATAGATTTAAGCCTCCCCAAGCTTGAGTGATGCTTTCTTCTACACGAGGCCAAAGATTATATATGCAATTCCGATCACGATTGACTAGATGCATAGGATAAAACTTCGGATGAAATTCCAGCTTCAAGCGATTCCGGTCCCATGATCCAATATCATCCAATAGCCTATACCAAATCAATGCTTTCCACTCCAAAGATAAAGGGAAAAACTTCTTCTTGACTTTGTCCTCGGATAAACCTGCAAGCTTAAATAATCCACAAACCTCATCTACATATATCAAGTGCAAATCAGGATGAGTTGTACCGTCTCCTACATAAGGATTAGCTACCAGTTTCTCTAACATACCCGAAGGAATCTCATAATAAATATTTTCAGAAATTTAAGTAGGTTGGGGAGCGGCTTTTGCCACTTCCGTTCGAGGAGAAGATACCACGAACAAACCACTCAAAGGATGACTATCCATAGTGACAAGCAACAGTAAATTTCAGCACGTACCGAAAATGTTTCCTTACCAAATTCCACTTACAAAAGGTGCTTCACTCCCCGGCAGCGGCGTCAGAAAAGAGTCTTGATGACCCACAAGGATAGGGGATCAATCGTAGTCCTTTCGATAAGTAAGAGTGTCGAACTCAACGAGGAGCAGAAGGAAATGACAAGAGGTTTTTAGCAAGGTGTTCTTTGCAGGTGCTATGAGTAACAATGATAGATAGTTTTGCAGCAAGATAATTCATAACAAGTGACAAGTAATATAGTAGCAAGGGTGCAGCAAGGTATCCCAATCCTTTTTATAGCAAAGTACATGCCTGAAAGTACTCTTATATAAAACAAGCGCTCCCGAGGACACATTGGAATTTCTGTCTTGTCATGTTCATCATGTTGAGTTGATTTGCGTTCGTTACTTTGATAATTTGATATGTGGGTGGCCCGGTGCTAAGGTGTTGTTCTTACTTGAACAAGCAACCCACTTATGATTACCCACTCTCACAAGCATCCGCAACTATGAAAGAAGAACTAAGATAATTCTAACCATAACATGAAACGTGTGGATCCAAATCAGCCCTTATGAAATAACGCATAAACTAGGGTTTAAGCTTCTATCACTCTAGCAACCCATCATCTACTTATTACTTCACAATGCCTTCCCTTAGGCCCATAACATGGTGAAGTGTCATGTAGTCGACGTTCACACGACATCACTAAAGGAAGCGACAACATACGTATCATCAAAATATCGACAACCTGATTACTTAGAACAAGACTTCTCCCATGTTCTCAGGAACAAAAGTAACTACTCAAAAATCATCACCATGTTCAAGATCAGTGGTTTAATAATGGTGATTAAGGATCTGAACATAATATCTTCCACCAAGTAATCCAACAAGCATCAACTACAAGATGTAATCAACACTACTAGTAACCCACAGGTACCAATCTGAGGTTTTGAGACAAAGATTGGAAACAAGAGATGAACTAGGGTTTGAGATTAGATGGTGTTGGTGAACATGTTGATGAATATTGGTTCTCCAATGAAGGAGGAAGCGTTGGTGATGACGATGGCTTCGATGTCCCCCTCCCGGAGGGAAGTTTTCCGGTGGAATCTCTCTGCCGGAGAGCAAAAGGGGGCCTCTGCCCAGGTTTCTGCCTCGAGATGGCGGTGCTTCATACTGAAAGTGTCTTCTTATTTTTTTCTAGGTCAAAACCCATCTTATAGCAGAAGAGGGAGGCCAGGGCACCTAGGAGGTGGTCCCAAGCCATCAGGGCGCGCCCAGGGGGGTGGGCACGCCTTGTTGGCTTGGCACCAACAAGTGGACCCCATATGGTGTATTTTTGCTCCAATAATTCACATATATTCCACAAAAATTCTCCGTGAAGTTTCAGGTCATTTGGAGTCTAGTGATTTTTCTGCCTTTTTCTTGGTTTTCAGGTCAAGAATTCTAGTTTTTGGCAATTTCCCTCTTAGTGATGTACGTTGTATATTCAAAGAGAAAAGGCATAAAAATTGTGTCATAAAGTGGAATAATAACCAAGAACAATATAAATATCAATAGGAAATCATGATGCAAAATGGATGTATCAACTCCCCCAAGCTTAGACCTCGCTTGTCCTCAAGCGAAAGCCAAACTTGATAATAATGACCACATAATTAGAGAGATAGAGGTGTCGATAAAAACAGAATATGGAAATGGGAGCATCATGAATATTAACATAGCAGCAAGGTTTTGATCATATAACTTCTCATAAACAAGTAACAATATATCCACAACATTGAAGTATGAAGCATAAACTTTATTGACAATCAACAAACTATGTTCTAAGTCATTGAGACGATGAATTCATTATATTTCAGAGAAGAGTCTATGTAAGAGCTTTGATTTTAGCAAGTTCACATACTTAACTATCAGTTAATCTTCTATGATTGCTAACACTAATTGCATATTTTTGGAGCTAGTGTTTCCATCGGACACATAGGAACATAGGGGCTTTATTGTTTTCGCCACCCAACTTATTTACCTCAAGGATAATGTCAACAATAATGACTCATGATCACCTACATCCAACTGGATATATATATCTGAATCTTTCCCCAACACATGATGCTTGCCAACTAAAAAATTAATAGATGGAAATAGGGATAATATTATTGACTCTTGCATAAAACTAAATACATGAAAGTAAAAGATAAGCCCTTCGTAGAGGGAAGCAGAGGTTGTCATGCACTTTTTAATTTTTGGATGTGCAAACTCTAAATGTAAAGGAACGTCACTTTATATTGTCCCTTATGATAGCAACCTTTATTATGCAATCTGTCGCTTTTATTTCCTTTCTATCACAAGATCGTACAAAGCTTATTTTCCCTTACAATAAAAGATCATACATATTTAGGAGCAATTTTTATTGCTTGATGCACTGACGACAACTTACTTGAAGGATCTTATTAAATCCATAGGTAGATATGGTGGACTCTCTCGGCAAGAAACTGGGTTTAAGGGTTATGGATGCACAAGTAGTATCTCTACTTAGTGTGAATTTTTGAATTGAAAAACAAAATGTGGTTACAAAATCTAAAAGGTCGGTGTTTGAATTGCTAGAACATTTTTCTTCGGTGAACATGCAACTATAGGAGTGGCGTGTTAAATTTTGGAATTATCTAGGATTTGTTTGGACATTTTTATACATCAACTGAGTTTTCTAAGCATTTAGTGTGCATGTTTCAAATTTGAACTGCACACACATGCTCCAGCAGACCAAATTGGGTTGAAAACTCATATATGTGTCCCGGGGTGCATGTTTAGTTCCAATCCAAGAAATGAGAATGAATTTCAAAGAGCTTGGCGTCGTGGATCGGCCGCAAACATTGAGAAGCTTGGTTTTTAAATTCCGAATAATCCAAAACTCATCTGAAATTCATGAAACTTGGCATGGTGTCATGAAATGGCGCCAATATGTGGTAAAAAAAGTTGTCCAATTTGGGAAAGTTTTGGCATAAGCTTCTTATAAACTAGAGCTTCTCACTAGAAGCCTCGTGGCTCCGATAGGGAACATGTCACCTTTGTGGACGAAATGACATTCATTGCCTCTTCTCCCCTTGATTTTTTTCCAGCGGCAACATGGATTATTAGGAGTGTCGTGTTAAAATTTGGAATTATCCAGGGTTCATTTGGACATTTTAATACATTAACTGAGTTTTCTAGGCATTTGGTGTGCATATTTCTAGACATTTTTGGTTGTCTGGCAAGAGGCCGATGTCGAGCTCTGAGCTTTGGTTGCCTGACATGCTTGGAATAATTAATGGAAGATAGCGGTGGACTAGTTCCGCGCACAGTGTCGCTGCGTTGCCGCAAGGGTCATATAGAGCTAGCCACTCGGTAGTGGCGGGAAACCGGCGAAGGAAGAGGCGGGAAGCATTGGTGTGGATTGAGGGACATGCGTATAACGCCATTAATTTCTACACTGGGCGTCTGTGTTCGTAGGTATCAGCTGGTGCTCGCCATTAACGGTTGTACTGGGGTCTGTTTCGGGGTTTCTCCTAGTTTATTATGCATGTAAATTGTTTATTGAGGTGTGCAAATGTTATGTAATTGCATGTTTAATTTGGTTATGCATCTTGTATTTATAAGCAAATATCTTGTTGTTCTGTAGTCAGAGCAAATCACATCGCGCGATTAAATCAACAAGCACAACGGTGATGATTTGAAAAATCACAGAAAATTGTTCACCACCAAGCATTTTCCCACATCACTCACAACTTATTAGCAGAAATTGTTTCTATTATTTTAGCTCATCGCATAGAGTTCATCCGAGAGACATGTATGATGTCTATCAGTCTTCACACACGATTCAGATAACTGACCTGTTTGTAGGGTATCACCATCTTGTTACGCCGAATCGTTTGTGTTATTTTGGCTCATCGCAAATAGTTCATCCGAGCGACCTGTATGCTGTCTATCACACACATCTTGATTTGTGTGACAGTTTGTGTTATTTTATCTCATCACAAACAGTTCATCTGAGTGGCATGTATGATGTCTATCGCACACATAATCATCTGAGGAATCGTTTGTGTTCTGTTAGATCAGCACAAACATTTTCGACTGAACTGTATGTCGTACATCGCACACATCTGTATTTGGTTAATTGTTTGTGTTATTTTGGCAAATTGCACAGAGTTCATGAGTACCCACTAGTGCAGAAAAGCTTAGCTATGGCGTGGCAAAAAGGGACCTGCTGGCGAGGACATCCTACGCCACCAATATGGCGCCACTGATAGAATTTAGTGGTGGCGTTGGAGACGACGCCAGTGGTATTTTGAATACCTATGACGTTGGACAGAGTTGCACGCCGGAACTGTCATATTTAGCTAATAAAAAATATGCAGGAATTTCCAAGAAATACTACCAGCTTTACAAAAGATACTTCCAGCTTCACAAAGTAAACGTTTCAGCAATTCCCAAAAGATACTACCAACTTAATTCACAAATTAAACTTTTCACCAAATTCACAAAATAAAAGTACCAACTAATTAACTTCTCATAATGTATCAATCTTCCCCTCTCGACACTACCTAGTTTCGCGTCTAAGGACTAACTTAAGCTCACGAAGCTTATTCCTATTCATCTGCCCCTCCATGATGTAATGGGCCTTCTCTGTCTTCAATTGAGTCCTCTCGGAATTCAGGACTTGTATTTCCTTCTTGATCTCAATGATCTCGAGGTTCAGCGACTCGATCTGCCCTTCGAGACTGAAAATCTTATCGTAGACAATAGCATTGTTATAGATAATCTGATCCTTCTCCTTCTCCAGGGAGTCATTCAACTCCTCTAAGGCCTTGATGGTACTCTGGCGTGACACGATGAGCTCGTGATTGAGCATGTCCACGTCACATGTCACCTGCACAACGGGTGCTGGAGAAGGCGGATCTCGTACGTATGCCTGGCAAGGGTTTCAAATCATCAACAATTAATTAATGGTTAGATATATGGAGATGTTTGCAATGCTCATGCATGTTTTTTGTAACATTATTTACATGTTTGGTGCTCACGTCGCCTTTATCTTCGGCATACCCCGACCAGTGACCAGAGGAGCCTATCCAGATGGTAGAGTCGGCCATGTTGTTTGGCTAAAGAATAAAGGCTATGGGAGTGTTTAATGCATGAAAAGAAGAAGTATCTTCTAAAATTAACAGGAAGAAGCATCAAACAAATTAAATAGAAACATAAACGATTGTAATTCTTATATTTTTGCTAAATGAACTATCAGGTTTCCAAATGAGAAACTAATTATGAGTGTGCTAGCTACATAAAAGGAAGAGGCGGATCAATTGTGTAGATACCTATTTTTTTCTATACCACTTTGAAAGCTCGATCGATAAATAATCATGAAAACATAGAACAAAACACTAATTGATAACCCACAAGTGTAGGGGATCGTTTGTAGCCTTTTTCGATAAGTAAGAGTGTCGAACCCAACAAGGAGCTAAAGGTAGAATTAATATTCTCTCAAGTTCTATCGACCACCGATACAACTCTACGCACACTAACGCTTACTTTAACTAGAACAAGTATGAAACTACTTTGCGGGAAAGAAACTAGAAGTACTTAGTAGGTGTAATAGATAGTTTTGCAAGGTAATAAAGAACAAGTAAATAAAAGTTAGGGGCTGTTTAGATAAAGATTAATAAGTAAGTTGTTTAGTAGAAAGCTTTTTGTAGCACGAGAGAAAGATTTGTCCCTAGGCAATCAATAACTAGACCGATATCATTGTTGCAGTTTTATATGAGGGAGAGGCATACGCTAACATACTTTCCGTACTTGGATCATATGCACATATGATTGGAATTCTAGCAAGCATCCGCAACTACTAGAAATTCATTAAGGTAAACCCAACCATAGCATTAAACATCAAGCCCCCTTTATCCCATACGTAAACAATCCCCTTACTCGGGTGTAAGCTTCTGTCACTCTAGCCACCCACTATAAGCGAATCATAAACATATTGCAACACCCTACAGCGGGGATCCCACACGCTTGGGTGACACGGCGGGCACCATAGGACAACACCAAAATAGAACATACATCTCAAACCAATCATGATCATCAATCAATCCACATGACAAAACAAATCTACTCAAACATCATAGGATAGCCACACATCATTGGATAATAACATATAGCATTAAGCACCATGTTTAAGTAAAGATTACATCAGGGAAGAGAGGTTTTACACCACTGCATAGAGGTGGAGGTATTTGGTGGTGACGACGGCGATGTTGTTGGTGTAGATCGCCGTCATGATGGATGCCCCAGCGGCGCTCCGGCGCCACTGGGAGAGAGGGGGAGAAAGCCCCCTCCTCCTTCTTCTTCCTTGGCCTCCTCCCTAGGTGGGAGGAGAGTTTCCCCTATGGTCCATGGCCTCCATGGCCTCCGGAGGGCAGGAGCCCCTCCGATATTGGATCTCTCTCTCTGTTTCTCTTTTGTTTTCGCGACTATTTTCTGACCCCTTCACCGTTTCTTAAATATCCGGAGATCCGTAATTCTGATCGGGCTGAGATTTTGAGGCGATTTTTATCGTGAAAATATCTTTCTTGCGGCGGAAGGAGAGCCCCAACCTAATTAAGGGGGAGGCACAAGCCATCAGGGCGCACCCCAGGTCGCGCCCTGTTGGATTGTGCCTCCCTTGGGCACCGTCTTGCGTTGATTCTGACTCCCAAAATTCACATATGTTCCAAAAAAAATCTCCGTAAATTTTTATCGCGTTTGGACTTCGTTTGATATGGAATTTCTGCGAAACAAGAAACACACAAAAAACAGGAACTGGCAGTGGGCACTGGGTCAATAGGTTAGTGCTCAAAAATAATATAAATTGGTAAATAATTACTCAAAAAGTATCCTAGAATAATAATATAATAGCATGGAACAATAAAAAATTATAGATACGTTGGAGACGTATCAAGCATCCCCAAGCTTAATTCCTGCTCGTCGTCGAGTAGGTAAATGATAAAAACAGAATTTTTGATGTGACATGCTACCCAATATGTAATATTTTGCATGTATGCTCATTGAGAAATGATGAATTAACAAACATTAACATAGTAATACTTATAAGCTCAAGCAACAAAATCATCAATCTTTCAAAGTATATGATCCTCAAAGAATGTTAACCCCCATTCATCTTATTATATTAGCAAGGCATGGCTCCTTCTTGACCACATTAATATAAATGTCAGGCACCACGGTGCCCAAGTCAGGCAATTGGATTGTACCTTTTCAATATGCATCAACTTTTTATTCTTCACGCAATACATGAGCGTGAACCATGAACATATCATATAGGTGGAATAGAATGTGGTGGTAGGTTTCAAAGGGGTAAAAGTGGAGAAGAAAGTCTCGCATCAAATCGGCGTATCAATGGGCTATGGAGATGCCCATCAATACATATCAATGCGAGGAGTAGGAATTGCTATGCAACGGATGCACTAGAGCTCTAAGTGTATGAAAGCTCGACTGAAGCTAAGTGGGTGTGCATCCAACTTGCTTGCTCATGAAGACCTCGGGGCATTTGAGGACGCCTGTCATCAGAATATACAAGCCAAGTTCTATAATGAAAAATTCCCACAAGCATATAGAAGTGACAAAACAAGAGACTCTCTATATGAAGAACATGGTGCCACTTTGAGGCACAAGTGTGGTAAAGGATAGTAGCAAAGTCCCTTCTCACATTTTCTCTCATTTTATTCATGGTGGGCCTTTTTTTCGCCTCCCCCATTTTTTCTGGTGGGCTCATTTGGCCTCCCCCATTTTTCATTTTTCGTCCGAAGTCTCATTCCGACTTGTGGGGGAATCATAGTCTCCATCATCCTTTCCTCACCGGGACAATGCTCTAATAATGATGATCATCACACTTTTATTTACTTACAACTTGATATGAAAAACTGATAGGATGATATGACTCTATATGAATGCCTCTGGCAGTGTACCAGGATGTGCAATGATCTAGCATAGCAAAAGATATCAAAAAATGGACTAGCGATGTAAATATCATGCTAGCTATCTTACGATCATGCAAAGCAATATGGCGATGGAAATACAAGTCATATGAAGTGACGGTGGAAGTTGCATGGCAATATATCTCGGAATGGCTATGGAAATGCCATGATAGGTAGGTATGGTGGCTGTTTTGAGGAAGATATAATGAGGCTTATGTGCAACAGAGCGTATCATGTCACGGGGTTTGGATGCACCAGCAAGATTTGCGCTGATCCTCGAGGTGAGAATGGGCAAGGCACGGTACCGAAGAGGCTAGAAAAATATGAATAGGTGAGATTGCGTATGTCCATGGTTTCACATTAGTCATAAAGAACACATATACTTATTGCAAAGTTTTATTAGTTTTATCACAAATCAAAGTACTACTCGCATGCCCTGAGGGAGGAGGTTGGGAGGAGTTAACCATACCGCACCTCCGACCCGAAACAACACTAGGATTTTAACGAGGAATAGAAATGCTCACACATCCTCACCATGCCTTTTTAATTTTTAGACAAACAAGAAGTTAACACCTCTTAATACTGATACTTCTACGAATCAACACTGATGCACTCACACCCTTTCACATTACCACATCCATATCATTAACCCAAAATTTCTCTTTAATGTGCTACATGAAGGTTTGATTACCACTCCTTGAATACCTATTATTTTTGGACTAGTCTTATAACCCATGCAAATTACCGTCACTGTTTATTAACTCTCAAACAAATATAAGTGAAGAACGAGAGTTTAATTCTTTCTACAAAAGACCTGGAAATGCTCTAATAAATATAAGTGAAGCAAAAGAGCATTCTACAAATAACGGTTTTCTATATGTAGAGAAACAGGCAACCAACTTCAAATGATATAAGTGAAGCACGTGAAGCATTCTATAAAGCCATACTCGAAAGATATAACTGAAGTGCAAAGAGCATTCTATAAATCAACCATGGACTTTCCCATACTAGCAGGGTGCATTGCTAAAAGGAAAATAAAAGGCACACGACGCTGCAAGAATTTACGCATATCATGTGAATAAAAAAAAACCAAAACATACCGATAGTTGTTGAAGAAGAAAGATGGGATGCCTTCCGGGGCATCCCCAAGCTTAGACGCTTGAGTCTCCTTGAATATTTACTTGGGGTGCCTTGGGCATCCACAAACTTGAACTCTTGTCTCTCCTTATTCTTCTCATATCGATACCTCCTCGATCTTCGAACACTTCATCCACACAAAACTTGACAGAACTTTCATTAGAAACGTTAGTACGTAATCATCAAATCTCATAATGTCCTGCCATAAAATTATTGCATAATTATAATCTAACATTAACCATTGTATGCTATCACAATTCTATGGCTCCCAAGTCATTGGGGCTCAACAAGAATTCAAACATAAGCACGCAAAGCAACTGTAACAGCAATCTGTGAAAAACATGACAGTCTGTAAAGATGCAGATGGAACGTATACTTCTGTAACTCGAAAAATTGTGAAAAATTATGAAGTAGTAAATAATTCGTATACAAATATTGTGTAAAAATTTAAGAATTTTTTCATGCTCCAGTAAAATATGAAAATTCAAACACTACATCAGAAGTTTCTGTTTTTACACAGCACATATCAAAAAATCAATTCAAACATCCTAAAGGTAATTCTTGGCACATTATTTTTATAATAAAATGGATTTGTACAAGGTGATAATTATTTTTGTTGAAAACTTGCTGTAATGAAAGTTCACAAAGTTTCCATGGGCATGAACAAAAGTTCAAGGACGTCCCCCACTTCAACGGTGCTCATCTTTCTCACTTTTCTCTTTTTGAAAAGGTTTTAAGTTCCCCACTTTATTTTATTTAAAATTATTTTAAAAGCACACAACAGAAATAAATGACTCTCTCAAACTTCCGGGTTGTCTCCCTTGCAGCGCTTTCTTTAAAGCCATTAAACTAGGCATATAGTGCTCAAATAATTGATCCACCCGGATCCCAAGGTATATCCAAGCCAATTTTAATTCACAATGATTTGTAATTAAGTAGTGAGCACAAAGTGATATATATCATGTGACAACGAAGTATAACTCTCTACCTATGCATTGGCATGTCTTAAAAGAACAATTCATTCACACAAAGTAAAGGCCAATACATAGCATAAGTAGTTTCTTGCAATTTTATAGTATTGGAAACATAAAGAGGTGAAGATTTGGTTCCTCTCTCATAATAATTGCAAGTAGGAGCAGCAAGCGCATACATATTATATTTAGCAAAATCATCATGTGTAATATTAACGCAACCCATCAATATAATCCTTAATAAGTGCAGACTTCTCCGATATAGTGTAGTTGGGAAAATTCAAAAAGATAATAGGACTATCATGTGTGGGTGCAATAGCAACAATTTCATGCTTAACATAAGGAACTATACCAAGTTCATCTCCATAAGCATAATTCATATTGGCATCATGGCCACAAGCATAGGAAGCATCAAGTTCATCAAAAAGGGATATTTCAAATGAATCCAAGGGATCATATCAATCATCATAGCATTCATCCTTCGGTTTGTACGAAGGGAAATTAAACAATGTATGAGTTGAAGAGTTACTCTCATTAGAAGGTGGGAACGGGTAGATAATCCGCTCTTCCTCCTTTTGTTCTTCGCTCTCCTCCTCATCTTTTTCATCTAATGAGCTCACAGTTTGAGGAATTTCTTCTTCCATAGATTCCTGCAAAATATTAGTCTCTTCCAAGGCAGCAGATATTCTCTCAATAAATTCAATAATATCAACATTGTATTCATAATTCTTAGAGCAATATTTAAGTATGGCAAAATTTTCAGGCCGCGCCCTGATGGCTTGTGGGGCCCTCGTGGCTCCTCCGACCCTAATTCCAGTCCTATAAAAGCACATCTTTGGAGAAAAAAACCAAAGAGAAGTTTTCATTGCGTTTCACGAGACGGAGCCGCCGCCACCTCCTGTTCTTCCTCGGAAGGGCTGATCTGGATTCCGTTTGGGGCTCCGAAGAGGGGAAATCGTTGCCGTCGTCATCACCAACCCTTCTCCATCAACACCGCCATGATGCTCACCACCGGGAGTGAGTAATTCCTTTGTAGGCTTGCTGGATGGTGGTGAGATTGGATGAGATTGATCATGTAATCGAGTTAAGTTTGATAGGGCTTGATCCCTAGTATCCACTATGTTCTGAGATTGATGTTGCTATCACTTTGCTATGCTTAATCCTTGTCACTAGGGCCCGAGTGCCATGATTTCAGATCTGAACATATTATGTTTTCACGAATATAAGAATGATTTGGATCCTATCTTGCAAATTGTATGCACCTATTACGTGTCCTGATCCGCATACCCCAAGGTGACAATAATTGGGATTCTTTCTGGTGATTACCGTAGTTTGAGGAGTTCATGTATTCACCATGTGTTAATGCTTTGTTCCGGTACTCTATTAAAAGGAGGCCTTAATATCCCTTAGTTTCCAATAGGACCCCGCTGCCACGGGAGGGTAGGACAAAAGATGTCATGCAAGTTCTTATCGCAAGCACGTATGACTATATACGGAATACATGCCTACATTACATTGATGAATTGGAGCTAGTGTTGTGTCGCCCTAGTGTGTAACTATTATATGATCAATGTCATCTAAATCATTATCCATCACCAATCCACGTGCCTACGCTTTACATATACTGAATCTAGCTAGGTTACTATTGCTACTGCTACTGTCACAACTAATACAAAATTGTTGCTGTCACTATTACTGTTACTTTTGCTACTACTATTTGCCGTGCTACTAAATCTTTGCTGCAGAGAGCTATCCCAGGTGCGGTTGAATTGACAACTCAACTGTCAAGGCCAATAAATATTCTTTGGCTCCCCTTGTGTCGAATCAATAAATTAGGGTGAAATACTACCCGTGAAGACTGTCGCAATCCCCTATACTTGTGGGTTATCATCAATCTCATCCAATCCCATCACCGTCCAGCAAGCCTACAAAGGAATTACTCACTCCCGGTGGTGAGCATCATAGCAACATCAATCTCAGAATGACGGCGACGAATCCCCCTCTCCGGAGCCCCAAACGGACTCGAGATCAGCCCTCCCGATGAAGAACTGGAGGTGGTGGCGGCTCTGTCTCGTAAAACATGATGAAATCTTCTCTCCTATTTTTTCTCCAAAGATGTGAATTTATAGGACTGGAATTTGGGTCGGAGGAGCCACGTAGGCCCCACAAGTCATCAGGCCGCGCCCAGGGGGTGGGCGCGCCCTATTGGCTTGTGTCCCACAGGCAACCCCCCTATGGTGGATCTTTGCTCCATAAGTCATTATTTATTCCAAAAATAATTCACAAAAAGTTTCGTCCAATTCCAGGAACTTTTATTTTTGCACAAAAATAACACCAAGGTAGTTCTGCTGAAAACAACGTCAGTTAGGGTTAGTTCCATTCAAATCATGCAAATTAGAGTCCAAAACCAGAGCAAACATGTTTGGAAAAGTAGATACGTTGGAGATGTATCAACCCCCCAAGCTTAACTCATTGCTTGTCCTCAAGCAATTCAGTTAATAAACTGAAAGTGATAAAGAAAACTTTTACAAACTCTTTTGTTCTCGTTGTTGTACACATGCTTAGCTAGTGTCCAAATTTTCAGCATAAATCATAAATAACCATATCCATGATAACAATTAAACATCATATTCACTCATGGCAATACATAACCAACTAGCGAGCAATAATAAGATATCTCATATGCCAACAATTTGTCAAAACAACCATGATATAGTATGACAACATGGTATCTCGCTAGCCCTTTCTGAGACCGCAAGACATAAATGCAGAGCACCTTTGAGGTTCAAGTAGCGACTAAACATTATAATTCAGGGTAGAAAAGATCCAGTCATGCTCACATCCAACATTAACTAGACTCAGTGCATAAGAATGACAATAGTGCTCTCCGGTCTGGTGCTTTAGTAAGAAGGTGATGACTCAACATAAAAGTAAATAGATAAGCCCTTCGCAGAGGGAAGCATTGATTTGCAGAGGTGCCAGAGCTCAAGGTTTAAAACATGATTGAAATTGTAGTTGTTGGGTGGTGCACTTTTCCTGTCAACATAACGACAAAGGATTTCAATATCTTCCATGCTAAACACATTATTGGCGGTTCCCAAGAGGAATTGTAAAGTTTACTGCCATCCACCATACATACACAAGCCATGGCTGACCAAATCCACGGATGCCCTTCAACATTTCAATTGTCCCGGGAGTTTTGTTTAATTAATTTTTTTGTAGGACCGGGCATCCTTTTTACCAGCCTCTCTCGTGCAATGATAGGCGAATAAACGCCCATCTTGAGAATAACCCACTTAGCATGGAAGATACTGACCGCCTTGTCGCTCCATGAGTGGTACGAGTGCACAAAACAGAAGTTTTATTTGAATATTAGAGGTGGCACATGCAAATTTTACTTGTAACGACAAGGTAATGCCGTATATAGGTAGGTATGGTGGACCTATGTGGAATAACTTGGCTTAAGGATTTTGGATGCACAAGCAGCATTCCCGCTTAGTACAGGTGAAGGCTAGCAATAGATTGAGAAGCCACCAGCTAGAGAGCGAAAACGGTCATAGTCATGCATTGTGAATAATTAACGTTGGACATAGTATGAGTAGGATATGAGCACTCTGAATTTAAACATCATGAAGGCTGCATTGGTTTTGAATCAACTACATGTTTGCACATGGGCCAAGTCAAGCCGCTCGAATTACTCAGAGGGAAATACCATACTACATGATACGTCCATTTTGCATCATGATTTCTTATTCATATTTATGTTATTCTTGTCCATTATTCCCTATTATCATACAATTCTTATGCCCTTTCTCTCTGAGTATGCAAGGTACATCACAAAGAGGGAATTATCTGGAAACTGGAATTCTGGACCGGAAAACTGAGAAAATGGCAAAAAATTCACCAGAATCCAAATGACCTGAAACTTCACGAGGAATTTTTATTGAATATATGTGAATTTATGGGCCAAAAATATACCAAAGGGGGACCACCGGCCAGGCACAAGCCAACAGGGTGCCCCCCAGGCCGTGCCCTGATGTGTGGTGGGGCCCTGGCTGGCCTCCCGACGCCCCTCTTCTCCTATATGGTGTGTTTTACCCTAAAAAAAATCATAAGGAACCTTTCGGGACGAAGTGTCGCCGTCTCGAGGCTGAAACCTGGGCAGAGGCCCTTTTGCACTCCGGCAGTCAAATTCTGCCGGGGAAATTCCTCTCCGGGAGGGGGACATCAAAGCCATCATCATCACCAACTCTTCCCCCTTCGTGGGAGGACCAATCCTCATCAACATCTTCACCAGCACCATCTCATCTCCAACCCTAGTTCATCTCTTGTATTTAATCTTTGTCCCAAAACCTCAGATTGGTACCTGTGGGTTACTAGTTGTGTTGATTACATCTTGTAGTTGATGCTTGTTGGATTACTTGGTGGAAGAAATTATGTTCAGATCCTTATTATTATTATTGCACCTCTGATCTTGAACATGTTGATGAGGTGTTAGTAGTTACTATTGTTCCTGAGGACATGGGAGAAGTCTCGTTATAAGTTATCGTGTGAAGCTAGTATTCGTTCGATATTTTGATGATATGTATATTGTTAATTCTCTTAGTGGTGTCATGTGAACGTCGACTACATGACACTTCACCATGCTATGGGCCTAAGGGAAGTCATTGTGGAGTAAAAAGTATATGATGGGTTGCTAGAGTGACAGAAGCTTAAACCCCAGTTTATGCGTTGCTTCATAAGGGGCTGATTTGGATCCACACGTTTCAGGCTATGGTTAGATTTATCTTAATTCTTCTTTCGTAGTTGCGGATGCTTGCGAGAGAGGGTAATCATAAGTAGGTTTTTAGTTCAAGTAAGAACAGCACCTTAGCACCGGTCCACCCACATATCAAATTATCAAAGTAGGGAACTCGAATCAACTCAACATGATGAACATGACTAGACAGAATTCCCATGTGTCCTCGGGAGCGGTTGCTTAATATAAGAGTACTTTAAGGCCTGTCCTTTGCTATAAAAAGGATTGGGCTATCTTGCTGCACCTTTGCTACTATTGTTACTTGTCATTTGTTATGATTTATCTTGCTACAAAACTATCTACTATCGTTACTTACAGCACTTGCAGAGAATACCTTGCTAAAAACCGCTTATCATTTCCTTCTGCTCCTCGTTGGGTTCGACACTCTTACTTATCGAAAGGACTACGAGTGATCCCCTATACTTGTGGGTCATCAAGACTCTTTTCTGGCGCCATCGCCGGGGAGTGAAGCGCCTTTGGTAAGTGGAATTGGTAAGGAAACATTTTCTGTACGTGCTGAAATTTACTGTAGCTTGTCGCTATGAACGGTCACCCTTTGAGTGGCTTGTTCGGGGCATCTTCGCCCCAAACTAAAGATGAGGAAATTGTTCCTCAACCTACTAAACCTACTGAAAATAGTTATTTTGAGATTCCTTCGGGCATGCTTGAAAAACTCTTATCACACCCATATGATGGAACGACTCATCCTGATTATCACTTGATATTTTTCGATGAAGTTCGTGGATTATTTCAGCTTGCAGGGTTGTCTGGAGACAAAGTGAAGAAGAAAGTTTTCCCTTTATCTTTGGAGTGAAAGGCATTAATGTGGTACAGGCTATTGGGCGATATTGGATCATGGGACTGGAATCCCTAGGAGCTGGAATTTCATCAGAAGTTTCATCCTATGCATCTAGTTCATCGTGATCGGAATTTTATTTATAATTGTTGGTCTCGTGAAGGAGAAAGTATCACTCAAGCTTGAGGGAGGCTGACGTGCTTGGACTGCGTCGGTATTTCCCCAAAGAGGAAGGGATGATGCAGCACAGCGACGATAAGTATTTCCCTCAGTTATGAAACCAAGGTTATCGAACCAGTAGGAGGATCACCACCACCCAATAAGCAGCACCTGCACACAAACAACAAATACTTGCAACCCGACGCGAAAGAGAGGTTGCCAATCTCTCTACGGTAAATAGATAGATTAGGTGGTGATAGATATGAGAGATAGATCTCTCAAGGACACAAATAAAAAAGAGTAAATATGCAGCAATATGTTTTTGGGTTTTTGGTTTTGTAGATCTGAAACAAAGATTGCAAAAAACGTAGATTGGAAAGCAATATGATAGAAAATTAGACCCGGGGGGCGTAGGGTTCACTAGTGGCTTCTCTCATGAGTATAGCGCACGGTGGGTGAACAAATTACTGTTGGGAAATTGATAGAAAATCGAATAGTCATGACGATATCCAAGGCGATGATCATTATATAGGCATCACGTCCAAGATAGATAGACCGACTCCTGCCTGCACCTACCTCTATTACTCCACACATCGACCGCTATCCAGCATGCATCTAGTGTATTAAGTTCATGGAAAAACGGAGTAATGCAATAAGAACGATGACATGATGTAGACAAGATCTATTCATGTAGGAATAGACCCCATCTTGTTATCCTTAATAGCAACGATACATGCGTGTCTTGCTGCCCCTTCTGTCACTGGGAAAGAACACCGCAAGATCGAACCCATCACAAAGCACCTCTTCCCATGGCAACAAAAATCGATCCAGTCGGCCTAACTAAACCAAAGATTCGAAGAAGAAATACGATGCTATAAGAAATCATGCATATAAGAGATCAAAGAAGACTCAAATAATATTCATGGATAGAAACTGATCATGAACTCAAAATTCATCGGATCCCAACGAACACACCGCAAAAGTTTACATCAAATAGATCTCCAAGAGACCATTGTATTGAGAATCATAAGAGAGAGAGAAGAAGCCATCTAGCTACTGCCTACGGACCCGTAGGTCTATGGTGGACTACTCATGCATCATCGGAGAGGCACCTATGAGGAAGATGAACCCCCCCCGTGATGGTGTTTAGATTGGATCTCGCGGTTCTGGAACTTGCGGCGGCTAGAACTGTGTTTCGTCGACTCCTCTAGGTTTTTTGGATTTTTTTGGAATTTATAGGCACGATAGTCGGTTGAGGGGGTGCCCGAGGTGCCCATCCTCCACCAGGCTGCGCCAGGGGGCCTCTGGCGCGCCCTGGTGGAGGGTGGCCACCCTGGGCCCCCTCTTCTGGTGTTCTTTGGCCCATCTTCTTTCTTCTGGTCCGTAAAAAATCCACAAAAATCCCCGCAGCGTTTTGTCTCCGTTTGGTACTGATTTTCTGCGAAGTAAAAACAAGCAAAAACAACAACTGGCACTTTTGCACTATGTCAATAGGTTAGTCCCAAAAAATGATATAAAGTTGTAATAAAATGATTGTAAAACATCCAAGAATGATAACATAACAACATGGAACAAGCAAAAATTATATATACGTTGGAGACATATCAGCATCCCCAAGCTTAATTCCTACTCGTCCTCGAGTAAGTAAATGATAAAAACAGAATTTTTGATGTGGAATGCTGCCTAACATGTTCATCATATTCTTTTCTTCTTTGTATAGAATGGACATGTGGACTTGTAAATGATTCAAAGCAATGGTCTAGTTTTAACATAATGACTTCAATACTCAAGCATGTCAACAAGCAACCATGTCTTTCAAAATATCAACACTAAAGAAAGTTATCCCTAGACCATCATGCTCAATCATTGATCCATTCATGAAACACACTCAAATATTAGCTATGCCCAATGCTCAAGTACGATCATAGTGCCCCCTAGTTGGTGCTTGTAAGAGAAGATGGGGACTCAAAGCAAAAAATGAAAATTGCATAAAGTAAATAGATAGGCCCTTCGCAGAGGGAAGTAGGGATTTGTAGAGGTGCGAGAGCTCAAGGTTTAAATTGAGAGAGAAAAATATTTTGGGTGGCATACTTTTCCTGTCAACGAAAACGACAAAGTAGCTCACAATACTTTCCATGCTAGATATATCATAGGCGGTTCCCAAACAGAAATTAAAGTTTATTCCTTTTTCCACCAAACTTTCACTTTCCATGGCGGGCCGTATCCACGGTTGCCTACCATACCAACACTTTCCAAGGAATTTATTATTTGACAACATAAAGTAAATATTATTTTTTTCTTTTTCATTTCGGGAATGGGCATCTCTATTACCGCCGCACTCTCGTGCAATGACAAGTGAATAAACACTCATCTTGAGAATAACACATCTAGCATGGAAAAATATTGGACACTCCCCACCGTTTCATGAGCAGTACGGGCACACAAAAGAGAAAATTTATTTTGAAAATTTAGAGATGGCACATACAAATTTGCTTGGAACGACATGGAAATACCGCATATAGGTAGGTATGGTGGACTCATAAGGCAAAACTTGGTCTAAGGATTTTGGATGCACAAGTAGTATTTCTACTCAGTACAAATGAAGGCTAGCAAATAGATTGGGAAGCAACTAAGCCAAGAAAAGAAAAATCACATAAGTGAGCATTGAACATAACTAACACCGAATAATGCACCACAAGTAGGATGTAACTACATTGCATAACTATTGACTTTCGTGCATGCATAGGGAATCACAAACCTTAACACCAATATTCCTACTAAGCATAATTACTCACTAAAATGACTCACATATTATTATCATCATGTTTCAAAACTATTACAAGTAATCAAGTTTAATTTGTCCAATGATCTTCATGAAAGTTTTTATTATATCCTCCTTGGATATCTATCACTTTGGGACTAGTTTCATATATTGCCATTGCTTTTTGGCAAGCTCAAACAAATTTAAGTGAAGCACATGAGCATAAAGATTTCATCTCTCAAAAAGGTATAAGTGAAGCATGAGAAGATTTCTTCAAAATTTTACTAACTCTCAAATTAATCTAAGTGAAGCATGAGAGTATTTCTACAAAAGCTTCCAAGCACACCGTGCTCAAAAAGATATAAGTGAAGCACTAGAGCAATTCTATAGCTCAAAAAGTTTAAGTGAAGCACATAGAGCAATTCTAACAAATCATAGCATGATTTTGGCTTTCTCAAATAGGTGTGTATAGCAAGGATACAAAGGAAAAACTAACAAACAAAGCAAGCAAAGATACAAGACGCTCCAAGCAAAACACATGATATGTGACGAATAAAAATATAGCTCCAAGTAAAATACCGATGGTCGTTAGAAGAAAGAGGGAATGCCACTCGGGGGCATACCCAAGCTTAGGCTTTTGCTACTCCTTATTCCTTCATCCAACATGATCTCACCCAAAACTTGAAAACTTCAATCACACAAAACTCAACAAAATCTTCATGAGATCCGTTAGTATAAGAAAGCAAATCACTACTTTAGGTACTGTTGTAAACCCATTCAAATTTTATAATTGCATTATACCTACTGTATTTTAACTTTACCATGGCTTATACCCCCCAATACAAACCATAGATTCATCAAAACAAGCACACAATGCAACAAAAACAGAATCTGTCTCAAACAGAACAGTCTGTAGTAATCTGTACTCTACCCACACTTCTGTAACTCTAAAAATTCTGAAAAATTAGGACAACGTAAGGAATTTGTATAGAAACACTGTGTTAACATTTCAGCTCAAGATCACGTTCCAGAAAAAAATGAAAATTCATATACTGGACGCAAAGTTTCTGTTTCAGATTCAGCATCACTTCTACTCATCCTATGAATCATCCTAACGGTTCTACTTGGCACAAACACTAAATAAACCATAAAAACACAATCATAACAGAGGCATAATTGTGTCAACACTCTAAAACAGAAAGTAAAAAGCTAAAATTTATTTATTCATTGGGTTGCCTCCCAACAAGCGCTATCGTTTTACGCCCCTAGCTAGGCATAATGGATAGATTCAAGTATTTTCATCTTTGGTTTTGGATCCATAGGATGCCCTCATGATTGATTCATATGCTGGCTTAATTCTTGTTCTAGGTAAGTGTTCCATACCCTTTCTCAAGGGAAATTGAAAACGAATATTGCCTTCTTTCATATCAATCACGCACCTATAGTGCATAAAAACGGTCTACCAAGTATAATGGGACAAGACGGATTGCAATCAATATCAAGCACAATAAAATCAATGGGCACATAATTTCTATTTGCAAGAATAATAAAATCATTAATTCTTCCCAAAGGCTTTTTAATAGTAGAATCCGCCAAGTGCAAATTAAGAAAACATTCTTCAATGTTGGTAAGACCAAGCACATCACATAGAGATTTCGGAATTGTGGAAACACTAGCACCCAAATCACACAAAGCAAAGCATTCATAATTTTTAATCTTGACCTTAATGGTAGGTTCCCACTCATCATGCAATTTTCTAGGAATAGAAATCTCCAACTCCAACTTTTCTTCAAAATATTTAATCATGGCATCAACGATATGTTTAGTAAAAGCTTTATTTTGCTCATAAGCATGGGGTGAATTCGACATAGATTGCAATAAAGAAATACATTCAATCAAGGAGCAGCTATCATAATTAAAATCTTTGCAATCCAAGATAGTGGGAACATCACTAGTTAAAGTTTTGACCTCTTCAAACCCACTTTTATCAAAATTTTCATCAAGATTCTCACCCTCCAAATTATTGGGACGCCTTCTAGATAAAGTTGACTCTACTTCAGTCCCTTCATTATCAATTTTAATATTACTAAACAAGGAATAAATAGAAGAAACACCAATCACTTTAAGATCTTCATCACTTTTATAACGGCAATCACTAGAAGACGATTTTTCTAAGATTTCTCTTTTAGCTCTAAGCATAGCGGTTCTTTTCTTAGTTTCATCCATAGAGACATATAAAGATTTAATAGATTCATCAATCTTAGGCACAAAAGCTTTCAACTTGAGATTTTCAACATCATGAGAAATTCTATCAATGCTTCTAGACATATCATCAATCTTATTCAACTTTTCTTCTATCGTAGTATTGAAAGCCTTTTGCGCATTGATAAATTCTTTAATATTACTCTCAAGATCAGAGGCGTTCCTATTATTATTGTAAGAAGAATTACCATAGGAATTACCATAATTATTAGAGGAATTTCCAGGAAAAGGCCTAGGATTAAAATTACTTCTATAAGCATTGTTATTGAAATTGTTGCGCGAGACAAAATTCACATCTACGGATTCACTATTTTGCTCAATAAAAGTAGACAAAGGCACATCATTAAGATAAATAGGAGCATTTTTACTAGCAACCAATTTCATCAAAGCATCAACTTTATCACTCAAAGTACTAATTTCCTCTATCGAATTAACTTTTTTACTAGTAGTTGCTCTTTCGGTATGCCATTGAGAATAATTAGCCATGATATTATCTAGCAATTTAGTAGCTTCCCCAAAGTAATCTCCATAAAAGTACCACCCGCGGTAGAATCTAAAAGATTTCTAGAGACAAAATTCAATCCCGCATAAATTTTTGTATGATCATCCAAAGATTCAAACCATGTGTAGGACAATTTCTTATCATCAAATTCATTCTTTCCCAAGATTTGGCAATATGTTCATGCTCAAGTTGCTTAAAATTCATGATTTGTGTCCTAAGGGAAATAATTTTCGCGGGCGGAAAATACTTAGTGATAAAAGCATCCTTGCACTTATTCCAAGAATCGATACTATTGCGAGGCAAAGATGAAAACCAAATTTTTGCACGATCCCGCAAGGAAAAAGGAAATAGTTTCAACTTGACAATATCATTGTCCACATATTTTTTCTTTTGCATATCACACAATTCAACGAACGTGTTTAGATGGGATGCGGCATCCTCATTAGGATTACCGGCAAATTGATCTTTCATGACAAGATTCAACAAAGCGGCATTAATATCACAAGACTTCGCACTAGTGGCGGGAGGAGCAATAGGCGTACTAATAAAATCATTGTTATTAGTATTGGAAAAATCACACAACTTGGTGTTTTCTTGAGTCATCGTGACTACGCAAACAAGATTGCAAAAAAGGAAGAGATCCGGCGAGAAAAAGGCAAACGAAAAAGAGGGCGAATAAAACGGCAAATTGGTGAAGTGGGGGAAAGGAAAACGAGAAGCAAATGGCAAATAATGTAATTGCAAGGAGATGAGATTTCTGATTAGGAACCTGGTAGATGATGATGGAGTCCCCTCGGCGCCTACGATAGGCACGTAGAAGAGACCGCTTCCTCCCCGGCAACGGCGCCAGAAATTCCTTTGACGTGCTTGGACTGTGTCGGTATTTCCCCAAAGAGGAAGGGATGATGCAGCACAACGACGGTAAGTATTTCCCTTAGTTATGAAACCAAGGTTATCGAACCAGTAGGAGGATCACCACCACCCAATAAGCAGCACCTGCACACAAACACCAAATACTTGCAACCCGACGCGAAAGAGAGGTTGTCAATCTCTCTACGGTAAATAGATATATTAGGTGGTGATAGATAGGAGAGATAGATCTCTCAAGAACATAAATAAAAAAGAGTAAATATGCAGCAATATGTTTTTGGGTTTTTGGTTTTGTAGATCTGAAAACAAAGATTGCAAAAAACGTAGATTGGAAAGCAATATGATAGAAAAGTAGACCCGAGGGGCGTAGGGTTCACTAGTGGCTTCTCCCATGAGTATAGCGCACGGTGGGTGAACAAATTACTGTTGGGAAATTGATAGAAAATCGAATAGTCATGACGATATCCAAGGCGATGATCATTATATAGGCATCACGTCCAAGATAGATAGACCGACTCCTGCCTGCACCTACCTCTATTACTCCACACATCGACCGCTATCCAGCATGCATCTAGTGTATTAAGTTCATGGAAAAACGGAGTAATGCAATAAGAACGATGACATGATGTAGACAAGATCTATTCATGTAGGAATAGACCCCATCTTGTTATCCTTAATAGCAACGATACATGCGTGTCTTGCTGCCCCTTCTGTCACTGGGAAAGAACACCGCAAGATCGAACCCATCACAAAGCACCTCTTCCCATGGCAACAAAAATCGATCCAGTCGACCTAACTAAACCAAAGATTCGAAGAAGAAATACGATGCTATAAGAAATCATGCATATAAGAGATCAAAGAAGACTCAAATAATATTCATGGATAGAAACTGATCATGAACTCAAAATTCATCGGATCCCAACGAACACACCGCAAAAGTTTACATCAAATAGATCTCCAAGAGACCATTGTATTGAGAATCATAAGAGAGAGAGAAGAAGCCATCTAGCTACTGCCTACGGACCCGTAGGTCTATGGTGGACTACTCATGCATCATCGGAGAGGCACCTATGAGGAAGATGAACCCCCCCCCCCCGTGATGGTGTTTAGATTGGATCTCGCGGTTCTGGAACTTGCGGCGGCTAGAACTGTGTTTCGTCGACTCCTATAGGTTTTTTGGAATTTATAGGCACGATAGTCGGTTGAGGGGGTGCCCGAGGTGCCCATCCTCCACCAGGCTGCGCCAGGGGGCCTCTGGCGCGCCCTGGTGGAGGGTGGCCACCCTGGGGCCCCTCTTCTGGTGTTCTTTGGCCCATCTTCTTTCTTCTGGTCCGTAAAAAATCCACAAAAATCCCCGCAGCGTTTTGTCTCCGTTTGGTACTGATTTTCTGCGAAGTAAAAAACAAGCAAAAACAGCAGCTTGCACTTTGGCACTATGTCAATAGGTTAGTCCCAAAAAATGATATAAAGTTGTTATAAAATGATTGTAAAACATCCAAGAATGATAATATAACAGCATGGAACAAGCAAAAATTATGGATACGTTGGAGACGTATCAGAGGCTTAAATCTATGTTGCACACCTGCCCCAACCATGAGATTTCAAGAAGTACTATTATGCAAAAAAAATATGCTCGGCTTTCTCATGGTGATCAAGCACTACTCGATTCTTCTTCTACTGGTTCCTTCATGATGAGGACTATTGAATTCAAATGGGATCTTCTGGAAAGAATTACACGTAACTCCGTAGATTGGGAACTCGACAAAGGTAAAGAGTCAGGTATAAAGCTTAAGTTTGATTGTGTTCAATCTTTTATGGAAACTGATGCTTGTTACAAGTTGAGTAATAAATATGGCCTTGTCTCTGACATAGTAGCTTCTTTCTGTGAATCATTTGCTACTCATGTTGATCTCCCTAAGGAGAAGTAGTTTAAATACCATCCTCCCATTGAAAAGCAATTAGAGAAACCTATTAAAATTGAGAAGGAAGAAATAATTTATAGCCATGTTGATCCAATTGTTCCTACTGCTTACATTGAGAAGCCACCTTTCCCTATCAGAATTAAGGAACACACTAAAGCTACAACTGTGGTTAATAAAAGTCACCTACACCTCCTGAACAAATAAATGTTGAGCCCAAAGTTGCTATGGTTAAAGATCTTCTAGTTGATAATGTTGATGGACGGGTTATCTACTTCTGTGATGAGGCTCCTAGAATTGCTAAACCTGCTAGAAACGAACGGGATGTGCTAGATAAGAATAAACCTGTTGTTGGCGTGCCTGTTATTTCTGTTAAGATTGGAGATCATTGTTATCATGGCTTGTGTGATATGGGTAGTAGTGTGAGTACTATTCCTTTTACCTTATATCAAGAAATTATGAATGACATAGCACCATCCGAGCTAGAGGACATTGATGTTACTATTAAACTTGCTAACAGAGACACTATTACACCACTTGGGATTGTTAGAGATGTTGAAGTCTTGTGTGGAAAGGTCAAGTACCCCACTGATTTTCTACTACTTGGTTCAGAACAAGCTATCTTTTGTCAAATTATATTCGGTAGACCTTTCTTGAATACTGTTAGTGCTGAGATTAATTGGGTTGCTGAGAAGGTTAAAGTAAGCTTTGGCGATGTGTCTCATGAATTTAATTTTTCTAAGTTTAGTAAACAACCACATGAGAAATAATTACCAAGTAAAGATGATATTATTGGTCTTGCTTCTATTGTCGTACCTCCTACCGACCCGTTAGAACAATATTTACTAGACCATGAAAACGATAGGCATATGAATGAGAGAAATGAAATAGATGATATATTTCTGAAACAAACGCCTATTCTTAAACACAACTTACCGGTCGATATTTTAGGGGATCCTCCTCCACCCAAGGGAGATCCCATGTTTGAGTTATAGACTTTACCTGACACTTTGAAATATGCTTACCTTGATGAAAAAAGATATATCCTGTTATTATCAGTGCTAACCTTTCAGAGCATGAAGAAAAGATATTACTTAAAACTCTGAAGAAGCACCGGGCTGCTATTGGATATACTCTCGATGATCTTAAGGGCATTAGTCCCACTCTATGTCAGCACAAGATTAATATGGAACCGGTTGCTAAACCTGTCGTTGATCATCAACGCCGCTTAAACCCTAAGATGAAGGAAGTGGTAAGAACTGAAATATTAAAGCTTCTGGAGGCAGGTATAATTTATCCTATTGCTGATAGTAGATGGGTAAGTCCTTTACATTGTGCTCCTAAGAAAGGAGGTATAACCGTTGTCCCTAATGATAAAAATGAACTTATCCCACAATGAATAGTAACTGGTTATAGGATGGTGATTGATTTCAGGAAATTAAACACAGCTACTAGGAAAGATCATTACCCTTTTCCTTTTATCGATCAAATGTTAGAAAGATTATCTAAGGACACACACTTCTGCTTACTTGATGGATATTCTGGTTTTTCTCAAATACCTGTGTCAAAAGAGGATCAAGAGAAAACTACTTTTACTTGCCCTTTTGGAACGTATGCTTATAGACGTATGCCTTTCGGTTTATGCAATGCACCTGCTACCTTTCAAAGATGTATGATGGCTATATTCTCTGATTTTTGTGAAAAGATTATTGAGGTTTTCAAGGATGATTTTTCTGTTTCTGGAACTTCTTTTGATGATTGCTTGAGCAACCTTGATCGAGTTTACGAAGGCATAGTACTTGGGCATAAATTTTTTGAGCAGGGTATTCAAGTGGACAAAGCTAAAGTGGACGCCATCGAGAAGATGCCATGCCCCAAAGATATCAAAGGTATAAGAAGTTTCCTTGGTCATGCTGGTTTTTATAGGCGTTTCATTAAAGATTTCTCAAAGATTTCTAGGCCGCTAACTAATCTTCTTCAAAAAGATATTCCTTTTGTTTTTGATGATGATTGTGTAGAAGCTTTTGAAATACTTAAGAAAGCATTAATTTCCGCACCTATTGTTCAACCACCTAACTGGAACCTAGCATTTGAGATTATGTGTGATGCTAGTGAATATGCTATTGGTGATGTTCTAGGGCAAAGAGTAGACAAGAAATTGAATGTTATCCATTATGCTAGTAAAACCCTAGATGCTGCTCAAAGAAATTATGTCATCACTAAAAAGGAATTTTGAGCAGTTGTCTTCGCATGTGATAAGTTTAGAGCTTATATTGTCGATTCCAAAGTAACTATTCACACGGATCATGCTGCTATTGAATACCTTATGGAAAAGAAAGATGTTAAGCCTAGACTTATTAGGTGGGTGCTTTTGCTTCAAGAATTTGATTTGTATATTGTTGATAGAAAGGGAGCTGAAAACCCCGTAGCAGATAACCTATCTAGAATGGAAAATGTTCTTGATGACCCACTGCCTATTGATGATAATTTTCCTGATGAACAACTTGCTACTATAAATACTTCACGTGGTACTCCTTGGTATGCTGATTATGCTAATTATATTGTTGCTAAATATATCCCACCTACTTTCACCTATCAACAAAAGAAAAAAATCTTTTATGATTTACGACATTACTTTTGGGATGACCCATATCTTTATAAACAAGGAGTAGATGGTATTATTAGACATTGTATGCCTGAGCATGAACATGAACAAATCTTGAGGAAGTGTCATTCTGAACCTTACGGAGGACACCATGCTGGTGACAGAACTGCACACAAGGTATTACAATCTGGTTTTTATTGGCCTACTCTTTTCAAAGATGCTCATAAGTATGTCCTTTCATGCAATGAATGTCAAAGAGTTGGTAACATTTGTAAACGTCAGGTAATGCCAATGAATTACTCACTTGCCATTGAACCATTCGATGTTTGGGGTTTTGACTTTATGGGACATTTTCCTTCCTCAAATGGGTACACTCATATTTTAGTTGCTGTTGATTACGTTACTAAGTGGGTAGAGGCTATCCCAACTAGTAGTGTTGATCATAACACCTCTATTAAAATGCTTAAGGAAATTATTTTTCCTAGGTTTGGAGTCCCTAGATACTTAATGACTGATGGTGGTTCACATTTTATTCATGGTGCTTTCCATAAACTTCTAGCTAAATACGGTGTTAACCGTAGGATTGCATCACCATATCATCTTCAGTCTAGTGGCCAAGTTGAATTGAGCAATCGAGAACTAAAATTAATCTTGCAAAAGACTGTCAATAGGTCTAGGAAGAATTGGTCTAAGAAATTAGACGATGCTCTGTGGGCTTATAGAACTGCTTATAAAAACCCCATGGGGATGTCCCCATATAAAATGGTGTATGGAAAATCTTGTCATTTGCCTCTTGAATTATAACATAAGGCTTATTGGGCAATTAAGGAACTGAATTATGATTTTAAACTTGCCGGTGAAAAGAGGTTATTTAACATTAGCTCACTAGATGAATGGAGGACACAAGCCTATGAGAATGCTAAGTTGTTTAAAGAAAAAGTTAAAAGATGGCATGACAAAAGGATTCAAAAATGGGAATTCAATGTAGGAGACCTTGTGCTTTTGTACAATTCTCGTTTCAGATTTTTTGCAGGAAAACTCTTATCCAAATGGGAAGGTCCATACGTTGTCGAAGAGGTCTACCGCCCCGGTGCTATAAAAATTAATAACTTCGAAGGCAAGAACCCGAGAGTGGTGAATGGTCAAAGAATCAAGCATTATATTTCAGGTACACCCATTAATGAAGAGACTAATTTCATCCAAGTAATCACACCGGAAGAACACATACGGGAGGCCTTCCGGAACACTCCAGAAACCTGAAAAAGGGGTAGGTATGTGATACGGTAAGTAAACAAACTCTAAAAATTCCAAATAAATAATTTCTGTTGGTTTTAGTATTTTAGAAAAATCCAAAAATAAAACGGAGTCAGGGGGACCTACGAGGGAGGCACAAGACAACAGGCACCCCCCGGGGCGCGCCCTGATGGCTTGTGCGACCCTCGTGTGCCTCGCAGACTCCGATTTCTTCCCGAACACGTATTCTGACCTAGAAAAAATCATTATATATACTCCCATATGTTTTGACCACCGCATTGCGAGTTTCTCCTCTGTTCTTGTTTCAAGCTATTTTTCTGACACATCTAGATCGCCATGACTTCCCCAAGTTCATCTAAAGACAAGTTCTTTGAGAAGGTCATCAACCCCTACTTGCCGGAGGTGATGAAGCACCCTCAAGCTATTGATATGTATGAGGGGGTGCTCCACATCTGGGATGTCCAAGGCCCCAAGAAGGAGGGAAGCGACAAGGCCAGGCTTGCAGAAGTGGAGCAGGAGATCTTCAAGTGCCAAGGGATGGTTGAACGTGGTCTGAGTGCTAATCACTCTATGATCACGGACTTCATCCGCGAGAACAAGCTTGATACAAGGAGCATAGGAGAAGCTCTCTTCAAACTTCAAGAGCGGATCGAGCACCTTCAAGATCAAATCTATGAACTCCAAACCCAGAACTGTGAGTATGACTCCAGATTTAAAAGGATGAGCCTCGCTGCTAATTTCAGGATTCCAGAGACAAGAGTTTCTTTCCATGATGGGGAGCCTATGCCTTGGAAGATGGAGGATTTCCGTACACCACCACCATCACCGAAGAACACTTGAGTACATGGGTATGGGCACAACCCCTAGCTTGTTCCAAGCTTGGGGGAGGTGCCCCGGTATAGTATCACCATCACTTTCCACCGTCATCTTTTATTTTAGTTTGATCTTTAGCTATTTCGTGGTTTAGAGAAATAATGTTTCAGATTTGCTTTGCTTAGAATTTTGCTTTGAGTTCTACCTATCCTTGTAATCGAGTGTGAGAGTTATATAATAAAGATTAGTTGAGTTCGTGTGCTTTACTCTCTTGCACCAAACATCATAGCATGACAATAAAAAGAATAGTAAAGACCATATGCTTATCCCATGGGAAGTAATGACTTCACATAAAAAGAAAGTATGAACTATGAAAATTGTTGGGAATAGAACAAACATAGCCTTAGTCATTGTTATAATCTATGCCAGATTATGATAGAGAGGAGAAGATCCACATACAAATATACTATCTTGGACATCATCTATGATTACGAACCCTCACCAAATATTAAATAATGATCAAGTGTTGAAGTTGGACATGGAAGACAACCTAATGGTCATGATTGCTTACATTTGCATAGAAGTTATATAAGCATGGATCCTTTAACATGTGATGCTTCCTTTAGATCTTTTGCTAGCCAAAATTTCCGCACCGAGTAGAGAGACTACTTGTGCATCCTTCAAGTAAGTTGTCATTGGTGCATTGATGTCTACTATGCAACTTTATTCTTGTAGACTCGTGTTGGGCCTCCAAGTGCGGAGTTTTGTAGGACAGTAGCAATTTTCCCTCAAGTGGATGACCTAAGGTTTATCAATCCATGGGAGGTGTAGGATGAAGATGGTCTCTCTCAAACAACCCTGCAATCAAATACAAGAAATTTGTTGTGTCCCCAACACACCCAATACAATGGAAAATTGTATAGGTGCGCTAGTTCAGCAAAGAGATGGTGATACAAGTGCAATATGGATGATAGATATAGGTTTTTGTAATCTGAAAATATAAAAACAGCAAGGTGGCAAGTGTAAAACAGCGAGCAAAACGGTGTATAAATGCTTGGAAATAAGGCCTAGGGTTCATACTTTCGCTAGTGCAATCTCCCAACAATGCTAACATAGTTGAATCATATGATCATCCCTCAACGTGCAACAAAGAATCACTCCAAAGTTCCTATCTAGCGGAGAACAATAAGATGAAATTGGTGTAGGTAGTAGAACCACCTCAAAGTTATTCTTTCTGATCAATCTATTGGACTATTCCTATAAGTGTGACAAACATCCCTAGAGTTCCTACTAGAATAACACCAATGATACATATCAATCAACCCTAATGTCACCTAGATACTCCAATGTCACCTCAAGTATCCATGGGTAAATTATGCGACATGCATCAAACACTTTTAGATTTATCATATTCAATCCAACACAAAGAACTTCAAGGAGCACCCTAAGATTTCTATCAGAGAACATGGTATGAAAACATGCAATCAACCCCTATGCATAGATCCCCTAGGTCACCAGAATACGCAAGTTGATGCCTCAACATATATCAAGTGAATCAATGGAATACCCCAATGTCACTACGAGTATCCCACGCAAGACGTACATCAAGTGTTCTCAAACCATAATATTCAATCCAACATAACGAGATCTCAAAGGTAAAGATTCAATTCATCACAACAAGGTAGCAAGGGAATAACATCATATGATCCGACTATATTAACAAAGCCCGTGATACATCAAGATCGTGCCATCTCAAGAACACAAGAGAGAGAGATTGAACACATAGCTACTGGTACAAACTGTCAGCCCCGAGGGTGGACTACTCCCTCCTCATCATGGCCTCCGCCGGGATGATGAAGATGGCCACTGGAGATGATCTACCCTCTCCGGCAGGGTACTGGAATGCCTCTAGATTGGTTTTTCGTCGATACAGAGAGTTGCGGCGGCGTAACAAGTGTTTCGGGAGTGCTTCCGATGTTTTTAGGGTAGATGTGAATTTATAGGCCAGAGAACGACGTCGAGGGACGCTCCAGAGGGCCACCACATATCTGGCTGTGCCCCCCTAGGGGCGCGGCTAGATATGTGGTGGGCCCTTGGTGCATCTCCTGGCCCTCCTCCGAAGCTTCTAGGTCTTGTATTGGTCCAAAAAAATCACCAAAAAGTTTCGTGCTATTCCGAGAACTTTCATTTTCTGCACAAAAACAACACCACGGTAATTCTGCTGAAAACAGTGTCAGTCCGGGTTAGTTCTAAATAAATCATATAAAGTGCATCAAAACAATATAAAAGTATTGTAAACATATGTGAATATGGCATGAATACTTTATAAATTATCGATATGTTGGAGACGTATCAGCATCCCCAAGCTTAATTACTGCTCGTCCTCGAGTAGGTAAATGATAAAAGAAATAATTTATGAAGTGTGAATGCTAGCTTAGTGAATAGTTTTGATCATTGGTAATTTCAGTCACTTTTCTAACATCATAACCAGCAACTTTTTCTCATAAAAAATATCATGATAGAGTAGCAATCAATTCACATGTCATGGTTCAAACAATGCATTCTATTGAAACTTAACAATCTATGTTCTTGGTCAGCAAACAATTTCAATACGTCATCAAGTCTAAGTAAGAGCTCCACATACTCAATTATAATATAGTCTTTTATGATTGCTAATACTCAAGGCATATTGTTAGAACAAACAACATCCATCGAACACAGAGAAAGATAGGGGCTTGATGTTTCGCCTCCCAACACACTTATCATAAAGATAATTGTCAACAATAATGAATCATGATCAAATATATTTGAGTGGATATATATGTTTGGGTCTTTCCCCACCACATGGTGCTTGCCACCTAATAGTTTGAGGTTGGAATAAGAAGTTGACTCAACATGAAAGTAAGTAACAAGAAAGTAAATAGATTGTCCCTTCGCAGAGGGAAGCAGGGATTTGCATATGTGCCAGAGCTCATTGTTTAAAACAGAGATGAATATGTAATTTTGAGTGGTCTGCCTTTCTTGTCAACGTCACAACAGAGTATTCAATATCTTCCATGCTAATCACATTATTGGCGGTTCCCAAACAAAATTTAAATTTTTACTCCCCCTCCACCATTCAAACACATTCCATGGCTGGCCGAATCCACGGTTGCCCTCCAAACAATCAACTTTCTAGGGGGAGTTTTTGTTTATTTATTTTTGGGTTATGTAGGACTGGGAATCCTTTTTACCAGCCTCTCTCGTGCAATGACAAGTGAATAAACACTCATCTTGAGAATAACTCGCTTAGCATGGAAGATAATCACTGCCCCATTGCTACTTCTCGAGCATGCGTTGGTTTTCCCTTGAAGAGGAAAGGGTGATGCAGCAAAGTAGATAAGTATTTCCCTTAGTTGTTGAGAACCAAGGTATCAATCCAGTAGGAGATACAAGCAAGTCCCCAATAGGTGTACCTACACAAATAATCAAACACTTGCACCCAACGCAATAAAGGGGTTGTCAATTCCTTCACGGTTACTTGCAAGGATAAGATCTGATAGAGATAGATAGAATAGATTGATTGAACGGAAAGTAAACTAAAAGTAAAAAAGATTGCAGCAAGATAATTTTGGTATTTTTGGTTTTAGATCTGAAAGTATAATATGGAAAATAGACCCGGGGGCCATAGGTTTCACTACAGGCTTCTCTCATGATGGCAAATAATACGGTGGGTGAACAAATTACTGTCGAGCAATTGATAGAAAAGCGAATAATTATGAAGATATCCAAGGCAATGATTATGCATATAGGCATCACGTCCGTGTCAAGTAGACCGAAACGATTCTGCATCTACTAGTATTACTCCACACATCGACCGACTCCTGCCTGCATCTAGAGTATTAAGTTCATGAAGAACAGAGTAACGCATTAGGTAAGATGACATGATGTAGAGGGATAAACTCAAGCAATATGATGAAAACCCCATCTTTTTATCCTCGATGGCAACAATACAATACGTGCCTCGTGAGGGAGTCCTGGTTTAAGGGGTCCTCGGGAGGTCGACCTATTGCTTATGGGCCGGACTATATGGGCCACTTGCCGGATACTAGATGGATTGAAGACCCTGTCTCCGAGAAGGAAGCTTCGAGGATCGTGGCTTGTCCTCCACGTTTGGAGTAGTGAATAGGCATGTTTATCCCTTCGACGTGTAACCAACCATGTGTAAACCCTAGGTACCCTCGGCGTCTATATAAGCCAGAGGGTTTTAGGTTGTAGGACAACAGAACTCATCTAGGGTTTTAGCTACTTGATCTCGTGGTAGATCAACTCTGTAATCCTCATATCATCAATATAATCAAGCAGGACGTAGGGTATTACCTCCATAGGAGGGCCCGAATCTGGGTAAAACCTTGTCCCCTTCGTCTCTTGTTACCATCGATCCAAGTCTCACAGCTCGGGACCCCCTACCCGAGATCCGCCGGTTTTGACACCGACATTGGTGCTTTCATTGAGAGTTCTGCTGTGATCGCCAGAAGGAATCGATGGCTCGCCTAGTCATTAACGAAGAGGTCCGCAGTACGGGCACTTTGGTCCCTGGACAGATCTTTGCTTTCGGCAGCATTGTGCTGCATGCCGACCCGACCGGCCATCTAGGCCGCGTTGGAAGTTTCGCCCCTGATCAAGAGGTCAGATTCGGGAACTTAGAGTTCTCCGTAGACTCTCGAGGCGATCTATCACTAACCGGGCTCGCAGTCTCGCCTGCCATGCCCGAAGACTCTGAGGCTTTAACCCCAGATCCATCTTTCGGCTCTGCCCACGGGATCCACCCCGGCGAGGGCCCGACTTTCAGTCCGGATCAGGTCATATTGCCCGACGTCCGGACATCTGTTCTTGCCGAACACTCTCCCCGCGCGGACGCATCGGAGGTTCACTCCGGAAGCTCTGGGCAGACCGGCCCGACCGAGCTCTCGATGCTCAACGAGGCTCTAGATCGGATCTCGTCGATGAAGATTACCAACGACCCAAACCCGATCTGTTCTCAGATCGGGCGTCAGACGGGTCAGGATGGATTTTTCGTCCCACCCACCACCCACTTGATAGCCACTGTCGAGGACTTAACCGACATACTAGACTATGCTTCCGAGGGAGCAGAGTACATGGATGAGGAGGATCACGCCCTCACCCCCGCTAAGACCGGGAAGTGGACTGCCACCTCCACATACGACGTCTATATGGTGGACACTCCGAAAAACGACGGCGACAAATCGGACGAAGCGCCGTCAAGACGCCGAAAACCGCATAAACGGTCAAAGGGAAAAAGGGGCGAAAATCTATTGATGGCACCGGGGACGGAGATACCCCGGAAGACATCGGCGGTCCCGAAATCCCCGAACACCCGTTAGAGGGTCAAGAGAGGACTGAAGACCGTCGCAACCCCGATGATCCAGATGATCCCGAGGACGACGACTACCTCCGCTCTATCGAAGGGGAGGACAATGCGAAAGCCGATGACTTCGCCATTCCTGACAATCCTGCAGATCAGGAGCTGTTCAGACAACAACTCATATCCACGGCTCGCAGCCTGAAAGCAAAAGAGCGGCAGCTCAAAGCCGAACAAGACGACCTCAACGACCGATGGACGAGAGTCCTCTCAGCTGAGGAAGGATACGGCACCGGTCTATCGGACCAACCTAAGAGCTATCCACGCAGAAGGCTGCTGCCACAATTCGATGACGAGCTCACTGATACGCCGTCTCCCAAGCATACCCCATACGATAAGCCAGACTGCCCTCCTCGAGGACGAGACAGGACGGCTGACGATACCGGCTATAGGCCGACGATACCCCGTAGACGGGGAAAGGAGCCACTAGAGCCCGACGACAGGTTCGACCTGCGACATGACCTGGACCACAGAGCGGGTCGTACGCGATCCATCTACGGATCCAGAGGATACTCACCCGACAGACGGGAAGGGTACCGCCCTTGGCTCGACCGTAACAATGAAGATCGGGAACGGAACCGAGCTAGGACAGACACCGATCACCGGCGTGACATAGCTCGGGTCAGAGGTGCCGCTCACCCACTGTGCTTCACGGACGAGGTAATGCGACATCAGTTCCCGGAAGGGTTTAAACCCGTAAACATAGAGCAATACGATGGGACAACTGACCCAACCGTATGGATCGAGGATTTCCTCCTCCACATCCACATGGCACGAGGAGATGACCTCCACGCCATCAAGTACTTACCCCTGAAGCTCAAGGGGCCAGCTCGGCACTGGTTAAATAGCCTCCCCGAAAACTCCATTGGGTGTTGGGAGGACCTAGAAGAGGCATTCCGATCTAACTTCCAGGGCACTTATGTCCGGCCGCCGGACTCCTCCGATCTAAGCAACGTCGTCCAGAAGCCAGGAGAGTCCACGCGGCTATTCTGGAATCGTTTCCTGACCAAGAAAAACCAGATCGTGGACTGCCTGGATGCCGAAGCAATAGCCTCTTTCAGGCACAATATTCGGGATGAATGGCTAGCTCGTCAGCTCGGCCAGGATAAACCAAGGACAATGTCCGCCCTCACATCACTCATGACCCACTTTTGCGCGGGCGAGGATAGCTAGCTAGCTACACGTAGCCACAACCCCGAGGACCCCGGAACCTCTGAAGTCCGGGATGGAAACGGGAAACCGAAGCGCAACAAGAACAAGCGCCGGCACAATAATAGTGATGCCGATGACACGGCCGTTAACGCCGGCTTCCGCAATTCCCGGCCTGGGCAGCGAAAGAAGCCTCCTAAAGGCAAACACGACGGACCTACCCCGCTGGACAAGATCCTGGAGAGGCCTTGCCAGATCCACGACACTCAGGAGAAGCCCGCCAATCACACCAACCGTAACTATTGGGTCTTCAAACAGGCCGGCAAGCTCGCATCCGAGGACCAAGGCAAGAGCCCACGTAGCGAGGACGAGGATGAACCCCGTGGTCCGATCGGTGGCGGACAAAAGAAATTTCCTCCAGAGGTAAAAACAGTAAACATGATATACGCCACCCATATACCCAAAAAGGAGAGGAAGCGCGCCCTTCGTGACGTCTACGCCATAGAGCATGTAGCCCCGAAGTATAACCCATGGTCGGCATACCCGATCACCTTCGATCGACGTGACCACCCGACCAGTATCCGTCATGGGGGCTCGGCCGCACTCGTCCTAGACCCGATCATAGACGGGTACCACCTCACTAAAGTCCTAATGGACGGTGGAAGTAGCCTCAATCTGATTTACTCAGATACGGTGAAAAAGACGGGCATAGATCCGTCAAGGATCAAGCCCAGTAACACTACCTTCAAAGGAGTGATCCCAGGCGTTGAAGCCCGATGCACAGGCTCTGTAAGCCTGGAAGTAGTGTTCGGCTCGCCCGATAACTTTCGAAGCGAGGACTTGATTTTCGACATCGTACCTTTCCGCAGTGGCTATCACGCCCTGCTCGGCCGTACAATGTTCGCTCGCTTTAATGTCGTCCCGCACTACGCATACCTTAAGCTCAAGATGCCTGGCCCTAGGGGGGTCATTACTGTCAATGGAAACACAGAGCGCTCCCTCTGAACTGAGGAACATGCATTGGCCCTGGCGGCCGAATTCCATTACACCGATGATTGGCAAGCGCCGACATCTGCCGTAAAGGCACCCAAGGATGGGAAGCGGGCTCGGTCTCAATCCGAAGTACCAGAACCTTCCTCTCCCCATAAATAGGGACTCACCCCCCATCGCACGGCCCTAGTACCGGCAAAGTACGTGCCGAGGAGGGACAACTTCGCGCTCAAAATTCCATGGGCAGCGGTGGGGAAAAGTATTAAAGGGTAAGTGTTCGGCTGGACCGAACTGTCACCGTCAACATGTCTTCGGACACATTACAGGTACCATAAAGTATCCACTACGGCGTAAAGCTCATTCACACTTCGGCGACTTCTCAAGACTTTTTGACAAAGCCCGCTCGCCGTATAGTACACCCATCGAGGTATACAACTCTTCGTTAGACGCAGGTGCGGACAAGCAACAAGGCATATCGAGGACGTCAGGTCACCTATCGAAGACCCTTGGCACAACCCCCTCCTATAAGACTTATATTTCATTTTTAATACCTGTAAACAGTTGTATCGGCAATTTGAATAACAAGAGTTGTTGAGTAAAATACAGACGTATCATGGATGATCACTTCGCTGTTTTTTGGCATACTCTCTATTTCTCCTTCTCTTCTTGCGAACCTGTCTGGTACACCTTTATGATGCAACCGGCTAATAGACCGGGGGCTCGACCTTAAAATCGCCTTAAGCACAAACTGATTTTTGTGTTCGGCGTCTTGGAATTCCGCTTTATATGCATTGCTTCCGAACTATGTCTTGGGTCAATAGTTGGGTTGCACGGCTCCTGTGCTTGCTCTTTTAAGTTCCGCTCGTTCGGCTAAAAGGGCAAAGGGAGAAACGCTGCGATTGTGTTTCCGGCTAGCTTGGTCAAGCACCTCAGCGGAGAAAGCCGAAAACTGACTATCATGGTACGCGAGAACTGGTCTGCGAATCCGAGCTTATGTAAATCTCGTCAGAGGTTACTCCGTGTCATACGATGGGTTTTGTATTCGTACAAACCATGTGATATAGGCTTCGGCCACGGTCATTCCGAACATCACGAACCCTGGGGGCTAGTCAACAGCCCCCTGCACTCCTTTCTCGCGCCCCTACGGCTAAGTGAAAGCAATAAAGCATTATGGTCCAATTGCCTTGTCCACCCCACACTACTGCCTTCGGGTGCCGATGGTTCGGCTCAGGGTCACAGTGCGATTGGAGGAGACACCTCGTGTAGTATCTACACGGGGGCTGAAGCCGACGACTCGCAGCTTTCAGGTTAAACGGCCACAAAGGAGTTATAAAGGATGGAAAACATACAAGACATGATAAACCATGCATTTTAAATATATACACATTGAAAAGTCTTCGGACATATCACAACAATTTATTCATACAAGTTCTCTCTCGAACACTGCGATTCTATGGCCCGAGCACCCTCCATAACTCCGGAGAAGTACAGCTCGGGGCGCCTATGCCCCTTTCCAGGAGGCGGAGGGGCGGTGGCTACCTTCATCGGATCCAGCCCCGGCCAGTGCACCTTGGCCTTCGGGAAGGTCATCCTAGCTCCCTCGATGCAGGAAGACCGCCTCAGTGCGTCGATCCGAGGAGTGGCGTCGCTGAGCTTCTGCACCAAGCCGAAGTAGCTGCCCGGCAGTGGCTCGTTGGGCCATAGCCGGATACAGAGATCCTTCATGGCCGGTTCCGCCATCCGGTGTAGCTCCACCAGCTGCTTCAGCTGCTCGATAAGGAGAGGAGAGCGCTCGGGGGCTTCGAATTGCGCCCAAAATAGCCGAGCTTCATCTGCTTCTCCCCGCGAAGCATAGAACTGGCTGGCGTCCGCGGCGCTCTTCTGGAGGTCCGAGCAGGCGCCTACGGAACGCCATACTTGGGTGAGCACTTTGAACTTGCTATCCCCGAAGATACACTGCAATGAATACGGCTTACAATCCATGATAGCTTTGGCCTGGCTGACCTCCTCTTCAAAAGACCGCCTATCCACCCGCTCCCTTTGGAGATTGGTTTTCAGGGTGGATAGTTCGGCGGCCTGCTCCTTGCCCTTCCGCTCCAGGTCCTCGCACTTTTGGCCGGCGTCCTTGAGCTCCTGTTGGATTTCCTCAACCTGAGCCTCGTGCTTGTCGCTGGTGGCTCTTAGGGCGGAGAGCGCGGTAGCCGCTTCTTTGGCCGCCGCCTTCTCCACCGCAGCCTCCTGCTTTGCCTTCTCAAGCTCAGCCTTGAGCTTCTCAATCTCCTTTGCCGAGGCTGCGCAAGCATTAAACATATCAAAAAACACTACTTTGACAGTACGGTAATGAAGAGTTTTGAATACTCTAATTCGACTTACCTTGCGCCTCGTCGAATCTCTTGTTTAGAGCGTCAAGCTCGTCCTCGGAGCTCTTGAGCTTCCGATTTAGCTCCTCTAGCTCAGCAGCGTTAGTAGCCGCTGCCGTCGATGAAGCCTGTAACAAACAAAATCATATAACGTTACAGGGGTTTACAACCTCCGAACTGTCACTAAAATGATCCTGTGTCCGGTCCTCTTAAGGGCTGATAGAACGATCCGAACACATATTGTCCTATGCACAGTTCGGATAAGGATCTATGTTTGACCCCCAGGTAAGTTTTTCCAAACTCACCTAGGGCTCGGGGGCTGCCGTGTATATAATCATAACTCACAGAAAATAACACTTCATAAAATAGAGCATTACATGGCTTACCTAGAAGCCCGTCAGGAGACCATTGAAGGCCTCCTTCAGTCTGTGGTCTACGGACTGAATGCTCTGCAAAACCCTATGGGTGCGGTGCTCCCCGGAGATGGAGGCGCTTGACAGAGCCTCCCCCATAGCCGGCCACCCATTTGTCGGTGGCGCCGGTGGGGATCGGTTGGCCCGATCTCCAATTGGAGATTGAACCGGTGCCTCTGGAGGGATGGTGCACTCCGGAGACCGCTTTGGAGGTGACGGGACATCTTCTCGTCCGGTCTCCTCAGTATTCGGGAGGGGCCTCTCTCCCGGGTCTTCGGCGGCCGAGGTGTTGGCCTCGGCCATGACATCATCACCCCTACCCCCGGTGTCCGCCTCCAAAGGCGCCTGTTGGGAGGACACCTCCGCGGCATCCTTCGCGGCGCCTGGAGGAGAGGGGTGTGACGCGGTCCCGCTCTCAGCTAGCTCGGCGGGTGGGGTCTCCCCGTCTGAAACTTGATCGGTGGGGAGGACTTGTGGTGGGCTGCAGGTCAATAAGCGTTCACATGTTAATAGTATTCGAAACTTAGCACTAATAGCTCGGAAAGGTCTTCGGATCTGTACCTTCGAGGTGGGGGCTTGACCCTGAGGTTCCTTCGCGGAACCCTCTCGAAGTCTTCGGACTCAGTATCCGAGTCCGAGCTGTCGCCGGACAGGGTTACTGGTGTCCGGCGTGCTTTCTTCGGGGCGGGGGGATCTAAGTCCTCCGGGGCGTCCGATGACGCCGCCCTCTTTCCTGCGAGGGGGGAATCGCCTCCCTCCTCACCCTCATGCTCCTCCTCTTGATTCGAGGAGGCATGGGTTTCTTCGGACGTAGCCTCCGGCTGGTCCCTGATGCGCAGGCCGGCTCGGCCTGGCTTCTTCTTCTCCTTCTTCTCTGGCGCCTTGTAAGGTGCCACGACGAACATCTCCAACAGCAGCGGAGACTTGGGGTCTTCGGGCTGTGGAGCCGGACACTTGATGCCCGTGGCTTTGCTCAACCATTCCTGTGAAAGGTGATCGGAAAACGCTTAGACTATCTTTAAGAAGACGTAGCCGATCAAATAAAACCGTGCTATACCTCGGGTGGGGGCTTGATGGCGCTCAAGCCCTTGTCCTCCTTCTTGCCCGGCCACTTCTCCTGCGCTTTGAACAGCGCCTTCCATAGCTTCTCCCGAGTGGTGCGGAAGAGCCGACGGATCGTAGGATCGTCGTCAGTCTGGTAAGTCCACATAGGAGAGGCCCGGCGCTGGCAGGGGAGGATACGTCGTCGGAGCATAATCATGACCACGCTGGTCAGATCAATGTTTTCTTTTATTAGGGAGGCGATGCCCCTCTGCAGGTCCTCCACCTCGGTATGCGACCCCCAATCAAGGCCCTTTCGAACACATGAGGTCAATCTGGTCGGGGGGGGGGGGCGGATCTGAATTCGGCAGGAACAGTTCCGCCCTCCTCCCTTTGCTCGGTGATGTAAAACCACTCTTTTGCCAGGTCTTGATGGTATCAATGAAGGTGCCGGACGGCCATACTGCGCCAGGGAGCTTGCTGATGACTGCCCCGTCGCAGTCTGCGTGTGCGCCTGCGACACACTTCGGCTTGATGTTAAATATCTTGAGCCACAGTCCGAACTGTGGTTCGACTCGCAGGAAGGCCTCGCAGACGATGATGAAGGCCGATATGTGCATGAAAGAGTTCGGCGGGAGGTCGTGGAAGTCGAGGCCGTAGAAGAACATGAGGCCCCTCACGAAGGGGTGGAGTGGGAAGCTCAATCCTCGGATGAAGTGGGGGATGAAGACCACCCTCTCACCTGGTTTGGGGGTGGGGATCACCTGACGCTCCTCCGCGACACGGTGGAAGACATTGGCGGGGAGGTAGCCGGCGTCCTTGAGGTCCCGGATGTCCTGGTCTGTGACCGTGGATGCCTCCCACTTGCCGTTGGAGCCGGAGCTGGCCATGGCTAAGCTCGGAGGGGGAAGAATGGAAAACCTAGATCTGGGCTCTGGAAGCTCGGAAGATTGGGGAAGCAGGGATGCGAATGGGAAGTGCGGATAAGCCTTGGGGTTTTCTTCCCCTTTTATTGGGCTTGTCGCCGTTTAGCCTCCCTTCACTGCGCCGTGAATCCCTCCGCTTCCCGAGACGTGCGTGCCGTTATACGCGCATGATTAAACATATCCCGTGTAAAACGGGGCACGATCTGTGCATTGATGGGTCGTGCTGACGAAAACGGCCTCGAACCGCGAAACAAGTCTTTGCGACTGGTCCGGTGGTCGTGGTGGGCCGTGACCTTTCGTCTGTAAGGGGGTCAGAAAGCACTATTGACTTCCTGACGTTTGGCCTTCAGGGCCGAATTATTTCTAATGTTCGGACGATCTATGATCGGAAAAACTACACGTCGTCGGAGGCCGAGCTTAACTCGGCTGGTTGTTGTTCGAAGAAATGAACTCGCCTCGCAAGCCGAAGACTCTGATCATTTGAAGCAGCTGGAGCTTGGACCCTTGGCGTTGGAGGCTAGTTCGGGGGCTACTGAGGGAGTCCTGGTATAAGGGGTCCTCGGGAGGTCGACCTATTGCTTATGGGCCGGACTATATGGGCCACTTGTCGGATACTAGATGGATTGAAGACCCTGTCTCCGGGAAGGAAGCTTCGAGGATCGTGGCTTGTCCTCCACGTTTGGAGTAGTGAACAGGCATGTTTATCCCTTCGACGTGTAACCGACCATGTGTAAACCCTAGGTACCCTCGGCATCTATATAAGCTAGAGGGTTTTAGGTTGTAGGACAACAGAACTCATCTAGGGTTTTAGCTACTTGATCTCGTGGTAGATCAACTCTGTAATCCTCATATCATCAATATAATCAAGCAGGACGTAGGGTATTACCTCCATAGGAAGGCCCGAACCTGGGTAAAACCTTGTCCCCTTCGTCTCTTGTTACCATCGATCCAAGTCTCACAGCTCGGGACCCCCTACCCGAGATCCGCCGGTTTTGACACCGACACCTCGCTACCCCTACTTTGTCACTGGGTGAGGACACCGCAAGATTGAACCCAAAACTAAGCACTTCTCCCATTGCAAGAATTACCAATCTAGTTGGCCAAACCAAACCAATAACTCGAAGAGACTTGCAAAGATATGAAATCATGCATATAAGAATTCAGAGAAGATTCAAATAATATTCATAGATAATCTGAACATAAACCCACAATTCATTGGATCTCGACAAACACACCGCAAAAGAGTATTACATCGGATAGATCACCATGAAGATCATGAAGAACATGGTATTGAAGAGCAAAGAGAGAGAAGAAGCCATCTAGCTACTAGCTATGGACCCGAAGGTCTGTGGTGAACTACTCACGCATCATCGGAGGGGCAATGGAGTTGATGTAGATGCCCTCCGTGATCGATTCCCCCTCCGGCAGATTACCGGAAAAGGCTCCACGATTGGATCTCACGGGAACAGAGGCTTCCGGCGGCGGAAAAGTATTTTCGTGGCTCTTTTTGGTATCCAGGGAATATTTGTGAATTTATAGGCCGAAGAATAGGGTTAGGGGGGCTGCCGTGGGGCCACAAGCCAGCCCCCCCTAGGGCGCGCCCCTGTGGCTTGTCGCCACACGGCGGCTCCTCTGCCTTCATCTCCAAGTCTTCTGGGTTGCTTCTGGTCCAAGAAAAATTATTTCGAAGATTTTATTCCGTTTGGACTCCGTTTAATATTCCTTATCTGCAATACTCAAAAACAAGGAAATAACAGAAACTGGCACTAGGCTCTAGATTAATAGGTTAGTCCCAAAAATAATATAAAATAGCATATTAATGCATATAAAACATCCAAAACAGATAATATAATAGCATGGAACAATAAAAAATTATAGATACGTTGGAGACGTATCAAGCATCCCCAAGCTTAATTCCTGCTCGTCCTCGAGTAGGTAAATGATAAAAACAGAATTTTTGATGTGGAATGCTACCTAACATATTTATCCATGTAATATTCTTTATTGTGGCATGAATATTCAGATCCGTAAGATTCAAAACAAAAGTCTAATATTGACATAAAAACAGTAATACTTCGAGCACACCAACAAGGCAATTGGTCCTTTCAAAATAACATGGCCTTAGAAAGTTATCCCTACAAAATCATATGGTCTGGCTATGCTCCATCTTCCCCACACAAAGTATCTAAATCATGCACAACCCCGATGAACAAGCCAAGCAATTGTTTCACACTTTTAATGTTCTCAAACCTTTTCAACTCTCACGCAATACATGAGCGTGAGCCATGGATATAGCACTATAGGTGGAATAGAATATGGTGGAGGTTGCAAGGGAAAAGGAGAAGATAGTCTCACATCAACTAGGCGTATCAACGGGCTATGGAGATGCCCATCAATAGATATCAATGTGAGTGAGTAGGGATTGACATGCAACAAATGCACTAGATCTATAAGTGTATGAAAGCTCAAAAGGAAAACTAAGTGGTTATGCATATGATGAAAAATTCCACTAGCTATATGAAAGTGACAAAATAGGAGACTCTCTATTATGAAGATCATGGTGCTACTTTGAAGCACAAGTGTGGAAAAGGATAGTAGCAATTGTCCCTTCTCTCTTTCTCTCATTTCTTTTTTTTCTTCTTTTTTTTTATTTTGGTGGGCATCTTTGGCCTCTTTTTTTATTTGGGCTTCGCTGGCCTCTTTTATTATTTGTAAAGTCCGGAGACTCGTCCCAACTTGTGAGGGATTCATAGCTTCCATCATCATTTTCTCTCATGGGACAATGCTCTAATAATGAAAATCATCACACTTTTATTTACTTACAACTCAAAAGGAAAGTTACAACTCGATACCTATGACAAAATATGACTCTATATGCAATATGAAAGTGATGGTGCATGTCATGAAAAACGGAACGGTGGAAGTTGCATGGCAATATATCTCGGAATGGCTATGGAAATGCCATAATAGGTAGGTATGGTGGCTGTTTTGAGGAAAATATATGGTGACTGTTTTGAGGAAGGTAGGTTTGGTGCACCGGCGAAAGTTGTGCGGTACTAGAGAGGCTAGCAATGGTGGAAGGGTGAGAGTGCGTATAATCCATGGACTCAACATTAGTCATAAAGAACTCACATACTTATTGCAAAAGTCTATTAGTTATCAAACAAAGCATTAGACGCATGCTCCTAGGGGATAGGTTGGTAGGAGTTAACCATCGCGCGCTCCCGACCCTCACACAAAGGTTGACAATCATTAAACAAATCATGCTCCGACTTCGTCACATAACGGTTCACCATACGTGCATGCTACGGGAATCACAAACTTCAACACAAGTATTCTTCCAATTCACAACTACTCACTAGCATGACTCTCATATTACCATCTTCATTATCTCAAAACTATATGCAAGGAATCAAACTTCTCATAGTACCCAATGCACTTAATATGAAAGTTTTTATTATATCCCTCTTGGATGCCCATTATATTAGGACTAAATTCATAACCTAAACAAATTACCATGCTGTTTTAAAGACTCTCAAAATAATATAAGTGAGGTACGAGAGTTCAATAATTTCTATAAAATATAACGCCACCGTGCTCTAAAAAGATATAAGTGAAGTACTAGAGCAACATTGCCTAGCTCAAAAGATATAAGTGAAGCACATAGAGTATTCTAATAAATTCAAGATTCAGCGTGTCTCTCTCAAAAAGATGTGTGCAGCAAGGATGCTTGTGGCAAACTAAAAAGAAAAGACTCATATCATACAAGACGCTCCAAGCAAAACACATATTATGTGGTGAATAAAAATATAGCCTCAAGTAAATTTACCGATGGATTGAAGACGAAAGAGGGGATGCCTTCCGGGGCATCCCCAAGCTTAGGCTTTTTGGTATCCTTGAATATTGCTTGGGGGTGCCTTGGGCATCCCCAAGCTTAGGCTCTTGCACTTCCTTATTCCATAGTCCATCAAATCTTTACCCAAAACTTGAAAACTTCACAACACAAAACTCAACAGAAAACTCATGAGATCCGTTAGCATAAGAAAAATAAATCACCACTTTAGGTACTGTTGTGAACTCATTCTTTATTTATATTGGTGTAATATCTACTGTATTCTAACTTCTCCATGGTTCATACCCCCCGATACAACCCATAGATTCATCAAAATAAGCAAACAACACATAGAAAACAGAATCTGTCTAAAACAGAACAGTCTGTAGCAATCTATAGACTTCGAATACTTCTGTAACTCTAAAAATTCTGAAAATTTAGGACAATCAGGGAAATTTGTATATAAATCTTTTGTAAAAATTTCAGATCAAAAGCACGTTCCAGTGAATTTACAAAATTCCTGGACTGAGAGCAAAACTTTCTGTTTTTCAGCAAAATCAAATTGCAAACATCGTAGACCATCCCAAAGGTCTTACTTGGCTCAACCACTAATTTAAACAAGAGAACACAATTATTACAGAGGTAATAATGTGTTAAAAACTCAAAAACAGAAGCAAAAACAAGAACATAAAAATAAAATTGGGTTGCCTCCCAACAAGCGCTATTGTTTAACGCCCCTAGCTAGGCATAACACAATAGATCTAGGTATTGTCATCTTTGGTATTGGCAACTTTTGTGAGGGCCTTCTCAAATCCGGGGGGTTCTATCCTCTTCCCCGGATTCGTAGAGGAAGGATCCATCTTAATATCCAAAATATCCAAACGCTTATTGCAAAGGGTAATCAAAGTATTCAAACGAATGAGGTTTCCATTAATATGTTTAAGGGGTTCGTGATATTGTTGTAACTCGACCAAGTGCTTATGTAAGTCACTCAATTTGTCGAGAATTTGAACTCCTTCTTGTGAGAAAGCAAACCCTTTGTTGGGTGGAGGAACCCCCCAAAATCCCCTCCAAAACTTCATAAGCAGCGTTCGCATCTAACTCAATAAAATTTCCTTTTGAGGCGAAATCTAAAAGCTCTCTATGATGCAAAGCCAATCCAATGTAAAAATTTCTAAGCAAAACTTTGGCATCTCCTTTTAGATTGGAGATACGATAAGATTCCATTAGCCTATACCAGGCATCTTTCAAATTTTCCCCTTGTTTTTGCTTGAAGTATAGGACTTCAAAATCTGGTGACAAGGGGGAAGTAGTAACGCTAGACATATCAACAAGTAAGAGATCCAGCGGGAAAGAGAGTGAATAAAAAGGCAAATCTTTTTGGAAAATCGATTTAGAAGTGGGGGAGAGGAAAACGAGAGGCAAATGGCAACTAAAGTAAATGCAAGAGATGAGTTTGTGATGGGTACTTGGTAGGCTTGATGTAGATCTCCCCGGCAACGGCGCCAGAAATCCTTCTTGCTACTTCTCGAGCATGCGTTGGTTTTCCCTTGAAGAGGAAAGGGTGATGCAGCAAAGTAGATAAGTATTTCCCTCAGTTGTTGAGAACCAAGGTATCAATCCAGTAGGAGATACAAGCAAGTCCCCAATAGGTGTACCTACACAAATAATCAAACACTTGCACCCAACGCATGATGGCAAATAATACGGTGGGTGAACAAATTACTGTCGAGCAATTGATAGAAAAGCGAATAATTATGAAGATATCCAAGGCAATGATTATGCATATAGGCATCACGTCCGTGTCAAGTAGACCGAAACGATTCTGCATCTACTACTATTACTCCACACATCGACCGACTCCTGCCTGCATCTAGAGTATTAAGTTCATGAAGAACAGAGTAACGCATTAGGTAAGATGACATGATGTAGAGGGATAAACTCAAGCAATAGGATGAAAACCCCATCTTTTTATCCTCGATGGCAACAATACAATACATGCCTCGCTACCCCTACTTTGTCACTGGGTGAGGACACCGCAAGATTGAACCCAAAACTAAGCACTTCTCCCATTGCAAGAATTACCAATCTAGTTGGCCAAACCAAACCAATAACTCGAAGAGACTTGCAAAGATATGAAATCATGCATATAAGAATTCATAGAAGATTCAAATAATATTCATAGATAATCTGAACATAAACCCACAATTCATTGGATCTCGACAAACACACCGCAAAAGAGTATTACATCGGGTAGATCACCATGAAGATCATGAAGAACATGGTATTGAAGAGCAAAGAGAGAGAAGAAGCCATCTAGCTACTAGCTATGGACCCGAAGGTCTGTGGTGAACTACTCACGCATCATCAGAGGGGCAATGGAGTTGATGTAGATGCCCTCCGTGATCGAATCCCCCTCCGGCAGATTACCGGAAAAGGCTCCAAGATGGGATCTCACGGGAACAGAGGCTTTTGGCGGCGGAAAAGTATTATCGTGGCTCTCTTTGGTATTGGGGGGATATTTGGGAATTTATAGGAGGAAGATTAGGGTTAGGAGGCCTGCAGGGGGGCCACAAGCCAGGGGGCGCCCCCCCCCCCCTAGATAATAATTTCACCTATTCTCAAAAACTTCATATCATGGAAACTATAGGATAAGTAGATAACAAAACTATGACAGCAATCTGTCCAAACAGAACAGTCTGTAGCAATTTATGAAAACAGTGTACGTCTGTAACTCAAAAAATTATGAAAATTTAGGACGTGATAAAGAATTTATATTACAACACCGTGTAAAAATTTCAGAAACTTTCCTCATTCCAGTAAAATATGAAAATTCAAATACTACAGAAGAAGTTTCTGTTTTTACACAGCACATATCAAACATGTCACTCAAGCATCCTAAGAGGCAATTCTTGGAACTTTTTATTGAAAAACAAGATTATAACCTAACAGAAAATAACAAAATATAATGATGATCCAAGCAAAGCACATATTATGTGACGAATAAAAATATAGCTGTAAGTAAGATATACAGATAATGTTGAAGACGAAAGAGGGGATGCCTTCCGAGGCATCCCCAAGCTTAGGCGCTTGAGTCTTCCTTAGATATTACCTTGGGGATGCCTTGGGAATCCCCAAGCTTAGGGTCTTACCACTCCTTATTCTTCTTATATCGGTGTCTCACCCAAAACTCGAAAACTTCAATCACACAAAACTTAACGGAACTTCGTGAGATGGGTTAGTATAGTAAATATAGATCATTCACTTAGGTACTGTTAAGACAAGATTTATAATTGTTCTCACATAATACCTACTGTATTCCAAAATTCACATAATTTATATCACTCAATATAAGCTATATAAGCACTTGAAACAAGCAAACTATGGATGCAAAAGAGAATCTGTCAAAAACAGAACAGTCTATGAAGATCTGAGTGAACACCATACTTCCCCGACTCTAAAAATTCTAAAAAATTAGGAAAACTCAGATCATGTGCATAGAAATTTTGCGTAAAATTTTCAGAACTTTTTGACGTTCCAGTAAAATCAGAGAAATTCTGTACTGGAGGCAAAAGTTTCTGTTTTGGCACAGAATCAAACTAACAAGTTTCCACACTATCCCAAAGGCTTTACTTGGCACTTTATTGGAATAAAACACACAAAACCTGATTAATACAGTAGCTTAATCATGTGAACATATAAAAAAATAAAAAGTAAAAGTGTTGGGTTGTCTCCCAACAAGCGCTTTTCTCCAAAGCCTTTTAGCTAGGCATGATGATTTCAATGATGCTTGCATAGGAATAGTATTTGAAACATGCAAAAGAGCATCATGGATCACATGGAAAGCACATTTAAGTCTAACCCACTTCCTATGCATAGGGATTTTGTGAGCAAACAATTCATGGGAGCAAGAATCAACTAGCATAGGAAGGCAAAACAAGCATATCTTCAAAAATTTGAACACATAGAGAGGAAACTTGATATTATTGCAATTCCTACAAGCATATGTTCCTCCCTCATAATAATTTTCAGTAGCATCATGAAGGAATTTCACAATATAACTATCACATAAAGCATTCTTTTCATGATCTACAAGCATAGGAAATTTATTACTCTTGACATAAGCATATTTCTTCTCATTCATAATTGTGGGAGCAAACTCAACAAAATAACTATCATTAGATACATGATTGACATAACCACATTTAATATTAAAATCATGATGACAAGTTTCATAGTTACAATTATTCTTTATAGCATACATATCATCATCATAATCATCATAGATAGGAGGCATGCCATCATCATAATAAATTTGCTCATCAAAACTTGGGGGACTAAAAATATCATCTTCTTCAAACATAGCATCCCCAAGCTTGTGGCTTTGCATATCATTAGCATCATGAATATTCATAGAATTCATATTAGCAACCTTGCAATCATGCTTTTCATTCAAGGAACTATCATGAATCACTTTATAAATTTCACAATTTTTAGATTCATGATTTTCAAGCAAGACCTTATAAAGACAATCTAGTGAACTCTCACTAGCAATTGTTCCAACATAATCGGGTCTTTTGAAAAGATTAGAAAGTGGATGAGGATCCATTTATCTTTATTTTGTAGTTTTCTTTTATAAAACCAAACTAGCGAAAAACAAGAAACAAAAAGATTTAATTGCAAGATCTAAAGATATACATTCAAGCACTCACCTCCCCGGCAACGGCGCCAGAAAAGAGCTTGATGTCTACTACACAACTTTATTCTTGTAGACTCGTGTTGGGCCTCCAAGCACAGAGTTTTGTAGGACAATAGCAATTTTCCCACAAGTGGATGACCTAAGGTTTATCAATCCGTGGGCGGTGTAGGTTGAAGATGGGTCTCTCTCATACAACCCTGCAATCAAATACAAGAAATCTCTTGTGTCCCCAACACACCCAATACAATGGAAAATTGTATAGGTGCACTAGTTCGGCGAAGAGATGGTGATACAAGTGCAATATGGATGATAGATATAGGATTTTGTAATCTGAAAATAGAAAAATATCAAGGTAGCAAGTGTAAAACAGCGAGCAAAACGGTGTATAAATGCTTGGAAATAAGGCCTAGGGTTCATACTTTCGCTAGTGCAATCTCCCAACAATGCTAACATAGTTGAATCATATGATCATCCCTCAACGTGCAACAAAGAATCACTCCAAAGTTCCTATCTAGCGGAGAACAATAAGATGAAATTTGTGTAGGTAGTAGAACCACCTCAAAGTTATTCTTTCCGATCAATCTATTGGACTATTCCTACAAGTGTCACAAACAGCCCTAGAGTTCCTACTGGAATAACACCAATGATACATATAAATCAACCCTAATGCCACCTAGATACTCCAATGTCACCTCAAGTATCCGTGGGTAAATTGTGCGACATGCATCAAACAATTTCAGATCTATCATATTCAATCCAACACAAAGAACTTCAAGGAGCACCCCAAGATTTCTATCGGAGAACGTGGTATGAAAACGTGCAATCAACCCCTATGCATAGATCTCCTAGGTCACTGGTATCCGCAAGTTGATGCCTCAACATATATCAAGTGAATCAATAGAATACCCCAATGTCACTACGGGTATCCCACACAAGACGTACATTAAGTGTTCTCAAACCATAATATTCAATCCAACATAACGAGATATCAAAGGGAAAGATTCAATTCATCACAACAAGGTAGCAAGGGAATAACATCATATGATCCGACTATATTAACAAAGCCCATGATACATCAAGATCGTGCCATCTCAAGAACACAAGAGAGAGAGAGAGAGATTGAACACATAGCCACTGGTACAAACCGTCAACCCCGAGGGTGGACTACTCCCTCCTCGTCATGGCCTCCGCCGGGATGATGAAGATGGCCACCGGAGATGATCTACCCTCTCCGGCAGGGTATTGGAATGCCTCTAGATTGGTTTTTCGTCGATACAGAGAGTTGCGGAAGCGGAACAAGTGTTTAGAGAGCGCTTCTGATGTTTTTAGGGTAGATGTGAATTATAGGCTAGAGAACGACGTCGTGGGACGCTCCAGGGGGCCACCGGGGGGCGCGGCTGGATATGTGGTGGGTCCCTGGTGCATCTCCTGGCCCTCCTCCGAAGTTTCTAGGTCTTGTATTGGTCCAAAAAAATCACCAAAAAGTTTCGTGCGATTTCGAGAACTTTCATTTTCCCCACAAAAACAACACCACGGTAATTCTGCTTAAAACAGCGTCAGTCCGGGTTAGTTCTAAATGAATCATATAAAGTGCATCAAAACAATATAAAAGTATTGTAAACATAGGTGAATATGGCATGAATACTTCATAAATTATCGATACGTTGGAGACGGATCATGCATAAGCAATAAAAATTGCCTTTAATCATGTATGATGTTTTATTGAAAAGGAAAATAAGCTTTGTACGATCTTGTGATGGTGTAGAAATAAAAGCGACGGGTTGCATAATAAAGTTCGCTATCACAAGGGGCAATATAAAGTGAAGTTCCTTTGCATTAAGAGACTGCACATCTAATCAAATAAAAGCGCATGATAACCTCTGCTTCCCTCTACGAAGGGCATATCCTTCACTTTTATAAAAAAATTTACTTCTACCCAAGAGTCATTAATATTTTTCCTTCTTTCAAGTTATAAACTCTTTTAGTGGCAAGCATCACATGTTGAGGAAAGATTCAAGTATATATATATCCAATTGAATGTAAGGAATCATGATTCATTATTGTTGACATTATCCTTGAGGTAAATGAGTTGGGTGGCAAATGAAGCCCCTATCTTCCTATGTGTCCGGCAAAAACATTAGCTCCAAAAATATGCAATGAGTGTCAACAATCATAGATGACTAAATGATAGTTGAGTATGTAGGTTTTCTACAATAAAAGCTCTTATATAGACTCTTCTCTTGAATATGATGAATTATGATTATCACCATGACTAAAAGCATCGTTTGTTGGTTGTCAAAAGGTTTATGCTTCATACTTCGATAATTGTGAAGAGATCTTTACTTGCTTATGAGAAGTTGTATCATGAAATGCTTGCTGCTATAATGATATTCATGTTGCTCCCATGTCCGTATTTTGTTTTTATCGACACCTCTCTCTCAAATTATGTGGTCATTACTCTCGAGTTCGGCTTTTGGTTGAGGACAAGCGAGGTCTAAGCTTGGGGGAGTTGATACGTCCATATTGCATCATGATTTCTGATTCATATTTATGTTATTCTTGTCCATTATTCCCTATTATCATACAATTCTTATGACTTTTCCCTCTGAATATGCAAGGTACATCACAAAGAGGGAATTATCTGGAAACTGGAATTTTGGACCGGAAAACCGAGAAAAAGGCAGAAAAATCACCAGACTCCAAATGACCTGAAACTTCACGAGGAATTTTTATTGAATATATGTGAATTTATGGGCCAAAAATATACCAGAGGGGGGCCACCAGCCAGGCACAAACCAACAAGGCGCCCCCCAGGTCGCGCCCTGATGTGTGGTGGGGCCCTGGTTGGCCTCCCGACGCCCCTCTTCTCCTATATGGTGTGTTTTACCCCAGAAAAAATCATAAGAAACCTTTCGGGACAAAGCGCCGCCGTCTCGAGGTGGAAACCTGGGCAGATGTCCTTTTGCACTCCGGCAGTCAGATTCTGCCATGGAAATTCCTCTCCGGGAGGGGGAGGTCAAAGCCAGAGCCATCACCAACGCTTCCTCCTTCGTGGGAGGACTAATCCTCATCAACATCTTCACCAGCACCATCTCATCTCTACCCCTAGTTCATCTCTTGTATTCAATCTTTGTCCCAAAACCTCAGATTGGTACCTGTGGGTTACTAGTTGTGTTGATTACATCTTATAGTTGATGCTTGTTGGATTACTTGGTGGAAGAGATTATGTTCAGATCCTTAATTATTATTATTATTGCACCTCTGATCTTGAACATGTTGATGAGGTGTGAGTAGTTACTATTGTTCCTGAGGACATGGGAGAAGTCTTGTTAGAAGTTATCATGTGAAGTTGGTATTCGTTTGATATTTTGATGATATATATGTGTGAATGAGTGAGTAAGGTTATAGTGTTGGACACACTTATCTGCAAGGAAGTCGGTGAGGCCGGTATTGTCAATGTAATGATTAAATTCCTCTTTGATACCCGCACCTCTCATGAACTCATCACATGGCCAACGACATGATTTAGCGTCGGCCATGACTATCAGGCTTGTCAGGGGTTCAACATAAGCTTGTCGTATCGAGCCCTCGCTCGACGACTCACCTAAAGTATGCCTTCTTGAGGAGCTCCTCCTAAAGAAACTCATCTTCCTAAAATTTCTGAAATTTTTGGGCCACAAAATTATGTCAATAAAACTTTGAAAGATTGATAGAAACTACTCATATGGGTACCTAGAGGTTATATCAAGCATTCATACTACTAGGAACTCAAAGAATTCAACATGCAAGCTCATTTTCAGTAGCACTAAGTGCAGCAAAATATGCAAACTATAAATCACTAAAGCAAAAAATAATTGGAGGAATGGGAGAGTCACATACCAAGGAGCAATTCCTCAAAACAGTTTCGGAAACGGAGTTCCAAGCAAAGAGATCGAAAATTTCAGTTTTAGAAGGAAGAACACGGGAAAGAGAGAGCTAGGGAATTTTTGCTGGAGGTAAGTGATGAAGTGAGACGAAGGGATAAGGCGGGGGGCTGTGGGCCCCACAAGCCATCAGGCTGCACCAAGGGGGGTGGGCGCACCCTGTTGGCTTGTGGGCCACAGGTGCACCTCCCTGATGTATTTTCAACATAAAAACTCTTAAATATTCCAGAAAAATTCATGTTCAAATTCTTTGGCAATCTGAGACTTTTTATTTTGGGTCATTTTTATTGCACAGGAAACTCAAAAAACGGGATAATCAAGCCAATTTATTTTACTTAACTAAAAATAACAAAGGATAAACTTGTGATACAGAGAGTTGTGCATACTAAATTCATCAATCACATGTCTTTCAAAAAGGATCCATTAATAAGGTTGATCATGTCTTATTAATAACCATTTCCGATTGACATGAGACCAAAGAATTTTCGTATCACACTAAGTTACCTCAACGGGGATTTGCATCTCCCCAACAATAAGATTATAATATTTCTTCTTGGCAGTAGGTAGAGGGATTTAAAAACCTTCAATGATGATTGTGGCACTAGGCTCAATGACATTAATATTATTAACCAAAGTTTGCTTCTTCGGAAAATGCACAGTATGTTGTTTGCCATTGACGTGAAAAGTAACCTTGCTTTTGTTGCAATCAATAATAGCCCCTGCAGTATTTAGAAAGGGTCTATCAAGTATGATCGACATGTTGTCGTCCTCGGGCATATCAAGAATAACGAAGTCTTTCAAGATAGTAACATTTGCAATAACAACAGGAACATCCTCGCAATTCCAATAGGTAAAGCAATGGATTTATCAGCCATTTGCAAAGATATATCAGTAGGTGTAAGCTTATTCAAATCAACTCTTTTGTATAGAGAGAAAGGCATAATACTAGCACCGGCTCCTAAATCACATAGAGCAGTTTTAACATAATTTCTTTTAATTGAGCATGGTATTGTGGGTATACCCGGATCTCCCAACTTCTTAGGTACTCCACCATCAAAAGAATAATTAGCAAGCATGGTAGCAATTTCAGTTTCAGGTATTTTTTTTCTTTTGTTGGAAATAATATCCTTCATATACTTAGCATACAGAGGCATTTTCAATATATCAGTCAAGGGAGTGCGCAAAAGGATGGGTCTAATCATTTCAGCAAAATGTTCAAAATCTTCACCGTCCTTACTTATAGAAGACTTACGAGGGAATGGCATGGGTTTTTGAACCCATGGCTCTCTTTCCCTTCCGTGTTTTCTAGCAACATAGTCTCTTTTATCATTGCGTTTAGTTTTGGGATGTGGGTTATCAAGATTTTCAGCGGGTTCTATTTCCACATCATTATCAGGTTCCTTATTACTATCTGGTGAAGCATCTATGTGAACATCATCATTATTATTATCATTTTCATTATCACTAGGTGCATGTGCACTACCAGATTGTGTCTCAGCATCAGAAACAGAAACATCATTATGGTTCTCAGCAGATTTTTCTTTAACAGGTTCACTAGAAGCATGCAAGGTCCTATCATTTTTCTTTTTCTTTTTCTTCTTAGATGGACTAAGTGCATCCTCATCATTTCTTTGAGAATCCCGTTCAATTCTTTTAGGGTGACCCTCAGGATAAAGAGGTTCCTGAGTCATTCTACCTCCTCTAGTCATTACTCTAACAGCATGATCATTCATGTTATTATTTATTTCAGCAAGCAAATCATTTTGTGACTTAGCAACTTGGTCTAGTTGGGTGTGAACCATAGGAGCATGTTTACCTAGACCCTTAACATCATTAGCAATTCTAAACATCAAGTCACTTAAGCGATCTATCATCATGGCATTACATCTTAATTAATCCTTGACATAATTATTAAAATGCTCTTTCTTAACAATATATTATCAAATTCATCCATGCATTGACTACGAGTCTTAGTATAAGGTATATCACTTTCATTAAAGGTACGAAGATAATTTACTTCTACTACCTATGTCGGGGTGTCAAGTCCATGTATTTCTTCGATAGGTGGAAATTTCTTGACATCTTCAGTTTTAATACCTTTCTCTTTCATAGATCTTTTTGCTTCTTGCATATCTTCGGGACTGAGGAATAGAATACCTCTCTTCATTTGAATTGGTTCCGGCGGTGGTTCAGGAAGTGTCCAATCATCAACATTTTGAAATATGTTATTCAATAGTTCTTCAGCTTGTCCAACAGTTCTTTTCCTGAAAACACAACCAGCACAACTATCTAGGAAGTCCCTAGAAGCATCGGTTAGTCCATTATAAAATATCAAGTATTTCATTTTTCTTAAGAGGGTGATCAGGCAAAGCTCTTAAGTAACTGGAGGAGCCTCCCCCAAGCTTAAGGATAAAGTAGTACCGCATGTTTTCCTCATGAGTAAACAAAGCAGCAATATCATTAAGTTTAGTGAGATGTCCGACAACAGTTTCAGTTTCATAACCATGGAAAGGATCAGATTCAACTATAGGGATTAACTCAGGGTCTACAGAGAATTCATAATCCTTATCAGTAACAAATATAGGAGAAGTAGCAAATTTAGGATCATGTTTCATTTTCTCCATCATAGATTTTTCTTTCAGTTTGCATAATAATTTCTTCAAGTTATCCCTATTCTCATAAGCAAGAAAGTCCCTAGATACTTTACCATCCATAACATAACCTTCAGGTACATAAGGCAATTCAAATCTATTTGGAGAGCGAGGTGTAATAGGTGATTCAAATCTTCATCAGTTTCAGCATTTTCAAGTTCTCTAGCTTTAGCGATATGAGCATCAAGTAATTCATTCAGTGGCACATTTTCAGTTTCATCATGTGTAGCAGTAGTATCATCATTAATTTCAGAAGTAGCATCATCAAGTTCATGTGACATATCGGAACGAGCAACAGGTGGTGGTGTTTGTTACGTCTCCAACGTATCTATAATTTTTTATTGTTCCATGCTGATATATTCTCATTCTAGGATACTTTTTGGGTCTTTATTTACCAATTTATCATATTTTTGAGCACTAACCTATTGACCCAGTGCCCAGTGCCAGTTGTTGTTTTCTGCAAGTTTTTGCCTTTTCAGGTTTACAGTACCAAACGAAGTCCAATTGCCACGAAACTTTTTGATGATTTTTTCTGGACCAAAAGAAGACCGAGAAGCTTCGGAAGGAGGTCGGGAGGCACACGAGGGCCCCACCACACATCAGGGCGCGCCCTAATGTGTGGTGGCCCCCTCGTGGCTCTTCCGACGTCCCTCTCTGGCCTATAAATTCTCTAATATCCTAAAAACCCTGGAGGCAGTCCCGAAACCCTTTTTACGCCGCCGCAAGTCTCTGTTCCTTCACGAGGTCATCTGGAGCTCCGTTCTGGCACCCTGCCGAAGGGGGATCGATCACGGAGGGCCTCTTCATCAACCTTGCTGCCCTAATGATGATGTGTGAGTAGTTCACCACAGACCTACGGGTCGACAGCTAGTACCTAGATGGCAATCTCTCTATCTTATGATCTTCAATACAATGGTCATCACATCTTCGTTTTGACCAATCTGATGTAATCCTATTGTGCGGTGTGTTTGTTGGGATCAGATGAATTGTGGGTTTATGTTCAGATTATTCATGAAAAGCATTTGAGACACCTCTGGTATATATTATCTCTTAATTGCATGATCATTATAGCTTCGTAATGCTCTCCGATCTATTGATGTGCTTTGGCCAAGTAGATTGATATTTCATCGGTGGGAGTGGTGCGTTGTGGTAGGTTCAACCTGGCAAGTTTCTATATCCCAGTGACAAAGTAGGGGACAAGATGCGTCTTTGTGTTGTTGCTACTAAGGATAAAACGATGGGATTTATTCGTATTGATTCAGTTCACTTTGTCTACATCATGTCATCGTTCTCCAAGCATTACTCTGTTTTACTTAATACTCTAGATGCATGCTGGATAGCGGTCGATGGGTGGAGTAATAGTAATATGTGCAGGCAGGAGTCAGACTATTTTCTTATGGACGTGATGCCTATATACACATGATCATTGCCGTGAAAATCGCATAACTATCCGCATTTCTATCAATTGCCCAACAGTAATTTGTTACCCACCGTATGCTGCCTACATGAGAGATGGCGCTAGGGAACACTATGGCCCCCGGGTCTATTCACTTATATATTTACAAACGCTACAATTACCTCGCTGCCTTTATTTACTTTTTATTTATTTTGCAATTTATAATTATAAACAATTATCTACACAACTCATTTGCATGCAAATAACGAGATCAAGGGGATTGACAACCCTCTTGCTCGCATTGGGTGCAAGTCGTTTGTTCATTTGTGTGCAGCCGCTGAAGACGGTTGAGGATTGATATTCCTATTGGTTTGATAAAACTTGGTTTCATAACTGAGGGAAATACTTACCCACTTTGTGCTGCAATTACCCGTTCCTCTTCACGGAAAACCCAACACAGATCACAAGTATTAGGAAGGATTTCTGGCGCCGTTGCCGGGGAATATCAACATCAACTACCAAGTAACTTCACACAAATTTTCATTCGCTTGTTCTTATTTTTATTTTCTATTATATTTAGCTTGTCACATAAAAATCAAAAATACAAAAATATTTACCTTTGCTTGTTACTAGTTTACTTCTTCGCTTGCTAGTTTACTTGTCTTGCTTGTTACTTTGCTAGCTCGGTCACCATGTCTCAAGATACTACTAAGTTGTGTGACTTCTCAAATACTAATAATAAGGATTTTATTAGTACTTCTATACCACCCGCCACTAGTGCGGAGGCTTTTGATATTAATGTTGCATTGCTAAATCTTGTCATGAAGGATCAATTTTTGGGAAGTCCTAATGAGGATCCCGCGTCACATCTTAATACCATTGTTGAATTATATGACATGCAAAAGAAAAAGGATATGGATAATAATATTGTGAAATTAAAATTATTTCCTTTTTCACCAAGAGATAAAGCTAAGGCTTGGTTTTCATCTTTACCTCGTAATAGTATCGGAATATGGGATATGTGTAAAGATGCTTTTATTGCCAAGTATTTTCCTCCTGCTAAGATCATCTCCCTTAGAAATTAAATAATGAATTTTAAACAGCAAGATCAAAAGCATGTTGCACAAGCTTGGGAGAGGATGAAATTAATACTAAGAAATTGTCCAACTCATGGCTTAAATATGTGGATGATTATCCAAAACTTCTATGCTGGACTAAACTTTGTGTCTAAAAATCTTCTAGATTCTGCTGTAGGTGGTACCTTTATGGATGTGACCTTAGGAGATGTCAGGGGGATTATCCCCGGGTAGGCTCAAGGAGGCGACTCAACATTTTAAAACAACAGGGCCGCCAACGCCCCTCTGTCCGGCCGCTCCGTCTGGCACCCCGTTCTGGCTGGCTCCTAAGTCCAGCCGGCTCCCTGCCCGGCTGCACCAGCCGGCTGCTCCGATCGACCCCCCGCCCGGCTGCTCCAGCCGGCCTGCTGCGCGAGGTCAACCACCACGTCCCATCGGACACGACATGAAGACACTATAGCCTGCGTCATGCGTCACTTCACTGCACTCCAATAGTAATGCACTGTAGCTGCATCATGTGTCACTTCGCATGTCCTCTCCAATAGTGTAGTTGGCCATGTGGGCCACCCCTTGTCCTCTGGGCCTCCCTTTATAAAGAGGCACCAGGGGAGCTCACCTCAGGGCAAGCCTCTCAAGGCACTCACGCCACACACTCTCACTCTCTCATTCTCTCATTCTCACACCCATGAGGCATGAGGGAAGATCTCTCACAGCTCCCTCTTCCTTCCCTAATTCAGCTCCAGGAGCAACTTTGTATTTCTACCAGACCCATCGCATATACACCAGACATGCAGGATTAGGGGTGTTATCTCCACACGAGAGCCCCGAACCTTTGTAAACCACCGCGTGCTACTACCCTATCCCGTCCGGATCCTCCACGACAGCCTTGCTCTCACCTCGATTAGCCACCCCCTGGCATCTGTTGTGAGAAAACGACGACAGTTGGCGCCCACCGTGAGGCAAACTGCTGCTGGAACCGCGGTCCGGGCGGGACAATCTTCATCATCACCACCGCAACGTCGCCGTCGTCTCTCCGGCGTCGCTTGGGGGCTTGACATCAACACGCCCCCGGGGCGAATGCGCGCGACGCCGCGTCCTCGCTTCCGTTTTTCGTCATCACCACCGCGGCGTCGTCTGCCCGCGCGGCCGCTCCCGCGTTCCTTCGCCCGTGCCCGGCTTCGACGCGCTTGCGTCGCCGTCGTCCGCTTCCCCAACCCCGCACGCGCCGGCGGCGGTGGCTCGCGGCCGTGACGGGCCGCCGTCGTGTTCTCATCGCGCTCACGCCGGCGTCTTCTGCGTCCCGGTGGCTGTAGCGGCCGATGCTCGTTCTCTGCATCACAGGAAAAATCCCACGCAGGAAAGCTCGCACTAGATCTCCTGCACAGAAAAAGCACGCTCACAGAAGCTCGTTTCCACTGTATCCAGCGTGAAATTTTTTCCACTCAATCCCCTCCTGCTGTACCACCTCGCCACCACCGGCGGCAGCAACGCCGACGCACTGCGCGTTCTCATGCGGCTCCGCCCGCACTTACCTTCTGCGCGCCCGTTCGCCTGAGCCGCCGCAGGTCGCCCCGTTGCTGCCCTCCACCGACTGGTGGGTCTTCGATGCCATTGTCGTCCGCCCGGTGACGGCCTCGTCATTTCCAGTCTCGACGCGCCTTCGCCGTCGTCCGTCCCGGCGACGCCGTCGGCAACTCCGGCCCGCTCCCCTCCGAGCTCGCCAACGGCCGCTTCCTCGCGACCCCCGGGGCGGAGCCGTTGCACCGGTGGCCCTCCGCCGCTCCGTCCCAGGCCCTGGCGTCGCTGCCTCGCCTCCGCTCCAGCTCACCGCGGCCGGCTGCGCTCCGTCTCACGCCCCGCCAGCGCCTCCCTCGGCCCGGAGCCCCGGGATCCTCCCATGGCCGCGCCTCGCTGCTTGTCGCCCCACCGTGCCCGTTCCGCCTGTGTGCCGGCGCCGCCCCGCCCTGCTCCACCACGCGCCCGCGCGCTCGGACATCGGCCCCATCCACGCGCCCGCGGGACCGTGTCGCCGCACCTACCCCGCGAGTCTGCGCCCCCCCCCCCCCCCCCCCCCTGCCGGCTCCGCGACCCCGCAGCGTCTCCGCCGCACCGGACACGCCGGCCCAGCCGCGCCCAGGCCTCCGCATCCCGTCGCCTGCTCCATGCCCACCGCATCCGCGCGCCGGTGGTCAGGGCCGGCTCTTGCTCCATTCGCCCGCGCGCCCGCTGGCCAGGGCCGGCTCTTGCTCCCGCGCGCCTTGGCCGGCTGCGGTCCCGTGCCGGCTGGAGAAAATAAAGGGGCGTCCGGCTCCCCACGCGGAGAGAGAGAAGACGAGAGTGAGCCGGCTACCAGTGGCGAATCCACAAAAAAATGGAGGGGGGGCTGGGCTGCCTATGTGGTGCACACATGTGTTGGGTTAGGCTAGCAAATAGTTGGATTAGGCCTTGAGACTAGTAGTAAAAATATTTTTTGCAGCATTAGAGGGGGGCTTAAGCCTGTTAAGCCCCCCTAGTAGATTCGCCCCTGCCGGCTACCCACAAAGATGCTCGCAAAAAAAAATTGATGACGTCCATGCATGCATGCAAGTGGTACGTGCGTGACTCATCCGGCTGCACTACTCACGTGCGTCATGGCCGGCTGCTGCGTGCGTGGCCGGTCGGCTGCATTACGTGTGTGTGCCTGGTCCCGGGCGGCTGCACTGCGTGCGTGCGCACCTGGCCGGCTGCCCGTCTGACCGGCTCCATGCCCGGCCGGCAGCGCAACATACGGCACGGCCCGGCCGCCCACCCGCCTCTGGTCCCGGTCCGCGCGCTCCACCGGCTCCTGCCTCACGCGCTCGGCCGGCTCCCGCGCTCCGGTTGCCCGTCGTCGACTACTGCTCCGCGGCCAGCTCCCGTCGCATGCGGCCCGCCGGCTCGCGCCTCCGTGCGCCCGCACCGGCCCCCGCTGCTCAACCGCTGTTGCCGACTGCCCACGAATACCAAAGGAGGCCGGCTCCCCAAAAGAAGTAGAAAAGAAGGCCAGTTGCGCCCGCCTGCGTCACCGCTTGGTCGGCTGGCCTACCTGCCTGCAACACCGACTGGCCGGTTGGCCTGCCCGCCTACTTCGACACCGGGCCGGCTCCAGCTGCCCATCCGCTTCGACGACCGATCACTCGGGTTCGGCCGCCTGGCACACCCGCCGACCTCCAGAGGCTCGGCGGCTACACCCAGCGGGTGCGCCGGCGCGCTTCGCTGGCAAAAAGCCGCACCGGCTACCATCGACAACAACCGCCTCACCGACACCAAAAAAGCAATGTGAGCTCTTCACCCGCATTATCTTCGTGCCGCGCACAAAAAACGGATACCCCGAGCGACCCTCGGGGGCCACCCCCGCATTTGCTTCAGCTACTTTACTGTTCACCCCGGCGCCAGCTAGTCTCGGCCCGGGGCTAGCCGTTTGGCCCGGTACGTTCTTCCCCAAGAAACGGCTTAGTAGCGTGTACGGTACCGAAGGCCCACTCTTTGTCTCGGCTACAGACCGCACCGCGGCTGTCCGGCTAGCGAGAGCAAAAGCTGGAGGTCACCACACGCGAAAAACGTCCGGGGGGGAAAACGGCTTGGGCGACAGGCTGGTTTCATTTGTGAGTACCTGCTCGGTCGAGTCTGCTCCCAGAGTTCGAGTACTGTACGCTCCACTCCGCGGCCCACTCTTCGCCTTAGCCACAGACCGGCTCCCGGCTGTTCGGCTGGCAAGAGCAAAAGCCAAAGAGCGGAGAGGACACGAAAAACACTTAAGGGGGCTCAGACGAAACCGAGCCGACACCCTCTGCATAAACTTGCACTACCAAAATCAAACATTTGATATATCTGCGCCGACTAACCTTGTCTTCTGCACGATCATTTCCATGAGGAACCCCCTCGCTCGGAGGCTTGGAAGCCACGCCCGGCAGCGCCCCGCGCTCAACAGCCGACGGACCCCGCGTCCGCCCCCGGCACGCCCCGCGCTCAACAGTCGGCTGGCCCCGCATCCGCCCTCGGCAGCGCCCCGCGCTCATCAGCCGACGGACCTCGCGTCCGCCCCCGGCAGGGCTCCGCGTCCATCAGCCGGCGGACCCCGCGTCCGCGCCCAGCAGCACCTAGCGCTCGACGGCTGGCGGACCCCGCGTCCGCCCCCGCCAGGGCCCCGCGCCCACTAGCCGGCGGACCCTGCGTCCACGGCCGGCAGCGCCTCGCGCGCAAAAGCCGGCGGACCCCGTGTCCGCCCTCGGCAAGGCTCCGCGCCCACTAGCCGGCGGACCCTGCGTCCGCGCCTGGCAGCGCCTCGCGCGCAAAAGCCGGCAGACCCCGCGTCCGCCCTCGGCAAGGCTCCGCGCCCATCAGCCGGCGGACCCCGCGTCCGCGCCCGGCAGCGCATCGCGCTCGACAGCCGGCGGACCCCGCGTCCGCCCCCGGCAGGGCCCCGCGCCCACTAGCCGACGGACCCCGCATCCGTGCCCGGCAACGCCTCGCGCTCAATAGCCGGCGGACCTTGCGTCCGCCCCCGGCAGGGCTCCGCGCCCATCAGCCGGCGCACTCTGCGTCCGCCCCGGCAGGGCTCCGTGCCCATCAGCCGGCAGACCTCGCGTCTGCACCCGGCGTCTCCAACGCCACTATCTGCTTCAGCAACAGCAAAGACCCTCCGCCCGACTCTTCGAGTCGCCCGGAGGCTAGGAGGCTACACCCAGAGGGTGCGCTGGCGCGCCCCCGCTGGAAACAGCCAGCCGGCAGACTCCGCGTCAGCCCCCGGCAGGGCTCCGCGCCCATCAGCCGGCAGACTCCATGTCCGCCCCCGACAGGGCCCCGCGCCCATCGGTCGGCAGACCCTGCGTCCACGCCTGACAACCTCGACGCCACCGTCCGCTCCAGCGACAGCAAAAACCCTCCGCCCGACTCTCCGAGTCGCCCGGAGGCTCGGAGGCTACACCCAGCGGGTGCTCTGGCGCGCCCCCGCTGGAAGCAAGCCGCACCGTCCCCGGCCCGCAACCGACCGTCATCAACGACTTCTGCAACAACAACGACAACGGCGAAAACCCTCCGCCCGACTCCCCAAGTCGCCCGGAGGCTCGGAGGCTACTGTCGGGGGGATTACCCCCGGGTAGGCTCAAGGAGGCGACTCAACATTTTAAAACAACAGGGCCGCCAACGCCCCTCTGTCCGGCGCTCCGTCTGGCACCCCGTTCTGGCTGGCTCCTAAGTCTAGCCGGCTCCCTTCCCGGCTGCACCAGCCGGCTGCTCCGACCGACCCCCCCGTCCAGCTGCTCCAGCCGGCCTGCTACGCGAGGTCAACCACCACGTCCCATCGGACACGACATGAAGACAATATAGCCTACGTCATGCGTCACTTCACTGCACTCCAATAGTGGTGCACTGTAGCTGCATCATGTGTCACTTCGCACGTACTCTCCAATAGTGTAGTTGGCCATGTGGGCCACCCCTTGTCCCCTGGGCCTCCATTTATAAAGAGGCAACAGGGGAGCTCACCTCAGGGCAAGCCTCTCAAGGCACTCACGCCACACACTCTCACTCTCTCATTCTCTCATTCTCACACGCATGAGGCATGAGGGAAGAGCTCTCACAGCTCCCTCTTCCTCCCCTAATTCAGCTCCAGGAGCAACTCTGTACTTCTACCAGACCCACCGCATATACACCAGACATGCAGGATTAGGGGTGTTATCTCCACACGAGAGCCCCGAACCTGGGTAAACCACCGCGTGCTACTACCCTATCCCGTCTGGATCCTCCACGACAACCTTGCTCTCACCTCGATTAGCCACCCCCTGGCATCTGTTGTGAGAAAACGACGACAGGAGAGGCCACAAAACTTCTGGACAACATTATAAAAAATTATTCTCAATGCCATACCGAAAGGGCTCCAACCGGTAAGAAGGTAAATTCTGTTGAAGAAATTGCTACTTTGAGTGAAAAGGTAGATGCTCTTATGAATATGGTTGCTAGTAAAAATGCTCATGTTGATCCCAATGATATGCCCTTTTCTACTTTGATTGAGCAAAATAATGATGCTATTTATGTGAACTTTGTCTCGCGAAATAATTTCAACAATAATTCTTATAGAGGAAACTTCAATTCTAGACCGTATCCCGATAATTCCTCTAACAACTATGGAAATTCTTATGGTAATTGATACGTCTCCGTCGTATCTATAATTTTTGATTGTTTCATGCCAATATTCTAAAACTTTCATATACTTTTGGCAACTTTTTATACTATTTTTGGGACTAACATATTGATCCAGTACCCAATGCCAGTTCCTGTTTGTTGCATGTTTTTTGTTTCGCAGAAAATCCATATCAAACAAAGTCCAAACGGGATAAAAACTTACGGAGATTTTTTTGGAATATATGTGAATTTTGGGAAGTGGAATCAACAGAAGGCGGTGCCCGAGGGGGGCACAAGCCATAGGGGCGCGCCCTGGGGGGTAGGGCGCGCCAGGCTGGCTTGTGGCCACCCCGTAAGGCGGTTGGTGCCCTTTTTCGCCGAAAGAAAGCTAATATCCGGATAAAAATTGTGTTAAAATTTCAGCCCATTCGGAGTTACGGATCTCCGGGAATATTTGAAACGGTGAAATGCCAGAAACTGGGAACGCAGAAACAGAAGGAAACAGAGAGAGAGATCCAATCTCGGAGGGGCTCTCGCCCCTCCGCCGCCATGGAGGCCAAGGACCAGAGGGGAAACCCTCCTCCCATCTAGGGGGGAGGCCAAGGAAGAAGAAGAAGGAGGGGGCTCTCTCCCCCTCTCTCCCGGTGGCACCGGAACGCCGTCGGGGCCATCATCGTGACGGCGATCTACACCAACAACTTCGCCGTCGTCATCACCAACTCTCTCCCCCTCTATGCAGCGGTGTAACACCCCTTCTTCCCGCTGTAATCTCTACTTAAACATGGTTCTCAACGCTATATATTATTTCCCAATGATGTATGGCTATCCTATGATGTTTGAGTAGATCCGTTTTGTCCTATGGGTTGATTGATGATCATGATTGGTTTGAGTTGCATGTTTTATTATTGGTGCTATCCTATGGTGCTCTCCGTGTCGCGCAAGCGTGAGGGATCCTCGCTGTAGGGTGTTGCAATGTGTTCATGATTTGCTTATGGCGGATTGCTTGAGTGATAGAAGCATAAACCCGAGTAGGTGGGTTGTTGCATATGGGAGTAAAGAGGACTTGATACCTTATAATGCTATGGTTGGGTTTTACCTTAATGATCTTTAGTAGTTGCGGATGCTTGCTAGAGTTCCAATCATAAGTGCATATGATCCAAGTAGAGAAAGTATGTTAGCTTATGCCTCTCCCTCATATAAAATTGCAATAATGATTACCGGTCTAGTTATCGATTGCCTAGGGACAAATAACTTTCTTGTGACAAAAAGCTCTCTACTAAGACTAACTTAGTTGTTTCTTTATCTAAACAACCCCTAGTTTTTATTTACGCGCTCTTTATTATCTTGCAAACCTATCCCGTTACACCTACAAAGTACTCCTAGTTTCATACTTGTTCTAGGTAAAGCGAACGTTAAACGTGCGTAGAGTTGTATCGGTGGTCGATAGAACTTGAGGGAATATTTGTTCTACCTTTAGCTCCTTGTTGGGTTCGACACTCTCACTTATCGAGAAAGGCTACAATTGATCCCCTATACTTGTGGGTTATCAGTAATTCTTATGGAAATTCTTCTACAAAGGATAATAAGATACCCTGTGATCTTGAGAACACAATTAAAGAATTTATTAATTCTCAAAAGGTCTTCAACACTATGGTAGAGGAAAAATTGCATGTAGTAGACACTTTGGTAAAAACATGGATATAATTGCTCATGATGTGGAAAGTATTAAAGGCAAAGCTTTGCCACCCAAGCATGATTTTAATGATGCTATTAAATCTATCCAAATTTCTATTAATTAAAGTATGGAGAGGACCGTTAAGTTGAGAGCTAAGCGGCAATTCTTAGAAAAAGCTCTTCGATCCGGTTTTTACCGGAATAACGATGAAGATCTAAAAATGATTGGTATTTCTCCTATTGAATCTTTATTTACCTCTCTGAATATAATTTATAAAGGGACTAGAGACGAGTCAACTCTAGTTGAGAAGCGTCCCGTTTGCTTGGAGGGTGATGATTTTGATGCTAAAACTGAAAAATGTGAGTTTGGAGAGGTCAAAACCTTAACTAGTGATGTGCCCACTATTTTCGATTACAAGGACTTTAATTATGATAATTTATCTTTAGTAGAATGTATTTCCTTGTTGCAATCCATTATTAGCTCACCCAATGCTTATGAACAAAATAAAGCTTTTACCGAACATATAGTAGAAGTTATGATAAAAGCTTGTGACGAGAAACTTGAGCTTGAAATTTCTATTCCTAGAAAATTGCATGATGAGTGGGAACCTACTATCAATATAAAGATCAATAAATATGAATGCAATGCTTTCTATGACCTTGGTGCTAGTGTTTCAACTATTCCTAAAACTCTTTGTGATGTGCTTGGTCTCACTAACATTGAAGATTGTTCCCTTAACTTGCATCTTGCGGATTCTACCATTAAGAAACCTTTAGGTAGAATTAATGATGTGCTTATTATTGCAAATAAAAATTATGTGCCTGTATATTTCATTGTGCTTGATATTGATTGCAATCCTTCTTGTCACATAATTCTTGGAAGACCTTTCTTACGAACTATAGGTGCAATCATTGACATGAAAGAGGGAAACATAAGGTTCCAATTCCCATTAAAGAAAGGGATGGAACACTTCCCTAGAAAGAGAATTAAATCACCTTATGAATAAATCATGAGAGCTAATTATGGGTGGAATGTCAAAGATGACAATACTTGAAGCTATGCATTATGCCTAGCTAGGGGCATAAAACAATAGCGCTTGTTGGGAGGCAACCCAATAGTTATCTTTAATTTTTTGCTTTAAACTTTCTGTTTGTTTTTGATAACATGATTATTGCCTCTGTAATGATTATATTTTTGTGTTTAAATTAGTGTTTGTGCCAAGTAAAGCCTTTGGGATGACTCACAAGATGAGTAGAATCGATGCTGAAACAAAACATAAACTTTTGACTCCAGTACAGGAATTTTCCTTTTTTACTGGAGCGTGATAATGATCTAAAATGTTTACACAATGTTTCTATAAAACGTTTAGAGGTTGTCCTAATTTTTCAGAATTTTTAGAGTTACAGAAGTATAGTTTCTCTACAGATTTCTACAAACTGTTCTGTTTTAGACAGATTCTGTTTTTGCTTGCATAGTTGCTTGTTTTCATTATGCTATGGATTGTATCGGGGGGTATAAGCCATCGGGAAGTTAGATTAAAGTACCTATTATGCATTTATGAAATTTGAATCAATTTATAACAGGACTTAAAGTATGCAATATGTTTCTTATACTAACGGATCTCACGGAGTTTTGTTGAGTTTTGTGTGATTGAAGTTTTCAAGTTTTGGGTGTTATCATGATGGACAAAGGAATAAGGAGTAGCAAGAGCCTAAGCTTGGGGATGCCCAAGGCACCCCAAGGTAATATTTTAAAGGAGACTCGAGTGTCTTAGATTGGGGATGCCCCGGAAGGCATCCCCTCTTTCGTCTCAAATCCATCGGTATGTCACTTGAAGCTATATTTTTATTCATCACATGATATGATTTTTGCTTGGAGCGTCGTTTGCTTTTGTTTGCTTTGACTTTCAGTTTGCCACAATCATTGTTTGCTGGATACACCTAATTAAGAGAGACACACCTTCATCATAATTTTTTAGAATACTCTATGTGCTTCACTTATATCTTTTGAGCTTAGCGGTTGCTCTAGAACTTCACTTATATCTTTTTGAGCATAGTGGCATGTTGATTTTATAGAAATGATTTCACTCTTGTTCTTCACTTATATTTGTTTGAGAGTTAATAAATAGTGACGGTAATTTGCATGGGTCATAAGACTAGTCCAAAAATACTAGGTATTCCATGAATGATAATCAAAACCATCATGTAGCACATATAGAGAAATTGTGGGTCAATGATATTGATGTGGTAATATGAAATAGGTGTGAGTTCAAAATAGTTAAATCATAGAAGTGTCGATATTAAGAGAGGTTTAACCTTTTGTTCATCTAAAAATTAAAGAGGCATGGTGATGATGTGTGAGCATTTCTATTCCTCGTTGAAATCCTAGTGTTGTTTCGGGTCGGAAGCGTGCGATGGTTAACTCCTACCAACCTCTTCCCTCGGGGCATGCGAGTAGTACTTTGATCTATGATAAACTAATAAAACTTTGCAATAAGTATATGAGTTCTTTATGACTAATGTGAAACCATGGACATACGCAATCTCACCTTATCATATTTGCTAGCCTCTTCGGTACCGTCCATAGCCCATTCTCACCTCAAGGATCGGTGCAACTTTCGCTGGTGCATCCAAACCCCGTGACATGACACGCTCTGTTGCACATAAGCCTTATTATATCTTCCTCAAAACAGCCACCATACCTACCTATCATGGCATATCCATAGCCATTCCGAGATATATTGCCATGCAAATTCCATCGTCACTTCACATGACTAGTTTGTTCATCGTAATATTGCTTTGCATGATCATATAGAGCTGACATAGTATTTGTGGCAAAGCCACCGTTCATCATATTTTTGATACATGTCATGCTAGATCATTGCACATCCTGGTACACTGCCATAGGCATTCATACAGAGTCATATCTTCATATCAGTTCTCCATATTGAGTTGTAAGTAAATAAAAGTGTGATGATCATCATTATTAGAGCATTGTCCCAGTGAGGAAAGAATGAAAGAGACGATGATTCTCCCATAAGTCGAGATGAGACTCCGAACGAAAAAATAAAGATGGGGGAGGCCAAATGAGCCCACCAACCATTCAAAAAAATGAAAATAAGAGAAAATGAGAGAAGGGACTTTGCTACTATCTTTTACCACACTTGTGCCTCAAAGTGGCACCAGGTTCTTCATGTAGAGAGTCTCATGATATATCACTTTCATATGCTAGTGGTAATTACCTATTCATTATTACAAACTTGGCTTGTATATTCCTATGACGGGCTTCCTCAAATGCCTAAGGTCTTCATGAGCAAGCAAGTTGGATGCACACCCCACTTAGCTTCATTTGAGCTTTCATACACTTATAGCTCTAGTGCATCATTTGCATGGCAATCCCTACTCCTTGCATTGACATCTATCGATGGGCATCTCCATAGCCCGTTGATATGCCTAGTTGATGTGAGACTATCTTCTCCACTTTTTAACCCCTTTGATATCTACCACCATATTCTATTCCACCTAAATGCTATGTACAATGGCTCACACTCATGTATTGCGTGAAGAATAAAAAGTTCATGCATATTGAAAAAGTACGATCCAATTGCCTGACTTGGACACCGTGGTGCTTAACATTTGTATTAATGTGGTGAAGATGGAGCCATGCCTTGCTAATACAATAAGATGAATGGGGGTAAACATTTCTTAAGGATTGTATACTTTTAAGGATTAATAATCCTGTTTCTTACACTTTAGTATTGCTATGTTAATATTTGTTGATTCATCTTTTCTCAATGAACATACATGCATAAGATTACATAATGGAAAGCATGTCACATCAAAAATTCTGTTTTTATCATTTACCTACTCGAGGACGAGCATGAATTAAGCTTGGGGATGCTTGATACGTCTCCAACGTATCTATAATTTTTTATTGTTCCATGCCGATATATTATCATTCTAGGTTACTTTTTGGGTCTTTATTAACCAATTTATAATATTTTTGAGCACTAACCTATTGACCCAGTGCCTAGTGCCAGTTGCTGTTTTCTGCATGTTTTTGCCTATTTAGGTTTACAGTACCAAACGAAGTCAAATTGCCACGAAACTTTTTGATGATTTTTTTTGGACCAAAAGAAGATCGAGAAGCTTCGTAAGGAGGTCGGGAGGCACGTGAGGGCCCCACCACACATCAGGGCGCGGCCCCCCGGGGGCGCCCTGATGTGTGGTGGCCCCCTCGTGGCTCTTTCGACGTCCCTCTCTAGCCTATAAATTCTCTAATATCGCAAAAAACAAAAAGGCAATCCCGAAACCCTTTTTCTGCCGCCACAAGTCTCTGTTCCATCGCGAGGCCATGTTGAGCTCCGTTCCGGCACCCTGCCGGAGGGGGGATCGATCATGGAGGGCCTCTTCATCAACCTTGCTGCCCTCATGATGATGTGTGGGTAGTTCACCATAGACCTACGGGTCCATAGCTAGTACCTAGATGGCAATCTCTCTATCTTATGATCTTCAATACAATGGTCATCGCATCTTCGCTTTGACCAATCTGATGTAATCCTATTGTGCGGTGTGTTTGTTTGGATCCGATGAATTGTGGGTTTATGTTTAGATTATTCATGAAAAGTATTTGAGATGCCTCTGATATATATATTATCTCTTAATTGCATGATCGTTATAGCTTTGTAATGCTCTCTGATCTATTGATGTGCTTTGGACAAGTAGATTGATATTTCATCGGTGGGAGTGGTGTGTTGTGGTAGGTTCAACCTGGTGAGTTTCTATATCCCAGTGACAAAGTAGGGGACAAGATGCGTCTTTGTGTTGTTGCTACTAAGGATAAAACGATGGGTTTTATTCGTATTGATTGAGTTTACTTTGTCTACATCATGTCATCTGATAACCCACAAGTATAGGGGATCGCAACAGTTTTCGAGGGTAGAGTATTCAACCCAAATTTATAGATTCGACACAAGGGGAGCCAAAGAATATTTGCGAATATTAGCAGCTGAGTTGTCAATTCAACCACACCTGGAGATTAAATATCTGCAGCAGAGTGATTAGTAGCACAGTAATATGATAGTTTTGATAGCAGTAGCAACAATAACAGTAACGGTAACACCGATAGCAATAGTTTTGTAGCAGTTGGAACAGTAGCAGCAGCAGAAGTAACTTAGCAAAAACAATAAGTGGAAAACTCGTAGGCACTGTATCGGTGAACTCGTTGGATGATATTCATCATATAATAGTCATAACCTAGGGCGATACAGAACTAGCTCCAGTTCATAAATGTAATGTAGGCATGTATTCCGTAAATAGTCATACGTGCTTATGGAAAAGAACTTGCATGACATCTTTTGTCCTACCCTCCCGTGGCAGCGGGGTCCATAAGAAAACTAAGGGATATTAAGGCCTTCTTTCAATAGAGAATCGGAACAAATCATTAACACACGGTGAATACATGAACTCCTCAAACTACGGTCATCACCGGAAAGTATCCCGACTATTGTCACTCCGGGGTTTGCGGATCAGAACACGTAATAGGTGCATATGACCAGCAAGATCGGATCAAGAACATAGATATAATGGTGATAACATAAATGGTTCAGATCTGAAATCATGGCACTCGGGCCCTAGTGACAAGCATTAAGCATGGCAAAGTCATAGCAACATCAATCTCAGAACATAGTGGATACTAGGGATCAAGCCCCAACAAAACTAACTCGATTACATGATGAATCTCATCCAACTCCTCACCGACCAGCAAGCCTACGAAGGAATTACTCACTCCTGGTGGGGATCATCATGGAATTGGCGATGGATAAGGGTTGATGATGACGAAGACCAAATATTCCCCTCTCTGGAGCCCCAAACGGGCTCCAGATCTGGCCTCACGATGAAGAACAGGAAGTGGCGGCAGCTCCGTATCGTAAAACTCGATGTAACTTTTATTTTTGGGTCATTTTTTTTATGGCACAGTGAAAACAAAAAGCGGGATAAACATGGCATTTTATTTTATTGGACTAACTAAAACAGAAAATAAAAGATGGGAGCAGAAGATTGTGCCTACTAGATTCATCAACTTCATACCTCTCAAAAATGATCCATTAATAAGGTTGATCAAGTCTTATTAACAACCACTTCCGATTATCATGAAACCGAAGAACTTTCGTAAAACACTAAGTTGCCTCAATGGGGATGTGCATATCCCCAATAATAAGTATATCATATTTCTTTTTGGCAGTAGGTAGAGGTAATTGAAAACTTCCAATAGTGATGGTCGGAGATTCTTCAATAACATTTATACCATTCACTTGGAATTGTTTCTTCAGAAAGTGCACCGTATGCTCATTACCATTGATATGAAAAGTGACTTTGATTTTATTGCAATCAATAACAGCCCCTGCAATATTCAAAAAGGGTCTATCGAGGATAATCGACATAGTGTCGTCCTCGGGCATCTCAAGAATAACAAAGTCCGTTAAGACAGTAACATTTACAACAACAACGGGCACATCCTCACAAGTACCGATAGGTATGGCAGTTGATTTGTCAGCCATTTGCAATGATATTTTAGTAGGTGTGAGTTTATTAAAATCAAGTCTCTTATATAAGGAGAAAGGCATAACACTAACACCGGCTCCCAAGTCACACAAAGCAGTTTTGACATAGTTTCTTTTAATGGAGCAAGGTATAGTTGGTATTCCTGGATCTCCAAGTTTTTTAGGCTCCCCATCCTTAAAAGAATAATTAGCAAGCATGGTGGAGATTTCAGCTTCAGGTATCTTTCTTTTATTAGTGATGATGTCTTTCATGTATTTTGCACAAGGGGCCATCTTTAGGATATCAGTTAAGCCGGTACGCAAAAAGACTGGCCTAATCATTTCAACGAAGCGTTCAAATTCTTCATCATCCTTTTTCTTAGATGGTTTAGGAGGAAAGGGCATGGGTTTTTGAACCCATGGTTCTCTTTCTTTACCATGTTTCCTAGCCACAAAGTCTTCTTTATCATAACGTTTATTTTTAGGTTGTGGGTTATCAAGATCAGCAGCAGGCCCTATTTCAACATCAGTATCTGGTTCTTTATCATTATTAAGTTGATTATCTTTATGAACATCATGATTATTATTTTCATTATCACTAGGTGAATGTTCATTACCAGACTGAGTTTCAGCATCGGAAACAGAGACATCATTATTATCAGGAGGTTTTTGTATCTCAGGTTCACTAGAGGTATGCAAAGTCCTATCATTTTTCTTTTTCTTTTTCTTTCTAGAAGGACTAGGTGCATCAGTATTAATTCTCTGAGAGTCTTGTTTAATTCTTTTAGGATGACCTTCAGGATAAAGTGGTTCTTGGGTCATTCTACCTCCTCTAGTTACTACTCGAGCAGCAAAATCATTCATATTATTATTCATTTCATCAAGGAATTATTTTTGAGATTTAGCAACTTGTTCTAACCGAGTTTGAACCATGGAGGCATGTTTCCCTACACCTCTAACATCATTACTGATTCTAAATAGCAAGTCACTCAAGCGAGCAATCATATCAGAGTTATATTTCAATTGTTTCAGGACATGTGCATTGAAATGATCTTGCTTCATAATATAGTTGTCAAACTCATATAAGCACTGACTAGGATGTTTATTGTAAGGGATATCACCTTCATCAAACTTTAATAAAGAATTTACCTTTACCACCTCTGGAGGTGGTGGTGTGTCAAGGCCATGTATTTCTTCAATAGGTGATAAATTCTTAACATCCTCAGCTTTAATACCTTTTTCTTTCATAGATTTCTTTGCCTCTTGCATATCTTCAGGACTGAGAAATAAGATACCCCTCTTCTTCGGAGTGGGTTTAAGCGGTGGTTCAGGAAGAGTCCAATCATCGTAATTCTTGAATATGTTATTCAATAATCCCTCAGCTTGTTCAACAGTTCGTTCCTTGAAAACACAACCAGCACAACTATCTAGGAAGTCCCTAGAAGCATCAGTTAGTCCATTATAGAAGATATCAAGTATTTCATTTTTCTTGAGAGGATGATCAGGCAAAGCATTAAGCAATTGGAGAAGCCTCCCCCATGCTTGTGGGAGACTCTCTTCCTCAATTTGCACGAAGTTAAATATTTCCTGTAAGGCAGCTTGTTTCTTATGAGCAGGAAAATATTTTTCAGAGAAATAGTAAATCATATCCTGGGAACTACGCACACAACCAGGAGTATGAGTATTGTACCATGTCTTAGCATCACCCTTTAATGAGAACGGAAATAACTTAAGAATGTAATAGTAGCGAATCTTCTCATCATGAGCAAAGAGGGTGGCTATATCATTCAGTTTAGTAAGATGTGCCAGTACAGTTTCAGTTTCATAGCCATGGAAAGGATCAGATTCAACCAACGTAATTAACTCTGGGTCGACAAAGAATTCATAATCCTTATCGGTAACAAAGATAGGTGAAGTAGAAAACTTAGGATCACATTTCATTCTAGCATTCAAAGTCTTTTCCTTATACTTGCATAGCAATTTCTTAAGATCGTTTCTACCCTTGCAAGAAAGAATTTCCCTAGTTACCTCCTCATCCATAACATAACCTTCAGGTATCTTAGGCATTTCAAATCTAGGAGAGCTAGGACTAATAGGTGTTTCATAGTCATCAGTTTCATAGGCGTCATCAGTTTCAGCAATCTCATCAGTTTCAGTAATTTCATTCTCTTTAGATTTAGCAATTTGTTCATCAAGAAATTCACCTAGTGGCACATTATAATCAAGCATGGTACTAGCATCATCAATAACTTGCGGCATATCAGGATTACTAGCATCTGGTGGTGTTGCAAGCTTACTCATAACAGAAGGTGAATCAAGTGCAGAGCTAGATGGCAGTTCCTTACCTCCCCTCGTCTTAGAGGGAAAAATCTTGGTCTTTGGATCCTTCAGATTCTTCATAATGATCAATTGATATAAATCCCAAGTGACTCAACAAATATAGCTATGCTCCCCGGTAACGGCGCCAGAAAAAGGTCTTGATAACCCACAAGTATAGGGGATCGCAACCGTTTTCGAGGGTAGAGTATTCAATCCAAATTTATAGATTCGACACAAGGGGAGCCAAAGAATATTTGCGAGTATTAGCAGCTAAGTTGTCAATTCAACCACACCTGGAGGTTAAATATCTGCAGCAGAGTGATCAGTAGCACAGTAATATGATAGTTTTGATAGCAGTAGCAACAGTAACAGTAACAGTAACGGTAACAGTGATAGCAATAGTTTTGTAGCAGTTGGAACAGTAGCAGCAGCAGTAGTAACTTAGCAAGAACAATAAGTGGAAAACTCGTAGGCACTGGATCGGTGAACTCGTTGGATGATTTTAATCATATAACAGTCATAACCTAGGGCGAAACAGAACTAGCTCCAATTCATAAATGTAATGTAGGCATGTATTCCGTAAATAGTCATGCGTGCTTATGGAAAAGAACTTACATGACATCTTTTGTCCTACCCACCCGTGGCAGCGGGGTCTATAAGGAAACTAAGGGATATTAAGGCCTCTTTTTAATAGAGAACCGGATCAAAGCATTAACACACGGTGAATACATGAACTCCTCAAACTACGGTCATCACCGGAAAGTATCCCGACTATTGTCACTCCGGGGTTTGCGGATCAGAACACGTAATAGGTGCATATGGCTAGCAAGATCGGATCAAGAACATAGATATAATGGTGATAACATAAACGGTTCAGATTTGAAATCATGGCACTCGGGCCCTAGTGACAAGCATTAAGCATGGCAAAGTCATAGCAACATCAATCTCAGAACATAGTGGATACTAGGGATCAAGCCCTAACAAAACTAACTCGATTACATGATGAATCTCATCCAACTCCTCACCGACCAGCAAGCCTATGAAGGAATTACTCACTCCCGGTGGGGAGCATCATGGAATTGGCGATGGAGAAGGGTTGATGATGACGAAGACCGAAGATTCCCCTCTCCGGAGCCCCAAACGGGCTCCAGATCTGGCCTCCTGATGAAGAACAAGAGGTGGCGGTGGCTCCGTATCGTAAAACGAGATAAACTTTCTCCTTGATTTTTTCTCCAAAAATAGGATTTTATAGCGTCGAAATTAGGGTTAGTGGGGCCACGAGGTGGGCACAACCCACTAGGGCGCGCCTGGGGGGGCTGGCGCGCCCTGGTGTATCGTGCCCAGCTAGGGGCCCCCCTCCGGTGGTTCTTGGCTCCAATAATTTTTATTTATTGTAAAATAAATCTTCAAAAAGTTTCGTCCAGTTCCGAAAACTTTTATTTCTGCACAAAAACAACACCATGGTAGTTCTGCTGAAAACAACGTCAGTCCGGGTTAGTTTCATTCAAATCATGCAAATTAGAGTCCAAAACAAGGGCAAACGTGTGAGGGAAAGTAGATACGACAGAGACGCATCATCATCGTTCTCCAAGCATTACTTTGTTTTACTTAATACTCTAGATGCATGCTGGATAGCGTTCGATGGGTGGAGTAATAGTAATATGTGCAGGCAGGTGTCAGACTATTTGCTTGTGGACGTGATGCCTATATACACATGATCATTGCTGTGAAAATCGCATAAATATCCGCATTTCTATCAATTGCCCAACAGTAATTTGTTACCCACCGTATGTTGTCTGCATGAGAGATGCCGCTAGGGAACACTATGGCCCCCTGATACGTCTCCAACGTATCTATAACTTTTGCTTGTTCCATGTTCTTATATTATCATTCTTGTATGTTTTACAATCACTTCATAGCAATTTTATATCATTTTTTGGGACTAACCTATTGACATAGTGCCAAAGTGCCAGTTGTTTATTTTGCTGATTTTTTACTTCACAGAATATCAGTACCAAACGGAGTCCAATCGCGACGAAACTTTTTGGAGATTTTTTCTGGACCAGAAGACACCCAGTGGGCGAAAGAAGTGCCGGAGAGGTGGGCTGTGGAGGCAACAACCCACAAGGGCGCGCCAGGGGGCCCCAGGCGCGCCCTGATGGGTTGTGCCCTCCACGGCCCCCCCTCCACCGCCTCTGATGCCTATAAATACCCAAATATTCAGAAAACCCTAGGAGAGTCGACGACAAACACATCTAGCCGCCGCAAGTTCTAGAGCCTCAAGATCCAATGTAACACCATCACGGAGGGGTTCATCTTCTTCATAGGTGCCTCTCCGATGATGCATGAGTAGTCCACCATAGACCTACGGGTCCGTAGGCAGTAGCTAGATGGCTCTCGCTCTCTCTCTTTTGATTCTCAATACAATGGTCTCTTGGAGATCTATTTGATGTTACCTTTGCGGTGTGTTTGTTGGGATCCGATGAATTTTGAGTTCATGATCAGTTTCTATCCATGAATATTATTTGAGTCTTCTTTGATCTCTTATATGCATGATTACTTATAGCCTCGTATTTCTTCTTCGAATATTTGGTTTAGTTAGGCCGACTAGATCGATTTTTCTTGCCATGAGAAGAGGTGCTTTGTGATAGGTTCGATCTTGCGGTGTTCTTTCCCAGTGACAGAAGGGGCAGTAAGGCACGCATGTATCGTTGCCATTAAGGATAACAAGATGGGGTATATTCCTACATGAATAGATCTTGTCTACATCATGTCATCGTTCTTATTGCATTACTCCGTTTTTCCATGAACTTAATACAGTAGATGCATGCTGGATAGCGGTCGATGTGTGGAGTAATAGTGGTAGATGAAGGCAGGAGTCGGTCTACTTATCTTGGACGTGATGCCTATATAATGATCATCGCCTTGGATATCGTCATGTATATTTGATCTTCTATCAATTTCCCAACAGCAATTTGTTCACCCACCGTGTGCTATACTCATGAGAGAAGCCACTAGTGAAACCTACGGCCCCCGGGTCTACTTTTCCAACATATTGCTTTCCGATCTATCTTTTTGCCTCTTTATTTTTAGATCTACTAAACCAAAAACCCAAAAATATATTGCTGCACTTTTTATTTGCCCTTTTTATTTTGTGTTCTTGAGAGATCTATCCCTCCTATCTATCATATCCTAATCTATCTTTTTACCGTAGAGAGATTGACAACCTCTCATTCGCGTTGGGTTGCAAGTATTTGTTATTTGTGTGCAGGTGCTGCTTATTGGGTGGTGGTGATCCTTCTACTGGTTCGATAACCTTGGTTTCATAACTGAGGGAAATACTTACCGTCGTTGTGCTGCATCATCCCTTCCTCTTTGGGGAAATACTGACGCAGTCTCAAGCCACGTCAAAGGAATTTCTGGCGCCGTTGCCGGGGAGGAAGCGGTCTCTTCTACGTGCCAATCTCAGGCGCCGAGGAGACTCCATCATCATCTACCAGGTTCCTAATCACAAATTTGATCTCCTTGCAATTACATTATTTGCCATTTGCCTCTAGTTTTCCTCTCCCCCACTTCACCAATTTGTCGTTTTATTCGCCCTCTTTTTTTATTGGCTTTTTCTCGTCAGATCTCTTGTTTGCTTGTCATCATGAGTGATTTTGGTATGGCATAAACAGATGATGGCAGGACTCCTAAAATTGGACGTTTTGGTAATCTGGATGCCAAAACTTTTGTTTTGGGGCAAGGGAACGTTATAGGAAAAGAAACTATCCAAGAATTTTTCAATTGTGTTGGAAATTTGCCTCCTTATGATATTCCTATACCGAAAAGAACTAAAACTTATGCGGAAGCTATCTCAGCGCTAGTTTTGAAACTTGAAAATAGGTTTATCCGTACCCATCCTACCTTGCAAAGATTGTTTTATGAGCTACCCATCATTAAGAATCCCAAGGCTAAGAAGTTAGCTACCCTTGTTCTCATGCATGAATTTGATCACATAGTACGGGAAGCTAGGGAGATCTTTGATTTCTATGGTATGAGCCGCGAAAAACCGGTAATAGGAGAAATCCTTTACAATAGCGATTACATGATGAGATATTTTCTTGGAAATTATCAAAAAAATTATGAGAATCTAAAAAAGGAAGTCCCCGTTTTAGATATGATCCAACAAGTTTTCAATGATGTGAACCAACAATATTCTTGGATTGTGGCCGGGAATCTACGGGGGTACGTAGATGGACAGGTTGATAGTGCTAAGGTTGCTATGGATGATGTGTTTCATGTTTTATTTGCAAAACCTCTTGAAAAAAACACCTTTATGAAAACCAAAGATGACAATACTTGAATCTATGCGTTATGCATAGCTAGGGGCGTAAAACGATAGCGCTTGTTGGGAGGCAACCCAATGAATAAATTTATTTTTGTTTTTCCTTTCTGTTTTTGAGTGTTGACACAATTATGCCTCTGTTATGATTGTGATTTTATGGTTTATTTAGTGTTTGTGCCAAGTCGAGCCTTTAGGATGATTCATAAGATGAGTAGAAGCGATGCTGAATCTGAAACAGAAACTTTACGCACAGTATTTGAATTTTCATTTTTTACTGGAATGTGATCTTGAGCTAAAATTTTAACGCAGTGTTTATATACAAATTCTTTACGTTTTACTAATTTTTCAGAATTTTTAGAGTTACAGAAGTATGGTTAGAGTACAGATTACTACAGACTGTTCTGTTTAAGACAGATTCTGTTTTCGTTGCATTGTGTGCTTGTTTTGATGAATCTATGGGTTATATTGAAGGGTATGAGCCATGGTAAAGTTAAAATACGGTAGGTATAATGCAGTAATAAAATATGAATGGGTTTGCAACAGTACTTAAAGTAGTGATTTGCTTTATTATACTAACGAATCTCACGAAGATTTTGTTGAGTTTTGTGTGATTGAAGTTTTCAAGTTTTGGGTGAGATCACGATGGATGAAGGAATAAGGAATGAAAAGAGCCTAAGCTTGGGGATGCTAAAGCACCACCAAGATATATCCAAAGAGAAACAAGCAACTAAGCTTGGGGATGCCCCCAAGTGGCATCCCCTCTTTCTTCTAACAACCATCGGTATTTTACTTGGAGCTATATTTTTATTCGTCACATATCATGAGTTTTGCTTGGAGCGTCTTGTATCATTTGAGTCTTTGCTTACTTTGCTTGTTAGTTTGTCATTTGTATCCTTGCTGGACACACCTATTTGGGAGAGCCAAAATTATGCTATGATTTGTTAGAATTGCTCTCTATGCTTCACTTAAACTTTTTGAGCTATAGAATTGCTCTAGTGCTTCACTTATATCTTTTTGAGCACGGTGTGCTTGGAAATTTTTGTAGAAATACTCTCATGCTTCACTTAGATTAATTTGAGAGTTAGTAAATTTTGAAGAATCCTCTTATGCTTCACTTATACATTTTTGAGAGATGAAATCTATATGCTCATGTGCTTCACTTAAATTTGTTTGAGCTTGTCAAAAAGGAATGGCAATATATGAAACTAGTCCCAAAGTGATAGATATCCAAGGAGGATATAATAAAAAATTTCATGAAGATCATTGGAGAAATTAAACTTGATTCCTTGTAATAGTTTTGAAACTTGATTCCTTGTAATAGTAGGAATATTGGTGTTAAGGTTTTTGATTCCCTATAAAAGTACGAAAGTCAATAGTTATGCAATGAAATTACATCCTACTTATGGTGCATTATTCGGTGTTAGTTATGCTCAATGCTCGCTTATGTGAATTTTCGTTTCTTGGTTGGTTGCTTCTCAATCTATTTGCTAGACTCCATTTGTACTAAGTAGAAATACTACTTGTGCATCCAAAATCCTTAAACCAAGTTTTGCCTTATGAGTCCACCATACCTACCTATATGCGGTATTTCCATGCCGTTCCAAGCAAATTTGTATGTGCCATCTCTAATTTTCAAAATAAATTTTCTCTTTCGTGTGCTCGTACCGCTCATGAAACGGTGGGGAGTGTCCAATATTTTTCCATGCTATATGTGTTATTCTCAAGATGAGTGTTTATTCACTTGTCATTGCACGAGAGTGCGGCGGTAATAGGGATGCCCATTCCCGAAATGAAAAAGAAAAAATAAAAAATATTTACTTTATGTTGTCAAATAATAAATTCCTTGGAAAGTGTTGGTATGGAAGGTAACCGTGGATACGGCCAGCCATGGAAAGTGAAAGAATTGTGGAAAAAGAAATAAAGTTTATTTTCAGTTTGGGAACCGCCTATGATATATCTAGCATGGAAAGTATTATGAGCTACTTTGTCGTTTTCGTTGACAAGAAAGGCATGCCACCCAAAATATTTTTCTCTCTCAATTTAAAACTTTGAGCTCTGGCACCTCTACAAATCCCTACTTCCCTCTGCGAAGGGCCTATCTATTTACTTTATGCAATTTTTATTTTTACTTTGAGTCTCCATCTTCTCTTATAAAGCACCAACTAGGGGGCAATATGATCGTACTTGAGCATTGCGTGTAGCTAATATTTGAGTGTGTTTCATGAATGGATCAATGATTGAGCATGATGGGCTAGGGATAACTTTCTTTAGTGTTGATATTTTGAAAGACATGGTTGCTTGTTGGCATGCTTGAGTATTGAAGTCATTATGTTAAAACTAGACTATTGCTTTGAATCATCTAAAAGTCCAAATGTCCATGCTACAAAGAAAATAATATGAGATGAACATGTTAGGCAGCATTCCACATCAAAAATTCTGTTTTTATCATTTACCTACTCGAGGACGAGTAGGAATTAAGCTTGGAGATGCTGATACGTCTCCAACGTATCTATAATTTTTGCTTGTTCCATGCTGTTATATTATCATTCTTGGATGTTTTACAATCACTTCATAGCAATTTATATCATTTTTTGGGACTAACCTATTGACATAGTGCCAAAGTGCCAGTTGCTGTTTTTGCTTGTTTTTTACTTCGCAGAATATCAGTACCAAACGGAGTCCAATCGCGACGAATTTTTTTGGAGATTTATTCTGGACCAGAAGACACCCAATGGGCCAAAGAAGTGCCGGAGAGGTGGGCTGTGGAGGCCACAACCTACCAGGGTGCGCCAGGTGGCCCCCGGTGCGCCCTGATGGGTTGTGCCCTCCACGGAGCCCCCCTCCACCGCCTCTGAAACCTATAAATACCCAAATATTCAGAAAACCCTAAGGGAGTCGACGAAAAACACATCCAGTCGCCGCAAGTTCCAGAGCCTCAAGATCCAATCTAACACCATCACGGAGGGGTTCATCTTCTTCATAGGCGCCTCTCCGATGATGCGTGAGTTGTCGTGGTATTTTCACGGCAGATGTCCTCATAGGACTTAATCTCGAAGCCATCGCGTAAGTAGCAGATCGAAGGGGTCAAACGTGGAACACGGAAGGCAAGATTTACCCAGGTTCGGCCCCTCTCGAGGAGGTAACAGCCTACTCCTGCTAGATGTATTTGAAGATCTTGATTACAAGGATTTTGAGACTTGTCTAGCCCTAGCTCTCCAAAGATTTTCCACCCCCGGGGGCTCCCCTTTATATACAAGCGAGGCCCGGGGCTCACATAAGAGTCCGGGTCGGGATAATAATCCGAGCCCAACTCCCCTTACTTGTTTCCTAAGTTATACCTTAAGGCGGTTTGCACTTACCGCCTCTCTCGGCGGGTCTTGGGCCGGCCCCTCAATGGGCGGCTCTCCTTATGGGCCTCCATAGAAGACACTACGGCCCACCTGGCCCTTCATGGTTTTACTCCTCGAGACCCGTCCCTGAACGGGCGGGTTTCACCCAAAGATATTTCCCTGACATTAGCCCTCAGGTTTGCTTGAACTGGTTCCAGACAACCTTGTCCCTTTCAAACTTAACCTTGATATTTTGGCGAGTCTTCAGCAGAACCCGCCTCTTCTGAATATTTCAACTGCCTTTCCTTCAGTCCTGCTCTTCTTGTGACGTCACCGAATCTCCAGAACGAATCTTTCCATGACATCACCAATATCTCAAATGAATTCATTAGGCGCGAAAATCGGGGCGTCGGATTACTGTAGATCCTTAAATCTCGCCCCGACCCTTCGGTGTCTCGCCCCCTTATAAACACCCTTTTCAGGTCCTTTTCCTCATTTCCTCCATCTTCTTCCTCCTGCCGCCCGAGCTTACGCCTCCTCGCGACACACCTTCGAGCTCGCCGGCCATCGGAAGGAGAAACAGTCCCGACGCACCGCCGTCACCTGTCTGCAACCGCGCCGCACGGCCATCCGATCCAGGTATTCCCAGTTCTTCTCACCCTTCTTAGGGTTCCGCCATTGTAGGGCTCGAGCTCCGCCTCGGCCTCTCCGCGGCTACTGTCGCCGGCCGCACCTTGGTACTCTTACATCATGGAAATGGCGCCGTTGCTATCCCTCCAATGATCAGGAATTAAATCTTGCATCAAGATAGATCTGAGAAACCCCATCTGTAAAAACCTGCCGCGGCTTAACAAACAGTAGCAAGAACTGCTTTTTTCCTTATTTTATAGAGCTGTTTGATCCAAAAAATTTACCGCGTTGGCAGAAATCTGTTGTTACACACTTAGCGAAATTTTCACTTGTGCTGAACATCCTTCACTCGTGGCGGCTTAAGGAAAGTCGCCATCCTTGCTTTAATAATTTTTTATTTTCCGACTTATGAAAGCCGCTGACTTAATCCTTCTCCCCATTTACTAGGATGACAAAGAAAGCAATAGAATGCAACTGGGTCCGCTCCGCGGTTACCACTAAACATGTCACAAGACTCATAGACAACGGTCTCCTATCCAAAACAGAAAACTGCCGGGTCTCCAAGAAGGACTGTCCTCCCAAGCCGAAGGAGGGGGAAGTCATTATTTTTACCGATCACATTGAAAGAGGGTTTGATCCACCCGGCTCTAAATTTTTCCGAGACCTTTTACACTTCTATGGTCTGCATCCTCAAGACCTTGGCTCCAACTCTATTGTTAATATAAGCTCTTTCGTAGTAGTTTGTGAAGCTTATCTCCGGATATAGCCAACGATCTTGTTATTCCGAAATTTATTCTATGTGAACAAGCAAACTGAAGTCGCCGGAGGCCGCCATCAAGAGCTTGGCGGCATATCCTTTCAGAGACGGCGGTTTACTTATTTTCCTAGTGCTGAGCTCTTGAGCCACCCAAAGGGCATGCCGGAGACTTGGTTTTACGTGAAGACCAAGGTGCCTGAAGGGCAACACCCATTGCCGGGTTTTAGACCTGACCGCCTGGATCATAAAAAAGAATATCCTCCCAGGCCCACAGAAACAGAACGGATCCAGCTTCAGCCTCTGATGGACAAGATAGCCGCTTTGATGGCCAATGGTCTTACAGGAGCTGACTTGATCCTTTGCTGGCTTTCCTGGAGGATCCAGCCATTGAGCCTTCGAGACCGGCTGATGTATGAATACTCCGGTTTAGAAGATCCTCAGAGGTATAATAATATGCCTGCTCCTGTGTCAGACGTGGTGAAACAGATGAGGATAATCGTCAACTTACCCGGTGACTATACTGGCAAGTTTTCTCTGAAGCCCTTCACTGAAGCCAATCCACCACCGGCTGTAAGCAAATCTCCTTTAGGCTTCTGTTTTATTGTTTACATCCTTGAGGCTTACCCCTTGCGACTTTCAGGATGATGATCCCTTTTGGGAAGCTCGGCCACAGGTGAAAGAAAAAGAACCCAAAGGCCAGAAGCCGGGCAAACAGGCCGGCTCTCGAGGAGGAAAGAAAAAGAAGGAGACCATCAACCCTTTGGACGCGGATCCTGCTGTCTTAGAATCCTCCAATGATGAAACATCGGCAAGTTCATAATTTACACCCACCTTTTTCCTTTTCATTAGCGGCTTATGCTTAATAATTTTACCTTGACACCTTCCAGGGTGAAGAAGAAGAAGACGAACAGGGAGAAACTGAGGTAACTTCCACTCCGTTCAACAATCATTTTTCTAGGAAACCCAGAATTACTGTGAGGAAATATCCTTTCTCACATCCTTTTGCTCGCCTGGATCCCAACTATTCGTTAAAAACAATTCAGCATGCCGCCTTTCTCCAATCTGATTGTGGCGGCTCTAACACTGGCGCCAGCGGTTCTGTCGTTAATAAAAGCGACTCTCATAAGCGCCCGCGTGAGGTGCTTCTCCATCCAACACCTCTGCTCCCTAAAGCTGGTTTGTTTAAACATCCGCTTAATCCCTCTGATTCAGACTATCAGGTTTCATCTTCCTCTGATGGCGCCTCAGAGTCGCCAGAGGATTTCGTTATCAAACCAGGGTAAGATTATGATCGCTCTTATTATCACACCCTTGTGTGATCTCAAGGCTATCAGTTTATTTAAAATCTCAATAAATATGCAGATTTACCTCCAAGAGACTGAAGCCCTCAACTTCCTCTTCACCTCCGGCGGGCTCCGGAGACCCAGCCAAGGACTCTGAAGAAATAACCAATGACCCTCCAGAAACTCAGGTATCTTTAGAGCCAGAGATGGAAGCACCGGCTGATAACATCGACCAACAGCCGGATGCAACGATATCTTCACCGATTCAGGAAGTGCGACTTTCAGAAGCCGCTGTTATTCCGCCCTCGCACAATATTGAGGAGGGTACTGTTGCTGCTGCTATTGCCACCGCCGCACACTCGCCGGCGGCTTTGGGCAAATCTTCCCTTGAAGCCATGTCTTGTCAAGGGAAAGACAAGTTAAACCTCTCCTCCTTAGAGAATGCTGATTTAGATGGCCTTCATGAAGCTCTTCAGACTCGATTATTTGAGAGTCAGGAGATCGCCAAAACCTTGGTTAATAAACCAAAGGTGAGATAAACATCATTTTTATTCATAATCCTTATTAGTCGCCCAAACCTGCATATTACTGATTTCATAGTTTTATGGAGGTTTACCAATTTATATTTTAAAAATGCGTAAATGTACACATGTAGTCCCCAAGAACCGGCTGTCTTCTTGAAACAGCCGGGTCTTAAAGCAAAGAACCACATGCGTTTTAAATAGAGCAAAGAACCACATGTAGTCCCCAAGAACCGGCTGTCTTCTTGAAACAGCCGGGTCTTAGAGCAAAGAACCACATGTGTTTTAAATAGAGCAAAGAACCACATGTAGTCCCCAAGAGCCGGCTGTCTTCTTGAAACAGCCGGGTCTTTAGAGCAAAGAACCACATGTAGTTAAAAGAACCTCATGGGTTTCAGAAAAAATTTCTTTGTAAAAACTTCGGGTTTGCATTAGCCCCCAAGTGCCATGTGGATTACTTGTAATCGGTATGGAACTTTATCTGCATAAGTAATTTGATCCTTCCTTTTTCTTTCAGGCTCAATTATCTTCATTAGAGACCCAGCTGGCCGACTCTCAGAGGAAACTGAAATCTGAACAGGAAATGAGAGCCGCCGCAGAAGAGCGGGTTACATCCTTAGAAAAGGCTGCGTCTGAGGCAGCCGCCAAGTTGGTCACCCTGACCTCCGAACATGCGAAAGAGAAACAGCTTCTTGTTCAACGCGCCGAAGAAGCTGAAAAACGCCTTCAGCCTATCTCTGCAGAGCTCGGCGGCCTTAAACTTCACATCCGTCAAATGAGCCATGCAATCTTCGGTAAGCCGCCAGATTTCCTGAAGCTTTTTACACAAGTCTCCTAAATAATTTTTAAATTCTGACGTTTTCTTTGCAGGTCCCAGAAGCAATAAGCTGGAGAAGGATCCAGCCACACAGCTCAAAGCGGCTTATACTTTCCTCGAGCAACTTTATACTGGAAGTCGTCGCGCAATCCATGCTGCTTTTTATGGGAAGGAAAAACCTTCCACCATAAAGGGAGTTCTGGAGGCCTTGTCAACTCTTCCTGCTCAACTAAAGTTTGTGAAGGAATCCAGCGCCCGTATCGCCACGATGCACACTATGGCCCGCGCAAAAGCTCATTATGAGGACTTGGAGCTGCAGACTCTTGTTGGCGGCTTTCCCGAAACTTACAAAGGGAAAAAGATCGATCAGGCGACTTACAACGCTCTGAGGAAAGAAACTTTCATCCCCGCAAGTCTGTTGGTGAAAGAAATGAAGCTTGCAAGAGTTCAACCGTCTTATGGCGAAGATGGAAAGAAGGAAAAACTCGACCCTCTGCCGCCTCTCACATTATCTCCTAAAGGCCGTAAGGACGAATTCGCTCCTGCTATTGACTCTTCAAACCTTATAGACGCTGAAGAGATCTTCGAGGCTTTTGCCGACGTTGACTGGGATGCTGATCATGACCAGATAAATCCTTCAGCAGATGCGGACCGAGCCGGAGGCGACAAGACCCAGGAGTAAAGCTGGAACCTTGAAAGTCGCCAGCTGTCGAACCTCTTGTAATATATGATCTGAACCATGATTCTGAAATTCCCTCTAGTGGCCTTTTGTAATAGACTTTAGAAAGATCTTGGCCTCTTGCTTTTAAATGCACACTGGCTTCCTTGGGAAGCAAACCTAATACCTTGGCATGAAGCTTCCTTATGAAAAATTACTCTGGCTGCTTCTGAAAGAAATTGAATCCTTCGTGGACGCTGGCGGCTCTTAGCCAAATATCAAGATAATCATAATACTTTGATAAGAGGTATGCATCATTTGAAACAAGTATTTAACCAAAAACTAAATTAGTCATGGTGGCTTATAACCAGCAAACTTGCATAAACATGCTGTAAACAGCGCAATAAACTGGCGGCTCTTGGCCAAATACGAACTTTTAGAACAGTTCATAAAAATCGTAAGACTCGCAAAGGCAATAAATCTCAAGAAAGTTTTGTCAAACTTGTAAAGACGTAAGAAAGGATGCGAAAGCCCCCAGTATGATGGCGGCTCTTGGATTACCAATAACCCCAACCAAACCAGTTCTTTTCTTCCCGTATGGTGGCGACTTCCATGAAGTTCGGCCCATAAGGTTATTGATTTTAAGATGGTGAAGGCTTCTGGATTACCAGTAAGCATCGTCACATCTAAGTTTTTTCCCCCGTACACGGATGAAGGTTCTGGATTACCAGTAACGCGACCCGTTTATTAGGTGCATGTACACGGATGAAGGTTCTGGATTACCAGTAACACGACCCACTTATTAGGACTTTAACCCAATATGGCGACTTCTGGATTACCAGTAAGTTCAGCCTCATAAGGGTTGAAGGTCCCAGGATGGTGAAGGCTTCTGGATTACCAGTAAGCATCATCCCATCTGAGTCTTTTAAGCCCGTACACGGATGAAGGTTCTGGACTACCAGTAACACGACCCGCTTATTGGGTGCCTGTACACGGATGAAGGTTCTGGATTACCAGTAACACGACCCGTTTATTAGGACTTTAACCCAATATGGTGGCGACTTCTGGACTACCAGTAAGTTCGGCCCATAGGGTGGAAGGTCCCAAGATGGTGAAGGCTTCTGGATTACCAGTAAGCACAGCCCATATGGGTCTTTTTTATTCGACTAAGTGCAGGATCCCTGTGAGGATTGCCTTTACAAAGTTCAGGGTCCTGGAGGCGGGATTAACTTTAACGAATATGGTTGCTGCACTCCAACAATACATGCATAATGAAGTACAAATCATAATGTAATAAAAACTTACTCCATATGATGGATGGAAAACGACAGATACCCCGAGTTTCAGGGCCTCCGGCTTTTATTCATTATTGATAATATATACCTGAGAGGTATGTACATGATCCCCAGAGCCGGAACTCTAGGTGTAGTAGGGTCTTAGATGAGCTATGTTCCAGGGCCTGCTGGTCTCTTCTTCAGATGTTCGAGACTCCTTTCCAGGCCGGAGATCAATCAGATAATAAGACCCGTTATAAAGATTTTTACTGACAACGAAGGGCCCTTCCCAGGGAGGCGAAAGCTTATGCATGCCTGACTGGTCTTGAATTAAACGAAGCACCAAGTCCCCTTCCTGGAAAGTCCGGCTTCTGATCCTACGGCTATGATAGCGACGCAGGTCCTGCTGGTAGATAGCAGATCGGGCGGCTGCCAAGTCCCGCTCCTCTTCCAAGGCATCCAGAGAGTCTTGACGAGCCAACTCATTGTATTCTTCAACGTATGCTGAGACCCGGGGCGAGTCGTGGCGGATGTCGCTCGGTAAGACGGCCTCTGCTCCATAAACCATGAAGAAAGGCGTGAAACCCGTCGATCTGTTGGGAGTTGTTCGTATGCTCCATAAGACGGAGGGAAGTTCTTCTACCCAACAGCCGGGTGTGCGCTGAAGAGGACCCATAAGCCGAGGTTTTATACCACGAAGGATCTCCTGATTGGCGCGTTCAGCTTGCCCATTAGATTGCGGGTGCGCAACAGCCGCCACATCAAGTCTGATATGCTCCTGATCACAAAACTGCTTCATGGCGCCTTTTGAAAGGTTCGTGCCGTTGTCAGTAATGATGCTGTGCGGGTATCCGAAACGGAAGATTAACTTTTTGACAAACTTAACAGCCGTCTCTGCATCCAAATTACTGATGGGCTCTGCCTCCACCCACTTGGTAAACTTGTCAACCGCCACCAAGAGATGAGTCTTTTTGTCACTAGAAGTTTTGAAAGGCCCCACCATATCTAGCCCCCAGACCGCAAAGGGCCATGTGACAGGGATCATCCGAAGTTCCTGAGCCGGCACATGAGCTTGGCGGGCAAACCTCTGACAGCCGTCACACTTCCTAACTATATCCTTCGCATCAGCATGAGCTGTGAGCCAAAAGAAACCGTGGCGGAAAGCCTTCGCCACCAATGACTTAGAGCCGGCATGATGACTACAGTCACCAGAGTGTATCTCATTGAGAATATTCCGGCCTTCATCAGGTGATACACAGCGCTGAAAGACGCCTGTGGCACTTCTGTGGTGTAACTCGCCATTGACAATGGTCATAGATTTGGACCTTCTCACGATCAGACGGGCTTCGATTTCATCAGCCGGCAGGACGCCTCGAGTCAGATAATCTAAGTATGGGACAGTCCAATCCGGGATCTCATGGAGAGCCGCCACCAGCTGGGCCTCCGGGTCTGGGACAGCAAGGTCCTCCTCCGTTGGCAACTTAACTGACGGGTTATGGAGCACATCCAGGAAAACATTCGGAGGCACCGGCTTTCGCTGTGATCCAAGTCGTGACAAGGCATCAGCCGCCTCGTTCTGCCGCCGATCAATGTGATCCACCTGATAACCTTTGAAGCAACCAGCCACATTAGTAACAGCTTGTCTGTAAGCCGCCATGAGCGGGTCTTTAGAATCCCACGTCCCTGAAACTTGCTGTGCCACCAGATCAGAGTCGCCCAGGCACCTAACCCGGCTGAGATTCATCTCCTTTGCAATCCGAAGCCCATGGAGAAGGGCCTCATACTCCGCAGCGTTGTTAGTGCAAGGAAACATAAGCCGTAAAACATAGCAAAACTTGTCACCTCGAGGGGAAGATATTATAACTCCAGCCCCCGAGCCTTCCAGCTGCCTAGACCCATCAAAATGTATGGTCCAGTATGTATTGTCTGGCTTTTCCTCCGGGGCTTGAAGCTCTGTCCAGTCATTGATGAAGTCCACTAAAGCCTGAGACTTTATAGCTGTTCGAGGTACATATCTGATATCATGGGGTCCAAGTTCAATGGCCCACTTTGCAATCCTGCCTGTAGCCTCTCTGTTATGAATTATATCCCCCAAAGGAGCTGAAGAGACCACTGTGATAGGATGCTCTAGAAAATAATGCCTCAGCTTCCGGCTTGCCATGAATACTCCCAAAACCAGCTTCTGCCAGTGTGGGTAACGCTGCTTGGACAAAGTCAGGACCTCACTAACATAGTAGACCGGCCTCTAGACAGGATACTCCCGGTTTGCCTCCTTTCTTTCCACCACCATTGCAACACTAACAGCTTTGTTATTTGCTGCAATATACAGGAGCATTGGTTCCTTGGTGACAGGAGCTGCCAGTATGGGCGGCTCTGCCAGCTGCTTCTTCAAAGCCTCAAAAGCTTCTGCGGCGGCTTTCGTCCACTTGAACTCATCTGCTTTCTTCAACAGCTGATACAGAGGAATAGCTTTCTCCCCCAGGCGGCTTAAGAAATGACTCAGAGCCGCCACGCGACCCGCCAAGCGCTGGACATCATTGATACACTTAGGCTCGGCCAGAGAGGTGATGGCCTTGATTTTCTCCGGGTTAGCTTCAATTCCACGCTCAGAAACCATGAAACCCAGGAGCTTTCCTGCAGGAACACCAAAAACCAATTTATCTGGGTTAAGCTTCATCTGATAAATCCTGAGATTGTCAAAGGTTTCCTTGAGATCCTCCAGTAAAGCTTCTTTCTTTGTTGACTTGACCACAATATCATCCACATAAGCATGCACGTTGCGACCAATCTGCCCGTGGAAGCAATTTTGCACACAACGCTGGTAAGTCGCCTGGGCACTCTTGAGCCCAAAAGGCATAGAAACATAGCAAAAGGCGCCAAAAGGGGTAATGAAGGCCGTCTTCTCTTGGTCCTCCACTGCCATCTTGATCTGATGATAACCAGAGTATGCATCCAGGAAACATAACCTCTCACACCCCGCTGTAGCATCAATAATTTGGTCAATGCGAGGGAGAGCAAATGGATCAGCTGGACAAGCTTTGTTAAGATCCGTATAATCAATACACATATGCCAAGTTCCATTTTTCTTCAGAACCAACACCGGGTTAGCCAACCACTCCGGGTATAAAACCTCTATGATAAACCCGGCTGCCAGAAGCCGGGCTAACTCTTCCCCAATAGCCTTGCGTCTCTCCTCATTGAAACGACGAAGATACTGTTTGACAGGCTTGAACTTAGGATCCACATTAAGGCGGTGCTCGGCGAGCTTTCTCGGTACACCCGGCATGTCAGAAGGTTTCCATGCAAAGATGTCCCGATTCTCACGGATAAACTCGACGAGCGCGCTTTCCTATTTGGGATCCATATCAGACCCGATAGTGAACTTAGCAGAAGAGTCGCCAGGGGTAAACTCCACTTCCTTAGTATCTCTGTGAGCCTGAAATTTGAGAGCCGGCTCTCCCTCTATAGAGGGCTTCTTGAGAGGCGTCATATCCGTCGGGTCTACATTGCTAGCGTAGATTTTGAGCTCCTCCGTGGCACAAGCCGCCTCGGCATACGCGGCATCCCCTTCTTCACATTCTATGGCGACTTTCCGGTTTCCGTGAATTGTGATTGGACCCTTGGGACCCGGCATCTTGAGCTTGAGATAAATATAACAAGGCCTAGCCATGAACTTGGCATAAGCCGGCCGCCCAAAGAGAGCATGATAGGGACTCTTGATCCTGACCACCTCAAATGACAATGACTCGCATCTGGAATTATCCTCTGACGTCCCAAAAGCCACATTCAACTTGATCCTTCCAACAGGGTATGCTGACTTGCCAGGTATAATCCCATGAAAAATTGTGCTGGATGGTGTAAGGTTTTTCTCCGTCAACCCCATACGCCGGAAAGTGTCATAATACAAAATATTGATACTACTTCCGCCATCCATCAGAACCTTGGTGAGAGCATAGCCTCCCACTTGGGGTGCTACCACAAGTGCCAGGTGACCCGGATTATCAATTCTGGGCGGGTGATCCTCCCTGCTCCAAGTAATCGGCATCTCTGACCACTTTAGGTATTCTGGAACTGCCGGCTCTACCGCATTAACAGAACGTCTCCTGAACTTGCGATCCCTTTTATCTGCACATGTAGTGAACACATGATACTGTCCAATATTTAACTGCTTAGGATTGCTCTGAAACCCGGTCTGATTATTCTGTTGTTGCTGATTGTTGTTCTGCGGAATCTGCTGAAAATGCTGGCCATTGTTGTATTGATTCCCTTGAAACTGCTGACCGCTGCTATTCCCCTGGAAGCCGCCACCAAACCCGCCCGGGTGGTGTGACTGTTGCTGAAAACCGCCAGGCGAGCCTCCACCAGGTGGTCCGAACCCGGGCCCGGAACCCGGTCCGTATCCTCCACCCCCACCACCTGGCGGGTTCTGGAAACGCCGAGCAAAAGCATCCATTATATGGCACTGTTCCCAGGTATGCTTGGCTGGACGCTCTTTAGTGCCGTGTTTTGGGCATGGCCCCTTCAGGAACTCCTCAAAATTTTGTGGCTTAAAAGCTCTGTTATCAGGACCACCCTTCTGAAATTTTGTACCTGCATTTGTATTAGCAACCAGCTCTGACCCGGCTTCTGGGCCCTTACGCTTCTTATCATTGTTCTGCTGCTGACTTTTGCCACCAACAGGCTTTTTACCCTTCGGATCAGGAACCTCTGGCTCATCAACTCCTGGGTCATTTGTAGGATCAGACTCGGCATACTTGGTGAGAGCATTCATGAGCTCCCCCATATCTTTGACACTCCGTTTGAGCCGCCCTAACTTCTGCGTGAGAGGCTCATAGTGGCAGGCCTTCTCCAGCACCAAAACTGCCTGAGGGGCAGAGATGTTGTCTGAAGAATGAATAATCTCCGCAACTCGGCCGACCCAATGGTGAGCCGACTCTCCCTGCCGCTGAACACAATGCTGAAGATCAATGATAGTCTTTGGACGCTTGCAGGTACCTTGGAAGTTTTTGATAAAACGTTCCCTTAACTCGACCCATGTGTTGATGGAATTCGGGGGCAAATTCTTCAGCCATGTCCGCGCTGCTCCTTCCAACATCATGGTGAAGTATCTTGCACAAGCCTCATCGCTGACTCCCTGCATATCCATGGCCAACTCATAACCCTCTATCCACTGTGCCGGGTTCTGGTCTGGTGTATAACTGGACACCTTCCGCGGGCCTTTGAAATCTCGGGGCAGGGGCGCGCTGCGGAGAGCCGGGCTCAAGCAAGGCACTCCAATGGATCTTCCTGTTGGGGTGACTGTTGTAGTCACGACTGGTGCGAGAGCCGCCTCCTGAGCGGCGAGAGCCGCCGCCTGCGCCGCTGTCTGATCTGCCGCGAGAGCCGCCGTGTGTGCCGCGTGAGTCTCATGTACTCTGTGCCCCGGGACCATAGGATTTGGTGAATATGGCAAGCCCCCAGGCGCACCCCGATGGTGGCGGGTGCTAGACACTGCAGGACTTTCAGCATGGCGGCTTCTAGTGCGGCTTCTGTTAGGAGCAGGTGTGGAATGCAGTCGCTCCCGGCTGTAAGAATAATTTGCTTGCTGGACCACAGCGGTTTTCAGCTTCTCGATTGCGTTGCGAGCCTCAATCTCCAGGGGCGTGTTTGCATTGATTGGAAGTCGCGCCAGCGTGGTAGTGGCCGCATAAAGGTTATCCACAGGGTTCGTAAAATGCCCTTGCGCCGTAAGCATCGGCGCCTCTCGGCGTAAATTAGGCTCAACCCGTGGCGGCTCTTCACGACCCGCCAAGTGGCGGGCTTCCGGGTCTGGCGACCTCTAGGGAGTTCCTGTTGCAGGACCACGAATGCGTTCCCCTGGTGGGGTGCTAAACTGCAGGGCCGGACCTTCAATATTGGAGATATAGCGGCTCCGGTGTCGTCGGTGATGAACCGCATCAGACTCTGCCCGGCGTTGCTCCAGATGATAATTCTCCTGTTGCAAACGCGCCGTCTCTTCCTGTATCTCTCGTTCACGAGTCGCCAGACGGACGTTCTCCGCATCAATGCTAGCCTGAGCCTGCACCATCTGACCCTTGATCCTGGCGATTTCCGCATTGAGCTCTGCTTGATTCTCCGCTGTAACCTGTGTGGCCATCAATGTCGTCAACGTGGTCGCCAGCCCCACCAGAGCCTGCGCTGGCGAGACTCTTGACACCGCATTAGAAGTTCCAGCATCTGCCGCCGGGTCTGGCATGTCAGCCGCCCCTGCCATGTAGACAACAGGGCAAGCAGGCGGGCCTAAAGAATCCTGCGACGGCGAGTTCTGCTGAAAGCCCCCAAGACCCTCCTGGTGAAGAGAATAAAGCGACTCTCCACCAGAGGAATAGCCACCATCATCGTAAGTCGCCGAGCCTTCTGTGGAAGCCGACGATCCAGAGTACTCCACCCCTTGAGTGAAGCCGATGAAGACGTGCCTCTGCCTGGTGGGCTGCGTGTCCTGGACCGGTTTGAAGGTGTTGGCGAAGATATCCGGCCCAGATCCAGATCCGCCGGCGTGCACAGGAGCCGGAAGCCGAGGGGCGGCTCTCGCCACGGCGGGTTGCGCGCGGCGGGCCGTCTCAACGACCTCCGTGGAGGTGACTGGCTTAGAGCCGCCAGCCTTCCCAATGAAAACATGAATTCCGCCAAAGGGGACCCGGAACCCGTACTCCAGAGAGTCGGCCTCGGGGCCCCAGTCTGAGTCGTCGACGAGCAGATTGCCGCGCCGACTCTTGGTCATCCGGCCAATCACGTATCCCTCGAGTCCTCGGGGAGGACCCTTCGAATACTCAACACCACCATGCGATAGCCCCACGGTGGGCCCCAACTGTCGTGGTATTTTCACGGCAGATGTCCTCATAGGACTTAATCTCGAAGCCATCGCGTAAGTAGCAGATCGAAGGGGTCAAACGTGGAACACGGAAGGCAAGATTTACCCAGGTTCGACCCCTCTCGAGGAGGTAACAGCCTACTCCTGCTAGATGTATTTGAAGATCTTGATTACAAGGATTTTGAGACTTGTCTAGCCCTAGCTCTCCAAAGATTTTCCACCCCCGGGGGCTCCCCTTTATATACAGGCGAGGCCCGGGGCTCACATAAGAGTCCGGGTCGGGATAATAATCCGAGCCCAACTCCCCTTACTTGTTTCCTAAGTTATACCTTAAGGCGGTTTGCACTTACCGCCTCTCTCGGCGGGTCTTGGGCCGGCCCCTCAATGGGCGGCTCTCCTTCTGGGCCTCCATAGAAGACACTACGGCCCACCTGGCCCTTCATGGTTTTACTCCTCGAGACCCGTCCCTGAACGGGCGGGTTTCACCCAAAGATATTTCCCTGACATCAAACGAATCTTTCCATGACATCCAACGTATCTATAATTTTTGCTTGTTCCATGCTATTATATTATCATTCTTGGATGTTTTACAATCACTTCATAGCAATTTATATCATTTTTTGGGACTAACCTATTGACATAGTGCCAAAGTGCCAGTTGCTGTTTTTGCTTGTTTTTTACTTCGCGGAATATCAGTACCAAACGGAGTCCAATCGCGACGAATTTTTTTGGAGATTTATTCTGGACCAGAAGACACCCAATGGGCCAAAGAAGTGCCGGAGAGGTGGGCTGTGGAGGCCACAACCTACCAGGGTGCGCCAGGTGGCCCCCGGTGCGCCCTGATGGGTTGTGCCCTCCACGGAGCCCCCCTCCACCGCCTCTGAAACCTATAAATACCCAAATATTCAGAAAACCCTAAGGGAGTCGACGAAAAACACATCCAGTCGCCGCAAGTTCCAGAGCCTCAAGATCCAATCTAACACCATCACGGAGGGGTTCATCTTCTTCATAGGCGCCTCTCCGATGATGCGTGAGTAGTCCACCATAGACCTACGGGTCCGTAGGCAGTAGCTAGATGGCTCTCTCTCTCTCTCTCTCTTTTGATTATTAATACAATGGTCTCTTGGAGATCTAGTTGATGTAACCTTTGCGGTGTGTTTGTGGGGATTCGATGAATTTTGAGTTTAGGATCAGTTTCTATCCATGAATATTATTTGAGTCTTCTTTGATCTCTTATATGCATGATTACTTATAGCCTCGTATTTCTTCTTCGAATCTTTGGTTTAGTTAGGCCGACTAGATCGATTTTTCTTGCCATGGGAAGAGGTGCTTTGTGATGGGTTCAATCTTGCGATGTCTTTCCCCGTGACAGAAGGGGCAGCAAGGCACGCATGTATCGTTGCCATTAAGGATAACAAGATGGGGTCTATTCCTACATGAATAGATCTTGTCTACATCATGTCGTCGTTCTTATTGCATTACTCCGTTTTTCCATGAACTTAATACACTAGATGCATGCTGGATAGCGGTCGATGTGTGGAGTAATAGTGGTAGATGCAGGCAGGAGTCGGTCTACTTATCTTGGACGTGATGCCTATATAATGATCATCGCCTTGGATATCGTCATGAATATTTGATCTTCTATCAATTGCCCAACAGGAATTTGTTCACCCACCGTGTGCTATACTCATGAGAGAAGCCACCAGTGAAACCTACGGCCCCCGGGTCTACTTTTCCAACATATTGCTTTTCGATCTATCTTTTTGCCTCTTTGTTTTCAGATCTACTAAACCAAAAACCCAAAAATATATTGCTGCACTTTTTATTTGCCCTTTTTATTTTGTGTTCTTGAGAGATCTATCTCTCCTATCTATCATATCCTAATCTATCTTTTTACCGTAGAGAGATTGACAACCTCTCATTCGCATCGGGTTGCAAGTATTTGTTATTTGTGTGAAGGTGCTGCTTATTGGGTGGTGGTGATCCTTCTACTGGTTCGATAACCTGGGTTTCATAACTGAGGGAAATACTTACCGTCGTTGTGCTCCATCATCCCTTCCTCTTTGGGGAAATACCGACGCAATCTCAAGCCACGTCACCCCCGGGTCTATTTACAAACGCTACAATTACCTCGCTGCCTTTATTTAATTTTTATTTATTTTGCAATTTATATTTATCAACAATTATCTACACAACTCATTTGCTTGCAAATAATGAGATCAAGGGGGTTGACAACCCTCTTGCCCGCATTGGGTGCAAGTCGTTTGTTCATTTGTGTGCAGCCGCTGAAGACGGTTGAGGATTGATATTCCTATTGGTTCGATAAACATTGGTTTCGTAACTGAGGGAAATACTTACCCACTTTGTGCTGCAATTACCCGTTCCTCTTCATGGAAAACCCAACGCAGATCACAAGTATCAGTGTTATAAGCTGATTCAAAACAGTAGGTGAATCAAAAACAGAGCTAGATGGCAGTTCCTTACCTGCTCTCGTACGAGAGGGGACGGTCTTAGTTCAAGTATCTTTCAGATTCTTCATAGTAGCAATTGGATATACTCAAGTTAACACAATAAATATAGCTATGCTCCCCGGCAACAGCGCCAGAAAAAGGTCTTGATAACCCACAAATATAAGGGATCGTAACAGTCTTCGCGGGTAGTATTTTACCCTGATTTATTGATTCGACACAAGGGGAGCCAAAGGATATTTATCGGCCTTAGCAGTTGAGTTGTCAATTCAACCACACCTGGGATATCTCTGTGCAGCAAAGTTTTAGTAGCACGGCAAGCAATAGTAGTGACAACAGTAATTTTGTAACAGTTGTGACAGTAGCAGCAACAAAAGTAACTTAGCAGAATTCAGTATATGTAAAGCGTAGGTACGTGGATCAGTGATGGATAATGATTTAGATGACATCAATCATGTAACAGTTACACACTAGGGCGACACGGAACTAGCTCCAATTCATCAATGTTATGTAGGCATGTATTCCAAATATAATCATACGTGCTTGCGATAAGAATTTGTATGACAAGTTTTGTCCTACCCTCCCGTGGCAGCGGGTGTTGGAAATATGCCCTAGAGGCAATAATAAAATGATTATTATTATATTTCCTTGTTCATGATAATCGTTTATTATCCATGCTATAATTGTATTGATTGGAAACTCAAATACATGTGTGGGTACATAGACAACACTGTGTCCCTAGTATGCCTCTAATAGACTAGCTCATTGATCAAAGATGGTCAAGGTTTCCTAGCCATAGACATGTGGGATCACGTCATTAGGAGAATGATGTGATGGACAAGACCCAAACTATGAACGTAGCATATGATCGTGTCAGTTTATTGCTATTGTTTCTGCATGTCAAAGTATCTGTTCCTATGACCATGAGATCATGCAACTCACTGACACCGGAGGAGTACCTTGTGTGTACAAACGTCGCAACGTAACTGGGTGACTATAAAGATGCTCTACAGGTATCTCCGAGGGTGTCTGTTGAGTTGGCAAGGATCAAGACTGGGATTTGTTACTCCGTGTGACGGAGAGGTATCTCAGGGCCCACTCAGTAATACAACATCACAATGAGCCTTGCAAGCAAAGTGACTAAAGAGTTAGCCACGGGATCTTGTATTATGGAACGAGTAAAGAGACTTGCCGGTAACGAGATTGAACTAGGTATAGAGATACCGACGATCGAATCTCGGGCAAGTAAGATACTGAAGAACAAAGGGAACAACATACGGGATTAACTGAATCCTCGACATAGAGGTTCAACCGATAGAGATATTCATAGAATATGTAGGAACCAATATGGGCATCCAGGTCCCGCTATTGGTTATTGACTGTAGAGGTGTCTCGGTCATGTCTACATAGTTCTCGAACCCGCAGGGTCTGCACACTTAACGTTCGGTGACGTTTCGGTAGTATTGAGATATATGTGTTGGTGACCGAAGGTTGTTCGGAGTCCCAGATGATATCCCGGACGTCACGAGGAGCTCCGGAATAGTCCGAAGATAAATATTTATATATAGGAAAGTGGTATTTGGTTTCCAGAAAAGTTTCCGGTATTTCCGGTAGTGTACCGAGAGTGACGAGTGTGTTCCGGGGGTCCACCGGGTGGGGCCCACCCACCTCAGGGGGGGCACAAGGGCCCAAGAGGTGGCGCACCAGCCCCTAATGGGCTGGGAAACCGACCCCATAAGGGCCCATATGCCCAAGAGGAAAAAAGGTGGAGATAGGAAGGAATAGGACTCCTTCCTAATATGAATCCACTTCCTAGTAGGAAGTGGATTGGACTCCTCCTTGCCCTGGTTCGGCCGACCCCTAGGGGAAACCCTAGGGAGGCTGCCTCCTCCCCCCTCCCTCCTATATATACTAGAGGAATAGAGCCCCCAAAGACACACGACCACGTGCTTGTTCTCTATTCTCTAGTTCCTCCAACAAATAGATTCCGGTAGTGCTTAGGCGAAGCCCTGCCGGGATAACTCCACCACCACCACCACCACGCCATCGTGCTGCTGAAGATCTCATCCACCTCTCCGCCCCCTCTTGCTGGATCAAGAAGGCAGAGATCGTCATCGAGTTGTACGTGTGCTGAACGCGGAGGTGCCGTCCGTTCGGCGCTAGATCGGGACGGATCGTGATTGGATCGCGGGACGGCTTGCGATTTGGATCGCGAAGACGTTCGACTACATCAACCGCGTTTCTTAACACTTCCCCCTTAGCGATCAACAAGGGTACGTAGATCCACTCTCCCTCTCATAGATGCTCATCACCATGGATAGATCTTGCGTGTGCGTAGGAATTTTTTGTTTCCCATGCAACGTTCCCCAACAGCGGGGTCCTATTGGAAACTAAGGGATATTAAGGCCACCTTTTAATAGAGAATCGGAACAAACCATTAACACATGGTGAATACATGAACTCCTCAAACTACGGCAATCACCGGAAAGAATCCCAATTATTGTCACCTTGGGGTATGCGGATCATGACACGTAATATGTGACTACAACTTGCAAGATAGGATCAAAATCACTCTTATATTCATGAAAACATAACAGGTTCACATCTGAAATCATGGCACTCGGGCCCTAGGGACAAGCATTAAGCATAGCAAAGTCATAGAAACATCAATCTCAAAACATAGTGGACACTAGGGATCAAGCCCTATCAAACATAACTCAATTACATGATCAAGCTCATCCAATCCCATCACCGTCCAGCAAGCCTACAAAGGAATTACGCACTCCCGGTGGTGAGCATCATGGCGGTGTTGATGAAGAAGGGTTGGTGATGACGACGGCAACGAATCCCCCTCTCTGGAGCCCCAAACGGACTCCACATCAGACCTCCCGATGAAGAACGGGAGGTGGCGGCGGCTCAGTCTCGTAAAACGCGATGAAATCTTCTCTCCTATTTTTTTTCTCCAAAGATGTGAATTTATAGGACTGGAATTAGGGTCAGAGGAGCCACGTGGGCCCCACAAGCCATCAGGGCGCGCCCAGGGGGTTGCGCGCGCCCTGTTGGCTTGTGGCCCACAATCAGCCCCCTCCAGTGGATCTTCGCTCCATAATTCATTATTTATTCCAAAAATAATTCACAAAAAGTTTCGTCCAATTCCAGGAACTTTTATTTCTGCATAAAAATAACACCAAGGTAGTTCTGCTGAAAATAGCGTCAGTCAGGGTTAGTTTCATTCAAATCATGCAAATTAGAGTCCAAAACCAGAGCAAAAGTTTTTGAAAAAGTAGATACGTTGGAGACGTATCAAAGCCCGTAATTGTGTCTAAAGACCTAAACCCCTCGGTTTATATATCCACCGGGGGTACCTAGGTTACACATATGGTCGGTTGCCAACCAGAAAAAAACACGCCGACTACTAGAACTCTCCTTGAAGTACACGCCAAGTCTTCGGGAGCTTCCATCTTGATCACTCCGAGGGCCACGAGTGCGGTAGTCTTTCCTTCCTTGGTTGACGGGACATTGGTCCTTCCTAAGGATTATGGGATGTACATGTTAACACCCCCTAGTCCATGACACCGTCAATGAGGATTTGATCGATGGGATGATTTTTGCTCAACCTTGCTCTAACTCGAGGTAGCTTTGGTTTGGATACTTGAGCTTCTTACCAATGATTTCACACTTGGGACAGAGGGGAAAGAGGTTGTTATTGTTGATGAACTTCTTCTTCTTGTCGACTGACACTTATGGACGCCTCTTCATTTGCTTCAGGATCGCCTTGATGTGATGTGACGTAGAGGATTTCACTTGAATGGAAGAAGTACTCTCTTTAACTTCACTCGCTTGATCTTGCCAATGGTCAAGTCCTTGAACGCGTTGGGGGGAGGTCGTGCGCTTGTTTAAATTTGTACATTGCTCCTTTTGGAGCAAATTTGAGTTGGAGAATTAGTATTCAGTGATGCAAAGTTACAACTTAAAAAATTAAAGTTTTGGGGATAGAATAGCTAGTGCTTGATTTTGCAAATAACAAAACCTTAGAGCATCTACAACCAGACCCCTCATACCCGTCTCAAACGCCCGGGCAGGCCGCCCGGTCACTGACCGGTCACGAAATTTCGACCCAACCGGGCCTCTCAAACCGGCCTCAAACACCCGGGCTGACCGGCACCCATCATATCCAGCCTAAATATGAGGCGGATATGGGGGCGCCCGGGCACGCCCTCCACGTCGGCCTGACGATGGGGCCCTATGCGGACTCGCCCGGAAATCCAATGGGCGCGTCGGCCGTCGCCACGGTGTGAACGCCACGTGGCGCCGCTCCGGCTCGCCGCCCGAGGCCATAGCTGGATATTTAAGCCGGTCGGCGTCCCATGGCCCTAGCACATCCACCTCCTCCCTCCCTCCGCCGCCACCCGAGTCCGTCCGCCTCCTCTTCCCCGCTCTCTCATGCTCTCCGGCACCAGTATGGTACGTCGTAGGATCACCACGTACGATATGCTCACGTCGGAGCGGTGGATGCAGATCGAGGCGGAGATCCAGGCTCGGCGCGCCGCCCGCATTGTCACGGGTCTGCCTCCGGACTTGCCGGAGCAGGAGGAGGAGGAGGAGGAGCAACCGGAGGAGGAGCTCTCGGAGGCGATGGAGGAGGACGAGGCGGACCAGCCTGCTCCGGGCTTGAACATAGCGGAGGCGGAGGCGGAGTTCGTCGTCGCCCAAGCCGAGGAGATGGCGGAGCAGCAGGCCATCCTGGATTCCATCCGGGATGAAGCCGAGGTGGAGGCCAACCGCAGGCTCATTCGGCAGAGGCAGGCGAAGGCCGACGAGCTCGACGCGGAGATAGCGGCGGAGGAGGCCGCATCGAAGGGGGTGGAGTTGCAGCTGCCACACATTTATCCGCTGGAGAGCACGGAGATCGTTGAAATCTCCGACGAGGAGTAGTTAGGTACCTACGTAGTACGTAGGTTTCTAAGTTTGCATGCTTTTATATGGATTTGAGAATCTAATATGACATGTCTGAATGCAGTAATGTTTATTTGAGGCGTGCCCGGTCACTCCGGATGTCCGGATCTAGTATGAGAATCTATTATGAGATGTCCGCGTTTGAGGTGTCATTTTTACTATTCATGGTTGTAGATGCTCTTAGAGAAAATGACTTTTAAGGATGAACTAGAAGTTAAATGGACTTTGGCGTGTCCGCGGGCGTTTGATGGGTCCGTGATTGTAGATGGTTTTAGAGAAAATTTCAGAGAAAATGACTTCGGAGGATGAACTAGAAGTTAAATGGACTCTACAGAAAAATGTTAACATGGATGGGGCTGCATCGCAAGGGGCGAAAAAGCATATAACAAAAAGGGACCTTGGCCGTGACGACAAGGAGCCGTCGAGGGACGCGCAAGATTGGCGGCATGTGCCATCGGCGATGAGGACGCAGCCAAGTGGGGCCACGTTGATAAGCACGTATCCGTAATCCATGTGACCCGCCCCCGCGCGCATAAACAATCCGCTGCCGTTGCCGTGCCTTCCAGCGCCTAGTCTCCCCCCTCCACTCCACGTCTAATTGCTCCGGGGATACCTGCAACGCCGCACCCAAAAAACAATCCATCACTCATCAACCAACAACCCCACTGGCACTGGTTTAATAGAGTACTCTGGATTAGTAGCGGAGATTCCCTTGCCGTTTGTTTGGAGCCCCGGAAAATTTACCCGAATAGTAGTGGTGGTTTCTTGATCTGGTTTAATAAACGCTAGCAATAACCAGAATAGCAGTGGTGGTTTCTTGATCTGGTTTAATCAACACTTGTTAAAATTGGTAGTGGTTTCTTGATCTGGTTTAATGAACGCTTTGTTAAAATTGTTAGTGGTTTCTTGATCATGTTTCGTAATTAGTAGTGGTTATCGGTCCGATTTTCAATAAACACTTGTTGGGATTAGCTACCGGTTCCTGAAACTGGTGATACAACGGCATACATGGAAGGGGTAAAATAAGGAAAGTCAGTAACTTTCTTCACAAATATCTTGGGAGAGAAGTCCATCCAAGAAAAGAGGCAAGAACAACACATTCTTTTTGCATCAATTTTCCGTTTCTCGTAAAAAAAGCCAAGGGCTGTACACAAATCTCTCATCACACAAAGCGCTGCACCCGCGGGAGCGCTCTCTGCTGAAAAATATGTACACGGTACAGCGACGGCACGAGGCGTACAGAAAACGAAATCAAAAAGGAAAATGCGAAAGGGAAGGAACACACTCTCTGCTTTGCTAGGATCGTCGACCTAAATTCCTACGCGCACACGGAGAGGCCACACACGGAGCTAGCACATAGCCGGGGGCGACGGGGCGGGTCTCATCTTCTCTTCTCTTCCCTTGACTTGATCTCTAAATCTACGCCGTCAGGCTGGGCGCCGGCGGCGACCGCGACTCGTCGGCGGCCGTGGCCACCGCCGGGAGGAGGCGGGAGCGGCAGAGCGGGCAGGTGGCGTGGTCGTAGTCGAGCCAGGTCTCGAGGCAGGCGCGGTGGAACAGGTGGCCGCAGGGGAGGCGGTTCACCACGGCGTCTGCCTCGAACCGCACCAGGCAGACGCGGCAGTCGGGCGCTGCCGCCGCGCCCCGCCTCCGGCCGAACCGCGCCGGGCGGAACCTGCTCCTGAACCTCTCCGCCAGGCTGGGGCCCGCGGGGGTGGCCGCCGTGAGCTGGTCGGCGCCGTCGGCGTCCTCCCCGACCAGCAGCGAGGGCGGCGCGGGGAGGCCGAGGAAGACGAGCGCGGCGCGGAGGAGGCCCGCCAGGGCGGCGATCGAGACGACGGCGTGGTAGAGCAGGTAGATCAGGAGGCTCTCCTTGGGCGCCGGCATGCTGGAGATGCCCATCGTGGCGGCCGGATTTGATTGGGGATCGGTCCGTGGACCCGTCTGCAATTTGCGCTTCTTTCAGGGGCGTCCTCGTCTGAGCGAGCGGCTGTGGTGGTGGTGGTGGTGGTGGTGGGATGGATACAGTGAAGGAGGGGGGGTCGGGGAGGGAGGATTTATAAGCCGGGCCGGCGCTGCTGGTGTCACCTCCCTATCCATCCCATCCCATCTCGCTCGGGCGGGGACGGGTGGAGCACCGCGACCCGTGTTCGCCAGCCCACCGCCGTCGGATCCGCGAGATGGACGTCCGATCTGCTCCGCGCGGGGGCAGCAGGGGGGGACACCCCACATGCGGTGCGGTTCGATCGTGGGAGCCCAATAATCCCCCCCTTGGCTCTGGTTTGGTTTGATTCGTGGCGCCCAATAATGTGTGCATGGTTCCTGAGGCGGCAGTGCCCGCCAATTATTTAGGCCCGGCCGGTCGATCCAAAACCCGGTGCCCGCTTCCCGTTTGTACGTGCAGTGCACCGGAGCTGGTGTTCGATCACGGTACCGTACCGAGTGACCGATCTCACTGTCACGGGACAGTGTACCCTCCCGGAAATCATGATGCGCGATTGGCGAAGCTGATTGGCGGACGCCTAATAAGAAGGTGAAGGCGAAAGGGAATTCAATTCAGCATACCGAACGTAAGCGGCAATTCCCGCCATTTATCTGTTGCGAACCGTGACGTGCTTGACTCGGGTGACATTATCGCAACCTCATTTCAACTGAAAAGACAAGAGAATTTTTCCACCGGATCTTTTCTTTTGGAAGTACAGTAGTATTTTCTTCCGATTCCGCAGGAGTGGCTATCCCAGAGGATTTCTGCGAGTTGCCGTGCCTGCACGACTGCGGCCGGCCGGCTGAATCGACGGCCCAGCCGGTCCCAATCAGTCCGTGCACCGGATTGGAACCGATCTCCTGGTACGTACGCCACTGCGCTACGTCCCCTCCCGATCGACGCAGTTACGGCCGCGACCAGCCTTGGACGCGCGAGACAGGGACGCCACAGACGTCGACTGACGCGTCGTTTGCCTGCCAGTGCCGCGGTCACGGGCCCTCCGTTCAGGTTCAGCGGACGGACGCGCGGCCGCCAGGTCGGGTGCCCCGCGCTCCAGGATGCCTCCTCCCTCCGGCGACCCGTGCGCGATCGATGCGGGGGGTCGTGTCTTGACCACTAGGGAGGCACCAGTGGCTGCTTTGCTTAATTGTTTGCCGTGGGGGAAGTGTCGGTGGAATGCACCTAACCATTTTTCGTCCGGGGGGAGTGCCGCCGGTCCATGAAAGTTGCTTGGCAAGCTACCGAATACAGTACTGTAGTAGGAGTACTTGCTTATGCCATGTGCCCGTCAACACTAATCCATCTGACTAATCAACAGAGCTCTTTCATCAGAAAAAAAAATCAACAGAGCTCTGTGTTTCTTCTCGCGAAAAAAATAAAATGGGTCCGGTTTGGCTAGCTTGACTGCTACTCGTACTGGTGGGAGTACGACTAGTACGTAGTACGTGCAGCTCAAGTTTTTGTGTTGCGTCTGAACTTGACCACCAACGGCCTGTTGACCTGCGCGGCTGGGCTAATAAGCCGGCGGAGTTTTCAAATGGCGCGTTGCTCTGTCGGTTCGTATTCTAAGGTTTTACCGAAAGTTTAATGGGAAATTCCGTTCACACGCGCACCGTCCTCGCTCAGACTGAGATCGATTGCTAGTATCTTTATTTACTACTGTACTACTCCACGGATGGCGACACCAAAGCACAGCCGTTCGCGACAGCCATGCATATCAGCGAAAATCGAATTTTTTTTCTATCTTTAGTAGCAAGGTTTTACAGAAAATAATTTGGAATTTCTGCCCCCCACGCGCACCGCCCAGAGACCACGACACGAACGTGCATGTTTACGCAGCTAATTGGCGACCGTTCACCGATCAATCCTCCCTCCTAACACCAACATTTTCTCCACCGGCGACAGCGAAGGGCAGAGCAGCGGCACGGCAGGAGAATTCCCGTGGCTGGGGAGAGCTATGCATCACACGGCTCGATCAACTGCCTAAACAAAAACAAGGTGGTTGCTTGCGTTAAGCATCCGGCCACCGGCACATGCAGCTGCAGGCCCGGGCCATTCGAGTGGCCACCAATGAACGGACGAACACGCGTGGCAATGCGGAACGAGAGGCGAGCAGCGGCCTCAGGAGAGGAGAGGAGGTCGATCGAGCCAAGCAAACGAGCATGCAAGTTGATCGCAATAGTGGTCCAATTAGTGCAGTAGATAGATAGAATGGGTTTGGGTGCTTCTGGCTACTTAATGACTCGGATAACCGAGATTTCGCGGGAGATTTGGCGCGTGTGGACTAGTCAGGAGGGGGGAGAGTAGTATATGCGGGGGTGATGTGGGCGCCGGTGATCCACATCTGGAATCCGGTGGACGGCTCCACCCTTTCTGCCAACCTGTTGGTGCCTTGCGTGATACTGTCCACTCCCCCCCGGCCGCTCGTTCTTCCTCCCGCCTCTCGTGTGGTTTCAGGACCGTTGCAATCTTGCTTTACGTGGTACTAGTATAATACTAGTTTATTAAGTGGTCATACCGCTGAGTATGCACTTCTAGTGATTACGGCCATTACCTGATCTTTCTTTTTCTTGTAAACTACGGACTACGGGTGTTAGTTTAAAAGCTCGTCTCGAATGCTCTGAGAGGTGACGATAACTGACAGTCGATTACTCTATGCAGGAGTAGCTTAAAAGATTCCAGGGAGAGTTTTCAATGTAAATTCCGCGGTGATGGTTAGTTTCAGATAACTTGCATCGTCTTCCTTAAAAAGAAAAATATATAACTTGCGTGGTATAGCCCGTGGCCCGTGATTAGCACGGCTTAACCAGTAGGCCCAGCGGCCCTGTCGCGAGGCCGGCCGTGCACACAAAGCAAGCAGGCAAGGAAGGAAGCAAAGCGCGTATGCGTCGTGCTGCGTACCGACGAGGCGAGGCGAGACGAGACGAGAGACCACCGGGGTCGCCGCTGACGTCCGGTCCGTCCGTCGTTGCTTTCCGGCGCCGTCCGAGCGCTGCGGTGCGCCCAGCGCGGCACGGCCCACACCCCACGCCCGGGTCACGTGGCCGCCGCGTGGCCCGACAGCGAGGCGCGGGGAAAGCAACGTGGCGGCGTCTCGAACCGGCGACGGGCGTGGTGGGGCCGCGCGCCCACGCCGCGCCGCTAGCCGCCGGGGGCCACCCCCGTGCGTGCGTGCGTGCCCGCCCGTCCGAGCTGTCGACGGGGCGCCTCGCTCTCATCACGCGCCCGCCCGGGTGGTCCGTGCGTGCGCGCCCCTTGACCGCTTGTCTTGTCACCTCTACGTCTACGTTGAATTGAACCGCGGTGACAAGTGTCCGCCACCATGCTGACAACTAGTCCCGTCGCGAGTGAGACCCCGTGTGTATGGATGTGGCGCGAGCGGCTGCTCACACCACGCATGAGAAGCGTGATCGGGTTTCTCTCGTTCGCCTGCGTGCGTGTGCGTGCTGGTTGGAACTCGGGGAGTCTTCGTCGTATTGGTTCGGTGCCTCTTTTGAGTTCTCTAGGCAGGCACGGTGATGCCTTCCTTGTCGTGTCTTGTGTGTGCGTGTGTTTGATGTCAGCCGAGGATCTGCGTCGGACGGTCCTTGGAACCGTCTAGAAGCAAGCACGTCACATGGTTACTGTGTTTGATGAGATTTTTGCAGCACGAATTGTACGCAAAGTGAGGAGGGATTTAGAAGTAAAAGTTTATCTAAGTGATGACTTCAATCAATAATATTTAGTTGTACACATGGAGCAAGAAGTGCCTACGTGTACGCGTCTATATTGCATGTGTATGGAGCTTATATTGCATGTGTGTATGAACTACTGCTAGCCCAATATAATTGTTAATGACTCGTACATATGTATTCGAGTATTTACGGCTGGCAAGCTCGCGCTGGCGAGTTCGCGTGAGTATCGTACCCGAATACACGTAAAAAGAAAGAAAAGAAAAAGAGAAATACATGCCTATATGCATAGTGAATACACTTTGACTTGATGGTTCTAGCAAAACCGTTAATAATATGGCATTTTCACGTGCATGGATTGCACCATGGTCATGTATCGCATGCAAGGTATTGTACGTAGCTACGTATTCGGGTAGACGGACGGCCGGCGAGCTCGCGCAAGTATCGTACCCGAATACCCGTTCGTATGCATACACCATATTTGTATGTATTTGGATAACTACTGTCGTTCGGCATCGCGCGCGTATATGTATTTGAATACCGGCAAACTGAAATTTGTACGTACATGAAATATGGGTCTGGTACTCGGTCAACTCGGACGGAGCAATGCATAATCGGCAAGTTACAAAATTTGGAAGCAAAAGCAACCGTCGTACATCATATTGGAAAGGCATGTGCCATGTAAGTAAAAAGGTATGTATAATGTCTATTTTCCTTTTTTATGTAGACGTGCGTATCAAGAAGGAGATCATAGATGGAAATTCAAAGGAGGCCTGCCGGACGAGGCAATACCCAGCAGCCTATATATATGTGAGACATCCAGCCATAGGGACAGAACTCACGTAGCAGCTAACAACACCGCCGGACATTACGCAGGACACCCAGCGAGAGAAGAACTAAGGCACGAGGAGAAGGAGAGGATCGCATCTCTCTCGAGGCGTACAAACACATCCGGCCGGAGGCATCCAAGGCGCAGAAGGGGATCGACTTCCATCCATACAAGGGCGGCAAGGATCTCGCCGTCATCAACACCAAGCTCGTGCTTCCGGCAGGTGAGACGATCGGCTAATTCTTTTGTCTCTGTCTCACATCCAGCATGCATACACTACACGGAGTCGTCATTGGAGACAACGTTCGTGTGATCCCACCGTCGCCGCCGGAGACGACTTCATTGAACCTGAAGACTACGCCCGATGCAGTCCAGCCACTAGCTCCGGTGCTCGATCATGGCGGCCTAGGCGTACGGGCGGCATGATCTTTGTCTCGGCAGACCACCGAATACGGCGTCTAGCTGAGACAAGGCATCTACTCCGCTCCTTCATGCCTCCACCGGTGCTCTACTATGGCGGCCTACATGTCCATGGTGTACAGGTCACGGCGGCAGGCAGTGTGATCCTTGTCTTAGCAGACCACCGAATACGGCGTCTAGCTGAGACGAGGCATCAACCACGCCCTTCCACGACGACAGCTTTCTTCGGCATTGGGATGTTTTTCCTTTGTCTTGACGGACCACCGAATACGGCGTCCAGTCGAGGCAAGGTGCACCCTTCATGGCGTACAGGCAGTGTGATCCTTGTCTTAGCAGACCACCGAATACGGCGTCTAGCTGAGACGAGGCATCAACCACGCCCCTCCACGACGACACCTTTCTTCGGCATCGCGATGTGTTCCCTTTGTCTTGACGGACCACCGAATACGGCGTCCAGTCGAGACAAGGTGCACCCTTCATGGCGTACAGGTCACGGCGTCAGGTGGTGTGATCCTTGTCTTAGCAGACCACCGAATACGGCGTCTAGCTGAGACGAGGCATCAATGATGCCCCTCCATGATGTCCCCCTTCTTCAGCATCACGATCACGATGTGTTTCCTTTGTATTGACAGACCACCAAATACGGCGTCCAGTCGAGGCAAGGTGCACCCTTCATGGCGTACAGGCAGTGTGATCCTTCTCTTAGCAGACCACCGAATACGGCGTCTAGCTGAGACGGGGTGTCAACCACGCCCCTCTATAATGACTCCTTTATTCGGCATCGTGATGTGTTTCTCTTGTCTTGACGGACCACCGAATACGGCGTCCGGTCGAGACAAGGTGCACCCTTCATGGTGTACAGGCAGCGCGATCCTTGTCTTAGCAGACCACCGAATACGGCGTCTAGATGAGACGGGGCATCAACCACGCCCCTCCATGACGTCACCCATTCACGGTCTCGTGAGGCGGCGCCCTTGTCTTGGCGGACCGCCGTAAACTCGGCGTCTAGCCGAGACGAGATGCCACCGACACCGGCTATGCCGATGCGAGTGTGTGTTGGTTTTACACCGACGCCGGTCTCCACAATCAATACTCCCGCAAGGCGAACCTCTTGCATACCCCGACGCAGCCGCTACCAGTCGTCAAGAAATCCGAGCCAAGCAGGACCCATGCTACTCCAACACCAACATCAACGCTATCAAGACCGATGAGGCGCGATGGCGAGGGCGAATGTGGCTAGCAAAAAGTCATGTTTTGAGCGGCACGTGTACCGACAAGGACACGGGCCTAGCCGCCGCCCACACCACACACATACACACCATCATCATCATGCATGGAGAATGTGAAGCGAAGACGACTAAGACGACCACACGGCTTAATCGGAGGTTTCTCGCGGAGCAACCCGCGGGAGTAATTAACCGGGAGCCTTCCGAGGCCCCGGGAACCAGGAGACCGCACATCGCTAGTCAGGCTGGCCGCGCTAGTAGGCCACGGAGCGCATATCAGGAATTGTATTTGTTATCCTTGAGATTAATAAAATACTGTTCCCATCTCTTTGTTTTCTTTGTGTACTTCGGTACACTGGCACGCCCGCATCATCTTTTTCCCGGCGCATGAGAGAAATCAAACTCCTTCTCTTCCCTTCTCACGGAGGACACATGTAGATTTTTCTCGTGTCAAACATACTGTATTTGTTTGTTTTGTATTTTATTTTTTTAAGGCCCGGCAATAGCTGACGTTTTCATGTCCTCCGTTCGTCAAGAATTACTTGTCACTCAAATGAACTCAAGTGAATGTACTATCTAAAATTGATGCATGACGATTTCACTGTACCAAAACAACTGACAAGCAGCAGTAACTGACTCCATCAATCAAATGATAAAGCTTAACAATTAGGAAACACATTCCCATATATTACAGTGGATAACTAGCTTATTTATAAGGAAACAATCCAAACCATAAAATTCTTTAAGAGCATCTACAACCGTAACTTGCAAATCCAGTCCCTCAAACGCCCACGGACGTGTCCGGACGCTTCCGTGGACACTGACCGGTCACGCCTCAAATAATGCATTCTACATCGGACACTTCAAATCTCATATCTTAAATCCATACAAACCATGTAACTACTACGTCGATGCATTACACACATCGTCCGGCTACTCCATCACTACTAACATGCCATCGGACTATCAAAATTTGGCATGTTTGGCTATGGTGGAGATCATCCACGGCTGCCCTTGCCCTTCCGGGCGCCCTTGCCGTCCTTCTCGTGGAAGTACCGATCGAAGGCGCAGTAGGGATCGAGCCGGATCTGCTCGTCGCCGGAGCTGTCCTCGTCGTCGTTGTCCTCCTTCTCCTCCTTCTGTGGTAGTCTGACCATTTCACGGACCGTCCGATTCTGCTCGTGGGCGAGGGCGCGCGTGTTCCTCCGCTGTCGTTTCTTCAAAATGCAGGCGCGGATGGCTTCCTCCTTTGCGGCCGCCCGCGCCGCCGCGTCAGCCGCCTTCGCCTTCGCCATTTCCTCCGCAAGATAGGCCTCGGCGACCCTTATCCTCTCCTTCCCACGGCGGGCAGCCTGAGGGAGTCCGGGACTAAGGGGTCCTCGGGGCGATGGTTCATCCCTAGTGGGCCAACACGATGGGCCTTACAGAAGCAATCGCTAGAAGGTCGAGTTACCAGACAGTCCCATGTTCGGAAGGAGGAGTCCCGAAGACTTGGTGTGTCCTCCAAGAAAGAATGGACGTATCTGTGCCCGGATAGAAACCGACCATGTGTAACCCGAGGTATCCCTGGTGTCTATATAAACCAGGGGGCTTAGTTCATAGGGGGCAAGTCAACTCATATAGGGTTTAGCTCTTTTGATCTCGAGGTAGATCAACTCTTTAATCATCCCATTTATTAATACAATCAAGCATGACGTAGGGTTTTACCTCCTCACGAGGGCCCGAACCTGGGTAAATACCGTCTCCTTCGTCCCCTATTACCATCGATCCTAGATTCATAGTTCGGGACCCCCTACCCGAGATCCGCCGGTTTCGACACCGACATTGGTGCTTTCATTGAGAGTTCCGCTGCGAATCGCCAAAGGATCGATGGCTCATTTAATCATTGACAGGAAGATTTGCAACAAGGACGTCTTCGTTCCTGGACAGATCTTCGCTTTCAGAAGCGTCGTGCTTCAAGCCCATCCCACGGGCCGTCTTGGCCAGATCGGAAGCTTTGCCCCTGGTTCAGAAGTCAGGTTCGGGAACATAGAGTTCGTCGCCGACTCCCGGGGAGATCTTATTTTGACAAGGACCTCTGCTCTTCTTAAAAGACTCACTGCCCCCAACGCCTTGACGTCGGAGGCAGGAAACCCCGCCGCTGGGATGGCCTCGGCCCCCGGCTCGGTCTTAAAACCTATCTTGGTCGATGCATCTGAGCCAACCGCGACCGCATACCCCTCGGGAATACCATCAAGTAACCCCGGGACGACAGCGCCGCCGACCGACCCTAGTCGCGCCTTTGGTGCCGACCCAATTGAAGCCTCACTGCCGGGCGAGCTACTCGGTCGGATCCAAGCCTTGAGCTTGGCCGACCGCCAACCATCGGTTTACGAACAGATCGGGCTGAGGCACGACAATAGGGAAATTCACGTCCCTACGATAACGCAATTAGTCACCACCGTCGAGTGCCCGACTGAAGACACGTCTCACCAACCGGCGAAGTTGAAAACGGTGTATATTCCGTCTCAACTCCCTCCGGACACTGACTTAAGGCCAGCAGCCGACCTAACACACAACTTGGGGCTCGCACGGCGGAACACTATTGGTGCCACGTCCCCCAAGCCCGTTGAGGCAGAGACCGTAGGTTTCGCACCCGTTCCCGTAACGGTACAAAACCCGGCTGTCCGTGCACCGAACATGCACCTCGCCGGGGCGCGAATTTTTTCCCCACCCACCACTTAGATCGAGCACTTTAAGAGCGCAAGAGAACCCAATTCAATGAGCTTATGGGAGGTCAAACAACAACCAGGGGAATCGGTTCATCATTTTTGGGCCAGATTCCTCCTCGGCAAAAACAGGATGAAAGGCGTTAATGACCTGGAAATGATTGCAGCCTTCGAGCGGAACTGCCATGATAAGGGCGTCCTCAACACCCTTGCCTGTCGTTGCGTCCAAAACTTCTCCGAGCTAACATACTTGATGGAAAAGTACTGCGCTATGGAGAGTACGCGGGAAGAACAACGATTTTATACAGAGTCGGTCCACACCGAACAACCTAGAGAAGTTCGGAAAAGGCTCATGCCACCACAATACCCGCCCAGGCACAGGCCTGCCGAAAAAAGAAACAAATACCCCATGAAGAAGAAAACAGTCCTTGATAGATTACTGGACAGTCCTTGCCCCATACATTCCGCCCCACCAAACGCAAGCCCATCCCACAGCCTTCGAGCATGCTGGGTCATTAGGCAGGTCGCAAAGATCGGAGAGGCCATCCTCATGGCCTCACCCCCAGGCAGACGTTCAGTAACACCACCTGAAATTCACGCCGAGGTCCTAACTATCTACGAGACGTTCTCCTCGAAAGGTCAGAGGAAGAGAGCTCTTCGAGAGCTCGATCAGATACACCAGGTGGAATCAAGGAAATCATGGGCGGATACACAGATAACTTTCGGCGAAAATGACCAACCGATGACCCGCACAAAGCGGGCACCGGCCGCCCTGGTCCTCAACCCAATAATAGACGGTTTTCGGTTGGACAAGGTCCTGATGGACGGCGGCAGCGGTCTAAACCTCATCTACGAGGGAACTTTGGATAAAATGCAGTTCGATAGGTCTCGAATTGAACAAAGCAGCACAACCTTTCGAGGAATCATCCCCGGACGAGAGGCACGCTGTACGGGACGAGTAACCCTTGATGTAGTATTCGGTACCCCCGATAACTACAGATCGGAGGAACTTCTTTTTCATATCGTACCCTTTCACATCGGTTATCATGCACTCTTAGGGCGCGACGCCTTCACAAGATTTCAGGCCATACCACATTATGGTTACATGAAACTTAAAATGCCGGGACCCAACGGTGTGATCGTAGTTGCAAGCGACCCGGATAGAGCCCCTCGAGCCGAGAACAAAACAACATCGCTTGCCCTTGAGGCACTAGCTGAGACGCTAGCCACAGAGGAACTAACCACCCTCCGTTCTATCGTAGATAAGGATGATGTGATCCTCGGCAAAAGGCCAAAGTCCACATCGTTCAAACCTGCGGACGAAATCATAAAATTTCAGGTGCACCCAACGAACCCAACAAAACGGCGTCCATCGGAGCTCAGCTGGATCCCATGGTCGCTGAGGCACTACGCACGTTCTTGCGCGAAAACTGGGATATATTTGCTTGGCACCCATCAGATATGCCCGGAATCCCCCGAAGGCTGGCCGAACACAGTCTGAACATAATTGCAGGCTTCAAGTCGGTTAAACAGACCCTACATCGATTCTCCGAACCCAAGCGTCAAGCTACGGGCGAAGAACTCACCAAATTACTTGAAGCCGGATTCATCAGAGAAATCAAACACCCCGAATGGTTAGCAAACCTGGTCATGGTGCCGAAGAAGGACAAATCATGGCGGCTCTGCGTCGACTTTAAAGACCTTAACAAAGCCTGCCCTAAAGATCCTTTCCCTTTACCCCGCATCGACCAGATCATTGACGCTACCGCCGGACATGATTCACTTTGCTTCCTCGACGCTTATTCCAGCTATCATCAGATCAAAATGAAGGAGTCTGATCAAGCCGCAACCGCCTTCATCACCCCCTATGGGCCATTCTGCTTCAACACAATGCCTTTCGGGCTAAAAAACGCAGGAGCCACGTACCAGCGCATGATTCAAACATGTCTGGAAAAACAAATCGGCAAAACAGTCGAGGCGTACGTCGACGACGTGGTCATCAAGACCAAACACGCCAGCCAGCTGGTAGACGACCTAGGCCAAACATTCGCTAACTTGCGGGAGTACGATATACGGCTAAACCCGGACAAGTGTGTCTTCGGCGTCCCCACCGGCAAGCTGCTCGGATTCATCGTCTCCCACAAGGGCATAGAAGCTAATCCGGCCAAGATCCGAGCTCTATCACAACTAGCGGTCCCCACGGAGCTAAAACACGCCCAAAGACTAGCAGGCTGTGTGGCGGCGTTAAGCCGCTTTATCTCGCGCCTCAGTGAAAAGGCTCTGCCCCTCTACAAGCTATTGAAACGAACAAAAAACTTCGAATGGACCGATGAGGCCGCAGCCGCACTAGAGGAATTCAAGACGCTGCTAGCCAGCAACCCCATACTGACAGCACCTGGCACGGGTGAACCGATGTTGCTATACATCTCAGCCACCAACCAGGTCGTCAGTGCAGCACTCGTGGTGGAAAGGAAGGCCGAGGGCCATAAGCACCGGGTACAGAAACCGGTATACTACGTATCGGAAGTACTTACTCCGTACAAGACCAGGTACCCGCATTATCAGAAGATAGCCTACACGGTGTTCATGGCTTCACGAAAGCTCAGACACTATTTCCAGGAGTGTTCGGTCACGGTGGCCTCTGAAGCGCCCCAGACCGATATAATCAATAGCAGGGACGCCACCGGCCGCATAGCCAAATGGGCCATCGAACTCCTCCTGTTCGAAATCAATTATAAACCATGCCGAGCTATTAAATCTCAGGTGTTGGCCGATTTCATCGCCGAATGGACGGAGGCCGAGCTCCCTAGAGAATACAACACATACTCACAATGGACAATGTACTTCGACGGATCCAAGACGCTCGTCGGCCTGGGGGCTAGAGTCATCCTCACGTCCCCCACCGGCGACAACAACCGATATGTCCTCCAGATCATGTACGCCGACTCTAACAATGCGGCCGAGTACGAAGCTCTGTTGCATGGACTCCGGATGGCAACTTCGATGGGTGTACAGCGGCTCGAAGTGCGGGGAGACTCTAATCTCGCCATCTCTCACATCAACGGCAAATTTGATGCTAAGAACCCAAAAATGGCAGCTTACAGAAATGCCGTCCTCAAGATATCCGCACGATTCGAAGGACTAGAGTTCCACCATGTCTCTAGAGACAACAACCAAGCCGCCAACATCCTCGCCCGTATCTATAATTTTTGCTTGTTCCATGCTGTTATATTATCATTCTTGGATGTTTTACAATCATTTTATTATAACTTTATATCATTTTTTGGGACTAACCTATTGACATAGTGCCAAAGTACCAGTTGCTGTTTTTTGCTAGTTTTTTACTTCGCAGAAAATCAGTACCAACCGGAGATAAAACGCTGCGGGGATTTTTGTGGATTTTTTACGGACCAGAAGAAACCAGATGGGCCAAAGAACACCAGAAGAGGGGGCCCAGGGTGGCCAGCCCCCACCAGGGCGCGCCAGAGGCCCCCTGGCGCGGCCTAGTGGGTACTGGGCACCTCGGGCACCCCCTCAACCGACTATCGTGCCTATAAATTCCCAGAAAATCCAAAAACCCTAGAGGAGTCGACGAAACACAATTCCAGCCGCCGCAAGTTCCAGAACCTCGAGATCCAATCTAAACACCATCACGGAGGGGTTCATCTTCCTAATAGGTGCCTCTCTGATGATGCGTGAGTAGTCCACCATAGACCTTCAGGTCCGTAGGCAGTAGCTAGATGGCTTCTTCTCTCTCTTGTGATTCTCAATACAATGGTCTCTTGGAGATCTATTTGATGTAAACTTTTGCGGTGTGTTTGTTGGGATCCGATGAATTTTGAGTTCATGATCAGTTTCTATCCATGAATATTATTTGAGTCTTCTTTGATCTCTTATATGCATGATTGCTTATAGCCTCGTATTTCTTCTTCGAATCTTTGGTTTAGTTAGGCCGACTAGATCAATTTTTCTTGCCATGGGAAGAGGTGCTTTGTGATGGGTTCGATCTTGCGGTGTTCTTTCCCAGTGACAAAAGGGGCAGCAAGAGACGCATGTATCGTTGCTATTAAGGATAACAAGATGGGGTCTATTCCTACATGAATAGATCTTGTCTACATCATGTCATCGTTCTTATTGCATTACTCCGTTTTTCCATGAACTTAATACACTAGATGCATGCTGGATAGCGGTCGATGTGTGGAGTAATAGAGGTAGATGCAGGCAGGAGTCGGTCTATCTATCTTGGACGTGATGCCTATATAATGATCATCGCCTTGGATATCATCATGACTATTCGATTTTCGATCAATTGCCCAACAGTAATTTGTTCACCCACCGTGCGCTATACTCATGAGAGAAGCCACTAGTGAACCCTACGGCCCCCGGGTCTACTTTTCCTATCATATTGCTTTCTGATCTACGTTTTTTGCAATCTTTGTTTTCAGATCTACAAAACCAAAAACCCAAAAACATATTGCTGCATATTTACTCTTTTTATTTGTGTTCTTGAGAGATCTATCTCTCCTATCTATCACTACCTAATCTATCTATTTATCGTAGAGAGATTGACAACCTCTCTTTCGCGTCGGGTTAGAAGTATTTGTTGTTTGTGTGCAGGTGCTGCTTATTGGGTGGTGGTGATCCTCCTACTGGTTCGATAACCTTGGTTTCATAACTGAGGGAAATACTTACCGTCGCTGTGTTGCATCATCCCTTCCTCTTTGGGGAAATACCGACGCAGTCCAAGCCACGTCAAAGGAATTTCTGGCGCCGTTGCCGGGGAGGAAGCGGTCTCTTCTATGTGCCTATCGTAGGCGCCGAGGGGACTCCATCATCATCTACCAGGTTCCTAATCACAAATATCATCTCCTTGCAATTACATTATTTGCCATTTGCCTCTCGTTTTCCTCTCCCCCACTTCACCAATTTGCCGTTTTATTCGCCCTCTTCTTCTTTTTGCCTTTTTCTCGTCAGATCTCTTGTTTGCTTGTCACCATGAGTGATTTTGGTATGGCAGAAACGGATGACGGCAGGACTCCTAAAATTGGACGTCCTGCCAATCTTGATTCTAAAACTTTTGTTTTGGGGCAAGGGAACGTTATAGGAAAAGAAACTATTCAAGAGTTTTTTAATTGCGTTGGGAATTTGACTCTCGATGATTCCCTGTCACGCCCAAGATGTGATCCTATCCTTATTTTGGCACGAGGGCCTCGACAGGGATAGAAGTGCGTCTCGTCGTTTTGCAAGAATGGATATCATTACAAGTACATGTAAAAAAGAGATGATTATATGGAATTGGCTTACACTCGCCACAAGCTACATCAATATCACATCAATAGAACAACATATACAAACATCATACAGAAGAGCAGGGTCCGACTACGGACGAAAACAAACGATAAAATGACATCCATCCTTGCTATCCCAGGCTGCCGCCTGGAACCCATCCTAGATCGATGAAGAAGAAGAAGAACTCCAAATCAAACAAGCAACGCGCTCACGTCAAATCATCGCATTACCTGTACCTGCAACTTTTTCTGTAGTAATCTGTGAGCCACAGGGACTTAGCAATCTCATTTCCAAGGGTATCAAGACTATTAAAGCTTAATGGGTGAGATATGGTTAAGTGGTGAGGCTGCAGCAAGCACTAAGCATTTGTTTGAGTGGCTAACTTACGAGTACAAGAATAAAGGGGGATGATTGTCGAGTAAACGGACGTGATCTAGTAATGATCTCTAAGAGATCCTGAACACCTACTTACGTCAACATAACCCCACCGTGTCCTCTCTCGGATAAGGACTCACGAGACGAGACAGTCACGGTTACGCACACGGTTGGTGTATTTTATTAGAGTTTATTTCAAGTTTGCTATGACCGGGTGTTAAACAAAGTTTCCAAGTTGACACGTAACCGCGGGCACGGCTTTCCGAAAGATTTAACCCTGTAGGGGTGCTCCAACTCATCCATCAGAAACTAACCACACGCCGCGGGAATAACCTCGACCATGAATCTCGTGATCTTCCTAGGCAATTCCACTGGAAAACTGCAACCTCGAGATAGCCCGAAGTATTCTCGGAATTCCTCGCACAAGACGTTCGAGAAAGGTAAAACAAGTCCAGCAAGACCGCCCGACGTGTCGACGAACCCGATAGGAGCCGCGTATCTCGTTCTCCGGACATGACCGGATTGGCTAAGTTTCCGGCTGGCACACCCGTTGGTGGCCCCGGCTACTGCCATTTTGGACCAACACTCATGAGGAGCACTGGCCCGGGTTGTTGATTAATTATCCGCGGGTGCCGGCGGGTCCCTATGCATTTTTATTAAGTTGTTTAGCAAATGTAGTACCAAAGTTGGGTCTTGCCAGACAAGTTTTATCCTAAAACGAAAATCAAGGGGGTCCCCATAACAACCCCGAGCATGTTAGGAGCGCTCAATTATGGAACATAACACCGGTACACAAGTAACTAGGGCGGCAAAAGTGGAACAAAACACCAAGCAAAAGGCCGAGCCTTCCACCTTTTACCAAGTATATATGTGCATTAAATTAAATAGCAATAATATTGTGATATAACAAAAGGATATCCATGTTGACACATGGAACAACTGCACCTGCAACTAGCAACACTATAAGAAGGGCTGAGCAAGCGGTAACATAGCCAAACAATGGTTTGCTGGGATGTGGAGGGGTTAGAGGCTTATCATGGCATTTGGGAGGCTTGACAAACAAGTGGTAGGTAGCGAGACAGCGATAGAATCGAGACAACTAGCATGGCAATGATACTAGTGGTGTCCAGGGAAATGATCATCTTGCCTGAGATCCCGCTTGAAAGAAGAACGAATCCATGAAGAAGACGAGCCAACGTAGTCGAACGAATCCATGAAGAAGACGAGCCAACGTAGTCGAACGAATCCATGAAGAAGACGAGCCAACGTAGTCGAACGAATCCTCACACTCCGAACGCTTTCGGAACTCTATCGAGAAGAAACAATCTGGAAACAACAATCAAGACATGATAAACACCACAACAAATGCATGACATGATGCACAACAAGGATGATGCATGTTATGCATGACATGGGAAAACACCACAATCAACTCCTACACATTAAGTGAAGTTCAATATGCAACGAGTTGCATATTGACGAAACTCCACGTTCGACTTATTTAGTTCACTCTCATTAGGTACACAACAATATTAAAAGTTATTACACATGGCAAGAGGTGAAGCATAATGAAACTACACTATCTAGGCATCTTAAATGAGGTCGGAAACAACTTATAGTATTTCCGAAGCGACCTCATATGCAAATTATAAGTTTGGTCCAGATCTGAACTAATCATGTTTATATTTATTAAACAGGAAAATAAAGTATACCATGCAATTCTACATGTCATTCTAATCGATTTACATATATGGAACATCTCAAACGGAGCTACGGTCTAAAAGATATGACCTTCACAAGATGAACATGACATGAATGCAAAATGCATGAAAATGACAACCACAAACATTTCAAATCATGAATGCAGCGAGATATTATGATATTACATGAAAATCTAAGCAAGTTTCATATATGGCATGACCAAAACGGAGCTACGGGTCAACCACAACAACCAACACAAGTTTTAGTGCAAATCTGCCCAAAACAGCAAGATAGCATTTTGCACACATGAAAACAACAAGCTACAAGATTCTAAAATGCACAAACTAAGCATGGGGCTGTAGCATATAACACACACTTCATTTCATCTTCACATATCATACTCAAAAGAGTCATGGATCACATGGTAGGGAGCTCACAACATGGCAACAAAATATAGCAGATTATGACTTAGTGAAAATAACAGGTTTTAGCATAGCAGATTTTCACGAAGGCATATTGGCAGCAATAAATCTATATGCTACAGGGCATATTATGGCATGAAAATCTACAGCATGGTAGAGGACATGATGCACTACAATTCATTCCATGGTGGCAAGGTCTAATTATGCCTAGAACCATGGCTAGCATCAACACAACATGGCATTATGAAGAAAACAGATTCTCATACTTAGTGAAAATTAGAGTAGACATGTGCAGCAGTTTTTAACAGATTGACATATTGGACAGCAGAATTAATTATGATGTAAAACCTATTCATGCAAACTATTGGCACAACATGATAGAGCATAACATGCTTAACAATACATCCCATTGTGGCCACACCAAAAGAGCTATAGTTCAATAGCAAACCACATGGCAAGACAGCAACAAAATATCACAGCTTTCAGACTTAGAAATATTTTGGACCCTCAAAACAGCAGTATTTTATAGCATGTTGGCAACAAGAAAATAACACCTAAACATGCATTTATATAGCAACCAAAAAGACTAGGGCCTAGCACACATGTTCAAGGGCATATCTCATGTTTGCAACTATTATAAAATATGCATGGATTAATTCACACAAAATAAACAAAAGGGCATCCTAGCAAAAATGGCATACACACAAAAATGCTCAAATGACAAAACTAATTGCGTAGATAAATTCTATGGATTTTTCTACCCCAAAATCATATATAATATGCATAGGTTCATGTAGGAAAATATGTCACAATTAATTAGGCAAGTTTATGGCATAAACCTATTAGCAAAGTTATGTATGCAAAATAAATGCAACCAACACATCAAATATTTTTAGCATGCATGAAAAAGGCCTATAAAAATGCTACACATTTTTCATGCAATGTTGGATTAATTTGGATGCACGATTCAATAATTATGCACAATGCAACAAACATGATATTTATGCAAAATAAAGAAAACAGCATGTTAAACATTTTAAAACATGGATGAAAGTGGCATATTATGAATCTACACAAAATTCTAGACATTTTACATATCTAAAGTTTTTAGATATGATGCATGGTTGAAGAGTTATTAGCAAGTTTAAATCATGGCAATGTTCTGTAATTATGAGATGTCCTGGAAAATTGAAAAATCGTTAAACAGAAGAAAAAAAACAATACACGGGCCGAAACTGACTCGCCCAACAGTATATAGGTGAGCGCAGTATACTATGAAGCGCACATGGGCGTCGTGTAGTGGACTGGGGGCGCTCACCAGATGGGCTCAAAGGCCAGCGGAGCTGATGGCCCTTGGGTGGCACTACGGCCCAAGGGAGTTGGAGGCCGAATCTGGCCATGGCGCTAGAGAGGTGCTGGCGGGCGAGCGGGGAGGCTCCTCCTCGTCTCGCTTCCGCACCAGGCACGGGAGGCCATGGCGGCGATGGCAGGGTGCCCAGGGGCGGCGGGAACGCGGCGGAGCTGGCGAGATCCGACCGGCCTGGGCCGAATCTGGGGAACAACGGCGGCTGGTGGACCTTCGACGCCGGTGGTCTTCCATGGCGAGCTGCACGGGGACAGGAGAAGAGAGGCCGAGGTGAGAAGAGGTCCACGGGGTGAGGAAGGAGAAGAGGGACGGCGCGGGGTACGGCCTACGGGGGTCGCCGGCGAGGTCCGGCGCTCCGGTGGCCGGCGGCGGCCGGCGCGAGGAGTTCGGGGTCGGGCGCGGGCGCTGGAGGGAGGAGCCTCGGCCTCCTGGTCGGCGGAGCTGCGGCTTGCGGGCGGTGGCAGGGCCTCAGATGGGCTCGGAGGGAGGAGCCTCGGCCTCCTGGTCGGCGGAGCTGCGGCTGCGGCTTGCGGGCCTCAAATGGGCTCGCAGGGCCGCGGCGGTTGGAGGAGAGAGGAGGCTGCGAGTCGCTGCGCGGATTTCGAGACGACGGCTAGGGTTTCCAGATTTGGACGCTAGGGTGTCCATATATAGCAAGTGGGGGTTAGGGTTAGCTGATTGCTCCGTTTTCGGACCCTCCGATCGCGATCGGACGACTCCGGTCGCGGGGTTAGGCTAGGATGGGCTAGTGGGCTGTGTAGAAGTCCATGGGTTTGAGATGAGAGGGAAATGAGTGGCCTGGCACAAGTTTTAGAAATAGCGAAAACGTCCGATAATAAACCGATGCGGTGCCGCTACGGTCGACCGTTCAGGTATCAAACGACCTCCGATTGCGATGAAATTTGGCAGGCGGTCTACCTACAATATAAAAAGACCGCACGCCAACTTTCGACCCAATCCGAGAATATTTTTCGCGCGCTTTTAAAAACATTTTTTTACAACGATACCGCGGGCGCGTGCGTGTGTGGTTGGACTTGAAACGGTCGATGACACGAACGGAGAGAACCGGCAACTACGAACGGATGCGAGTTTTTCAAAAACGAGAGACGATGCTATGCAGATGATGCGAATGATGCGACAACCGAACGAATCAGACGACAAGAATGGAATAAAACGGGAATCTTCTGGAGCGTCGGTCTCGGGCTGTTACATACCCCTATTCTGAAAAGAACTAAATCTTATGCGGAAGCTATCTCGGCGTTAGTTCTAAAACTTGAAAATAGATTTATTCGTACCCATCCTACCTTGCAAAGATTGTTTTTTGAGCTACCCGTCATTAAGAACCCTAAGGCTAAGAAGTTGGCTACACTTGTTCTCATGCATGAATTTGATCATATAGTACGGGTAGCTAGGGAGATCTTTGACTTTTATGGTATGAGCCATGAAAAACCGGTAATAGGAGAAATCATTTACAATAGTGATTACATGATGAGATATTTGCTTGGAAATAATCAAATCTTTGATGAGAATCTTAGAAAGGAAGTGCCCGTTTTAGACATGATCCAAGAAGTTTTCAACGATGTGAACAAACAATATTCTTGGATCGTGGCCGGTAATCAAAGGGGTTACGTAGAGGGACAACTTGATAGTGCTAAGGTTTCTATGGATGATGTGTTTCAAGTTTTATTTGCAAAACCTCTTGACAAGAGCGCTTCATCCAAAACCAAAGATGACAATACTTGAATCTATCCAATATGCCTAGCTAGGGGAGTAAAACGATAGCGCTTGTTGGGAGGCAACCCAATGAATAAATAATTTTTTGCTTTTTCCTTTCTGTTTTTGAGTGTTGACAAAATTATGCCTCTGTTATGATTGTGTTTTTATGGTTTATTTAGTGTTTGTGCCAAGTAGAACCATTAGGATGATTCATAGGATGAGTAGAAGTGATGCTGAATCTGAAACAGAAACTTTGTGTCAAGTATATGAATTTTCATTTTTTGCTGGAACGTGATCTTGAGCTGAAATTTCAACACAGTGTTGCTATACAAATTTCTCACGTTTTCCTAATTTTTCAGAATTTTTTGAGTTACATAAGTACGGGTAGAGTACAGATTACTACAGACTGTTCTGTTTGAGACAGATTCTGCTTTTGTTGCATTGTGTGCTTGTTTTGATGAATCAATGGTTTGTATTGGAGGGTATAAGCCATGGTAAAGTTAAAATACAGTAGGTATAATGCAATTATAAAACTTTAATGGGTTTACAACAGTACCTAAAGTAGTGATTTGCTTTCTTATACTAACGGATCTCACGAAGATTTTGTTGAGTTTTGTGTGATTGAAGTTTTCAACTTTTGGGTGAGATCACGATAGAGGAAGGAATAAGGAGTAGCAAAAGCCTAAGCTTGGGGATGCTACCGCACCCCCAAGATATATCCAAATAGTAACAAGCAACTAAGCTTGGGGATGCCCCGAGTGGCATCCCCTCTTTCTTCTAACGACCATCGGTACTTTACTTGGAGCTATATTTTTATTCGTCACATATCATGTGTTTTGCTTGGAGCGTCTTGTATCTTTGCTTGCTTTGTTTGTTAGTTTTCCCTTTGTATCCTTGCTGTACACACCTATTTGAGAAAGCCAAAATCATGCTATGGTTTGTTATTGCTCTATGTGCTTCACTTAAACTTTTTGAGCTATAGAATTGCTCTAGTGCTTCACTTATATCTTTTTGAGCACGGTGTGCTTGGAAACTTTTGTAGAAATACTCTCATGCTTCACTTAGATTAATTTGAGAGTTAGTAAATTTTTGAAGAAATCCTCTCATGCTTCACTTATACCTTTTTGAGAGATGAAATCTCTATGCTCATCTGCTTCACTTAAATTTGTTTGAGCTTGCCAAAAAGCAATGGCCATATATGAAACTAGTCCCAAAGTGATAGATATCCAAGGAGGATATAATAAAAACTTTCATGAAGATCATTGGGCAAATTAACCTTGATTCCTTGTAATAGTTTTGAAATATGATGATAGTAATATGTGAGTCATGTTAATGAGTAATTATGCTTAGTAGGAATATTGGTGTTAAGGTTTGTGATTCCCTATGCATGCACGAAAGTCAATAGTTATGCAATGAAGTTACATCCTACTTGTGGTGCATGATTCGGTGTTAGTTATGTTCAATGCTCACTTATGTGATTTTTTCGTTTCTTGGTTTGGTTGCTTCCCAATCTATTTGCTAGCCTTCACTTGTACTAAGTAGAAATACTACTTGTGCATCAAAAATCCTTAAACCAAGTTTTGCCTTATGAGTCCATCATACCTACCTATATGTGATATTTCCATGCCGTTCCAAGCAAATTTGTATGTGCCATCTCTAAAATTTCAAAATATTTTTTCTCTTTTGTGTGCCCGTACCGCTCCTGAAACGGTGGGGAGTGTCCAATATTTTTCCATGGTAGATGTGTTATTCTCAAGATGAGTGTTTATTCACTTGTCATTGCACGAGAGTGCGACGGTAATAGGGATGCCCATTCCCGAAATGAAAAAGAAAAAAATATTTGCTTTATGTTGTCAAACAATAAATTCCTTGGAAAGTGTTGGTATGGAAGGCAACCATGGATACGGCCCGCCATGGAAAGTGAAAGTTTGGTGAAAAAAGGAATAAACTTTATTTTCTGTTTGGGAACCGCCTATGATATATCTAGCATGGAAAGTATTGTGAGCTACTTTGTCGTTTTCGTTGACAGGAAAAGCATGCCACCCAAAATATTTTTTCTCTCTCAATTTCAAACTTTGAGCTCTGGCACCTCTACAAATCCCTACTTCCCTCTGCGAAGGGCCTATCTATTTACTTTATGCAATTTTTATTTTTTGCTTTGAGTCTCCATCTTCTCTTATAAGCACCAACTAGGGGGCACTATGATCGTACTTGAGCATTGGGCATAGCTAATATTTGAGTGTGTTTCATGAATGGATCAATGATTGAGCATGATGGGCTAGGGATAACTTTCTTTAGTGTTGATATTTTGAAAGACATGGTTGCTTGTTGACATGCTTGAGTATTGAAGTCATTATGTTAAAACTAGATTATTGCTTTGAATCATTTACAAGTCCAAATGTCCATGCTATACAAAGAAGAAAAGAATATGATGAACATGTTAGGCAGCATTCCACATCAAAAATTCTGTTTTTATCATTTACCTACTCGAGGACGAGTAGGAATTAAGCTTGGGGATGTTGATACGTCTCCAACGTATCTATAATTTTTGCTTGTTCCATGCTGTTATATTACCATTCTTGGTTGTTTTACAATCATTTTATTACAACTTTATATCATTTTTTGGGACTAACCATTGACATAGTGCCAAAGTGTCAGTTGCTGTTTTTGCTTGTTTTTTACTTCGCAGAAAATCAGTACCAAACGGAGATAAAACGCTGCGGGGATTTTTGTGGATTTTTTACGGACCAGAAGAAACCAGATGGGCCAAAGAACACCAGAAGAGGGGGCCCAGGGTGGCCAGCCCCCACCAGGGCGCGCCAGAGGCCCCCTGGCGTGGCCTGGTGGGTGCTGGGCACCTCGGGCACCCCCTTAACCGACTATCGTGCCTATAAATTCCCAGAAAATCCAAAAACCCTAGAGGAGTCGACGAAACACAATTCCAGACGCCGCAAGTTCCAGAACCTCGAGATCCAATCTAAACACCATCACGGAGGGGTTCATCTTCCTCATAGGTGCCTCTCTGATGATGCGTGAGTAGTCCACCATAGACCTTCGGGTCCGTAGGCAGTAGCTAGATGGCTTCTTCTCTCTCTTGTGATTCTCAATACAATGGTCTCTTGGAGATCTATTTTATGTAAACTTTTGCGGTGTGTTTGTTGGGATCCGATGAATTTTGAGTTCATGATCAGTTTCTATCCATGAATATTATTTGAGTCTTCTTTGATCTCTTATATGCATGATTGCTTATAGCCTCGTATTTCTTCTTCGAATCTTTGGTTTAGTTAGGCCGACTAGATCGATTTTTCTTGCCATGGGAAGAGGTGCTTTGTGATGGGTTCGATCTTGCGGTGTTCTTTCCCAGTGACAGAAGGGGCAGCAAAACACGCATGTATCGTTGCTATTAAGGATAACAAGATGGGGTCTATTCCTACATGAAGTGATGGCTGTAATCGCACCGTGGACAGAACCCTTCCTTTCCTACCTTCTACGCAAAGAACTCCCTGACGACCAGACGGAGGCGAGACGCATAATACGGCGATCAAAAGCCTACAAGGTCCATGAAGGAGAATTATACAAAAAGAGCACCACGGGGGTCCTCCAACGGTGCATATTTGAAGAAGGAAGGCAACTTTTGGCAGAGATACATGCAGGCATGGGCGGCCACCACGCGGCAGCACGAGCCCTGGTAAGCAAAGCCTTTCGAGCCGGGTTCTTCTGCCCCCCCCCCCGAAAAGACGCCCACACACTCGTTCAGCATTGTGTTGGCTATCAGCTCTTTGCAAATCAAAGCCACATGCCTCCTACGGCTCTTCGGATGATATCCATCATATGGCCTTTTGCAGTATGGGGGTTAGATATGGTCGGACCACTTAAAGGGGGGACCAAGAAAAAGAAATACCTACTGGTCATGGTCGACAAATTCACTAAATGGATCGAAGCAAAACCATTAAGTTCGGCAAAATCGGGATCGGTCATCGACTTCATATCCGACATGGTACATCGTTATGGTGTCCCACATAGTAGAATAACCGACAATGGAACCAACTTTACCGCCCAGGAGGTCAAGGACTGGTGCGCCAACCTAGGTATCAAGCTTGATTATGCCTCGGTGTATCACCCACAAACCAACGGACAAGTTGAACGGGCCAACAGTCTCATTATGAGCGGTATTAAACCTCGCCTGGTCCTATCACTTCAAGAGTCTAACTATCATTGGGTTGAGGAACTTGATTCCGTGTTGTGGGGCTTGCGTACAACCCCGAACCGATCGACGAGATACACACCATTCTTTATGGTGTACGGGGTGGAAGCGGTCCTCCCTTGTGGCATCATTCATGACGCGCTAAGAGTGCACATGTACGAGGAAAAATAAGCCGAGCTAGATCGGCAGGACGACCTAGACGCCTTGGAGGGGGAGCGCGACATAGCTCGGGCCGGATCTACTTTGTATCAACAGCAGGCCCGGCGGTACCAAAGCAGGGAGGTTCGAGCTAAAGTTTATAATGTGGGCGAGCTGGTCTTACGCCTCCTAGAGAAACAAAAGCATAAGCTTAAACCGAAATGGGAGGGCCCTTTCATAATTGACGAAGTACTGACAGGAGGAGCTTACCGTCTTCGCAACCCGCAGGACAATCGTCTCGAACCAAACCCATGGAACGCAGCTCGGCTCCGGCGCTTCTACGGATAGACCGGTGTCGCCTTGTTCCCTACCAACCCTTGTATTTTCTTTATTTTTCTTTTTATCTACCTTTGTAGGAGTGGCTAGACCTTCTCTCCAAACTTATGTTCGGCTTAACCGAACTATGATTTCATCAATAAATGTTTTACCCGACAACCACCTGGGGGCTCCGTAATGAAGCCATCTTACTTTCCTGGCTATTTGTCTTATATGCACTCTTCCGACATTACTCTCGCGCCACTTATGCACCAATTAGGCTTAAGAATTAGCCAAGCCGGGTTGCCTTGCTCTTGTTCTTACCCCCTACGTTCCCGATTGTTCGGCTAGGGGGTAAAGGGAGCACCTCTGCGATTGCTACGACCGGGTTACCCGGACACGTACCTCAGACGGGCGAAGCCGAAGGCTAGCATTCCTATGAAACAAATTGGTCGGCAAGGAAAGAAAAAGGTAGGGTTGGCATTTCTTGCCGTACATGGGGGCTATTCCCCCCAAATAGCAACATCATCCGCATAATATGGATACACGACTATGACATCTACGGTTCACATAGTAACCCAAAGAAAGGAACCCATAGAGGAACTATTTTCTTTGGAAGATGTTTCTTACGTTAAATAGTAATATAAAATACCTCCCCATGCACGTTTCGTCTGTTCGTACCACAAGGTCGGATTGCTTAGTTCCCCGAGACAATCCCCTGTTATCGCAGGATGCATAGTCCGGAACACTCCTTAGCTATCGGTGACGGAGGCAGAGGCTGATGACCGGTTAAGACAACGTTTATAGCATGGATAGAGAGGGTTTTGATAAAAAGTACATAGTTACATAGATTCAAAACTCAAGGTTGTCACTCAAGATGGTCTATTATGGTGTCCAGGGCACAATCTTCCTGTGACATTCGCGCAGCAGGCATCACTTGGTCGTAAACCAAGCTCACTGGCACCTCTTTACCATCCGGCCCTACAGGCCCAACCCGAGCCATATGCTCTGGGTTGAGTTTGGTAAAGCGGGTCTTGACCATGGCCCACGCCTCTTGGGCTCCCTCTCGGCATGCGGAGGTCTTCCATAGCTCAAAACGACTCCGAGCTCCCCTGAACTTCTCGGCCAGCTCTGCCATCCCTTCCGAAGGCGTCTGAGCTAGCCATAGGGCTTTAATCATGCTCTTCATGGCCTTTTGAGCCCGCTCGTGCACAACGGAGAGTTCCTTTAATAGATCTCCTCCATACGAGCTGACTTCTTCCTCGGGACGCCCGGTCAGGAGACCTGGTCAGGAAATAAACAGTGCTCCTTACACTCAATACAACACAAAGCACTTGGTGGGTTAAATGCTAGATTTTCAGTAACAATACATGCCACCCTTCCATCTCTGGTTTTCTTGGCAGGATTGTGCCAACTGAGCTCTCAAGCTCTTAATTTCTTCGGCCTGTCGTTGATTTTCCGCTATGAGCTGGTTTTTATTCTCTAGACTTGGAGTCAATACGCGGTGCCCGGCCTCTAGCTAGGATTCATCATACCTTTGGGATTCGAGAAGCATCCAAATCCTTCTGCAATTGCCCTATGGACTCGGTTGCTATGAAACAATCTTTCGTCAGAAGAGATGTCCTTTAAATAACTCCAGCATAAGAAGCAATACTTTGTACTCACCGTGCGCCTCCCGGGTGAATTTCTTCACCTGTTCGAGCTCGGTCCTAACGTCCTGCAGCTCTGCTCGACTTGACTCAAGGTCCGCGGACAACTTCTCATTCTGTTGCTTTGAAACCAACACACGCACGAACATAGTTGTCAGATCCTTGAATTCGGCCGTTTCGACCAAATTAAGGCTCGAGGGCTACAAGGTTACGAATTATGACCGGCCTTCCAAGCCGACCATTTACCTGCAGGCTGGCGGATATTATTTTAGCGGCTCCATCAAGTCCCGCTCGAGTGGCCCCGAGGTATGAGTCCACGGAATTGAGGGCATTAAACTCCTGGTCAGAAAATATAGGGTGACGCAGTGCCTCCCTCCGTCGTCGGTGATTCATCGCACTCTCAACCTCGGAGTTGGTAGCCGAGACATCCCCTAAGTCTTCGGGAGGCTGGCCCGTGACAGGATCTCCCGCATTCACTTCGGCGTGTACCGGAGATCTTGGTCGAGGATTGCCCGACGCCTTCTTAGCGTCCTCAGACGAAGGTGGTTCTACTCGCTTCCTGAGTATGGCAGTTAAAAACCATGAGTATTCGGAACGGGTCAAAACAAAGACCAAGCTACAATATTGAATACCTTTTGGTAGGGGGAGCGGTCGGTAAAACTCCCTCGGCAGTCTCTGGCTCGGGAACCCGACTATTGTTAGGCGCGGACCTGGCTGAAGCAGTTTCTGGCTGAAGCAGTTTCCAAGGATGACCGGCGCGTAGACCAGCGGCCTTTGGGGACAGAGGTCGATGAGATCGGGATTACGGGAGGCGAACGTCTTTTTCGAGAAGAAACCTTCTTCTTGCCGGTCGTAGAGGAAGGGAGCGGTCCGGGGTGATCGGCTTGAAGGGCCACCTTGGATCCGTCAACGCTCCTCTGATAAAAGGTCCTGTCCTCGAACTCGATTGAAATCTCCGGATCATCATGAAATCCGGGGTCGTCGCTGCGGGAGTAATCCTACGGTTGGGGGCGGGACATTTGACTGTCTCGACCCAATGCCTCCATTGTTGTTCGGACAAACACTTACTTTCGGTCAGTAAAATCAATAATTGATGATCCAAGGGAAGGCAGTATGAATGGACTTACCCATTTGATGGGGTTATGAGTTTAGTAGCCTTCCCTAGCCGCCAACGAAATCTTCCTTTTCTCCTTTGAAAAGGTCGGCCAACATGACTGCCAACGCCGCTTGATCGGCAGGCCCTTGTCTTCGGCAACGGGTCGTCTCACTCGTCCCATTATAGCACCATAGGGGATGGATCCTCTGTTGCAGGGGTTGAACGCAACGGGTGATAGCGGCAGCCATCACATCAATAATGCTTAGTTTGCTGTGACCCAGCAGCTTCAGTTGTGCGGCTAGGCACTTTACCTTGGCGCTCTCCTCTAGAGAAGCGCTCGTCGGACGCCAGTTGAGTCTCTTCTTCAAAGGAGCCTCAGAGTATTCGGGCAGGCCCCTTCGAGCTGGGTCGAATAAGGGGACGTCTTCAATATAAAACCACTCCGAAGCCCACTCTTCGGATTCCTTTTTCGGAATGCCGATAAGGTACCCCATCCCGGCTATGCGCCATACTTCGGCTCCGCCCACTTCTCAAATTGACCCTCCCCGAGTTTAGGGAACGAGGCAGAAGTATTTTCTCCATAGATCGAAGTGGGGTTCGCAGCCGAGGAACATCTCGCAAAGGGCGACAAAGCCCGAGATATGCAGGATGGACCCGGGGGTAAGGTTGTGGAGTTGGATCCATAGAACTCCAACAGACCCCTCAAGAAGGGATGAATGGGGAAGCCCAAGCCTCGTGGGAGGAAGGGGACAAAGCATACCCTCTCGTCTTGGCGGGGAGCGGGGAAGTTCTCCGCGAAAGCCATGCCGTTCGCAGAGGTCAGCCCTGCGCGAGTGGGTGCCAGATCCGAAGCAGGGAGATACCCCTGCGTCTCGAGACTGTGCAGCCGGAGGAGAGAAATAGAGCAGCTGGCCTAGTTGCCGGGAAGGGGGCCGTGAGGGCGCGAGGAAGAACCTGGGGCGCTCGTCATACCTCCAAAGTTTATTGATGCTAGAGCTTCTTGGAGACGGAGGGGGGAGAAGCGTTGCCCATGACAAGTTCGACTTGCTATAAATAGGCGCTTATCCCTCGGCCTGTTGAGGGTATTTCTGTAAAAAGACTGTTGGGATGCCTGCCTTCTATTGGAGCGCAGGGATCGAGGAGTTTTATTGAGCCTCAGACAGGGAAATCAATGCTGTGGGCCCATGGCTCTTCCGGCAGTCGGGGATTCTTAGCGTGGTCAGGTTATCGTCTAATGAATCGGAGAAGAGAAGAACTCGCCTCGCAAGCCGAAGACCCTTGGTGAACGAAGCTGCCGAACATGGAGTGCCTCGGCGTTGGAGGCAAATTCGGGGGCTACTAAGGGAGTCCGGGACTAAGGGCTCTTTGGGCCGATGGTTCATCCCTAGTGGGCCAACACGATGGGTCGTACAGAAGCAATCGCTAGAAGGCCGAGTAACCAGATGATACGTCTCCAACGTATCTATAATTTTTGCTTGTTCCATGCTGTTATATTATCATTCTTGGATGTTTTACAATCATTTTATTATAACTTTATATCATTTTTTGGGACTAACCTATTGACATAGTGCCAAAGTGCCAGTTGCTGTTTTTGCTTGTTTTTTACTTCGCAGAAAATCAGTACCAAACGGAGATAAAACGCTGCGGGGATTTTTGTGGATTTTTTACGGACCAGAAGAAAGAAGATGGGCCAAAGAACTCCAGAAGAGGGGGCCCAGGGTGGCCATCACCCACCAGGGCGCGCCAGAGGCCCCCTGGCGCGGCCTGGTGGGTGCTGGGCGCCTCGGGCACCCCCTCAACCGCCTCCGATGCCTATAAATTCCCAAATATTCGGAAACCCCCAAAAATAACCCTAGACTCTCCGCTCCACCGCCGCAACTCTCTGTATCGACTAAAAACCAATCTGGAGGCGTTGCAGTACCCTGCCGGAGAGGAGAATCCATCTCCGGTGGCCATCTTCATCATCCCGGCGGAGGCCATGATGAGGAGGGAGTAGTCCACCCTCGGGGCTGAGGGTATGTACCAGTATCTATGTGTTCAATATCTCTCTCTCGTGTTCTTGAGATGTCACGATCTTGATGTATCACGGGCTTTGTTAATATAGTCGGATCATATGATGTGTTTCCCTCTCTATCTAGTTGTGATGAATTGAGTTTTCCCTATGAGATTTCGTTACCGGATTGAATACTTTTATGGATTTGAGAACACTTGATATATGTCTTGCATGCGGATACCCGTGGTGACAATGGGGTGTTCAATTGATTCACTTGATATATGTTTTGGTACTCAACTTGCGGATTCCCGCGGTGACATTGGGGTAATCTATGCATAGGGGTTGTTACATGTTCTTGTCCTACTTTCTCCGATAGAAATCTTGGGGCACTCTTTGAGGTTCTTTTTTGTGGATTGAGTATTATGAATCTGAAATTGTTTGATGCGTATCGTATAATTAACTCATCAATACTTGTGGTGACATTGGAGTATCTAGGTGACATTAGAGTTGGTTGATGCGTATCATATGGTGTTATTCTAGTACGAACTCTTAGATAGATCGAACGGAAAGGATAATTTGCTGTTATCTTAGTATGAACTCTTGAATAGATCGATCGGAAAGGATAACTTTAAGGTGGTTTCGTACCCTACAAACAATTTCTTCTTATGTTCTCCGCTAGATAAGAACTTTGGAGTGATTCTTCGTTGCACGTTGAGGGATGGTTATGTGATCCAATTATATTAGCATTGTTGAGAGATTGCACTAGCGAAAGTACGGACCCTAGGCCTTGTTTCCAAGCATTTATACAACGTTTTGCTCGCTGTTTACTATTTGTTACCTTGCTGTTTTTATATTTTCAGATTACAAAAACCTATATCTACCATCCATATTGCACTTGTATCACCATCTCTTCGCCGAACTAGTGCACCTATACAATTTGCCATTGTATTGGGTGTGTTGGGGACACAAGAGATTTCTTGTATTTGATTGCAGGGTTGTTTGAGAGAGACCATCTTCATCCTACACCTCCCACGGATTGATAAACCTTAGGTCATCCACTTGAGGGAAAATTGCTACTGTCCTACAAAACTCTGCGCTTGGAGGCCCAACAAAGTCTACAAGAATAAAGTTGCGTAGTAGACATCACCAGACAGTCCCGTGTTCGGAAGGAGGAGTCCCAAAGACTTGGTGTGTCCTCCAAGAAAGAATGGACGTATCTGTGCCCGGATAGAAACCGACCATGTGTAACCCTAGGTATCCCTGGTGTCTATATAAACCAGGGGGCTTAGTTCGTAGGGGGGCAAGTCAACTCACATAGGGTTTAGCTCTTTTGATCTCGAGGTAGATCAACTCTGTAATCATCCCATTCATTAATAAAATCAAGCAGGACGTAGGGTTTTACCTTCTCACGAGGGCCCGAACCTGGGTAAATACCGTCTCCTTCGTCCCCTGTTACCATCGATCCTAGATTCATAGTTCGGGACCCCCTACCCGAGATCCGCCGGTTTCGACACCGACACAACCCGTTCCCGATGGGACTCGAAGTCCGCCGGACCAGTGATGGGGAAGGAGAGATTTTCCGCCCGACATGACCGTGATGATCCCGCCCCGGAGGAACCGAGCGCCCATTGAGCGGACGCTATGGACCCGATGGGACTCGAAGTCCGTCGGTCGGGCGCTGTCCTCGCGGGAGCGGCAGAGGGCATTGCAGACCGCCATTGCCTCCTCAAATCCGCAAGGGACGACCCTCCCAGTCGACGGATCCGGACTGGTCAGAGTCAGATCCGCTGCCCTTCATGGAGGAGAAGGCCGGAGATCGCCGGTGGTGAGCTAGGGTGGCGGATGGGAGTGGAGGGGAGTGGAGTGAATTGGCTAGGGTTTGGTCCGATGAGCGGATGAGGACGAATATATGTGGGGTCGATGCGGGCCAGTGCGGGACTGACGGGCGTGCCCAGGCGCCCCCATATCCGCCCCATGTTTGGGCTGGATATGGGGGGTGCCGGTCAGCCCGGACGTTTGAGGCGGGTTTGAGAGGCCCGATTGGGTCGCATTTTCATGACCGGTTGATACGTCTCCAACGTATCTATAATTTTTGCTTGTTCCATGCTGTTATATTATCGTTCTTGGATGTTTTGCAACCACTTTATAACAATTTTATATCATTTTTGGGACTAACCTATTGACATAGTGCCAAAGTGCCAGTTGTTGTTTTTGCATTTTTTTACTTCGCGGAATATTAGTACCAAACGGAGTCCAATCGCGACGAAACTTTTTAGAGATTTTTTCTGGACCAGAAGACACCTAGTGGGCCAAAGAAATGCCGGAGAGGTGGGCTGTGGAGGCCACAACCCACCAGGGCGTGCCAGGGGGCCCCCGGCACGCACTGATGGGTTGTGCCCTCCACAGGAGCCCCCTCCACCGCCTCTGATGCCTATAAATACCCAAATATTCAGAAAACCCTAGGAGAGTCGACGAAAAACACATCCAGCCGCCGCAAGTTCCAGAGCCTCAAGATCCAATCTAAAACCATCACGGAGGGGTTCATCATCTTCATAGGTGCCTCTCCGATGATGCGTGAGTAGTCCACCATAGACCTACGGGTCCGTAGGCAGTAGCTAGATGGCTCTTTCTCTCTCTCTTTTGACTCTCAATACAATGGTCTCTTGGAGATCTATTTGATGTAAACTTTTATGGTGTGTTTGTTGGGATCCGATGAATTTTGAGTTCATGATCAGTTTTTATCCATGAATATTATTTGAGTCTTCTTTGATCTCTTATATGCATGATTACTTATAGCCTCATATTTCTTCTTCGAATCTTTGGTTTAGTTAGGCCAACTAGATCTATTTTTCTTGCCATGGGAAGAGGTACTTTGTGATGGGTTCGATCTTGCGGTGTCCTTTCCCAGTGACAGAAGGGGCAGCAAGGCACGCATGTATCGTTGCCATTAAGGATAACAAGATGGGGTCTATTCCTACATGAATAGATCTTGTCTACATCATGTCATCGTTCTTATTGCATTACTCCGTTTTTCCATGAACTTAATACACTAGATGCATGCTGGATAGCGGTCGATGTGTGGAGTAATAGTGGTAGATGCAGGCAGGAGTCGGTCTACTTATCTTGGACGTGATGCCTATATAATGATCATAGCATTGGATATCGTCATGATTATTTGATCTTCTATCAATTGCCCAACAGTACTTTGTTCACCCACCGTGTGCTATACTCATGAGAGAAACCACTAGTGAAACCTACGGCCCCCGGGTATACTTTTCCAATATATTGCTTTCCGATCTATGTTTTTGCCTCTTTGTTTTCAGATCTACTAAACTAAAAACCCCAAAACATAATGCTGCACTTTTTATTTGCTCTTGTTATTTTGTGTTCTTGAGAGATCTATCTCTCCTATCTATCATATCCTAATCTATCTTTTTACCGTAGAGAGATTGACAACCTCTCTTTCGCGTGGGGTTGCAAGTATTTGTTATCTGTGTGCAGGTGCTGCTTATTGGGTGGTGGTGATCCTCCTCCTGGTTCGATAACCTTGGTTTCATAACTGAGGGAAATACTTACCGTCGTTGTGCTGCATCATCCCTTCCTCTTTGGGGAAATACCGACGCAGTCTCAAGCCACGTCACCGGTCAGTGACCGTGCGGCCTGCCCGTGTGTTTGAGACGAGTTTGAAGGGTCTGGTTGTAGATGCTCTAACCTAGATAGAATTCACAAGATCCCTGCAAAAAGAAGAAAAAAGATAGAATCACAAGATGAAACCCCCGAGGATCCTTGTGAATTAAGGACATACCCTTCAATTCACACACACGATTTAACACTCAAAGGAAGTAGTGCTCACAGCACAACACGAACAACCTCACCGACTGTCTTTTCTTCTATATAAGAAAGACCTCACCGGGTAATTATTTTTTTAAATGACCTATATAGCAGCCTACAAACTTAAACTCAAAAATCGCATCCCCTTCACATAGAAAAGTTGGGAGTGGTTATGCTAAAGGCGCCTACTAGTTAGGTGTGAAAACAACTTAAAATGAAGGGTTAATTCATAGTCACAAGCTGTAGCAGAAGCAAACTTGTTGAGTCTCAAAATGTAATTAATTTCTGGACAACTTGCATGGGAACTTGCATAATTTTGACTCAAGATCTCAAATTAGTCATCATTTGTTTTGCATGAGAGTTGACTTCAAATGCCTTGGTATCCATTCCAACTCAAAAAATGCCTTCTTATCTAGCTCCTAAAACGTGCTAGGCCCTTCTAAATTTAATTAGGTTTTGGTGGGAAGTTGCAGTTGAAAATCTAAGGTGACATTCTCCCACAATAGGCACTGAAATCTTTTCAACATAGATAATGGTTTTGTCTGTGCCATCTTTTGGCTTCTCCAATGCTTTAACATTTGTGCTAGCACGAACCTCTGGATGTCTTGGTCATGACCGAGTCCATATCATCCTCCCTTCCTTCAAACAAAATCGACCTCGTTTTTGAGGTATTAGTTTTTGGCTTCTTCATATTTGGGATTTTCTCGACCTTGATTGTTTTGTCCATCACAGGCTTCAAGACATGGTCGCTCCATGATGCGTGAATGAATACTTGTTAGTCCTCACATGAAGTGGCGACGATGTCCTGGATTACGGGGTGTACATCATGTCGGGCCGTCATTCATGGGCAAAGCTGAGGACTCACCAACCACCGAAGAATGGGACGCATAAGTTTTAGCCCTCAGCGTACTCAAGATGGAATTCTCCAAAGACTTGACAGACACTTCAAGGAATATTCAAATGATTGGCATGTTATCCCTAGGATTAGCTGACACACTTTATTCAGTGTCCAGATGGAAGGGATGTTTGTTATTCACTTCGGTCAGAAGAGGAATTGACACTCAAGAGCACGCGTTTTATGTTTGCATTCCTATTTGAGAGTGCCCCTCCCTCCTATTTGGTTGGAAGTTTCCTGCTCAAGTTGAGAAAGCAAGGGCTGACCGGACTGCTGCTCACTCTTGCGCTTCAACGGCAGTATTGTCTCCATCTTTCGCCCACCCAGGGGTTAGGGTTATCTTTTGAAAGAATCTCTTGTATCAGCAGATACGAGAATCGGTCGTGCATATTATCATATAGAAATGTGAATCGAGATGCATCTGGATGAGAGTTTGGCTTTCTTTTGGCAAAAGCTGGATTGTTTTCAGCAAACACAACACAAGCAGGACGTAGGGTTTTACCTCTTAGAGTGGGCCCGAACCTGAGTAATACAATGTCCCCTTACTTCCTGTTACCATCGTGCCAAGATCACCGGTTCGACACTCCTACCCGAGATCTGTCGGTTTTAGCACCGACGTTGGTGACACATACAGGTCCCGTTGTGTGGTCACAAAGGCTCGATGGAAGCATCGCTTGACGATCAGATCCATAACGGTGTGCCCCTCTCGTCCGAAACTCAAAACATCAGTTCAACCAAAGATCATGAGTTCTTCGGAGTTCCTGCCCGTCATCAGGACTTAAAACCCGACGAAGCAAACCTGGTGATTTGACCCCTCGCGGCACCTTTAGATCTATCCGAGGACTCCAGGGCAGTTGCCGCCTAAGAACTGGTTCATCACTCGATAGATCATGGTTGCGATCGGTCAGACCAAGTCTGGAGCTGGGATCCGAACTCCAGCCAAGACGGCTCGGTCAACGTTATTGCACAACCTCGGGAGACCGATATCGGATCGGACTTGAACAAAATTTCCTCTCCCACCCGCCACCCACGTCACATGCCGCCCCGACAGTGCAGGGCCGACAAACGCCTCAGATCTGGATTATGTAACAGAAAAACCCAAAGAAACAATTCGACACTTCTCGATGAGATTCTTGTTCTTAAAAAACAAGATCCCAGATTGCTGCGAGGCAAAAGCTCCAGCAGCCTTCCGCTTCAATTGCCATTGTTTGCATGGTCGGCGACAGTAGTGGGGCCGCGCGTTCGACACCTCCACAATGACCAGCATGACCGCCGCCTCCACATCCACCACCACGACCTCCGCCTCCACCACCATTCTGCTTCTTGAGCGGCATAGCCTTTGACTTCGTTTGAGGTGGCGATTTTGCCGTGTCTTCGAGTTGATTTTTCGGGTGAGCATGATCGCCGAATCCTCCATCGGCCCTGTCTTCAGGAGCTTCTCTTACGAGTCCATGCGTCGGTGGCGGCAAAAAAGGGCAAGAACTGGGTGGAGAGGGGAGGGATGGAAGAGGAGAGTGGGAGATTTTGCCGCGGAAACAATGCGGCCAGCTACAAAAGCACGAGCACCACCTCGGTTTTGGGTGGGCCAGGTTTATCGAAGCACTACGTGGCTCGTGTCTGGACTTACGTAAAACATCCCCTCATTTGGTTCTGGTTTACGGGAAAATTGTGCTCCGGACCGCTCCGCGGACCGGTGAAGTCGACATTGGATGGCTTGCAGGGTCCGGACAACTACGTCCGAACGTATACGAACAGTTCGGGGGGTCGGCTTTTGAGATGCCCTCACGTAGCAAAGCTACCATAATTCTAGCAAAGTTTGATGGCCACCACACAACAGTGTGCCCAGAGGTTCCATTATAATTTGCCATAAAATGGCTTGCATTATTCTGAGTGCAACGAATACGAGTAATACTCCTACAAGATTATTCTCAAAAAAAAAACTCCTACAAGCTTTTCATTGTTGCATGAGCAAACTAATCCCACGAACAATAAAGCAGTAACAAGATCTGTCCAAATTCATTTTTTTCAGCATATTCACAACTTGTAGGCAATCTGTTTCAACGGCAATTGGGAGCCAACTCCAATTGAAGAGCAAGTATCAAACCTTTCCTTAATCCCTAGAAGTTCTGCCTTGAGGGGGTCACCGCAATTCAGCAAGTAACTGCATGCAGAGAGAACAATGGAGCCCGGCTGAGAGCATCTCCAGCCGCGGCCCCAAAGGACCCCCCCAGGCCCCTTTTTCATCGCCGGCGCCGAAAAATCGGCCCAGTCGCGCCCCCAGGACCCCGTTTTTCGCCGGTTTGAGCCCTTTTTTGGGCCGGCGAACCCATGCCGAACCTAGGGCGCTGGGGGCCTCTTGGGGGGCTCCGGCGGTAACAAACCGGCGTGTGGGACACCACTGTCAGGCGAATCTCGTCATTTTCCTGGCGGCGAGCCACTCCCCCCCGCGTTCCCCGACCCTCTCCCCAATGCCGACCCCGGCGCCCCTCGCCTGTTCACGGCCACTGCGCCGCCGCTAGAAGGCCCCGCTTCGGCCTCCCTCGCCGGATTTCGCTTCCCGACCATCGCCCATCGCCGTCCTCCGGCCCAAGCCACGCCGGCGGCTGCTCGCCCGTTCACGCCGACAAGGTGTTCGACGTTTTGCCTGCCCGGCCATGGACTCGGACGACGAGGAGGCGTTCGCGGCCCTGTTGGAGGAAGAATCCGAGGCCGACACCGCCGACGAGGAGCACCTCATGATACTCGCCTCGCTGGCCGACCTGTTCGTCAACAATGACAAGCCCCGGCGAGGTGGCTCGGCGCCGGGCCGGCGCAAGAGCAAGCAGAGGCATCGGATGGAGGGGTATTGCATGCTCTACGCCGACTACTTCGCCGACTGTCCATTGCACGGTGAGAAAGTATTTCGGCGTCACTACCGGATGAGCCGGAAGCTCTTCCTCAGGATTGTTAATTCCGTTCGGGAGTTCGACAACTATTTCGTTTGCAAGAAGGATTGCACTGGCACAGTTGGATTCTCCTCACTTCAGAAATGCACCCAAGCTATGAGGATGCTTGCATACGGAGCTCCCGCGGACATACAAGAAGACTATGGGCGAATGGCCGAGTCCACCACCATTGAGTGTCTATACAAGTTCTGCAGGGCAGTGGTGGCAGTGTTTGGACCACAATATTTGCGATCACCCAATGCTGAAGACACTGCTCGAATCCTAGCACAGAATGCAGAAAGAGGATTTCCAGGGATGCTTGGAAGCATCGACTGCATGCATTGGTCATGGAAAAACTGCCCATTTGCTTGGCAGGGGATGTACAAAGGCGCCAAAGGTGGTTGCAGTGTGGTACTTGAGGCAGTAGCCACACATGACCTATGGATTTGGCACTCCTTCTTTGGTATGCCAGGAACTCACAATGATATCAACGTCTTGCAGTGCTCGAATGTCTTCGCCAAGCTTGTTGAAGGTCATGCTCCTCCGGTGAACTTTGAGGTCAATGGACGCCAATACAACAAGGGATACTATCTAGCAGATGGTATCTATCCGAGATGGTCCACATTTGTGAAGACTATCTCAAAACCTGTGGCGCCAAAGAAGGCACACTTTGCTAAGTGTCAGGAGGCTTGCAGGAAAGATGTCGAGCGAGCATTTGGTGTGCTCCAATCGCGATTTGCTGTTGTCCGGTACCCCGCTATGACCTGGTCCAAAAGGCAGATGTGGGAGATCATGAATTGCCATGTCTGCTTGCACAACATGATCATTGAGAGCGAGCAGGAAGAGCCAGTGTTTGATCCTGAACCATATCACAGGATGGGACCTCTTGCAGTTGTTGATCACCAGGTACCGGCAACATGGACTGCCTACCTCAATATGCGCCAGGAGATCCGAGACCCACAAGTGCATCAAGAACTGCAAGACGATCTGGTGGAGCACCTATGGAGGCTCAAGGGCAACGCCTAGCTCAATTTGTTTTAATTTATGTTGGAACTTGCTTCATTGAACTATTTGATTTTGTATTAATTTCTATGATGAACTTTGGTACGAAACATTTTGTTTTTTGTTGAATTTATGCCGAAAGAGCGCCGATTTTGTTGATTTTGTGCCGAAAGAGCGCCGATTTTGTTGATTTTAAAGCCGAAATAGCGCCGAATCTGGGCCGAATTTGGGCCGATTCTACGCCGATAATGGGCCGAAAACGGCGGTTGGGGGGGCGACCTCGGGGGGTCGACTGGGAAAACGAGCCCCCCCAGGCCGATTTTAGCGCCGGCTCGGCCCCAGGCGGCGCTATTTCGGCCCCCTGGGGGGCCAACGGCTGGAGATGCTCTGACCTCCGAGGACCATGCCGCTCCCCGCAGCGCCAATATCTTCAACAATTCACTCATCAGTGTTGAAACTTGAGCGTATGGTTGTGCGAAAATAGCCGCGAGTAATCCCAAACGAAATATAGTCAATGATAAACTCGCGTTGCTTAACGTTATCATTTTAGTATATCATTTAAGCTGCACCAACTTGAATAATGCCGAACCATTTGCTAAAAATTAAATACTCCACATCAAATACTGCAAGTGTACATGTTGCCCCCACGATGTATATATACTTATTGAAAGTTCCAAAAGATTATGCAGATCTCCTAATGAATAGATTATTGCTTACACAGAGTGTGGACGTTTGTACTTTTGTAGGGAGCCATGCTATTGTATGTGTACGTACAGGTACGGTGCTCTGTACCATTTGAATACTCGGGCCTTCGCTGCTTGCTGGGCCTATGTACGTCCTTGATATTTTTCTGATTTTGGATTCTACGGGTGGTTGAAGAAGCCGTCACGCAATCAGAGAGAGGATAACGGAAACTGCGGAGACCTGGAGTGGAGTGCGATGCTTGCGTCCACGGCGGCCAGTTACTGCTAGAGAGGACATCGATAAGTAGCACTCTCTCGGAGTCGGAGGATAACGGTGGGATTAAGCTTGTGGCCGCGGGCGGCTTCTTCTTCTTCTTCACCTGGGGAAAATAGATTCAGCTGTAAGTTTTCTTCAGATTCCAGCAATCTTTTGCCTAGTGTCCGATTCGGCCGCCATGTCTAGTGTGGTCAGCTAGGTGGTTTTGAAGTTCAGGATGAACTGGAACCTGCAAGCAATTTGGACTAGAAGTCTAGAACCCTGTAGAATGAGTGAGTGATGGGTCTGTATCTGTATGCATAAGCGTGTTAGACTGTTGTAGTGGCCTTGTTAGATGCGCCTGTTTTCTTCACAGGCTTCCTGCTGTTCCAGTTCATGGTCCTTTGTTGCTGCTGCTGCTGCTGCAGCTACAGCCATGCATTCGTTTCAACTGCAGGCTGCGCGGCTGAATACTTCAAACTTCATTTGCAGCCTTGCAGAGTTGTTCTAACCAATTCAAGTTTAAAATCAGATGTAGAGGTACATGCTAAACCAAATTGACTGAAAATAGTAGTACAGTACTGTTTTTCTCCGGTTGTACGACCAAAGACGGTTCTCTTGGAAGGGATTCCGGAAGCACATATGTGTCGAACACAAACAAATATACTTGAAAACTTATTCAGCATAACCAAATACAGTCCTTGTTTGGCGGAATGTAAATCCCACGCCCTAAAGATGTTTATTACTCGGAATTTATGTTAGTTTACAGAGGGAGTACTATTTTATATAGGCGGGATGGTGTGTTAACTAATAGTACGTACAAGCAATCATCCGTCTTTAATGAATGAACGCATAAGATGGACGTTCTTCTCCTCTTGGATCAGATAAGCCGTTCCCATAGAAAAATGATTGCATGATGCTAGAACTGAATCAATCTTCATCGATTATAGATATATAATACCTTCCATTTCTGAATTAATGCACTATATGTTGTTCCTAAACTTCCACTTTTATGGACTTGTCAGGCACAACTTTCTTAGGGAGGGGAAAATGTGTTTGGAAATGGCCAGTGACGCAAACGATGCAGAGCAGCCAACCGAAAATCAGTTAGCAAGCATCAGCCGCCTCACACCGGACGTCCTGCACGAGATACTTCTCCGGCTTCCGGTCACCACTCTGCAGAGGCTCCGGAGGACGTGCTACCAATGGCGCGGCGTAATCAGCGACCCCTGCTTCATCATGGATCATGCCAGCCGTGCACCCGAGCACCTCCTCCTTTTCCTGCCTAGGCTGGACGCATCGGCGAGCCTCAAAACCGCCATGCCTGGCCGCCTGAAGCTCTTCGACCAGAAATGGTCCGTGTCAACCTGGGCGGCGTCGTCCATGGACCCGGACGACCACCTCTTCGCGTCGTGCAACGGCCTGCTCTGCTTCTACCGGAAATACACGCTGAAGATCGTCAACCCCGCCACCGGCCAGCGCCTGCACCTCTCGAAGCCCGACGGGAGGTCGTTCCGTGACCTGTACTACCTCTACAGCTTCGGGCTCCACCCGGCGACGGGGGAGTACAAGCTCGTCCACTTCCTCCGCGACCGCGAGCCCCGGCACGGCGGGTCGTCGGGGCAGCCGTTCCGCTTCGACGCCGTCCAGGTGTACACCCTCGGCGAGGACGGGTGGAGGGACGTCGGCGCGCCGAGGGAGAGCTGCCTGGTGAACCTCGGCGTCGTCAACGTGGACGGCGCCATGTACTGGATCACGGAGGAGGAGGAAGGGGCCTGCTGCGGCGTGGCGGTCATGGCGTTCGATCTCAAGGAAGAGACCTTTGTGACGCTGAGGCCTCCGCCGCTGAGAGCGTGCGGCGGGGCGACGTGCGGCGCTCCTCCCGCGCTGTCCTGCTACGTGACGGAGGTGGAGAAGAAGGTGTGCCTCGTGACCGCCCCTTTCGCCAGCAACGCTCCCCGGTGGCGCCGCTACAACGCCGAGGTCTCCGGGAGGATGGACGTGTGGATGCTCGAGAGCCGGGGCGAAGATCGGTGGTCGCTCAAGCACAGCGTCGACCTGTCGTCGGCGGCGCCGCGGTGCGTCCCGCAGCCGTGCTTCGTCCGCGGGGAGAAGGTCCTGCTGCACGGCCGCGACGGCGACGCGTTCTGCCGGGACCTGCGGGGCGACGACGGCGGCGGGGAGGTGAGGCTGCTGAACTTCAGGCCGTACAGGTACTACGAGACGCAGTCGTACCTGTACAAGGAGACGCTGGTCCCGTTGGACGTGTACGCGGGGGCGGCCATTGTTCGCACGCCGCACTGGCCTCTCCCTCCGCCAGGTTCCTGAATCCTGACAGTATACTAGATTTGCCGTGTTGGCCGCCTGGTCTTCTGAATTTCTGAATACGACTCTGCGTTTGCCTTCTTTGGTCATGGACTCATGGTACAGTATTTTTTTTTTCCGAAACGGAGGCAAAATAATTGCCTCATCGGTTAATTAAGGAGAAGAGAATTGTCCAGTTAATTTACGGAAAACCGGACGAAACCGTTACAAACACTCCAAGAGCGGCCCACTCACACGACCACATAGACGGCCTTGTCAAATGCTCCCAACACAAAACAACCACAACCCTCAACACTTCTACGTCTCAACAGAATAAAGCCACATCAACCACAAGAAACTGAGTACTACCCATCATGAAATTGTAGATGCCTTTTCTTTAACATCATCAACAAAAGAAACCTCCAACTGCTCACTTGACATAGACAGAACTTGCCCCTCACTCGAGGCCCCTGACATGTCCACCTTCATATGGTCCCCTGATAGACTCAAATATAGCTCCCTAAGCTCGGGCATGATCTGCAGCACCGGAACCACAAGCGCGACGATGGATGCGCCCTCAGTGGAAGACACCATAGAAGGGGAGGTAGACACCATAAGATATACTATTTTGTATTACTAACTTCCGAACATGATTGTTTCTAAAACATGAATTATGTTGTAATTCTCGATTGAGGTTTAAGCTACTGTTATTGTAACATATTCAGAACTAATAAGTATTTTGTGCAGTAAGTTTTTCTGTTCACCCGTGGAGTGAATTTTATACATTATACCCATGATAAATCAATGGAAAATGTCAAACTTTCGTCGAGAAAACAGGACATCGTTGATTTTTCAAAATTTAAAATTTAGGGAGACACACACTTTAAAAATTAGGGACCGGCTAGAGGTCAGTTGACTGATAATTAAATTTGGGTCAGTTGACTAACCACAAGTTTGTTTCAGTCAATTTGCTAGATTACTACTTACTCCGTTTTTAAAATAAGCCTTTTAAAAGATTTCAATGTGAACACATACAAATATATATAGACGTATTTTAAAATGTATATTCATTTATTTTGCTTCGTATGTAGTTTATATTAAAATCACTAAAAAACCTTATATGTAGGAACATAGGGAGTAGTAAAAACTTAGGGACGTGCAGACGTACAACCAACCGAACAAGCACGTAGCATCGCCTTGGCTCATTTTACGTGAGCGTTGCCTAGGACGCATTTGGTTACCTTCATTATTTTTTACCCATTTGCATACTTGCCCTGGTTGGGTTTGACTAAGCATATGCAGACAAAAAATCAACATCTGCATGTTGATTGGTTGCCTGCATACTCTCTTTCTGCATCGTAGCAATGCCTCTTCGCTTCGCGTTTGGTTGCCCGCATTGTATGTGGTCACACGAGTGCAGTGGCGGAGCTACAAAGTAAAAGTTGGGCGGGCCAGACTAAAGGAGAGCACAACTTTTTTGAAATTCTGAGTCATAAGCGAACTGATATGTATATATATACACCAAAATACAGTTCAAACATGAACCACTATTAAGTTATTAGCTAATACAAAAGCGTTTACACATTTGACATGGACTTACTCACATACTACAAGTCAGCTTTCCGATCCCCCTTGCTTTTAAAATCTGCGATGACATCTTCATGGCTGTAGTTCTCTAGAATTCCACCCTCTACGTGAACTAACAGGTTATTAGCAAGATTCTCATCTTCCATCTTATTGCGCAATCTTGTCTTAATGATCTTCATACTAGAAAATGCACGTTCAGCATTTGCTGTAGAAACTGGAAGAGTAATGAGCAAACGAAGCAATCTATCGATCAAATTGTAGACAATATCTCTTCCTGTCTCCACAAGGCATCGACAAAGATCAATTAAGGTAGATATATTTTTCAAATCAGCATCCTTGGAAGCATCCGAAACAAAATGCTTAAGTTGCTGTTGTAATCCATAAATATCTTGTGGAAAATCTGCTGGGTAGTACTTTTTCACCATCTCACATATATCAGTAGCTTTGAATCCTTTGAATTTATTTCTAGGAATCAAGGTAGCACTAATGGTTAGAAGATCCATTACCTTCTCATTGAATCTTCGGTTTAACTCAAATAGTTGAGTGTCAAGTGTTGAAAAGAAAATTTCCACTCGAAAGTAATGCTCCTTGGTGAACTGATCAGGCTGACGACGGGCTCGGCCACCACGCATGATGTAAGTTTCCTCAAAGTTAGGAATATCAATGGAATGGTTTACACAAAATTCAACAACCGTATTGATAAATACTTGGTAGCCATCATCTGATCTCAACTCCTGAAGATACTCTTTAGTTGAGGACACTAGACGAACAGCATTCACAATATCTTGTGACCTCTTTTCTAGAGCTTGGCCAAGCAATTCAGTTATCTCAAAAATTTCCTTCATCAAACATAAGATAAAGATGAACTCAAAGGAGGACAAGTAGCCAAAAGAAGTGTCTGCATCTGCACGAATTGAGCCAATTGTTCCATCGGCGGCTATATCTTGGATAACTGAATAAACAGGACCAAACATCTTCATAAGGCTATAAACTGAACCGAAATGAGAACCCCCACCTTGTGTCTCCTGGTCGCTTAAGTGAGTGGATTTGATTTGCCCCTTGACCTGTCTCGATGCTAGCATTAGAGATTCCATTTTCTAGCTCAACTAGTTGGGCATTATGAAGCTCATCATGGCGCTTTGAAGAGGAGTCAACTGTGTTTATGATAAATATCAACTTCTGAAAGAACTGGGAGATAGGAACCACTTCTTTAGATGCATCAACTAGAGCAAGTTGCAAGCTATGTGCATAACAATGGACATAATAAGCATATGGGTATTCTTGGAGGAAAAGAGCTTGCAATCCATTTAACTCACCTCTCATGTTACTAGCCCCGTCATACCCTTGTCCTCGAAGGTTCTGAATATCAAAACCATGGTTCGATAAAACAAAGCTCAACTCATCTTTAAGTGTCAAAGACCTTGTGTTTGCAACATGTATCAAGTCAAAGAATCTCTCCTGCAAAATACCACCTTTATCAGCAAATCTAAGAACCAATGCCATTTGCTCTCTCTTTGATGCATCACATGTTTCATCCACTAAAATAGAGAACTTATAATCTCCAATTTCCTCACGAATATGCTTCCTGATTTTACATGCAAATATACTTAATATCTCGTTCTGAATCTGATGTGATGTGTATTTTGCATTGTATGGAGCATTTCCCATCACAACTTTGGCAATCTCAGTGTTAAATTCTGCAAGAAGTTTCACCATTTCGAGAAAGTTTCCTTGATTCTTTGACTGCGGTCTCTCATCATGCCCTCTAAAAGCACAAGCTTGGAATGTAAGCCACTTAACAACTGCAATTGAGACTTTCAGCCGCAAATGGTTTATTTCTACTTTCTCCAAATCCTTCACCGCCATAACATTTTCTATGTGGCATGGTTGATTCATTAAGGCGTGACCATTGGTGACTGGATTGTTGTGTGGTGAGCATGGTCCAAACCCTATGTGGGTCAAGAATGCACAATGTTTCCCACAATTAACCCTCTTCCAACTGTCAAATCCATCTACCGTGAATACATGAGAACCACCTCGCTTATTCTCTTTGTCGCTGAAGACAAAGCAATATAGGCAATATGCACGATTTTTGTCCTCCGAGTACTCTAGCCATGATGGAAATTTACCAAACCAACTATATTGGAAGCGGCGTTGATGTCCTGGTTCACCTGAAAGTTTATAGTTTTCTAGACGGGGTTGCATAGCAGTTAACATCAAATACGCCCTTCTCACAGTATCTCTTTGGTCTGCTGGATCAATCCAGGGTCTCGCTGCAAGAACTCGATACCTTGAAATGTAACAGCTTCATTTGTTCGAACTCCTTCATCTTGGTTATGTTGTTGTTCCAATTCAAGCAAGGGCAATACATGGTCTTGCTCAACTTCAGTTATGTCATCTCTTTTTCTTTTAAAAACTAAATCAATTCTTCTTTGACTATGATTTTCCTTGCCCATGAGTACCTACGTTGCAATTTGCATCGGATCAGGCTATTACTTATTGCATCAGATCAGGATATTACCTATCACTAGATGCAGTACCAGCAGATTAGTAATGGTGTTTCTAGCGCTGGTGGTGCTGCTGTTTCTAGCGTCGCTGCTGGTGGCCGGCGTCGGCAGCTCATCGAGTATTTGCGGCAAGAAGAGATTGACATTGTGGGACTTCAGGAGACGATTCGCCAGGACTTTAGCATGCATGAGCTCCAGGGGCTCTCCCGCCACCAGTTTGCCTGGCAGTGGCTGCCTGCTACGGGGCAATCTGGCGGCATCCTGCTCGGAGTCAGGGAGGATGCTTTCTCGGTTGAGGATATGGACCGAGGGGAGTTCTTCCTGAGCATGTCCGTCACCGACCGACGAGTTCACCTCAGCTGGGAGGTGATTTTTGTCTATGGACCTGCGGATCATGGGCGCTCTGCTGACTTCCTTGCCGAGCTGAAAAATAAGGTGGAGCGGTGCACCACTCCGGTGGTGGTGGCCGGGGACTTCAACCTCATTAGGTGGGCTTCTGATAAAAGCTCTCCTAATGTTGATCGTGTCCGCATGCGTCTATTTAATGACTGCATTGCGGATCTTGCTCTTCGTGAGATATCCCGCGTAGGGGCTAGGTTCACGTGGACGAATAAGCAGGCAGACCCCATCCGGAGTGTTTTGGATCGGGTATTTGTGTCGGCCCAATGGGAAGTGATGTTCCCATTGTGCTCCCTCAAGGCGGTTACTCGGATTGGCTCCGACCACACCCCCTGCTTCTCTCTTCAGGGGATGATGCCCCCCCTAGAACCCGTCGCTTCCGCTTTGAGGCGTTTTGGTTGGAGCAACCGGGTTTCTTCGAGCTGGTTCGCGACCGCTGGTTAGAGGCTGTCGTGTCCCCGCCTCGTGTGTTCTGTGTTGTGGATGTCTGGCACCACTATGCTAAAATGGCCCGTCAGGCCATGAAGGGCTGGGGGGCGAACCTTGGTGCTGATCTTCGGGCCCGTAAAGGGGCCCTGCTGGATCAGATTAAGGTACTAGATGGTCTTGCGGACGGGCCGGGCCTGTCTCCTGACGACTGGATTAGGAGATACTCCCTTGAGGCCTCGCTCATGGACATTTACAAGAGCGAGGAGCTGTTTTGGCAGCGTCGAGGGGGCCAGAACTGGCTCCTTAAAGGGGATGCGAACACTGCCTACTTCCAGGCGATAGCCAATGGTCGCAGGCGGAAATGTGCCATCCCTTTCCTCTGGGATGGGGATGTTCTTCTGGAAAGCCCAGAGGACATCTCCACCCATATTTACTCCTTCTATAAGGAGTTGTTTTTGGCTAAGCCGCGTGGAGGCGTCTCCCTCTACTCCGACTTTTGGCCGCTTGCCGACCAGGTCTCCGATGCGGAGAATGCGGAGCTTACTCTCCCTTTCTCTCCCGAGGAGGTGGGACGGGCGATTGCTTCTATGAAAGCTTGCTCGGCCCCGGGGCCGGATGGCCTTCCGGTAGTTTTTTTCCAAAAATTCTGGGAGATCCTGCGTCCGGTCATTATGCCCATGTTCCATGAGTTCTATATCGGAACTCTTGACATGGCTAGGATTAATTATGGCGTCATATCTCTGATCCCCAAAGTAGTTGGGGCGACGGATATTCGACAATTCCGCCCCATCACGGTGATCAATGTGTTGGAGCGAATCTTTGCGAAGGTTTGTGCGACCTGTTTATCCCCCGTGGCGGAAAGGATTGCCCACCCCCTTCAGTCCGCGTTCTTGAAGGGCCGGCGGATCCATGACGGGATTCTTGCCCTTCACGAGATTGTCCACGAGGTGGCGTCGAAGGGGCTTAAGGGGGTCTTCCTCAAACTGGACTTCCAGAAGGCTTATGACCGTCTGGACTGGTCCTTTTTGAGGTTGGTGATGCAGCGACGAGGATTGGACGAGCGGTGGTGCTCCTGGATCATGCAATTGATTAGATCTGGAAACACGGCGATCAACATCAATGGCGAAGTGGGACCCTTCTTCCAGGCCTCCAGGGGGGTAAAGCAAGGGGATCCTTTCTCCCCCTTGCTTTTCAACCTTGCAGTTGATGCCCTTGCGGGCATCCTTGATAAGGCCAAGCTGGCCGGCCACCTTAAGGGTGTGGTTAGTCATCTCATTCCGGATGGGGGGTTACCCACTTGCAGTATGCGGATGACACCATGATTATGGTGGAAGGTTCGGACTCGGACATTGTTAATCTTAAGTTCCTTTTGCTCTTCTTTGAGGAAATGTCTGGACTTAAGATTAACTTTGATAAGAGCGAGGTTGTGGTCCTTGGCTACTCGGAGGCTGAGCAGCACAGGATCGCGGATAACCTCAATTGTAGGTTGGCTTCATTCCCCATATCCTACTTGGGGATGCCCCTGGCTGAGTCCAGGATTTTGGTGAGTGGGTATGATCTGCTTGTGGGACGAGTAGCGTCCCGTGCGGAGCCCTGGTGCGGTAGGTTCACATCTAAAGGAAGCAAAACTGTCCTCATTAGCTCTAACCTTGTCAGTCTCCCCATGTATATGATGGGGATGTACATCCTGCCCGAGGGTGTGCATAGTTCCTTTGACAAGGAGCTGGCTAGGTTCTTCTGGCAGGCAGGGGATGGTCGGCCTAAGTACCATATGGTGAAATGGGCTGACATCTGCTTGCCAAAGGACCGAGGTGGGTTGGGCATCCCTGCGTCTCGCCGTATGAACGTGGCGCTCATGCTTCGTTGGGTTTGGCGGATCTTGCGGGGAGATGGAGGTTTGTGGCTGCAGCTGATTGAGTCCAAGTACCTGTAGGGCCAACCCCTCTTGGCTTGCTCGCACTCGGCTGGGTCCCAGTTTTGGAAATCTGTCCAGGCCATCAAGGATGAGATTAGGCTGGGTTTGCGGTTCTCGGTTGGTAATGGGTCTGGGACCCAGTTTTGGTTGGACCCCTGGCTTGATGGGGAGCCCCTCCGCATGCGGTTTCCGAGGCTCTTTGCGATTTGTGACGACCCGGCTGTTCGTTTCTGCGGCTGCTTTGGATGAGGGATGGAACATTGCGTTCCGCCGCTCATTTGGACCAGCTGAGGTGCAGGAATGGGCAGACTTGAGGGAAGTAGTCCCTCTTCCTCTGTCCCAGGATCCTGACACTGTTTCTTGGAGTCTTTCTCCTTCGAGAGAATTCTCCGTAAGTTCCGCTTATCAGGCACTATGCCGGCTACCGGTTCTCCAGTGGTTATCCCCATTGTGGAAGGCGCCGATGCCCCTGAAGATCAAGATTTTCATGTGGCAGCTTCTCAGAGATCGTTTACCTTCGGGGACCGAGGTGCTGAAACGCCATGGTCCGGGCAATGGCCTTTGCCCCCTTTGCCTTGTCCCGGAAACGGGAATGCACATTTTGTTCTCATGTGTAGTAGCACAGGCGCTTTGGTGCTTTGTTCGTGAGGCTCTGGGACCGGAGTGGGAGGCCCATGACCTTGCAGAGTTTCTGCAGGTAAGGGCCACTCAGGTTGGCCGTAAGCGCCGACTGTTCTGGCTTATCTTCGCGGCTATGATGTGGACTCTTTGGACTACTCGCAATAAGATGGTGATTGAGCGGGTGTTCCCGTGGCGTGCTTCTGACTCGTTCTTCAAATTTCTTGCCTTCTTGTAGCACTGGCATCCGCTCGCTAGGCCGAGAGATCGTGACCGGCTTCAGCTCTATCTGGACGCTCTGCTGTCTTCCGCGCGTCGGCTCTCCGACCGTTCGTCTGCTTCGTAGCTTGCCCTGGCGGCCTTTTTATGTTTCTTCTTCTTTCGTTTGGGCGTGTTTGTGCTGTGGCCCCAGCAGTTTCCTTTTATGACTATGGTTGAGACTTGGTTGTATGGACGTATGCTTTATCTATAAAGCGGGGCGAAAGCCTATTTCGAACAAAATTAGCACATCGGTTACCTGCTGCTAGCTGCTGCTGTTCCTAGCGCTGGCTGGTGGAGTGGTGTGGTGGAGCCGTGGAGCGGTGGAGGCCAGGAGCTGGCTGCTGCTGCAGTCCCTGTCCCTGGATCTGGATGGAGGAGAGCAGGAGCAGACGGCACCAGCGGTGGGCCGGCAGGCGACAGCACGACGGGCGGACGGAGCGACGGGCGGCGGCTGCTCGCATGACCGGCTCCACGACCACTAGATTCCGGCGGGGCGGCGGCTAGCTCCACGACGACGAGACGCCGTTGCGACGGGCGGCGGCTGCTCGCACTGCTGCGTCTGCGTGGGGATGGAGCAGGCGATGAGGCGAGCAGGGGATTCAGCGGCGTCTGCGTGGGCTGGGCAGTGTGCTCGTAAGATGCATATGTAATTTTTTTTGCCAAATTCCTGGGCGGGTCGTGGCCCAGTTCGGCCCCTGAATAGCTCTGCCCCTGCACGAGTGCACGTTGTTTGGTTGCATACGAGCATAGAGTTGTGCTCACCTTTGTACCCTACTTGGTGAGCTTACCCACTACTACTACACCTTACACACGATCACACCTCGCACACCAGCACCATAGCATTGCAATAGCGATGAAATGGACGAAGATGATGAAGTTCTTCAGCCCCAACGGATGATCCACTTTGGCAACCTCAACCTTGTTGCATCCCTTCTCTCGCACATACTTGGAGTAAGCATCTTCTGTCGCCTGCCTATTCTTAAACCCTTTGTGGTTGCCTTCATTATACCCTGAAACTTGTTTGCTACAAGCTTCCCATGAACTGTAAACCCCTAGAACCCTCCCTTCGAACACGACATATCACTTGCCCTAGCAAGCAATGCAGCATAAGAGCACTAGCAAGCAAGCAATGGAGCATAAAAGCATAAGAGCATTAGTAAGTTCAACCTACCACTACGTTGGTGTCATCCTACCACCACATCCAAAAGAGGGTGTAATCCGACCTCCACAAGTTCGTGATCACCGTGAGGGGTTAGTATATATGACATTACCAAAATATACAGACCATAAGATTGTTTTCAAGCCCTAAGTACACAAAATGTACGTCGTCGTCGCCGAGGATCATGCACGCAATCGCGAGCAGCAGAAGCAGCACTAGCAGTAGTGCTTTCCCAGCAAGGTCCTCAGCCAGAGCACCCTTTGAGCCTCTCCCATGGCAACAAAACCAACACCTTGGGCTTTGTTGTCAAGCAGGTGGATGAGAGCCACTATGAGAGCCTCTGGGCTGAAGCCAACTTGGTCCATGACGGTGTCGTAGATCTCAGGGTGCACGTCCACCGTCTTGCTCTCCCTGATGGCGATGGCCACCTCTTTCATTGCGTGAGTCATGCTGCTGAAGACAGTCATCTCCTCCTCCATGAAATTTGACCGCTTCCTCATCCTATCGGGCACAGGAACGTGCTGACCTTCCTTCTCAGGAGCATTAATGTTGATGGTGTCTGACTCCTGGGTGTCCGGATACTTTTGCATCAGCGGCATCGGGGGCATCGGTGAGCCCGGCGGCTAACCTGAGCCCATGGCATGCTTGTCGGTTGCTAGCCCGAAGGAGAAGATCTGCTGCATTTGATGGTAGTTCGGGATAGGTATGTTGAGGAACTCTGCGTCCTTGGGGTGATCCTAAGAAAGAAACAGGGTAGAGTGGCGGTTAGTTAGTATGGTAATGGTTCATAGGAGATGATTAGTTAGAATGTCATGGTTTGTGAGCTAATCGTGATGTGGCCTTGGAAGTGCTCTGCCTCCAACATGATCGTGCAGGTCTCCTCATCCCATGAAGCACCACTCAGGTCTCTCGGCTTGGAGGAGATGATCCACCTTGTTCTCCACTTCCTCAGGTGGTCGTACACCTGGGTCGAGGTGACCTCCTGTCCACAAAAGTCGAAGACTTGCTTTGTCACAAAATTCAAATGCACCTCCTTGAATCCCTTGTCAGTCCTCACTCCACTAGATATGATCTCACACATCTTGTTAAGCACAAAAAAGGAGAGGAACGACTGCCATTTCATGTCGCATCCCCTGCCATCCTTCTTCTCATTTGCGGCTGCCTTTCGAGCAGTCACAGGAGATGTAACGTTGGGTTGAGACAACACAAATGGAGGAACGGTAGGTGTCACCTTGAAAACCTCTAAATCAAGAGGCATCAATTCAATGTTAGCCTGGGAGTCCTGGACGTAGGACGCTGGCAACTGGCTCTCGGACGGCATGATGGCCAGACTAAACTTTTGTGTGCTCATGTCCTACAAACGTAAGCATCATCAACATCACAACAGACTACACATCAACAATACGTAATAACTGTAAACATTGACAACACACTTCACATCGATGGCATGAACATACAGTACAACATGCACATAAGGATGTTCTAGTTCAAGACATCACTAATCATGGACACATATGGATGGTCTTGTTCAACACTTGGACACTACCATACCATACATCTAAGCATACTAACACTCCATCCATGAACATCTAAGCATACTACCACTCCATCCATGAACATCCAAGAAAGCAATCACGGAAACAACCCCTAGCATGCTTCAAATCCATCCCATCTAGCTACTACAACATCACAGTCGAACAGATCGGACGATCTAACCCCACCCCATCGACGGATCTAGCTAGAACTAGTAGAGGGGAGGGGTGGTCAAACTTACAGACGCCATCGGAGGAGCCGCGGTGGAGGTGCGACACGAAGGAGAAGAGGGGGAGGGGATCCGCCGCCATAGCCAACCGGTCGCCGGAGTAGTTGTGCCGCTTACCTGATTGTCGAGGTGGATCTGGGCCGGAGTGAAAGCTCGAGAGGTGGGGGGATGGTGGCTGGAGTTTTGGCGCGCCGGTCACCCTGGCTATATAGGGCGACTGTGAATCGGCGGGCGGTGACGCGAATTCATCCCATCGCTTTTTTCGGAGACGCGCCATCTCTCCCACCATCTTCGTGCCTGCAGTTGCGGAGCGCCGCGTTCCCCTCCCTTGCATCGCCCCACCCTGGCTCGCTACAAACTGCCGATTCGGCCGTTTCTAGCGGGCCTGGCTGAGTACTGCTTTAAGGTTCGTGCGTACCAAGATTTGTATGCGTGCCAGGCAACCAAACGGGTCAAAAATTTCCCACGCGTGCCTGGTTAAGGTGTATACAGGTAACCAAACGCGCCCCTAGCGATGCATGGCTGGACAAGGTTCAATGGATCGGATACTATTGGGAACTTAAATTACTGGAATAAACACCCTAGGCATTGTACTGTACACGAGCATGCTACAAGGGGGCTAGAACTTTTAACTTCATGTCTCGTGAGACACTATTGGGAACTTAAATTATTGGAATAAACACCCACAAAGGAAATACCATGTTAATTTTGGCCAATTTTTAGGGTGATTCACATTTTACTACCTAAGTATTCTTAGCATAACACAGTTTTTAATATCCATGGTATAAATTACGTGACTTGTTAATCTATTAACCAAAAGAACAAAATGACCAGTCGCCTGAAATTTTCATACTTACAATGGTGTCACCTTAAAGAATAAATGAAGAAAATAAAAATAAAGGAAAACTTTTTTCCTAGTGGTAATGAATTAGTGGCACTGATACTACACTTTAAGAAAAAAATCAAATTAAGAAATTAAAACAAAATTGCACATAGTTTAAACAGGAATTGCACTTTTTATAATATGCAAGAAGAAGTCTATTTGGTTGATTTTTTTCCAAAAAGAAGTTTCCTAAGAAGAAATAATTTAGTAGAATTGATATGCCCTTTAAGACGAAAGAAAATAAAAAATAAACAGATGACAAATTTTGCACACAATTTACACAGAAATTGTGCTTCTTTTTATTATGCAAGAATATTAATCTAATAGTGTAATTTCAGAAAATACAAATTCCCGAAAGAATACATCAGTGGCATTGGTATTACCCTTAAAAAGATAAGTGGCATTGGTGGCATTGGTAATGACAAAAGAATGAATGAATTAGTGGCATTGGTATTATCCTCTCAGAAGAAAGAAAATAATAATGACAAAATTGCATACAATTTACAAAGAAATTATGCCCTTTTTATAATATCTAAGAATAATCATATAATAGTCAAATTTAGAAGAAAAATAATGAAGTTTCCTTAGAAGAAATGAATTTGATGACATTGTTATTACCCTTAAATAAGAAATAAAATGAAACAAAAACACAATAATGAAATTTCCCAAGGAAAAATGATTTACTAGCATTGGTATTATCCTTTAAGAAGAAAGAAAATAAAAAATAGCAAAAATTGCATACAACTTACATAGAATTTGTGTTTTTTATAATATGCAAGAATAATCATATAATAGTGGAATTTAGAAGAAAAAAAGTTCCTAAGAAGAAATGAATTTGATTGCATTGGTATTACACTTAAATAAGGAAATTTTGTATGAAAGATTGATAGTACTGACTTTGCAGGGTTGACCTCCTTCTGTTCTGAATTTCTTATTACGACTCTGCGTTTGCCTTCTGTTATTCTCGGTGGGGTTTAAGCTTCTGTTATTGTACATATTCAGAACTAATAAGTACTCCCTCTGTAAAAAAAATATAAGAGTGTTTAGATCACTAAAATAGTGATCTAAATGCTCTTATATTTCTTTAAGGTGGGAGTAGTATTTTATGCAGTAAGCTTTTTTGTTCACTCCTGGAGTGAATTTGGTATTATTATTTTTTGCGAATAATTTTGTAAATTCTACCCACGACGCCAATGGGAAATGGCAAGCTTTCGTCCAGGAAACAGGGCATCGTCGAAATTTTAGATCTACCAAAGTATAGTTTGTATGGACAGTATTGGGCTAATTGGGCCAAACCTCAGCATAAAACACTCGTTCCTCTCTTCTGCTACGCTAAAAAAATCCAACTTGTTCCTCTTCGGCGAAACCCCGGAGCGCCAACCAGACACAAACACAAGGGGGAAGCGGCGGGAAATCATTTCGCCAACGACCTAGCGCATCCACCGTCCAGGGGAGAGCCCTCCCACCCCAACCCCCATGGCGGCGACCGCGGAGCTCGTCTGATCCGAATCGTACTTGTGAGTCCTCGATACCCTCTTTTGCTTGCGGATCACCTGATTTCCTTTGTCCGCACTCCTCCATCTGTAGCGGCGGCTAGGGTTTGTAGTTACTTGCCGTGGTTGAGGTACTGACTACATGCTGTAATGGCGCCCGAGGGCGTCTAAGGTTTGTAGTTACTTGCTGTAGTTCAGGGATTGAGGCGCCGGAGGGACGGCGCGCACGAGTGTTCGTTGGATTTGACAGTAATCTGCACTTTTGGTACATGAGAGATGTTTATTTTTTGACCGTGGGTTCACTTTGGGTTACTGGAGATTATTGTCTATTTTTAGCATGGAGAAGCGAGTATCATCTTCCTTGGCACATTGGTTGGTAAATAACCTTGAAAGCGAGATCTGAATGCATAGATGTTACCTTTTTTCTTTGCCCATAAAATTATTTAAATGTCAGTTCCTATCTAGCTATCATTAATTGAATTGTGTGTTTGACTGTTTGCAGAAGGGTTTGGTAGTTCAGCTGCTTCAGGATTGGATGCTCACTATGGTTACTGAAGAACCCAAATCAAAGAAGCAAATAAATGAGGAATGCGTCATAAACCGCCTCACAGGGGACCTCATTGAGCGGATATTTCTGAGGCTTCCAGTGAGCACTCTGTTGACGTGCTTCAGAGTCTGCAAGCACTGGCACAACTTTATACGGGATCCACAGTTTGTTGCATTACACCTCCAGTGTGCGTCAAGTTATGCCCTTCTGTTCTTCCCGCAAGGTTTGGTTTCAGGCGAGCCCTACCCTAGTGATGCTGTCCTAATTGATGAAGCCTGGTCGCCATCGACATATGCAGTGCCAGTGATTGGGCCTGATGATTTCCTTTTTGGGTCATGCAATGGCCTTCTTGGCCTATATACAAAGACATCAATGATCAAGATAGCTAACCTTGCAACTGGTGAATGTCTAAATCTTCAGAAACCTGCGAAGAATGTGAAAGGTGATCACTTCTGTTTCTATAGCTTTGGATTTCATCCCGTGACAAAAGAATACAAGATTACACACTTCTTTGGTGATTGCATTAATGGTCGCCCCCATAATAAAGACAGGTTCAACATCATTCAAGTTTACACGCTTGGTGATGAGAAATGGAAAGATATCCGAACTCCAGAAGCTCTTAGCTTGATCAGTGTGAGAAACTCTGGAATTGTCCATGTTGATGGCAAAATGTATTGGTTAACTGAAGACATGTTAGCTAGCTGGCAGCATGCAGTTATGTCCTTTGATCTATCGGAAGAAAGTTTTGCAATGATACAACTGCCTGCAGCATATGAAGATCATGATTATTATGGTCCTCGTAAGTTCTGGATCAGAGATATAGATGGGAAAATATGTATAGTAACTGGTCAAACTAGTCGTTATGATGCCAGAACTCTTGTTGGTGAGCTGCAGATCTGGGCACTTGACAACATGGTAGAGCAAAGGTGGAGCCAGAAGTACAACATCAAGCACCCACCAGATTACATTCTGGGTCCACGTTTTGTTCACAGGGATAGGATCCTCACACAACATGGCAGCAATAATGTATGCTCATACGAGTTGCTTGGTGAGAACTTCGAGATTGATTCGAGTAAGATGGTGAAGCTGTTAGATTTCAGTGCCCGCAGGCACAACAGCTTGCAATCTCACAACTGTGTGAAGTCACTTGTACGTTTAGATGTATACAAGAGTGCTGAGATTGTGCGTAGGCCAAAACAGCGGGAAGGCTGGGAATTGAAGAAGTGGGAGGCGTGGAAGCATGAGCTCTCTGAGAAGGAAAAATTGTGGTGTGACATTCATCGAGATGAGCTTAATGGAATTGTATGTCCACTGCATTCAAATCGAGTTTAACAGACATTCATTATTCTGGAATTTTTTAACAGTAGCTGGGTTGCAGAAATTTTAACAGAAATTCTTTATTTGATAGGCCTGTGCACAAAGAAATGTCACAAGGTTCAGTGCTCTACTGCATCATATATTGGATGATGCGATTCGACGGGAAATAGGCATGAAAACGAATCAAATATTTCCAAACTTCCCAGACCAGGTAATTCTTTACCTAAATGGACGTCAGCATACCTTTTTTCACATTTAAGTTTGAATAGGCAATAATCATTTGAAAAGCAGAAGGCATATGAATGTTTGAGTGCACCCTTATCGTTATTGTAACACATGCCTTGCATGAGACTCTAGCAGCCAAGGCCCCTCCGGCGTCTTAATTGTGTGGCACAAAAGCTGGATCTGGACAATTTAATTGCTCGTGTTAATAATTATAAGACTATTATGAAGGTATAGTGTTTTAAATTTACAAGCTACATCATTGGCGACTTTTCCTTGAACATAGCAAATGAATAAAGTTAAACTTGTCTGCAGGCTATGATGCAGACAACAGATAGTATCTTTGGTATGATTGATAGTTCTGTAGATGACCAGGTAAAAGTTTACATTTGATCTATTTTTTTCATGTTTCCCTTTCTGCTATAGCTCGCTAGTACTTGTCTCCCATCTCTGTTTTAATCTCTTCCGCAATAAAAGAAATAGTTTGTTATGAAATATAAGCAAAGTAATTGGATTAGACCTCCCCTGTAATAATGCAATTATTTTCCATCCCATATTTCAATTTATGCATACAACTGTACTTTAGTTTTTTTTTTTTTTTGCTAAGTGTGCAAGTTGTCTAGTTGGTGTGCTCATTGCTTTGTTACGTAGGTAGCCCGTACCCCACAGTCAACAAATTTTGCATCAGTAAGAAATAATTTTTCATCAAGGTTTGTGTAAGTGCCCTAAATTTGGGAACTGGGTTGATTGCAAAACACTTTACGTGTTGATTCCTTTCTTAACTTGTATTTTCAAACTTACAGATATAAATATAGGGTTCTGCAAAGTTTTATCGTCTTTTAATGGCATGGTATTGCTTGCAGTCCCATTCTTATACATTTTCTGGCAGACTTAGTAGATAATGATTAATTGAGCATAGCTGTGCAGCTGTGTTTGGAATTAAAAGTTACTGTACTTTGGTTGCTGTCAAGTAATGTAAGAGGTACTTAAAGTTGTTCTACACCTTACAGCTTTATATAGCAGACAAATTAGCATAAAAGACTTGAGGAACATTCAGAGTTGGAAGCATGGATTGTTTGGTAAACGTTAAATTTTCCATTTTCCATTTCCTCGTTTGAGTTTCGAGTTCAAAATTTGGCAACATGATTATTATGCTGTCTGTGCACCTTTTTTTTTAAAGGAACTGAAAACATGCCCGTTGTTGTTTTCCTCGAATGGGAATTCTAGACCTACCCTGATGGGTTATGAAAGTACCATTGTCTTGTATTTGAACCTTACTCATGTTTCAGATTGGTGCTTCGAGTTCAAATGCTGGCATTTCTTCTCAGAATCACAGCGAGGGCGATGATGCGAAGACTTGATACTTGAGAGCTTATCGTGCCACTCTTCTCAGCCTACTAAGGCTGTTGTTGAACTCTTGCTTCTTTTTACCGCCGAGGGACTGTTTAGCTCTTTCACCTGTAGAACAGTTATTTCTGCAGTACCATCTATGTTCCGTTATGTTTTTCTCCATTCAAATTTATTGCACTTTGACCTGATTAAAAATATTGATCTGTTCGAGACACTGAAGAATTTGCGTACTGAAAGACCTTTGATCAGAAAATCGAAACCAGGTTCCTGACACTAGGTTGTTGGCAGCCCTGTATTCTGGATCTTTCTGTGTTTGCCTTTTGGGGTCATGGTCCAGTAGAGTACGAAGGTATCATATGTATCTTTAGAACATGGTCATGCCGGAAATATGTATTATCGTATATAACAAAACGGCCCGTGCGTTGCAACGAGAGAAAAAAAAAATCTTCAATGCTATGACCACATTTTGCTGCATCATCAAGATATACTATCACTCTCATTTTTGTGAAATCGTGAATAATTTTGAAAATCATGAACATTTTTTAAAACCTGTGAACATAATATATTTTTAAAAAATGTGAACATTTTTAAAAATATTTTTATTGAATAGGCGAACATGTCTAGAGTAGACAAACATTTTTTATGAAATTGTTGGAACAATTTTCCAAATTGATGATTTTTTAAATGCTTGATCTTTTTTTAATCAGCGAACATTTTATGAATCAATAAACTATTTCTTAATTTACAAACAGTTTCTAAATTTTAAGGATTTTTTTAATTCATGAAAGTTCAGTTTCATTATAAAAATTAATACTTGAACTTTTAAAAAATCTTGAACGTTTTTTGATTTCCCGAACATTTGTTTAAAAATTTGTGAACACTTATTAAATATGCGAACATTTCTTAAAATCGTAAAAAAAAATCTGAATTATTAGACATTTTATTTGAAAATTCTCATTTTTTTTAATTTCCAAATTATTTAAAGGAATAGAAAAAAATTGAAAGAAGGTCTCTCATACATGGGCCGGCCCAAATAGGTGCGTTGTGTCTTCTTCTTGCGTGCAGAGCGCAGCATAAGAGGTTACTATTGTATGGGCTGGCCCAGTCCGATTTTTTTTGTGTGAAACGATTTTTATCACCTATAGGTGGCATTGGTGGGTAATATTTTGCAACTTTAGGGGCAATTTTTATGACGTACGGGCAGAAGCGATCCGTCCTTTATTAGTAGGTATAGAATTCCGGTCGGAGTTCTAAGCAAGTGGCTGAATATTTAGAACTGTTTTGTGCAGTTAGGGTCGTTGTTTGTTAATTTGTGGTGTGGATTAGATTCTACCCATGGAATCAATGGAAAATGAGAAGCTTTGTCATTTCCTCCAGAAAATAATGAATCGTGGAATTGTTGTTTTCTTAAAAAGGTACAGAATTAAGATTTAACCGAGTTCCATAAATATATTAAAAAAAGTTCCATAAATATATCTGAATTGGACAAAAATTTACGACTACAACGGAGAGTGGCAGTAGCGCAGTCTTCGGCTAATTGGGCTGAACCTGGGCTTGGTCACGACCCTAGTGAGGACACAACAATCGATACTGAATCAACACAAATGGGTGGATACAAGTGTTCCTGGTCTCCCCAAAGTGTTCCTGGTGTACCCTAGTTTCATAAAGTGGATAGAGGGGCATGGATCATGTAATCGGGATTATGTCGCAAAAATCGGAAGGGTAGTAATACTTGAGCTCATGCTTGATTCGAAGTAACACACGGATCCCTACAAAAAAAAGAGGAGACTAAAGGGTTACAAAGAGGCGATACGCTAGGGGTTCCCTTTATCCCCCGGCGGCGACTGGCTAGGGTTCTCCTTGTCTACCCAATTTACCACGAGCTCGCAGCGATCCCTACATGATCCCCCGACTTCAAACATCGCACGGGTGGCCGTGCATGGTGGAGGCGACGGGAAGCAGGCCGTCGACAGGCGGTACGTCTGGACATAGTGGCGATGGAGATTTGGTAGATTACAAGGCAAACATTGAGGATAGATTCAAAGGATTGAATCTGCATGGTGAGGAGGAGGAGGATCTGGACTTGTCTGGGGAAATTGATGAGCTGATGAAAGAAACCAGGTGAATCTCGATCTTTAGGGTTCACACCCCAAAACCCTTAGTCCTGTGGTTTTGTATGTGGCGATGAGGAACGCCTGGAGAGCCTGGACTCCAGCGCAAGGAGTCACCTTCAAAACCATGAACACCAATATGTTCTTGGCACAATTCTTGTGCTTGGGCGACTGAAATCGTGTCATGAGCAGCGGCCCATGGCCGTTCAGAAAATCTGCAGTTGTGTTGGAAGAGTATGATGGGTTCACGAATGTTCATGAATACAAGCTGGACGTACCAGATCCCGGTATGGGCGAGGATCTTAGGGATACCTGAGGGATTGATGAAGAAAAAGGAGATCGCTGAAAAGATTGCAAAAAAGGTTGGGGTTCCTCCGTTCACATTGATAGTTAACGAGGGTCGCCTGAACCCCACGAAATATCTTAGAACCCGGGTGTTCGTGATGCTGGATACACCTTTGGTTCAGTTTGTTCCATTAACTTTGAAAGAGAAGAAGTATGGAGTGGAATATGAGAAATCAGTTGATTTATGTGACTTTGGTGGTTTGATTTGGGCACGTTGTGACGGATTGTGGAAATATGATACACGAGGCAGAGGAATGCAAATGGGGAGATAGCCAGGAGCAATGAAACTTGACATGGCTTGAGAATGCGTCGGTATTTCCCCAAAGAGGAAGGGGTGATGCAACACAACGACGGTAAGTATTTCCCTCAGTTATGAAACCAAGGTATCGAACCAGTAGGAGGATCACCACCACTACGTAAACATCACCTGCACACAAAGAACAAATACTTGCAACCCGACGCGAAAGAGAGGTTGTCAATCTCTCTACGGTAAAAAGATAGATTAGGTAGTGATAGATTGGAGAGATAGATCTCTCAAGAACACAAAATAAAAAGGGCAAATAAAAAGTGCAGCAAGGTATTTTTGGGTTTTTGGAATAATAAATCTGAAAACAAAAGCGGCAAAAAGATAGATCAGAAAGCAATATGTTGGAAAAGTAGACACGGGGGCCGTAGGTTTCACTAGTGGCTTCTCTCATGAGTATAGCACACGGTGGGTGAACAAATTACTGTTGGGCAATTGATAGAATATCAAATAATCACGACGATATCCAAGGCTATGATCATTATATAGGCATGTAACGCCCAAGATGCGATCCTATCCTTATTTTGGCTCGAGGGCCTCGACAGGGATAGAAGCGCATCTCGTCGTTTCGTAAGAATGGATATCATTACAAGTACATGTAAAGAAGAGATGGGTATATGGAATTGGCTTACACTCGCCACAAGCTACATCAATATCACATCAATACAACAACATAACAAATCATCATACAGAAGAACAGGGTCCGACTACGGACGAAATCAAACGATAAAATGACATCCATCCTTGCTAATCCAGGCTGCCGGCCTGGAACCCATCCTATGATCGATGAAGAAGAAGAAGAATTCCAAATCAAACAAGCATCGCTCTCACATCAAAGCACCGCTTTACCTGTACCTGCAACTTTTGTTGTAGTAATCTGTGAGCCACAGGGACTCAGCAATCTCATTTCCAAGGGTATCAAGACTATTAAAGCTTAATGGGTGAGGTATGGTTAAGTGGTGAGGCTGCAGCAAGCACTAAGCATTTATTTGAGTGGCTAACTTACGAGTACAAGAATAAGGGGGGGGGTGATCGTCGTATAAACGGACGTGAACTAGCAATGATCACTAAGTGATCCTGAACACCTACTTACGATCAAACATAACCCCACCGTGTTCTCTCTCGGTTCAGAAATCACGAGAAGAGACAGTCACGGTTACGCACACGGTTGGTGTATTTTATTTAAGTTTACTTTAAGTTTGCTATGACCGAGTGTTAAACAAAGTTTCCAAGTTGCCACTTAACCGTGGGCACGTCTCTCATGAAAGATTTAACCCTGCAGGGGTGCTCCAACTCATCCATCACAAACTAACCACACGCCGCGGGAATAACCTCGACCATGAAACCCGTGGTCTCCTTGAAGATTCCGTTGGAAAACCTCAACCTCGAGATAGCCCAAAGTATCCTCGGAATTCCGCGCACAAGACATTCGAGAAAGGTCAAACAAATCCAGCAAGGCCGCCCGGCGTACCGACAAAACCTGATAGGAGCCGCGTATCTCGTTCTCAGGGTACGACCGGATGAGCAAGACGTCGGGTTGGCTGAGACCCCGGGTGACCAGGGGGCGCCGGACATCGCTCGGTTTGGACCAACACTCATGAGGAGCACTGGCCCGGGGTTGTTGATTAAATTATCCGCGGGTGCCGGCGGGTCCCTATGCAATTTTAGTTGTTATTAGGCAAATGTAGTACCAATGTTGGGCCTTGCCAGACAAGCTTTATCCTAAAACGAAAGTCAAGGGGGTCCGCATAACAACCCCGAGCATGTTAGGAGCGCTCAATATGGAACATAACACCGGTACACAAGTAACTAGGGCGGCAAAAGTGGAACAAAACACCGAGCAAAAGGCCCAAGCCTTCCACCTTTTACCAAGTATATATGTGCATTAAATTAAATAGCAATAATATTGTGATAGCTCAAAAACATCCATGTTGGCACATGGAAACATTGCACCTGCAACTAGCAACGCTATAAGAAGGGCTGAGCAAGCGGTAACATAGCCAAACAATGTTTTGCTGGGATGTGGAGGGGTTAGAGGCTTATCATGGCATTTGGAAGGCTTGACAAACAAGTGGTAGGTAGCGAGACAAAGCGATAGAAACGAGACAACTAGCATGGCAATGATAGTAGTGGTATCCAGGGAAATGATCATCTTGCCTGAGATCACGCTTGGAAGAAGAACGAATCCGTGAAGTAGACGAACCAAGTAGTCGAACGGATCCTCACACTCCGAAGCGGTTTCGGAACTCTATCGAGAAGAAGCAAATCGGAAACAACAATCAACACACGATAAACACCACAACAAATGCATGACATGATGCACAACAAGGATGATGCATGTCCATTTAATTATGCAAGGCATGGCAAAGCACAACAATCAACTTCTACACATTAAGTGAAGCTCAATATGCAACGAGTTGCATATTGACGAAACTCCACTTTCGAATCATTTAGTTCACTCTCGTTTGTTTACATGGCAAATTTAAATGTTGTTTAACATGGCAAGAGGTGAAGCATAAGTAAACTAGACATCTAGGCATATTAAATGAGGTCGGAAACAACATATAGCATTTCCGAAACGACCCCATATGTAAATTATGATTTTGGTCCAGATCTGAACTAACCATGTTTTATATTTATTAAACAGGGAAATAAAGTGCACAATGATATTCTACTCGTCACTCTAGGCGATTTACATATATAGAACGTTTGAAACGGAGCTACGGTCTAAAAGATATGACAGACACAAGCTGAACATGTCGTGAATGCAAAATGCATGCAAACCACAACCATAAACATGTCAAATCATGGATGCAACAAGATATTATGAAATTACATGAGATTCTAAGCAAGTTTCATGTGAAACATGTTCAAAACGGAGTAACGGTTCAACAATAGCAAGTAACAAAAGTTTTAGCTCAAATCTGTCCAAAACAGCAACATGGCATATTGCACACATGAAAACAACAAGCTACAAGATTTTAAAATGCACAAACTAAGCATGGGGGGTAGCATATAACACACACTTCATTTCATATTCACATGTCATACTCAAAAGAATCATGGAACACATGGTAGGAAGCTCACAACATGGCAATAAAATATAGCAGATTAGGACTTAGTGAAAATAACAGTTTTTAGCATAGCAGTTTTATCACGGAGGCATATTGGCAGCAGCAAAACTATATGCTACAGGTCATATATTGGCATGAAACTTAACAGCGTGGTAGAGGACATGATGCACTACAATTCATTTCATTATGGCAACATCAAATTATGCACAGATTCATGGCAAACATCAACACAACATGGCATTTTGAAGAAAACAGATTCTCAGACTTAGTGAAAATTAGACTAGACAAGTGCAGCAGTTTTTTAACAGATTGACATGTTGGACTGCAGAATTAATTATGATGCTAAACCTATTCATGCAAACTATTGGCACAATATGATAGAGCATAACATGCTTAACAATACATCCCATTGTGGCAATATCAAAAGAGCTATAGATCAATAGCAAACCACATGGCAAGGCAGCAACAAAATAACACAGATTTCAGACTTAGAAATATTTAGACCCCTCAAAACAGCAACATTTTAAGACATGATGGCAGCAAAAAAATAACATCTAAACATGGATTATCATGGCAAACAAAAAGACCAGAGGCTAGTGCACATGTCAAAGGGCATATCTCATGTTCAACAATAATTCATATGATGCAAGGATTAAATCATGCGAAAATAACAAAAGGGCATCACCGCAAAATAACATGCACACAAAAATGCTCAAATGACAAAACTAATTGCACATATAAATTCTATGAATTTTTCTACCCCGAAAACATATATAATATGTGGGTGTTTACATTAAAAAAAAATGACGCAACAATTTGCATGATTATGACATAAACCGTTTTTAGCAAGTTATGAATGCAATTTAAATGCAACCGTCACATCAAACGTTTTTTTTATCATGCATGAAAAGGGATGTAAATAATCTACACATCTTACATATATAGTTTGATTAATCAGATGCGCGCTAAATTATTTATGCGTAATGCAAATTACGACATTTATGCTAATTAAAGAGAATGGCATGTTAAACATTTGTAAATATGGGTGAAAGCGGGATATAAATAATCTACACGAAATTCTACATGTTTTACTTATATAAAACATTTTAATACGGTGCACGGTTAATTAATTACGAGGGATGCAAATTAATGGTTTTTCCTGAATTATGAAATGCCATGATTAATAGGTAAATTCGTCCACCGAAAAAAAACAACAACGCGGGCCGAATCTGGCTAGGGTCCAAACATGCAGTGTGCGGCATATAGCAAATAACGCCCATCGCGTCGTAAAACACACACAGCTGGGCTTGGGGGGGAGCTCACCATGGGCTTTGGCCCAGGTCGGTGCGGCTCGGAGTTGGGCCGGCCTTGCGGGCGGCGGCCCACGCGGCTGCTGGCAGGGGCGAGCGAGCCCACGCTCGGATCGGGCGCGTCGTCCTCCCCCTCCTGCTCCCGCACGAACAGGAGCCAGGGAACCGGCGGTCAACGGCAACGACGACGTCTTGCGAGCGACGGCCGGGCGCGGGTCGGCCGGGAACAGGCGGATCCGGTCTGTGGACCGCCAGATCTGGGCGACTACGAGTTTCTGGGGGCGCCATGGCGGAGCTTGGGGCGGGGAGTTCGCCATGGGGGTCCCTGAGAGAGAGACAGGTTAGCGGTGAGAGAGAGCACGGGGAGGAGGAGAAGGGGCGGCGAGGGCAGCCCCGACGCGAGGCGACGAGGAGGTCGGGCGCGGAGGCGCGGCCTCGGGCGCTCACCTGGGAGCCGAACGGGAGGAGCCGCGGGCTCCCATGGCTGCTGGTTTGCGGGCGGCGGCGGCGGTTCGATCCGGGCCCGGGCGGGTCCCGGATGGGCTTCGCGGGCCGACGCGAGGTGGGAGACAGGGGCGACTCAGGTGGGAGGGGTTGGCGGCGCGGATTTCGAGGCAGAGGCTAGGGTGAGGCCATTTCAGGCAGGTGTAGACCTGCTTAAATAGGCAAGGTCAGGGTTTGAGGGTGGTTAGGGGTTTTTTTCGACCCTCCGATCGCGATCAGACGGTCCGGTCGGAGGGGTAGCTAGGGTAGGCCTTAGTGGGCTGTGTAGAGTGACCATGGGCTGAGATGGGAGGGAAAGGAGGGCAGCCCGTGACAAGTTTTAAAACACCGAAAACGTCCGATAATTAAACCGAAGACGGGTGCCGCTACGGTTGACCGTTTGGGTATCAAACGACCTCCGATTGCGACCAAATTTGCCAGGCGGTCCACCTGCAATATAACAAGCCCGCACGCCAAGTTTCGACCCAATCCGAGAATATTTTTCGCGCACTTTTAAAACGATATTTTTTTATGCCGCGGGTGCGTGCGTGTGCGGTTGGTCTCGAAACGGGTGTCGACGAGAACGGAGAGAACCGGCGACTACGAACGGATGCAGTTTTGAAAACTCATGTCGACAGGATGCCGATGCTATGCAGATGATGCGAATGATACGATGATGAATGCGACAACCAAACGAATCACATGACGACAGCGGATCAAAAGGGGAATCTTCTGGACCGTCGGTCTCGGGCTGTTACAAGGCATCACGTCCAAGATTAGTAGACCGAAACGATTCTGCATCTACTACTATTACTCCACACATCGACCGCTATCCAGCATGCATCTAGTGTATTAAGTTCATGGAAAAACGGAGTAATGCAATAAGAACGGTGACATGATGTAGACAAGATCTACTCATGTAGGAATAGACCCCATCTTGTTATCCTTAATAGCAACGATACATGCGTGCCTCGCTGCCCCTTCTGTCACTGGGAGAGGACACCACAAGATCGAACCCATCACAAAGCACCTCTTCCCATGGCAAGAAAAATCGATCTAGTTGGCCTAACTAAACCAAAGATTCGAAGAAGAAATACGAGGCTATAAGTAATCATGCATATAAGAGATCAAAGAAGACTCAAATAATATTCATGGATAAAAACTGATCATGAATTAAAAATTCATCGGATCCCAACAAACACACCGCAAAAGTTTACATCAAATAGATCTCCAAGAGACCATTGGATTGAGAATCAAAAGAGAGAGAGAGGAAGCCATCTAGCTACTGCCTACGGACCCGTAGGTCTATGGTGGACTACTCACGCATCATCGGAGAGGCACCAATGAGGATGATGAACCCCTCTGTCGTGGTTTTGTCATGGCAAGATGTCCTCGTGAGAGAACTTAGGTGTGAGGCCATCGTAACTATGTGGCGGCTTGAGAGGGGTTGGTCGGAATCGAGAGACGCGAGTTTACCCAGGTTCGGCCCCTCCGATGGAGGTAAAAGCCTACGTCCTGCTTTGTCTGTATGGATGATGAGGATGATCTCGATTACAAGGGTGTTGTTTTGCTACCTCTAGTCCCGAGAGCCTCTAATCTGTCTATCTCTAATCCCCCTCCCCCTTGGGGCGCCTTACCCCTCCTTATATAGGTTGAAGGGGTAGGTTTACATGTAGAGTCCTACTAGGAGTAGGACTAGGACTAATCTCTCTTGAATCCTAATCCTGGTCTTGTCTCCCTTGTGAGGACCATAACATGAGTCGGCCCTCCCATGAGCCGCCTTCTGGGCCGTTGGGTCTTTGTCGTTTATCTGACCCGCCTGCCGGGTCACCAATGAACCGCCAAGTCCCGGCCGGGTCATACTTCAGGCCAGGTTATACCGCGGGGTAATATCCCCTACATTAGCCACTAGGTTAGCTTGAATTTATTCATGGTAAGCTCCTGAAATAAGAATAGCAAATATGCTAAGGGACCGGCTTGCTCCACTGGCCGGCTTAATGAAGTAGCTCCTTGAAAACCTGGGTTTCTTCTTCATATTAACGAGCCGTCTTCATAAACATCTTGCCGGTCCGTGTCCTTTGCAAAATATTGGGAATAAAACACCCATATGCCGTTGAGTCGACCTCCAATGCTTTGGCTTGAAGATACTTTTGGGAATAAGAAAACCACATGACGTTGAGCCGGCTTTCCATTGCTTTGATTGGGAACAGAAAATCGTCCATTGTTAAACCACTTTCAACTTGTGAAGTCGGGTTATGACCTTTTGATAGTACCGGGTTATGATTTGTAGGTGACGCCGGGTCAAACAACTGGACTCCAGCTGACTTTGATAAAATTATTGGGAATAAAGAAATCCGTGTGATATTGAGCCGGTCTTTCAATGCTTCAGCTCCATGAAGAAATGAAACCCGTCTCGCTCACAATTGACATCTTGAAAGTGCTCTTCTATTTTTTATATCAATATTACCTGTAGCCCCCAAGCTCCGAGTTTGTCCATGATGACTTGGTGCTTTTCAATAATATCTTTGACTGTGTAGCCCCCAAGTGTCGGGTTGTCTTCCCTGCAGCAGCCTGGGACTTGCAATTGTCTTTATACTTTATAAAACTTCAGCCAGTGTAGCCCCCAAGTACCGGGTTGTCTTGCTTGCAACAACCTGTGACTTTGAACTTGGTGTTGAATGTTGAGAAATCTGGGTTGTCATCTGAGTTGCCAGATATAGACTAAGTGTCTTGTATTTCACATGTGTATCCCCCAAGGGCCGGCTCATCAGTATGTGATGGGCCGGGTCTTCAATTTGGACCTTTACAATCTGTTTCAGCAGCTGAATATTGTAGCCCCCAAGTGCCGGATCACATGCCTGCAGCGACTTGAGACTTTAGTAATTTTGATCTGAGTAGTGTAGCCCCCAAGTGCCAGGTCGTTTGCCCGCAGCGACTCGAGACTCATATGCACTTCTCTTTTGAAAAGAAAAAACATCATATGATGTAGCCCCCAAGTGCCGGGTCGTATGTCTGCAACGACTTGGGACTGTGTGAGAATAATATAACTCATCATAATTTGTTGAATGACTCCTTGACCGTGGTTGTAACCAGGTATTTTGTTGAATATCCTGGAATAATGCCTTTGTCCTTGAAATGAAAATCCCTGCTCGTGGTTGCGGTGCAACCCGGCAAATATATGTTTGAGAAATCCATAAGTGTTGTAGTTTACTACCGAGCACAAATTGACAAAATCCAAGAGCCGATCAATTAGATGACACGACATTATATGTGATAGGGCGGCTCTTCGAGAATAGTCAACTCTTCCGAGCTGGCTTAAAAAACCCCAATCCTTTAATACTGGTTATGATAAACCATGATGAAGATCCAGCCATTTTGGCTATTTGTTCCTGCAGAGGTTACGATGTAACCCGTTTTGATGACCAGCTTGATATGCATGTATGATGCACGATGCAATGCAGGATGATGTATGTATATGATAAAAACAACTAACAGAGAATATATGCATGTATGTCTCAAATATTTGTAAGTCGGCCTGGAAGGCACATCCCAAAGAGATCAACTCTTCTTCTTATTTTGAAAAAACTCAAGGTTTTTTGCCTCCAAGAAGCTTGGCATGAACGCCTTTAATCCCGTAATCCGGCTCTCACGTGACATAAATCCACCGTTTTAATCTTAACTAGTTCAGGGTCTTAAAAAAGATTGACTGTTAAGAGTACGAACGGGCCACATAGCGGAGAGACTACAGCGGACAGGTGAGTTTATCCAAGCTCTCTGTAAGCCGGCTCTCTCGTGACATAAGCCGCCGTTTTAACCTTGACAAGTTCAGGGTCTTATTAAAAGATTGACTGTCAAGAGTACGGCGGGTCACTTGGCGGAGTAGCAAGTTGTAAACAGGTAGGTTTAACCCATATATGGCATGGAAGCCGGTCAAGAGGGTATGAAAGCTAAACTCATTGAGTTGGAAGCCCCCAAGTGACCTATGATCATGGAAAAGCTTGGCCATAGGATAATGCTACTACTGCAAAACATCTGGGGTCCATATAAGCCGGCTTTATTCCATTGATCATAATATGATGATCCAGTAAATCAGGGCACCCATGTTTGAACTGTCGCATCATGGCGGCTCGTCCTCTTGGGCGACTTTAAATTTTTCTGCTAATAAGGCAACAGCCCCCGGGACCGGGTTATCTTCTCTGTAATGACCCAGGGTTCCAGAATATTTGAGCCCGGTTGACTCTGCCAAGTCATGTATGTGTATCCCCCGAGTCTTAAGTTGACTCAAGGAGGCGGCTTAAGAGTCTTCGTCCTTGGCTGTGGTATAAGGTTAGCGACTGAACGATGGATTTTATCCAAAACTGGAGACGATGTAGTGAGCTGATGATCTTCGTGATACTCATCATATGTCTTTGGCAAATGTCGTAGTCAAATTGAGTTTATATGCTTCTTGACCCATGCTTTGTTATTCTCGGGTAGTCCGGCTCTCCTGGCTCCTCCAGGGCCATTTTTCTTTGCCGCTAACTTTTGAACTGCCAGCTCTATAATGGCCAGCTCAAATTGTAGCTTCTCCAGGGATGTTTCCTCCATGTCTGATTCTTATTCCTCTGATGTACTGAAGCAGACTGGACCACGGGGATAACAGGCCAAAGTGCCTACCCATTAAGCAACCTGGTGTGTGTTGAGGCCGGCGCTTGTTTTGGCGATGCTGCGTAAGACATGATTTTGAATGTCATTTTTTTTTCTTTGCTTCAACGTTGTTGGAGGAGACGGGCCGTGGGGGCGGCTTGCGTGCGTCCATTGGGCGGTGATACGTCTCCAACGTATCTATAATTTTTGCTTGTTCCATGCTGTTATATTATCATTCTTGGATGTTTTACAATCATTTTATAACAACTTTATATCATTTTTTGGGACTAACCTATTTACATAGTGCCAAAGTGCCAGTTGCTGTTTTTGCTTGTTTTTTACTTCGCAGAAAATCAATACCAAACGGAGTCCAATCGCGACGAAACTTTTTGGAGATTTTTTCTGGACCAGAAGACACCCAGTGGGCCAAACAACTGCCGGAGAGGTGGGCAGTGGAGAGCACAACCCACCAGGGCGCGCCAGGGGGGCCCCGGCGCGCCCTGATGGGTTGTGCCATCCTCGACCCCCTTCCGCACCGCCTATCATGCCCATAAATTCTCAAATATTCGAAAAACCCTAGAGGAGTCGATGAAACACAATTCCAGCCGCCGCAAGTTCCAGAACCGTGAGATCCAATCTAAACACCATCACGGAGGGGTTCATCTTCCTCATAGGTGCCTCTCCGATGATGCGTGAGTAGTCCACCATAGACCTACGGGTCCGTAGGCAGTATCTAGATGGCTTCTTCTCTCTCTCTTATGATTCTCAATACAATGGTCTCTTGGAGATCTATTTGATGTAAACTTTTGCGGTGTGTTTGTTGGGATCCGATGAATTTTGAGTTCATGATCAGTTTCTATCCATGAATATTATTTGAGTCTTCTTTGATCTCTTATATGCATGATTACTTATAGCCTCGTATTTCTTCTCCGAATATTTGGTTTAGTTAGGTCGACTAGATCGATTTTTCTTGCCATGGGAAGAGGTGCTTTGTGATGGGTTCGATCTTGCGGTGTTCTTTTCCAGTGACAGAAGGGGCAGCAAGGCACGCATGTGTCGTTGCCATTAAGGATAATAGGATGGGGTCTATTCCTACATGAATAGATCTTGTCTACATCATGTCATCGTTCTTATTGCATTACTCCGTTTTTCCATGAACTTAATACACTAGATGCATGCTGGATAGCAGTCGATGTGTGGAGTAATAGAGGTACATGCAAGCAGGAGTCGGTCTATCTATCTTGGACGTGATGCCTATATAATGATCATCGCCTTGAATATCGTCATGACTATTCGATTTTCTATCAATTGCCCAACAGTAATTTGTTCACCCACCGTGCGCTATACTCATGAGACAAGCCACTAGTGAACCCTACGGCCCCCGGGTCTACTTTTCCAACATATTGCTTTCCGATCTATCTTTTTGCAATCTTTGTTTTCAGATCTACAAAATCAAAAACCCAAAAACATATTGCTGCATATTTACTATTTTTATTTGTGTTCTTGAGAGGTCTATCTCTCCTATCTATCACTACCTAATCTATCTTATTACCGTAGAGAGATTGACAACCTCTCTTTCGCGTCGGGTTGCAAGTATTTGTTGTTTGTGTGCAGGTGCTGCTTATTGAGTGGTGGTGATCCTTCTGCTGGATCGATAACCTTGGTTTCATAACTGAGGGAAATACTTACCATCGTTGTGCTACATCATCCCTTCCTCTTTGGGGAAATACCGACGCAGTCTCAAGCCACGTCAAAGGAATTTCTGGCGCCGTTGCCGGGGAGGAAGCGGTCTCTTATACGTGCCTATCGTAGGCGCCGAGGGGACTCCATCATTATCTACCAGGTTCCTAATCACAAATCTCATCTCCTTGCAATTACATTATTTGCCATTTGCCTCTCGTTTTCCTCTCCCCCACTTCACCAATTTGCCGTTTTATTCGCCCTCTTTTTCGTTTGCCTTTTTCTCGCCGGATCTCTTTTTGTTTGCTTGTTTGCTATCTTTGCTTGTGTTGCCATGTGCCTCCTATTTGCAAGCATCTTCGCTTGCTAAAAATCTATTGATATGGATCGTCATCCACTTTCTAATCTTTTCAAAAGACCAAATTATGATGAACCAATTGCTAGTGAGTTGAGTGCACTTGATTATCTCCATGAAGTTTTGTTTGAAAATCATGAATCTGAAAATTTTGATGAAGTGTTGAAAGAAGAAATTTATAAGGTGATTCATGATAGCTCCTTGATTGAAAAGCATGATTGCAATGTTGCTAGTATGAATTCTCTAAATATCCATGATGCTAATGATATGCAAAGCCACAAGCTTGGGGATGCTATGTTTGATGAAGATGATATTTTTAGTCCCCCAAGTTTTGATGAGCAAATTTATTATGATGATTGCATGCCTCCTAATTATGATGATGGTGATGACACGAATGCTATATTGAGTAAGGATAACCATGAAACTTATCATCATGGTTTTAATTTGCAATGTGGTTATGTCAATCAAGTGTCTCATGATAGCTATTTTGTTGAGTTTGCTCCCACTACCATGGATGAAAAGGAATTTGCTTATGTGGAGAGTAATGAAAATTCTATGTTTGTGCATCATGAAAAGAATGATTTATGTGATGGTTATATTGTTCAATTCTTTCATGATTCTACTGAAATTTATTATGAGGGAGGAACATATGCTTGTAGGAATTGCAATAATATCAAGTTTCCTCTCTATGTGTTCAAAGTTTTGAAGTTATGCTTGTTTCGCCCTCCTATGCTAGTTCATTCTTGTTCCCATAAATTGTTTGCTCACAAAATCCCAATGCATAGGAAGTGGGTTAGACTTAAATGTGCTTGTCATGAGATTCATGATGCTCTCTTGCATATTTCAATTACTACTTTTTATGTGAGCATCATTGAAATCATCATGCCTAGCTAGGGGCGTAAAATGATAGCGCTTGTTGGGAGGCAACCCAATGAATAAATTTATTTTTGCTTTTTTCCTTCCTGTTTTTGAGTGTTTACACAATTATGCCTCTGTTATAATTGTGTTTTTATGTTTTATTTAGTGTTTGTGCCAAGTAGAACCGTTAGGATGATTCATAGGATGAGTAGAAGTGATGCTGAATCTGAAACAGAAACTTTGCGTCCAGTATATGAATTTTAATTTTTTTCTGGAACGTGATCTTGAGCTAAAATTTTAACAAAGTGTTTCTATACAAATTCCTTACGTTGTCCTAATTGTTCAGAATTTTTAGACTTACAGAAGTATGGTTAGAGTACAGATTACTACAGACTGTTCTGTTTAAGACAGATTCTATTTTCGTTGCATTGTGTGCTTGTTTTGATGAATCTATGGCTTATATTGAAGGGTATGAACCATGGCAAAGTTAAAATAACGTAGGTATAATGAAATTATAAAATTTGAATGGGTTTGTAACAGCACGTAAAGTAGTGATTTACTTTATTATACTAACGGATCTCACGAAGATTTTGTTGAGTTTTGTGTGATTGAAGTTTTCAAGTTTTGGGTGAGATCACGATGGATGAAGAAATAAGGAGTAGTAAAAGCCTAACCTTGGGGATGCTACCGCACCCCCAAGATATATCCAAAGAGAAACAAGCAACTAAGCTTGGGGATGCCCCCGAGTGGCATCCCCTCTTTCTTCTAACGACCATCATTATTTTACTTGGAGCTATATTTTTATTCGTCACATATCATGAGTTTTGCTTGGAGCGTCTTGTATCATTTGAGTCTTTGCTTTCTTTGTTTGTTAGTTTTTCCTTTGTATCCTTGCTGTACACACCTATTTTAGAAATCCAAAATCATGCTATGATTTGTTAGAATTGCTCTATGTGCTTCACTTAAACTTTTTGAGCTATAGAAATTGCTCTAGTGCTTCACTTATATCTTTTAGAGCACGGTGTGCTTGGAAACTTTTGTAGAAATACTCTCATGCTTCACTTAGATTAATTTGAGAGTAGGTAATTTTTGAAGAAATCCTCTCATGCTTCACTTATACTATTTTGAGATGAAATCTTTATGCTCATGTGCTTCACTTAAATTTGTTTGAGCTTGCCAAAAAGCAATGGCCATATATGAAACTAGTCCCAAAGTGATAGATATCCACAGAGGATATAATAAAAACTTTCATGAAGATCATTGGACAAATTAAACTTGATTCCTTGTAATAGTTTTGAAACATGATAATAGTAATATGTGAGTCATGTTAGTGAGTAATTATGCTTAGTAGGAATATTGGTGTTAAGGTTTGTGATTCCCTATGCATGCACGATAGTCAATAGTTATGCAATGAAGTTACATCATACTTGTGGTGCATATTTCGGTGTTAGTTATGTTCAATGCTCACTTATGTGATTTTTCGTTTCTTGGTTTGGTTGCTTCCCAATCTATTTGCTAGCCTCCATTTGTACTAAGTAGAAATACTACTAGTGCATCCAAAATCCTTAAACCAAGTTTTGCCTTATGAGTCCACTATACCTACCTATATGCGGTATTTCCATGCCGTTCCAAGCAAATTTGTATGTGCCATCTCTAAATTTTCAAAAAAAAATCTATTTTGTGTGCCCGTACCGCTCATGAAACGGTGGGGAGTGTCCAATATTTTTCCATGCTAGATGTGTTATTCTCAAGATGAGTGTTTATTCATTTGTCATTGCACGAGAGTGCGGCGGTAATAGGGATGCCCATTCCCGAAATGAAAAAGAAAAAATATTTACTTTATGTTGTCAAATAATAAATTCCTTGGAAAGTGTTGGTATGGAAGGCAACCGTGGATACGGCCAGCCATGGATTGTGAAAAAATGGTGGAAAAAGGAATAAACTTTATTTTCTGTTTGGGAACCGCCTATGATATATCTAGCATGGAAAGTATTGTGAACTACTTTGTCGTTTTTGTTGACAGGAAAAGCATGCCACCCAAAATATTTTTCTCTCTCAATTTAAAACTTTGAGCTCTGGCACTTCTACAAATCCCTACTTCCCTCTGCGAAGGGCCTATCTATTTGCTTTATGCAATTTTTATTTTTACTTTGAGTCTCCATCTTCTCTTATAAGCACCAACTAGGGGGCACTATGATCGTACTTGAGCATTGGGCATAGCTAATATTTGAGTGTGTTTCATGAATGGGTCAATGATTGAGCATGATGGGCTAGGGATAACTTTCTTTAGTGTTGATATTTTGAAAGACTTGGTTGCTTGTTGACATGCTTGAGTATTGAAGTCATTATGTTAAAACTAGAATATTGCTTTGAATCATTTGCAAGTCCAAATGTCCATGCTATACATAAGAAAAGAATATGATGAACATGTCAGGCAGCATTCCACATCAAAAATTCTGTTTTTATCATTTACCTACTCGAGGACGAGTAGGAATTAAGCTTGGGGATGCTGATACGTCTCCAACGTATCTATAATTTTTGCTTGTTCCATGCTATTATATTATCATTCTTGGATGTTTTACAATTATTTTATAACAACTTTATATCATTTTTTGGGACTAACCTATTGACATAGTGCCAAAGTGCCAGTTGCTGTTTTTGCTTGTTTTTTACTTCGCAGAAAATCAATACCAAACGGAGTCCAATCGCGACGAAACTTTTGGAGATTTTTTCTGGACCAGAAGATACCCAGTAGGCCAACCAACTGCCGGAGAGGTGGGCTGTGGAGAGCACAACCCACCAGGGCGCGCCAGGGGGGCCCCGGCGCGTCCTGATGGGTTGTGCCCTCCTCGGCCCCCTTCCGCACCGCCTCTCATGCCTATAAATTCTCAAATATTCGGAAAACCTTAGAGGAGTCGACAAAACACAATTCCAGCCGCCGCAAGTTCCAGAACCGCGAGATCCAATCTAAACACCATCACGGAGGGGTTCATCTTCCTCATAGGTGCCTCTCCGATGATGCGTGGGTAGTCCACCATAGACCTACGGGTCCGTAGGCAGTAGCTAGATGGCTTCTTCTCTCTCTCTTATGATTCTCAATACAATGGTCTCTTGGAGATCTATTTGATGTAAACTTTTGCGGTGTGTTTGTTGGGATCCGATGAATTTTGAGTTCATGATCAGTTTCTATCCATGAATATTATTTGAGTCTTCTTTGATCTCTTATATGCATGATTACTTATAGCCTCATATTTCTTCTCCAAATCTTTGGTTTAGTTAGGCCGACTAGATCGATTTTTCTTGCCATGGGAAGAGGTGCTTTGTGATGGGTTCGATCTTGCGGTGTTTTTTCCCAGGGGCAGCAAGACACGCATGTATCGTTGCTATTAAGGATAACAAGATGGGGTCTATTCCTACATGAATAGATCTTGTCTACATCATGTCATCGTTCTTATTGCATTACTCCGTTTTTCCATGAACTTAATACACTAGATGCATGCTGGATAGCGGTCGATGTGTGGAGTAATAGAGGTAGATGCAGGCAGGAGTCGGTCTATCTATCTTGGACGTGATGCCTATATAATGATCATCGCCTTGGATATCGTCATGACTATTCGATTTTCTATCAATTGCCCAACAGTACTTTGTTCACCCACCGGGCGCTATACTCATGAGAGAAGCCACTAGTGAACCCTACGGCCCCCGGGTCTACTTTTTCAACATATTGCTTTCCGATTTATCTTTTTGCAATCTTTGTTTTCAGATCTACAAAACCAAAAACCCAAAAACATATTGCTGCATATTTACTCTTTTTATTTGTGTTCTTGAGAGATCTATCTCTCCTATCTATCACTACCTAATCTATCTTATTACCGTAGAGAGATTGACAACCTCTCTTTCGCGTCGGGTTGCAAGTATTTGTTGTTTGTGTGCAGGTGCTGCTTATTGGGTGGTGGTGATCCTCCTACTAGTTCGATAACCTTGGTTTCATAACTGAGGGAAATACTTACCGTCGCTGTGCTGCATCATCCCTTCCTCTTTGGGAAAATACCGACGCAGTCTCAAGCCACGTCAGGCGGTTCGAGTGAGCAGGCACGACACCAGAGTGTTGATGTAGACCGGACCGCGGGGGTGGCGGCTTACGAGCGTCCATTGGGCGGCTTGAGTAAGCAGGCGCGCGCGGCACCGGCGTTGTAAGCTGGCGTGGCCGCGCTAGTTGGCCGTGACGTTGGGAACCGGCGCGGACGCGCGAGTCGGTCGTGGCGTCGTAAGCCGACGTGGACGCGCGAGTCGGCCGCTGCGTTGGAAACCGGCGCGGACGCGCGAGTCGGCTATGGCATGTTGATGTAGACTGGAATGCACGAGTGGCGGACTGTACGCGTGTCCGTCGGGCAGTGTGGCATGGACGGATGCTGGCGCATGATGATATTGGCGCGAGCTCCGTATTTATGGTCTAACGCCATGCCACTTTTATAATATAAACAATTGTCCTGCATAAAATTATTTCAGAGGAGAGTAATTGTTCTCACATAAATTAATAGGTACTGGAAAATAGTTAGGACGGATAGCACCTGATTTATTTGGACGACCGACGATCCATGCGTAACGTCTGCCAGGATGATGGCTTGTGCACATGTCCGTCAGTTTTGCGTGTGGGTGGACGCTGGACGCGACCTCTTGGTTGTTAATGTAGACCAGGCCATTGGAGCGGCGAGTTTCTCACTTCTGGTAACCCGGTGTGGTCAGGTGCTAACGCGAGCTCCATCTATCCTGCTGAATTTCTAAACTTCATCTGTCATGTTGAATTTTTGAGCTCCATGTGTTGTCCTCATTTATTTATTTTTGCATTGGGATATCCTCTCGTGGAGTAGCACATGCCACATTCATCCTTCAATCCTTGGAACCCGTGTGCATACACCACGTGAGGTAATGCTAGCTTTGGATAGTTTCTCAATAGTATTATTTGATGTAGTACTACTCCAGTTGTTTGGTCCTGTTAAACCAGTATTTCTTCAGGACAAACACTGCCTGAGGACACCAGCGAGGCTGACGTGGAGTCCAAAAGTGGATATTTTTTTTCTTCTCTGGATTAGCCTCTGCCTCCGTACAACGTTTGCCTGGAAAATCGTCTTCGCAACCTGGCTTTCTTTCCTCGAACAGCGCTATCGGCCGGCCTCGCGCAGCTGCTGGATCTATTTTTCTTAATCGGCTACCCCTTTCTCTCTCTGTCCCTTTTCTTTTCAGAGTCGGACAGCCGTCAGGTGAGTGCGGGCGTGGGGGGGCGAAGCGAGGCTCTACAGCAGAGGGCCGGCTCAGCGAGCGGGCGAGGCGGGCCACAGCGGCGGTCGGCTCGGTGGAGCCATGGTGGTGGCGCGGTCAGGAGGCGCGGCAGAGCCGGCGGGCTTGGTGCGGATGGCGCGGCTCAAGCGGCGAGCGCGGCGGGGTGGTGAAGCCGGCCGGCGGCGCGAACGACCAACCGATGTAGGGCGTCGCGGGAGGCCAGCGGGCAGGGCTGCTGGGCGACGCTGACGGCCGGGGCATAGCGAGCGGTGCTGCCTGAAGAGGGAGCGGGGCTGCCTGAAGACGGACACAAATTTGGGCTTCAGGTACCCGCCGGGGTAGTAGCGGATGTTCCAGTTGAAGACGACGACGGAGGCGCGTGAGCTGATGTAGACGGAGGCGACGCCGCGGGGGCCGCTCGGAGGCAGAGACGAGTCGGCGGAGGCTCGACGCGAGGTCCGCGCGGGGGCGGCTCGAGGCGACGCGCGGCAGAGGTGGCGTGACGCGGGGGCGGCTCGAGGCGACGCGCGGCAGAGGTGGCGTGACACGGGGGCGGCTCGAGGCGGAGGCGACGACCGCGGCTCGGACGGCGGTGGCCGAGGCAGGCGCTTTGGAGGCGGCCGGCGGGTTGAGGCAAACCGAGGCGGCGGCTCGACGGAGGTGAGGCGGCGGTTTGGCGTGAGGTGAACGGAACCGCGGCGATTTGAGGCGCCGGAGGGCTGCGGCAGGTCGACGAGGAGGGGCTCCGCTTTTTTTTCCTGTGTTGTGGCACCGTTGATTGGACCTTGCTTCCCATTAATGTATGAGTCCGTGCATATTTTAATGCTAGTCACGAAGATGATGCAGTGCGCACGCGTAACCTCTTCGACGGCGGCGTGTGTAGCAGAAAACTTCTGTCCGCCTTGTCAAACGGCGGTTTCAATCTGACTTTCAACAAATCATCCGGTCGCAGCGGCGCCACCGTACAACCCTAATTTCATTGCAGTTGCAACTGCTCGTCTTGGAGCCAGTGTTTCTTTCAACCATGCATGCGTATGGTGCAATATCGATGACGTGCCTGTTTGCATTAGTGAGGCGGGTCGTCGCCGTTGCTGATGTAGATGGGACCAATTAAGATCTGAATTCGGTCGATCATGAACTTCTCGATCCCTGAGACAGATCTCTCCAAGAACACAAATCACCATGCACGGCCCCACGATGGGCGCCAACTGTCGTGGTTTTGTCACGGCAAGATGTCCTCGTGAGAGAACTTAGGTGTGAGGCCATCGTAACTATGTGGCGGCTTGAGAGCGGTTGGTCGGAATCGAGAGACGCGAGTTTACCCAGGTCCGGCCCCTCCGATGGAGGTAAAAGTCTACGTCCTGCTTTGTCTATATTGATGATGAGGATGATCTCGATTACAAGGGTGTTGTTTTGCTACCTCTAGTCCCGGGAGCCTCTAATCTGTCTATCTCTAACCCCCCTCCCTCTTGGGGCGCCTTACCCCTCCTTATATAGGTTGAAGGGGTAGGTTTACATGTAGAGTCCTACTAGGAGTAGGACTAGGACTAATCTCTCTTGAATCCTAATCCGGGTCTTGTCTCCCTTGTGAGGGAGTCTTTCCTTTCCTTGGGCCTTCTTTGTGAACCGGCCCACCATAACATGAGTCGGCCCTCCCATGAGCCGCCTTCTGGGCCGTTGGGTCTTTGTCGTTTATCTGACCCACCAGCCGGGTCACCAATGAGCCGCCAAGTCCCGGTCGGGTCATACTTCAGGCCGGGTTATACCGCGGGGTAATATCCCCGACACCCTCCGTGATGGTGTTAGATTGGATCTCGAGGTTCTGGAACTTGCGGCGGCTGGATGTGTTTTTCGTCGACTCTTCTAGGGTTTCTGGAATATTTGAGAATTTATAGGCGTCAGAGCTGGTGGAGAGGGGTCCCGAGGAGGGCACAACCCATCAGGGCACGCTCGGGGCCTCTGGCGCACCCTGGTGGGTTGTGGCCTCCTCGACCTTCCCCTCTGGCACTTCTTTGGCCCACTGGATGTCTCCTGGCCCAAAACAAATCTCCAAAAAGTTTCGTCCCGATTGGACTCCGTTTGGTATTGATATTCCGCGAAGTAAAAAAAACAAGCAAAAACAACAACTGACACTTTGGCACTATGCCATTAGGTTAGTCCCAAAAAATGATATAAAGTTGCTATAAAATGATTGTAAAACATCCAAGAATGATAATATAACAGCATGGAACAAGCAAAAATTATAGATACGTTGGAGATGTATCAGCATCCCCAAGCTTAATTCATACTCGTCCTCGAGTAGGTAAATGATAAAAACAGAATTTTTGATGTGGAATGCTGCCTATCATGTTCATCACATATTCTTTTCTTTTGTAGCATGGACATTTGGACTTTTAGATGGTTCAAAGCAATAGTCTAGTTTTGACATAATGACTTCAATACTCAAGCATGCCAACAAGCAACCATTTCTTTCAAAATATCAACACTAAAGAAAGTTATCCCTAGCCCATCATGCTCAATCATTGATCCATTCATGAAACACACTCAAATATTAGCTACACCCAATGCTCAAGTACGATCATAGTGCCCCCTAGTTGGTGCTGTATAAGAGAAGATGGAGACTCAAAGTAAAAATAAAAATTGCATAAAGTAAATAGATATGCCCTTCGCAGAGGGAAGTAGGGATTTGTAGAGGTGCCAGAGCTCAAAGTTTTAAATTGAGAGGGAAAAGTATTTTGAGTGGCATGCCTTTCCTGTCAACGAAAACAGCAAAGTAGTTCACAATACTTTCCATGCTAGATATATCATAGGCGGTTCCCAAACAGAAAATAAAGTTTATTCCTTTTTCCACCATTCTTTCATAATCCATGGCTGGCCGTATCCACGGTTGCCTTCCATACCAACACTTTCCACGAAATTTATTATTTGACAACATAAAGTAATTTTTTTCTTTTTTTTCGGGAATGGGCATCCCTATTATTGCCGTACTCTCGTGCAATGGCAAGTGAATAAACACTCATCTTAATAATAACACATCTAGCATGGAAAAATATTGGACACCCCCTATCGTTTCATGAGCGGTACGAGCACACAAAAAGGAAATTTATTTTGAAAATTAGATATGGCACATACAAATTTTCTTAGAACGACATGGAAATACCGCATATAGGTAGGTATGGTGGACTCATAAGGCAAAACCGAGTTTAAGGATTTTGGATGCACAAGTAGTATTTCTACTTAGTACAAGTGGAGGCTAGCAAATAGATTGAGAAGCAACCAACCAAGAAACGAAAATTCACATAAGCGAGGATTGAGCATAACTAACACCGAATAATGCACCATAAGTAGGATGTAATTTCATTGCATAACTATTGATTTTCGTACTTGCATAGGGAGTCACAAACCTTAACACCAATATTCTTACTAAAGCATAATTACTCACTAACATGACTCACATATTACTATCATCATGTCTCAAAACTATTACAATGAATCAAGTTTAATTTGTCCAATGATCTTCATGAAAGTTTTTATTATATCCTCCTTGGATATCTATCACCTAGGGACTAGTTTCATATATTGCCATTGCTTTTGACAAGATCACACAAATTTAAGTGAAGCACATGAGCATAGAGATTTCATCTCTCAAAATAGTATAAGTGAAGCATGAGAGGATTTCTTCAAAATTTACTAACTCTCAAAATAATCTAAGTGAAGCATGAGAGGATTTCTTCAAAATTTACTAACTCTCAAAATAATCTAAGTGAAGCATGAGAGGATTTCTTCAAAATTTACTATCTCTCAAAATAATCTAAGTGAAGCATTAGAGGATTTCTTCAAAAGTTTCCAAGCACACCGTGCTCAAAAAGATATAAGTGAAGCACTAGAGCAATTCTATAGCTCAAAAAGTTTAAGTGGAGCATAAAGAGCAATTCTAACAAATCTTAGCATAATTTTAGCTCTCTCAAATATGTGTGTCCAGCAAGGATACAAGTGACAAACTAAAAAGCAAAGCAAGCAAAGACTCAAATGATACAAGACGCTCCAAGCAAAACTCATGATATGTGACGAATAAAAATTATAGCTCCAAGTAAAATACCGATGGTCGTTAAAAGAAAAAGGGGATGCCACTCGGGGCATCCCCAAGCTTAGTTTCTTGTTTTTCTTTGGATATATCTTGGGGGGTGCTGTAGCATCCCCAAGCTTAGGCTCTTTTCACTCCTTATTCCTTCATCCATTGTGATCTCACCCAAAACTTGAAAACTTCAATCACACAAAACTCAACAAAATCTTCGTGAGATCCGTTAGTACAATAAAGCAAATCACTACTTTAAGTACTGTTGCAAACCCATTCAAATTTTATTATTGCATTATACCTATTGTATTTTAACTTTATCATGGCTCATACCCTTCAATACAACCCATAGATTCATCAAAACAAGCACACAATGCAACGAAAACAGAATCTGTCTTAAACAGAACAGTCTGTAGTAATCTGTACTCTAACCATACTTTTGTAACTCTAAAAATTCTGAAAAATTAGGAAAACGTAAATAATTTGTATAGAAATACTGTGTTAAAATTTCAGCTCAATATCATGTTCCAGTAAAAAATGAAAATTCGCACACTGGAGGCAAAGTTTTTGTTTCAGATTCAGCATTGTTTCTACTCATCTTGTGAATTATTCTAAAGGCTTTACTTGGCACAAACACTAAATAAAACATAAAAACACAATCATAATAGAGGCATAATTGTGTCAACACTCAAAACAGAAAGGAAAATATGAAAATAAATTTATTCATTGGGTTGCCTCCCAACAAGCGCTATCGTTTTACGCCCCTAGCTAGGCATAACGCGTAGTTTCAAGTATTGTCATCTTTGGTTTTCAACTCTTCAATCACACAACTAGATTTCTTCAAGAATTTAGCATGCATACTCTCAACGACAACACTTCTAGGAAAGAGACCAAAAAATTCATTCTTGTAAATAGGGTCTCTTACTATTTCAACAAAATTGGGATGAATACTAATCATTTTAAGATCTCCCTTGTGGCTACTAGATGTAGCACCTTTGCTCTTAGTGACTTGCGTGGTCTTGCAAATTTTTACGGGAGTTTTTTCAATAGTTTTAACAGAAGAAAAGGCCGAACCCAAGTTACTAAAAATTTCTTCCAACTTATCAATCTGGTAAGGACTCTCTTCTATCCTTTCGTTAACTATGGTTTCTTTTTCCTTTAACAATTTAAAGGCATATCCCGCTTTAGACCCAATTTTATTAGCAAGATTATGCATTTTCTTATCCAAATTTTCAAGATGTTCTTTGGTAATCATCTTCTTTTCAATAGCATCTAGCCTCTCCATAACATGTTCGAGAGTTAAAGTTGTTTCATTGATCGTAAGAGATGGTGATCCAACTAAACTTCCCATAGCATTAAAAGCGTCCAAAGATGGACACATCAAGAAATTCCCACCGGTAATCGTATCAAGGACGAATCTATACCAAGTGGTGATGCCCACATAAAAACTGCGAAGGAGAACAACGGTAGACTGCTTATGAATATATCTATTATGAGCATTGAAAATCCTATACCAAGCATCTTTTAGGTTCTCCCCTCCCCTTTGCTTAAAATTAAGAACTTCATTCTCGGGGGTACACTCAATAGAGAAAGAACTAGCCATAACGACAAGGTAGGCAAACAAGATATCTGACGAGAAAAAGGCAAACGAAAAAGAGGGCGAATAAAACGGCAAATTTGGTGAAGTGGGGGAGAGGAAAACGAGAGGCAAATGGCAAATAATGTAATTGCAAGGAGATGAGATTTGTGATTAGGAACCTGGTAGATGATGATGGTGTCTCCTCGGCGCAAGAGATTGGCACGTAGAAGAGACCGCTTCCTCCCCGGCAACGGCGCCAGAAATTCCTTTGACGTGGATTGAGACTGCGTTGGTATTTCCCCAAAGAGGAAGGGATGATGCAGCACAGCGACGGTAAGTATTTCCCTCAGTTATGAAACCAAAGTATCGAACCAGTAGGAGGATCACCACCACTACACAAACAACACCTGCACACAAAGAAAAAATACTTGCAACCCGACGCGAAAGAGAGGTTGTCAATCTCTTTACGGTAAAAAGATAGATTAGGTAGTGATAGATTGGAGAGATAGATCTCTCAAGAACACAAAATAAAAAGGGCAAATAAAAAGTGCAGCAAGGTATTTTTGGGTTTTTGGAATAATAGATCTGAAAACAAAAGCGGGAAAAAGATAGATCGGAAACCAATATGTTGGAAAAGTAGACCCAGGGGCCGTAGGTTTCACTAGTGGCTTCTCTCATGAGTATAGCACACGGTGGGTGAACAAATTACTGTTGGGCAATTGATAGAAGATCAAATAATCATATCGACATCCAAGGCTATGATAATTATATAGGCATCACGTCCAACATTAGTAGACCGAAACGATTCTGCATCTACTACTATTACTCCACACATCGACCGCTATCAAGCATGCATCTAGTGTATTAAGTTCATGAAAAATGGAGTAATGCAATAAGAACGGTGACATGATGTAGACAAGATCTATTCATGTAGGAATAGACCCCATCTTGTTATCCTTAATAGCAACCATACATGCATGCCTCGCTGCCCCTTCTGTCACTGGGAGAGGACACCGCAAGATCGAACCCATCACAAAGCACCTCTTCCCATGGCAAGAAAAATCGATCTAGTTGGCCTAACTAAACCAAATATTCGAAGAAGAAATACGAGGCTATAAGTAATCATGCATATAAGAGATCAAAGAAGACTCAAATAATATTCATAGAAACTGATCATGAACTCAAAATTCATCGGATCCCAACAAACACACCGCAAAAGTTTACATCAAATAGATCTCCAAGAGACGATTGTATTGAGAATCAAAAGAGAGAGAGGAAGCCATCTAGCTACTGCCTACGGACCCGTAGGTCTATGGTGGACTACTCACGCATCATCGAAGAGGCACCAATGAGGATGATGAACCCCTCCGTGATGGTGTTAGATTGGATTTCGAGGTTTTGGAACTTGCGGCGGCTGGATGTGTTTTTTGTCGTCTCTTCTAGGGTTTCTGGAATATTTGGGAATTTATAGGCGTCAGATGTGGTGGAGAGGTGTCCTGAGGAGGGCACAACCCATCAGGGCGCGCCCGGGGCCTCTGTCGTGCCCTGGTGGGTTGTGGTCTCCTCGACCCTCCCCTCTGGCACTTCTTTGGCCCACTGGATGTCTTCTGGCCCCAAAAAATCTCCAAAAAGTTTCGTCGCGATTGGACTCCGTTTGGTATTGATATTCTGCGAAGTAAACAAAACAAGCAAAAACAGCAACTGACACTTTGGCACTATGTCAATAGGTTAGTCCCAAAAAATGATATAAGGTTGATATAAAATGATTGTAAAACATCCAAGAATGATAATATAACAGCATGGAACAAGCAAATATTATAGATACGTTGGAGACGTATCAAAAGTCCCCTAGGGTGATTACCGGGAGCAAGGAGCAATGAAACTCATATGCTGGAATAGAGAAACGATACATCGGACACTCCCCTAGGGTGATCGTCGAAAGCAATGAAACTCATATGTTGGAACTGTCGTGGTATGGCCAATATCGCAATAGAAAGAGCGCTTCTGGATGTCTAGAAGCAGTGGGGCTGGATGTTGTATTTCTGTCTGAGACACATCTGAATAAAACTAAGGTAGAGAAATTGCAGAAATAGTTGAGAATGGATAGGGTGGAAGTCGATGAAAGCGATGGGCAAGTGGTGGTTTTCTTCTTCACAGACCACCAATGAGGAGTTCCGCACTCTCTGCCCTAATCCTCTCCCACCGTGTTCCTGTCGATTTGCCGTCCCTATTAAGGGGTAGGAGGCATGCGCCGCCCGTGATGCCCCCAAGCCAAGAAGGCAGATTCAATGTCTTTTGAGCCATTGCCAGTTGAATATCATGCATTCTACAAAAATATGATTTTCATTGTTGTGCATGCAACCGATACGTCACCGTGTGCGTTATTAACTCTAGAAGCAACCAAGCAATGCATTTAGCCTTCTATCCAAAGTAAAAAAATTGTACGCCTTGATGAAAAGTAATATGAACCGCTCGCTCATGCAATTTTCTGCAAATCCATCTCTAATAAAATGCAATTTGTCACATCTTCTAAAGTAGGAAATTTATTCCGCTCAAACAGTCTTAACTGAACAAAACAACCCCAACTTCCATCCAGATCCACATCTACATCTGTCGAATAGCATAAGTAGGATGCCCACATGTTTCCACCTAATTTTTGAAAGGACAAGTGGACATCCCACATAATCTCATATCAATGATAGATTCAGCTAAACTGTTGTACTAAAACATATTATTGACACTACCGATCCTAGTTAACTGCCTTGCGCGTTGCAACGAGGGCATATATATATATATATATATATATATATATATATATATATATATATATATATTATGATAATATTATGATAACACCCCTTAAGAGTCTTATTCTAATAACACCTAGCTTACTCTGCTAACACCCCCACCTACCGCTGTAGCTACAAACTAACCACCTCCTACCCCGCCGCCGCACTACCTCCACCTCCCACCCCACAATACAACTGACCCGCACTGCACTGGAAAAAAAACCACCCCACCTTATCCCCTCCCTCTCTCTCCCACGACCTCCCACTCCCAGCCACCTCCCTGCTCGCGGCACCGGACCACCTCTCCCCAATCCCCCACCGCCTCCTCCCACCGCGCCACCACCTCCGGCGCCCCACCGCCCCACTCTCGCACCCCCCACTACTCCGCCTCCCGACACGCTGGCCTGCGCCGCGAGCTTCCTCCGATCCCCTCCCTCCTCACCCCCAATCTCTCCACCTTCTACGCCGGTGCGCGGCCAGGGACACGAGCTGCCGCAGCCTCCTCCCCGCGGCTCCTGCTTGAACCCGCCGCAACCTCTCTCACACCGCCCACATCGGCAAGCAGAGAGGAAGGGCCCGAGTGGGCAGAACTGCACGCATCGTGTGCAGTTCTTTCCCGGTCGCCATGCCTCTTCTTCCTCCCCTCCACCAACCACCTACCCGGAGCCCCCATGCCTCCTTTCCTTCCCTGCAGCGCCCCCACCTACTCCGGCGCGACAACCCCACCCCACCAGCGACCACACCCTCCCCCCTTCTCCAGCACGGCCCGCCCAAGCAGAGCCGTCGCCCCACCCTCCTCACCGTCCCAGGGCCGGACGCGTGCCGGCACGCTGCTCCGGATGGCCAGATCCACAGCCCCCCCGTGCCGGCAACCTCCTGTTGCGCCGCCGCGGCAGGATCCAGTCGATCTCCTACCAGTGCCCCCTGTTGCGCCGCCGCGGCAGGATGGACAGATCCACAGCCCAGAGATTGCGCCGCCGAGACTGGCCTCCGCCTTGCGCCCCTCTGGCGAGCCGCCTCCCCCTCCACTGCTTCCTTCCGAGGGCGAGCTGCTACTCCATGTGGTCGGAAAAGGAGACAGGGGTACTCCACATCTATGGCGATGCACTGCCTTGTAGAGCAGCCGCACCCGCAAGATCCCCATGAAGTACAAGCTGCGCCCTGGCTGGATTCGTGGCTAGAGGAGCCACCATCGGTCCACCACCCCCGTGGTCGTCGCTGCTGGATCGGGCCACCCCGCCCGATGGCCGTCGCTGGCGCCGTGACTTTGAGTAGATGGCGGGCGGAGCAGGTTGCATTATGTCGTTCCCACCACGGTTAGCTTCCTCCTCCTATCTTTCTTCCTTTCTCGTAGTTCACTATGTAGTTTACTGAATTTTTTTTCTCTTGCAGTACTATTAGATCGAAGCAGTGCTCCCACCTAGTAGAGTCGGCTCTACCGGCGCTTGTTGTTCTTCTTCCGCCGGTCAAAAGGGGGAAGAAAAGCCAGGGTCAACGCCACTCAGCCTCCTCTGCCGCGTTCAGTGCAGTTCATCTCGTGGGCGGTTGCAGTGGGAGAGCGCTTGTGCATGCAGTGCACCCGTATAGCGCCGGTGCGCAGTCATCTCATCGGCAGTGTAAACACAGAGAGAAAAACTAAGCCCATCAGAAGTTCATTTACTTTTTATTGCACTTCCTGGGATGGAAGGGAAGCCAGTTGATTAGATACAGAATACCTTTTATTTCAAGGAGACGAGGCAACTGCAGTAATAATGGGTGGTTGTAATTTTGACTTCAGGTGTGTGGCTGTGTGGTTGTAATTTTGACTTAGTATTGCAGTCCATTAATGCAGTCTGCTTTGGCCGCGCCGGGTGTTCATTTGCCAGCTTATTGAGCTTCAGATTTAGAAAATATGTACCAATAACATGAAAATTGATAGCTAAAAATGTAGAAATAAAACCGCAGTGCACTTTTTAATGTGTGGGGGTTCGCTAGATGTATTGAGTATCCTTCGAACATTCTAGAAGTTCACTCGACTCATTGAAAAAAATGATTTATTTGTACGAAAATGTTAGGGAAACAACAGAAATAATAATGCAGTGCGGTTTTTCATCTGAAGCAGTGCGGTCGGCCGTCTGATGTTGTTCATCTCATAATTACAGAAAAATGTTACAAAATGATAAAAGAAAATAATGCAGTTCACTTCTAGATATCGTTGCGGTACACTTACGCTCGATGTGAAGTGCGGTCCACTACCTCGTCTTGAAAAAATTCACGTCGAACAAAAGAAAATCATGCAGCTCGCTTGACCATTCGATGCAGTGCTCTCTTTAGTCCGAAGCAGTGCGTTCTTCTGTATGATGCGGTTCACGCGTCGATTTTGGTGTCGCGAAAAATAGAGTGACCGTAAGGAATTAGAAAGAGTGTTCCACATGAAAAAGTCGTGCCTCGTCGATATCTTTCTAACGCCGTATCATTTGCATCGTTCCGGCGAGCGGTTTGAAAATAATTATGAAAATACGCTCGCTGTCACTCGTAGGCAGCAACACCGTTTTTAAAATTTATTTAAAACCGTGAGAAATCTCAACAAATGACCAACATATGAAAGTTGCACCTATTCCATAGCTTTTCAATTCCGTATCGCACGTCTCGTTCCGACAAACGGTTGAAAAACTGCAATGAAAACAGTAACAAAAAAATCAATTTTTTTGAAAAACAGAATTCCGCTTTTCGGTAAATTGAAACTGCTCTTAAACCGTAAGGAATTAGTGAGTGTAATCTACATGAAAAAGTTGTGGCTCGACGATATCTTTTCAACGCCATATCATTTGCTTCATTCCGACGAGCGGTTTAGAAAAAATCGCGAAAATACGCTCGCTCTCACCCGTCGGGCGCCCACCATTTTCGAAACTGCTCTTAAACCGTGAGGAATCTCGAAAAGTGTTCAACGTGGCGAAGTTGGGAATTTTTCATAGCTATCCAACGGTGTATTATACGCCTCGTTCCGACAAACGGTTTAAAAACTGGAGCGAAAATGGTGTCAAAAAAACGCGTGCAGTTTTTTGCGACGGGAAGTGCACTCGCATCAGTACTGCAGTGTTGTTGCTTCAAACAATGACGTGCACTCCCATTGAGCGTGCAGTTCGGAAGTGTTAGCAGAATAACTATTCTGCTAATATTAGCAGAATAGACCGGCTATATATATATATATATATATATATATATATATATATATATATATAGGGTGGGTCTATTTTGACACTACCCCTTAAGAGTCTTATTCTAACACCACGGGCTTATTCTGACACCAACCTAAACGCATAGCCACCCGACCTACACTGCCCGATCGAACCAACCAGCACAGCAGAAACAAACTGTTCGACCCACCGACCCCCTCCCCGCATCCCACCAACATCCCCGACCCGCACCTCTTCCCTCTCCTCCCGCCTGCCATGCCCACCCCTTCTCACCTCCAACCTTCTTCCTCCCTCAGCCACCGCCCCCTTATACCACCTTCTTCCGCGCCCCGGAGCCCCACTGGAGCAACCCCGCCGCCGGCCACCCTACCCAACACACCGCCCCGAGCACAAACCCCCCCGTCCCACCTCCTGATCCGGCCACCTGAGATCCGCCGCCTCTAGCTCCGGCGCCGCCCTCCTGCGACGCGCCCCTGCCTACGGATCCGGCCATCCACGCGCACCACAGCACCGAGACCCATCTGCTCGCCGCAACGCCACCCCACTGTGCCTCTCCGCCCCGATCTGCCCGGCCATCTTCGTCGACACCACACCCCCGTCATGGCCGGCGCCCGCCACCTACCCCTGTCCCCGCAAGCCACTCCCAGGGCCGGCCAACAACTCTGCCCACGCCTCCGCCAAGCAATCATCGGATCCAGAGGGATCTGGTCCGACCTCCCTCGTCTGCCCCCTAGAAGGTACCTACCTCGACGGCGACACATCCGTCCGGGCTCTCCGTGCCTCCCCAGCGGCCATCCTTTTCCTATCGGGATCGCCTCCTCTCGATCTCGTCCAGGCCGACGTGCTCTCCCGGCGCAATGGCCGATACGTCTCCAATGTATCTATAATTTTTGCTTGTTCCATGCTGTTATATTATCATTCTTTGATGTTTTACAATCATTTTATAACAACTTTATATCATTTTTTGGGACTAACCTATTGACATAGTGCCAAAGTGCGAGTTGTTGTTTTTGCTTGTTTTTTACTTCGTAGAATATCAGTACCAAACGGAGTCCAATCGCGACGAAACTTTTTGGAGATTTTTTCTGGACCAGAAGACACCCAGTGGGCCAAAAAACAGCCATGAAGGTGGGCTGTGGAGAGCACAACCCACCAGGGCGCGCCAGGGGGCCCTCGGCGCGCCCTGATGGGTTGTGCCCTCCACGGGGCCCCACTCCACCGCCTCTGATGCCTATAAATTCCCAAATATTCCAAAAACCCTAAGGGAGTCGACGAAACACAATTCCAGCTGCCGCAAGTTCCAGAACCGCGAGATCCAATCTAAACACAATCACGGAGGGGTTCATCTTCTTCATAGGTGCCTCTCCGATGATGCGTGAGTAGTCCACCATAGACCTACGGGTCCGTAGGCAGTAGCTAGATGGCTTCCTCTCTCTCTCTCTTATGATTCTCAATACAATGGTCTCTTGGAGATCTATTTGATGTAAACTTTTGCGGTGTGTTTGTTGGGATCCGATGAGTTTTGAGTTCATGATCAATTTCTATCCATGAATATTATTTGAGTCTTCTTTGTTCTCTTATATGCATGATTACTTATAGCCTCGTATTTCTTCTTCGAATCTTTGGTTTAGTTAGGCCAACTAGATCGATTTTTCTTGCCATGGGAAGAGGTGCTTTGTGATGGGTTCGATCTTGCGGTGTTCTATCCAAGTGACAGAAGGGGCAGCAAGGCACGCATGTATCGTTGCCATTAAGGATAATAGGATGGGGTCTATTCCTACATGAATAGATCTTGTCTACATCATGTCATCGTTCTTATTGCATTACTCCGTTTTTCCATGAACTTAATACACTAGATGCATGCTGGATAGCGGTCGATGTGTGGAGTAATAGAGGTAGATGCAGGCAGGAGTCGGTCTATTTATCTTGGACGTGATGCCTATATAATGATCATCGCCTTATATATCGTCATGATTAGTTGATCTTCTATCAATTGCCCAACAGTAATTTGTTCACCCACCGTGCGCTATACTCATGAGAGAAGCCACTAGTGAATCCTACGGCCCCCGGGTCTACTTTTCCAACATATTGCTTTCCGATCTATCTTTTTGCCTCTTTGTTTTTAGATCTACAAAACCAAAAATACAAAAACATATTGCTGCACGTTTTATTTGCTCTTCTTATTTTGAGTTCTTGAGAGATCTATCTCTCCTATTTATCATTACCTAATCTATCCTTTTACCATAGAGATATTGACAACCTCTCTTTCGCGTCGGGTTGCAAGTATTTGTTATTTGTGTGCAGGTGCTGCTTATTGGGTGGTGGTGATCCTCCTACTGGTTCGATAACCTTGGTTTCATAACTGAGGGAAATACTTACCGTCGCTGTGCTGCATCATCCTTTCCTCTTTGGGGAAATACCGACGCGGTCTCAAGCCACGTCAAAGGAATTTTTGGTGCCGTTGCCGGGGAGGAAGCTGTCTCTTCTACGTGCCTATCTCAGGTGCCGAGGAGACTCCATCATCATCTACTAGGTTCCTAATCACAAATCTCATCTCCTTGCAATTACATTATTTTCCATTTACCTCTCGTTTTCCTCTCCCCCACTTCACCAATTTGCCGTTTTATTCGCCCTCTTTTGCGTTTGCCTTTTTCTCGTCGGATCTCTTGCCTTGTTGTTATGGCTAGCGCTACTTCTCCCCCTTTGTCACCAAATTTTGAAGTACTATACTTCAAATAAAAACAAGGGGAAATTTTGAAAGATGCCTGGTATAGGCTAATGGAATCCTATCGTATCTCCAATCTAAAAGGAGATGCAAAAATATTGCTTAGAAATTTTTACATTGGATTGGCTTTGCATCATAGAGAGCTTTTGGATTTTGCCTCAAAAGGGAATTTTATTGAACTTGATGCAAACACCGCTTATGAAGTTTTGGAAGGGATTTTGGGGGTTCCTCCATCAAAAAAGGGGCTTTCTTTTACACAAGAGGGGGTTCAAATTCTTGACAAATTGGGTGACTTACATAAGCACTTGGTTGAGTTACAAAAATATCATGAACCCCTCAAACATATTAGTGGGAACCTCAATCGCTTGAATACTTTGATTACCCTTTGCAATAAGCGTTTGGATATTTTGGATCTCAAGATGGTTTCTTCTCCTGAAATTTTGGGGAAGCGTAAAGAGCCCCCCGGATTCGAGAAGGCCCTCACAAAAGTGGCCAAAACCAAAGATGACAATACTTGAAACTATGCGTTATGCCTAACTAGGGACGTAAAACGATAGCGCTAGTTGGGAGGCAACACAATGAATAAATTTATTTTTGCTTTTTCCTTTTCTGTTTTTGAGTGTTGACACAATTATGCCTCTGTTATGATTGTGTTTTTATGGTTTATTTAGTGTTTGTGCCAAGTAGAGCCTTTAGGATGATTCATAAGATGAGTAGAAGCGATGCTGAATCTGAAACAGAAAGTTTGCGTCCAGTATTTGAATTTTCATTTTTTGCTAGAACGTGATCTTGAGCTGAAATTTTAACACAGTGTTGCTATACAAATTCTTTACGTTGTCCTAATGTTTAAGAATTTTTAGAGTTACAGAAGTATGGTTAGAGTACAGATTTGTGACGCCCCCAATTTCGACCGTACGCTAAACATACACGCAATGCGTACGACCAAGATTAGGGACTCACTGATTGATATCACAACACAACACTAGACACAAATTAAAGTCATACAACTTCATATTACAAGCCAAGGACCACGAGGGCTCGAATACAAAGCTCGACAAAGCACGAGTCAGCGGAAGCAAATAATATCTGAGTACAGACATAAGTTAAACAAGTTTTGCCTTAAGAAGGCTAGCACAAACATAACAACGGATCGAAAGAGGCGAGGCCTCCTGCCTGGGAACCTCCTAACTACTCCTGGGCGTCGGCACTCTCCACGTAGTAGTAGGCTCCAGCGGTGGTGTAGTAGTCGTCTCCGGCGTACTCCATCTCCTGGGCTCCATCGTCTGAACGCAAGATCGTATCGAGGGGGGAAAGAGAAAGCAAAGCAGCGGTGAGTACTCATCCAAAGTACTCGCAAGACTGACATCAGAACTATGCTAAGTATGCATCAGTATCAAGGAATGGGGTTATATCTGGGTTGACTGCAGAAAGCAAGAATAGGGGGAAGTCCTAGTCCTATCGAAGACTAGCATCTTCAGCATCTTGCAGCATTAGAAGAGAGTAGACTGGTATCTCATATATAGCAATATTATTGTAGCAAATTTTTATTAAGTAACCACGCCCAGAGATTCTTCCTCGACTCCCTGCGAGGAAGCAATCTCGGAGCCAACATTCATTTCAAATTAAAGTCACAATTTTAGTTGTAGTAGATCAAGGTACAACTCCAAGTCGTCCTGTTACCATGGACACAGCTATTCGAATAGATGAATTCATCCCTGCAGGGGTGCACCGCATTTCCAACACACTTGATCACCTCCGGCCGGACACACTTTCCTGGGTCATGCCCGGCCTCGGGATTTCAACACGTCATCGCCCCACCTAGACTCAACAGAGAGGCCAGCCCGCCGGTCTAAATCCTAAGCGCGCAAGGGTCATGGGCCCACTCGCCCATTGCGCTCCAGCACGATGCGTACGCGGCCGAGGTCAGCCCTAGCACACTCTAATCCAAGAGATGTACCGTCCAGGCCACTCGGGCGCGCGCCGCTCCATTGCTGACGTCCGAAGAGCTTCGGCTGATAAAACGACGCTGAGTACCCATAACTTCTCCCACGTGAAGGTTTGGTGCGTAAAAGGTCAAACGACCAACTCAGATCAAATACCCAACCCATTAGCATTTTATTAATGCGGGACGAACGCGACCCACGAAGTGCGGTCCCGTCGCCCCGTCTCGAGGATGTGTGGCAAGGGCCTCACCTGCCCGGCCACGCCTCGTCATCATCAAACCGTGGGTACCCCTCAGGGCCGACCCATCACCAACATGTTCCTGTAACCAGGTCATAGTAAATGTGTGTATAAAACATCAAGACGGAACCTGAGGAATCACCCTCAAAGGGCCCCGCTTGATGAAACCGTCAAGGTGGACTTAGAGGAATCACCCTCGAGGGTCCCACACTTGAGGGGTTGCACGACAGAGTCATCGTCGGGAGTGGTGAAGGAGGAATCACCCTCGATAACCACAACCGACTAGCTGCACTACAGAGTTAGCATCATGAGTACTTCACGAGGTGTCACCCTCGGTACTCGATAGTAGCTCTGTAGAGTCGTACAACTAAGGGGTGTGCGGTGATGTGAGGGACCTGGCTCGTCGATCATTATGACCGAGTAACTAATATTAAAAGCGGGGCAACTGGGACTAGGGGTCACAGGGGGGGTTCATTGATCAACCTATGCTAAGCAGTTGATATAACAGCAGGTATAGTAGAAGTTTATCAAAAACAGGCTATGCATCAGAAATAGGAGCTAGCTAATATAGTAGCAAAATCTAATGCAAGAGTGAGAGGGAAAGAAATGGGCGATATCGGAATGCTCAAAGAGGGGGGTTGCTTACCTTGCTGCTCTGCGGCAAAGGCCTGATCGTCAACGGTGTAGTCGTACCCGGCAGCAGCGTCAGTCTCGGGGTCTACCGGTAAGAAGAGGGGGGAGAAACAATAAATATAAAGCAAACAGATGCATCACATGCATGACATGAAAATATTTTCATCCGAGTTACGGATTATTTAATATTAATTTTTAAAGTTTTATTAATATTAAGAAATTAAAACAGATTATTTAAATTCAATAATTGCATTTATGACATCAGCATGATGTCATGCTCACATCAGTAGTCAACAACCCTGTTTGACTGGTCAAACTGGCCAGTGGGTCCCTCTGTCATTGACACACTATTAATTATAATTTAATTAACATTAATCAGATTAATTAGGTGGTGGGACCCACCTGTCATTCACTGCTTAACTTAACAGAAATATTAATTAACCTAATTAGTTTAATTAGGTTAATTAACAGATTAATCAAGTAATTAATTTAATTAGGTTAATTAACAGATTAATCAACTAATTAATTAATTATCTAATTAATTAATATAATTTTAGTTTTTCTTGTTAAACATTTTTTTGAACATTTTTAGGGGAGCGTGGGGCCCCATGTCATACACAGAGAGAGGAGTTAGGGGGGGGCAACCCCACTAACCGAAACGGCCATGGCGATTCCAGGGAGCAACCCTTGCGGGCGCCGACGGCGAGCGCCAGCGGCCGGCCGGCTACGTGGGGGGGGAGGGGTGGCGCCGGTGCGGGGCGCCGAGGGAGGGGAAGCGGGACGGCGCGGGCATCGTCAAGCGGGCGACGGCGACCGGGGTCGCGCAGGCAGGGGGGCGAGCGCGCTTGCGGCGGGGAGCATGCGGGCGAGGGACAGGCAAGCGGGGCGCGGAGCGGGGACGGTTCGGGGGCGCGGCGCCATGGGGCAGCGAGGGCCGGCGCGTCGTCGGCGCGCGGGACCGGACGGAGGGGGGAAAGGGAGGGGGAACGGGAGGAGCCCGGGGCTCACAGCTCCTGTAGGGGAACGGCAAGGGGCGCGGGGAGGGGCGGCGAGGCGACGCGGTGGCGATGTGGTGGCGGGGCGGCGGCGGCACCGGCGGGGGAGGGCCGGCGTCGGGCGCGCAGTCCTGATCCAATCGGGACGGGAAGGGAGAGGTGGGGGGTTGGGGGGAGTGGCGAGTGGGAGGTAGGGTTTTGCTCGGGGGGGGGGGGGTTATGGCCCCTGGGGGGGCGGTTGGGCCGGCCTGCTGGGCCGGTGGCCCAGTTGGGCCGGGGGGGCTTTTCCCTTTATTTTTATTTTTTTAGTTTTCTTTTTCATTTATTTATTTAATTTCTTTTTTACTTAAAAATACAAAAGAGTTGCTAAAATTAGTATAACTAAATATACTACTGCCACATTAATTATGGCACCCTAATAAAATAGTTTAACATTTTATTAATTAAAAAGGCATTAATTAGTTGCTTTAACCACTGCTTTAATGGTTTTAGGGCATTAATTCACTTTACAAAAATGTTGGTTCAATTTTTGAATAGCTTAGGGAATAATTGCAACCTAAGCATGATTTTTAATTTAAGGCTTGCAAAACTGTTAATTTCACTTTTCAAATGTCACATTCTGAAACATAGCGTGCAATGTCTTGTTTCATGTTTGGCCACCAGAACCTTTGACGGATGTCTTGGTACATCTTGGTACTACCCGGATGAATAGACAGAGGCGTATCATGAGCTTCTTTCATCACTTTCCTAGTTACATTCAGGTTTTCCTTCATAGTGGGAACGAATAAGCGACCCTTGAAGTACACGGCGCCATCATCAGCCACGGTGAAGAATGAGGGTTTACCTTCCGCCAGATAGCGTTTAATCTTTTCGACTTCACTGCAATAGTGTTGCATAGTTTTGATGCTGCCCACGAGATCTGGTTCAACAACCAGGTTACTCAAAGAACCCTGGTTAACAAAACGAAGGTTCATCTTGCAAAACTCCGGTGGAGGGGGAACGAGATAACCCTGAGGAACAATATGGAGGTTCAGCTTGCGGAATTCCTTTTGAAGAAGGGGGTGAACCTTGTGAACCTGAAGGTGGTTGCAGTATGACTTGCAGCTCAAAGCATCATCCATTACATTTGCCTTGCCTGGTGTATAAGAAATACCCACGTTGTAATCTGCTATGCGCTCCATCCATCTCTGTTGACGGAGGTTCAGATCTGGCTGAGTAAACAGGTACTTCAGACTTTGGTGATCGGTGTAGATCTCGCAACGATTACCAATAAGGTACTGCTGCCACCCTTTCAATGCATGAATTACTGCAGCAAGTTCAAGGTCATGAACTGGGTAGTTCCCTTCATGAGGACGCAATTAACGAGATGCATAAGCAACCACTCTGCGCTCTTGCATTAGGACACAACCTATTCCCTGACGCGAAGCGTCACAATAAATGACGAAGTCCTTACGAGTATCCGGAGGAGCAAGCACTGGAGCAGACGTCAGTTTGTCCTTAAGTGCGTGAAAGCTCTCCTGACATTTTTCTGTCCATTCATATTTAACACCTTTGTGAAGCAGATTGGTTAAGGGCTTTGCAATCTTGGAGAAGTTCTCGACGAATCGACGACAATAGCTGGCGAGTCCGAGAAAACTTCTGACTTGCTTGGCATTCTTCGGGGGAGTCCAGTCAAGAATAGCCTGAACTCGTTCAGGGTTGACCGCAATACCATCTTTGGAGATCACATGCCCAAGGTAGGTCACTTCGTCCATCCATAACTCACACTTTGAATACTTTGCATAAAGTTGATGTTCTCGAAGCTTCTCCAGTATAAGACGAAGATGTTCAGCATGCTCTTCTTTATTCTTGGAGTAAACCAGGATATCATCCAGATAAACCACGATGAATTTATCGAGGTAATCCATGAATATATAGTTCATCAGGCGAGAGAAAGTTGCTGGAGCATTGGTTAAGCCGAAGGACATGACGGTGTACTCGTATGAACCATAGCGAGTAACAAATGCAGTCTTGGGAATATCCTCTTCACGAACCCGGATCTGATGGTAACCCAACCTCAAGTCGAGTTTTGAAAACACCGATGAACCAGCAAGTTGATCATACAGATCGTTGATCCGAGGAAGCGGATATTTGTTTTGAATCGTTGCTTGGTTGATGGGACAGTAATCTTGGACCAATCGATTCGTACCATCTTTCTTCTTGACAAAGAGAGAAGGTGCTCCCCAAGCAGAGGAACTTGGACGAATGAACCCTTGACGAAGTGAATCATCGATTTCTTGTTTCAGTTCAAGGAGTTCATGTGGAGGCATCTTATATGGCCGCTTAGCAATAGGGGTGGTGCCTGGCACTAAGTCGATGACAAACTCGACAGCTCTTATAGGGGGGATCCCTGGAAGTTCTTCCGGAAAGACATCTTGGAAATCCCGGACAATTGGAATGTTTTCAATCCCTTCAAGAGGTGACACATTTAATGCATTCAAGGCATATAGTCGGGCTTCAGCTTTTCGAACAAGATGAGCATGATAGCTTACAATCTCATTCGAAGGATGTAGGAGGTGGACGGTTTTGGTGTCACAAACAATAGAAGCGGTATGTGCTTTCAACCAATCCATTCCGAGAATGAGATCGATATTGGAAGACTTCAGCATTATGGGGAAGGCAAGGAACTCTAAACCTTCAATTTCAATGGGGACATCGTGGCTAATAATGGAAGTCTGACATTGGCCAGCGGGGGTGTTTACCACTATGGGAACATCCATCTCTTCACATTTAATGTCATGCATGTATGCAAAATCTTCAGACATAAAAGAATGTGATGCTCCTGTATCAAACAATACAGAAGCTGGTACTGAGTTGATGAGAAGAGTACCCATCACAGTAGCAGGCTGGTCTTGAACTTCATTCAGATCAACATTGTTAGCCTGAGCACGACCCTGAGCAGGCCTGGCATTGTTGTTGCGGGGCTGGTTGGAAGGCAGTGCAAGTTGTTTCTGATTCTGCCTGCATTCTCTAGCATGGTGTCCTGGGCGACCACACTTGAAGCACATCCCATCCTCAGGACGAGAAGGGGGAACAGGAGCTCGTGGTGGCGGAGCTGGGAGCCTCGGCTGCCTAGGTGGGGGTGGAGGCAGACGAGGTGCAGCATAGGACGGCCTCGGAGCAGGAGGCAGTGCATGGTACATGTTGTGGGGGATCCAGATCTTGCGCTTCTGAGCAGATGGGCCCGAAGATGAGCCCATGTCACGGTTGCGCTTGCCGCTGTCCTTATAGTCCTGCAGAACTGTTTCCACTTGAATGGACTTGTTCACCAAGGTGGCAAAGTTATCAAAGTCTTGAACAAGGAGTGTCAGCTTGATATCCGGGTGGAGGCCTTCACGGAACTTCTCCTGCCCACGAGCATCAGTTGCAACGTCTTCTTCAGCATAGCGAGACAAGTCCAGAAATTCCCGCTGATAAGCATCCACAGTCTTGTTGCCCTGGACGAGATTGTGGAACTCACGCTTCTTCTTGTCCATCAGTCCCTGAGGAATGTGACGAGCACGGAATGCAGCTTGGAACTCCGGCCAGGTGATGATTGTTCCAACAGGCTATGAGCGCCTGTGACTGTCCCACCATTGAGCAGCGGGACCCTTCAGAAAGTACGAGGCAAAGGTGACATAGCTAGCCACTGGGGCGCCTGAAGACTCCAGCTCATAAGTGATGTCACGGAGCCAGTCATCTGCGTCAAGCGGCTGAGTTGAGCTGCGGTAGATCGCAGGGTTGAGACACATGAAGTCTTGCAGAGTCATTGGGGGCTGGCTATTGATTCATATTCGGCCTCGGGAACTGGTCCATAAGCCCTTGCATAAACTGGCGATTCAGTTCAAACTGCTGCATCATACCAGCCATGTATTCTGGTGGCGGTGGTGGTTCAGGCGCACCACGACCGCGACCAGCTGGCCTAACCATTCTGTCAAATTTTTAACAGTGGTAGTTTAGCATTGGGTAATTGCAAAAACAATGAATCATTCATGAAGTAAATTGCACAAAGAAGGAGGTGTAATAGATTCGACATAGTAGTTCGAATTCAACATAGTAGTTCGAATTCATCATACAGATCCATAAATAGGTCTATTACAAACCATAAGTCCGTTACGAAATAGACGTTAGGTCCGGCATGAAAATAACCTAGACAACTAGGCGGCACGCAGGCACGCGGTAGAGGGATACAACAACGAGGCATAGCGATATGCTACATCAACGTCGGGGACAACGAAAGAACCCAGGGAACTGCACGTGGCCCTGAATGTGAAACCTGGGGGCAGGGTTCTGCATCCCGTGCACACCCTGATGTAGAATCTGGTGCCCAAAGGGGAGCGCAGGTCCACGTGCCGGAGTACGACCTCCAACCGCAGGTCACTCAAGACCTGGAGGAAACTCAGTTCGACGCGGGTGAAGAATGTACTCCGGATGCATCCCCGCACTGACTGCTGGCAACAACTGCTCCATAGCCAGATAAAGACGAGCACGAGTGGCGTATAGCTCGACGTTAAGAGCCCTGACAGTGCGATCCAGTGCCTCAGTGTACTGAACCAGAACATGTGGGTCGTAGCGACGACTCGCGTAGGGGGTGCAGACAGCAGTGTAGGATCGGTCGTTGCTCTGCCGCGCGAAAGGGGTCAAGACCTCAGCGTCGGCTGCAGTATCAACTCCAGCAGGAACATACGGGATGTATCTGTATGCCATCTCCTCCAAACAGGGGTTCGCTGCATGGAGACGAACAATAGCAGCATAGGCAGCTTCCTGTACTGCCATCTCAATGGTCACTCCAATGCCACGAAAGGTGTGCAGCTCAGTGATGGAGAGGTCCCGCCGATCCCAGATAACCATCTCAGCTTCATACTGTTCCTGGTTGAACTCGCGGTAGTCCTCGTAAACAGTGTACTCGGGGTACCAGCGATATCCCAGCCTGATCAAGAGGTTGACCAGAATGGCCGGGAACCCAGTCGTATCGTGAGCCAAAGTCAGACGAACGACCTGCCTAGCGGGACGCATCTGTAACAAGAAGATTTAAAGAGGTCAAATGACAGTGTGTGCATCATAACTTCAAAGGAAAACAATTGTCGACGAAACAAATCTCCGGTGGATGTGATCACGAGAGCCTAATGTTAGAGTTAGCAAAATCTTTAACCCGAAAGAGAAGAGAGATTAGAACCCAGAGTATAGACGAGGAATAAAAGATCCTAATACCACCCGATTGAGATGTGGGCCCATAACCCACACAACTATGTTAGTAAAAGTTTTTCAATGACTAGACTCCACTTCGGCCAAGGAGTTGGAAAGGGGGCTACCTACAGGCAGTCGGCTCTGATACCAACTTGTGACGCCCCCAATTTCGACTGTACGCTAAACATACACGCAATGCATATGACCAAGATTAGGGACTCACTGATTGATATCACAACACAACACTAGCCACAAATTAAAGTCATACAGCTTCATATTACAAGCCAGGGGCCTCGAGGGCTCGAATACAAAGCTCGACAAAGCACGAGTCAGCAGAAGCAAATAATATCTGAGTACAGACATAAGTTAAACAAGTTTTGCCTTAAGAAGGCTAGCACAAACATAACAACGGATCGAAAGAGGCGAGGCCTCCTGCCTGGGAACCTCCTAACTACTCCTGGGCGTCGGCACTCTCCACGTAGTAGTAGGCTCCAGCGGTGGTGTAGTAGTCGTATCCGGCGTACTCCATCTCCTGGGCTCCATCGTCTGAACGCAAGATCGTATCGAGGGGGGAAAGAGAAAGCAAAGCAGCGGTGAGTACTCATACAAAGTACTCGCAAGACTGACATCAGAACTATGCTAAGTATGCATCAGTATCAAGGAATGGGGTTATATCTGGGTTGACTGCAGAAAGCAAGAATAGGGGGAAGGCCTAGTCCTATCGAAGACTAGCATCTTCAACATCTTGCAGCATTAGAAGAGAGTAGACTGGTATCTCATATATAGCAATATTATTGTAGCAAATTTTTATTAAGTAACCACGGCCAGAGATTCTTCCTCGACTCCCTGCGAAGAAGCAATCTCGGAGCCAACATTCATTTCAAATTAAAGTCACAATTTTAGTTGTAGTGGATCAAGGTACAACTCCAAGTCGTCCTGTTACCGTGGACACGGCTATTCGAATAGATGAATTCATCCCTGCAGGGGTGCACCGCATTTCCAACATGCTTGGTCACCTCCGGCCGGACACACTTTCCTGGGTCATGCCCGGCCTTGGGATTTCAACACGTCGTCGCCCCACCTAGACTCAACAGAGAGGCCAGCCCGCCTGTCTAAATCCTAAGCGCACAGGGGTCATGGGCCCACTCGCCCATTGCGCTCCTGCATGATGCGTACGCGGCCGAGGTCAGCCCTAGCACACTCTAATCCAAGAGTTGTACCGTCCAGGCCACTCGGGCGCGCGCCGCTCCATTGCTGACGTCCGAAGAGCTTCGGCTGATACAACGACGCTGAGTACCCATAACTTCTCCCACGTGAAGGTTTGGCGCGTAAAAGGTCAAACGACCAACTCAGATCAAATACCCAACCCATTAGCATTTTATTAATGCGGGACGAACGCGACCCACGAAGTGCGGTCCCGTCGCCCCATCTCGAGGATGTGTGGCAAGGGCCTCACCTGCCCGGCCACGCCTCGTCATCATCAAACCGTGGGTACCCCTCAGGGCCGACCCATCACCAACATGTTCCTGTAACCAGGTCATAGTAACTGTGTGTATAAAACATCAAGACGGAACCTGAGGAATCACCCTCAAAGGGCCCCGCTCGATGAAACCGTCATGGTAGACTTAGAGGAATCACCCTCGAGGGTCCCACACTTGAGGGGTTGCACGACGGAGTCATCGTCGGGAGTGGTGAAGGAGGAATCACCTTCGATAACCACGACCGACTAGCTGCACTACAGAGTTAGCATCATGAGTACTTCACGAGGTGTCACCCTCGGTACTCGATAGTAGCTCTGTAGAGTCGTACAACTAAGGGGCGTGCGGTGATGTGAGGGACCTGGCTCGTCGATCATTATGACCGAGTAACTAATATTAAAAGCGGGGCAACTGGGACTAGGGGTCACAGGGGGGGTTCATTGATCAACCTATGCTAAGCAGTTGATATAACAGCAGGTATAGTAGTAGTTTATCAAAAACAGGCTATGCATCAGAAATAGGAGCTAGCTAATACAGTAGCAAAATCTAATGCAAGAGTGAGAGGGAAAGAAATGGGCGATATCGGAATGCTCAAAGGGGGGGGTTGCTTGCCTTGCTGCTCTGCGGCAAAGGCCTGATCGTCAGCAGTGTAGTCGTACCCGGCAGCAGCGTCAGTCTCGGGGTCTACCGGTAAGAAGAGGGGGGAGAAACAATAAATATAAAGCAAACAGATGCATCACATGCATGACATGACAATATGCAGAGCTAGGCATGCACTAACGCAGTGTTACACGTCGTAGATGGGTCGGAAGAATATCTGACGATATTTCCCAGGTCTCGGGCTACTACCGGACAGATGAAAACGATGGAAAAGGTCCACGTTCGTTATGATAGGAGCACGTGACAGACGAACGGACTGCGCATTCGGAACCGTGGGATTTTTCTGAACAACTTTCGTGTATAAAATATTTTCATCCGAGTTACGGATTATTTAATATTAATTTTTAAAGTTTTATTAATATTAAGAAATTAAAACATATTATTTAAATTCAATAATTGCATTTATGACATCAACATGATGTCATGCTGACATCAGCAGTCAACAACCCTGTTTGACTGGTCAAACTGGCTAGTGGGTCCCTCTGTCATTGACACAGTATTAATTATAATTTAATTAACATTAATCAGATTAATTAGGTGGTGGGACCCACCTGTCATTCACTGCTTAACTTAACAGAAATATTAATTAACCTAATTAGTTTAATTAGGTTAATTAACAGATTAATCAAGTAATTAATTTAATTAGGTTAATTAATAGATTAATCAACTAATTAATTAATTAATTATCTAATTAATTAATTTAATTTTAGTTTTTCTTTTAAAACATTTTTTTGAACGTTTTTAGGGGGGGCGTGGGGCCCCATGTCATACACAGAGAGAGGAGTTAGTGGGGGGGGGGGGGGCAACCCCACTAACCGAAACAGCCATGGCGAGGCCAGGGAGCAACCCTTGCGGGCGCCGACGGCTAGCGCCAGCGGGCGGCCGGCTGCGTGGGGGGGGGGGGTGGCGCCGGTGCGGGGCGCCGGGGGGGGGGGAGCGGGACGGCGACCGGGGTCGCGCAGGCAGGGGGGCGGGCGGGCTTGCGGCGGGGAGCATGCGGGCGAGGGACAGGCGAGCGGGGCGCGGAGCGGGGACGGTTCGGGGGCGCGGCACCGCGGGGCAGCGAGGGCCGGCGCGGCGTTGGCGCGCGGGACCGGACGGAGGGGGGGGAAGGGAGGGGGAACGGGAGGAGCCCGGGGCTCACAACTCCTGTAGGGGAACGACAAGGGGCGCGGGGAGGGGCGGCGAGGCGACGCGGTGGCGGGGCGGCGTCGACACCGGCGGGGGAGGGCCGGCGTCGGGCGCGCAGCCCCGATCCAATCGGGACGGGGAGGGAGAGGTGGGGGATCGGCGGGAGTGGCGAGTGGGAGCTAGGGTTTGGCTCGGGGGGGTTATGGCCCCTAGGGGGGGGGGGGGTTGGGCCGGCCTGCTGGGCCGGTGGCCCAGTTGGGCCGGGGGGGACTTTTCCCTTTATTTTATTTTATTTTTGTTTTAGTTTTCTTTTTCATTTATTTATTTAATTTCTTTTTTACTTAAAAATACAAAACAGTTGCTAAAATTAGTATAACTAAATATACTACTACCACATTAATTATGGCACCCTAATAAAATAGTTTAACATTTTATTAATTAAAAAGGCATAAATTAGTTGCTTTAACCACTACTTTAATGGTTTTAGGGCATTAATTCACTTTACAAAAATGTTGGTTCAATTTTTGAATAGCTTAGGGAATAATTGCAACCTAAGCATGATGTTTAATTTGAGGTTTGCAAAACTGTTAATTTCACTTTTCAAATAATTTTGAACTGCATTGGGATTTGAACGAGAGTTTGATTCCAACAGCGATCACACATGGATTAGCAAAAATGGATTAGCATAATCCTCAGATTACTGGAGCTTGATTACAGAGATTACTGCAACTGCAAATCCAGGGCGTCACAAGATTACTACAGACTGTTCTGTTTAAGACAGATTCTGTTTTCGTTGCATTGTGTGCTTGTTTTGATGAATCTATGGGTTATATTGAAGGGTATGAGCCATGGTAAAGTTAAAATACAGTAGGTATAATGCAATAACAAAATATGAATGGGTTTGCAACAGCACCTAAAGTAGTGATTTGCTTTATTATACTAACGGATCTCACGAAGATTTTGTTGAGTTTTGTGTGATTGAAGTTTTCAAGTTTTTGGTGAGATCACGATGGATGAAGGAATAAGGAGTGATAAGAGCCTAAGCTTGGGGATGCTATCACACCCCCAAGATATATCCAAAGAGAAACAAGCAACTAAGCTTGGGGATGCCCCCCGAGTGGCATCCCCTCTTTCTTCTAACGACCATCGGTATTTTACTTGGAGCTATATTTTTATTCGTCACATATCATGAGTTTTGCTTGGAGCGTCTTGTATCTTTGCTTGCTTTGTTTGTTAGTTTTTCATTTGTATCCTTGCTGTACACACCTATTTGGGAGAGCCAAAATTATGCTATGATTTGTTAGAATTGCTCTCTATGCTTCACTTAAACTTTTTGAGCTATAGAATTGCTCTAGTGCTTCACTTATATCTTTTTGAGCACGGTGTGCTTGGAAATTTTTATAGAAATACTCTCATGCTTCACTAAGATTAATTTGAGAGTTAGAAAATTTTGAAGAAATCCTCTCATGCTTCACTTATACCTTTTTGAGAGATGAAATCTTTATGCTCATGTGCTTCACTTAGATTTGTTTGAGCTTGTCAAAAAAGCAATGGCAATATATGAAACTAGTCCCAAAGTGATAGATATCCAAGGAGGATATAATAAAAACTTTCATGAAGATCATTGGGCAAATTAAACTTGATTCCTTGTAATAGTTTTGAAACATGATGATAGTAATATGTGAGTCATGTTACTGAGTAATTATGCTTTAGTAGGAATAATGGTGTTAAGGTTTGTGTGATTCCCTATGCAAGTACGAAAGTCCATAGTTATGCAATGAAATTGCATCCTACTTGTGGTGCATTATTCGGTGTTAGTTATGCTCAATGCTCACTTATGTGAATTTTCGTTTCTTGGTTTGGTTGCTTCTCAATCTATTTGCTAGCCTCCATTTGCACTAAGTAGAAATACTACTTGTGCATCCAAAATCCTTAAACCAAGTTTTGCCTTATGAGTCCACCATACCTACCTATATGCGGTATTTCCATGCCGTTCCAAGCAAATTTGTATGTGCCATCTCTAAATTTTCAAAGTAAAATTTCTCTTTTGTCTCCTTGTACCGCTCATGAAACGGTGGGGGTGTCCAATATTTTTCCATGCTAGATGTGTTATTCTCAAGATGAGTGTTTATTCACTTGTCATTGCACGAGAGTGCGGCGGTAATAGGGATGCCCATTCCCGAATGGAAAAACAAAAAAAATTACTTTATGTTGTCAAATAATAAATTCCTTGGAAAGTGTTGGTATGGAAGGCAACCGTGGATACGGCCCGCCATGGAAAGTGAAAGTTTGGTGGAAAAAGGAATAAACTTTATTTTCTGTTTGGGAACCGCCTATGATATATCTAGCATGGAAAGTATTGTGAGCTACTTTGTCGTTTTCGTTGACAGGAAAAGCATGCCACCCAAAAACATTTCTCTCTCAATTTAAAACTTTGAGCTCTGGCACCTCTACAAATCCCTACTTCCCTCTGCGAAGGGCCTATCTATTTACTTTATGCAATTTTTATTTTTACTTTGAGTCTCCATCTTCTCTTATAAAGCACCAACTAGGGGGCACTATGATCGTACTTGAGCATTGGGTATAGCTAATATTTGAGTGCGTTTCATGAATGGATCAATGATTGAGCATGATGGTCTAGGGATAACTTTCTTTAGTGTTGATATTTTGAAAGACATGGTTGCTTATTAGCATGCATGAGTATTGAAGTCATTATGTTAAAACTAGACTATTGCTTTGAATCATCTATAAGTCCAAATGTCCATGCTATACAAAAGAAAAAAATATGATGAATATGTTAGGCAGCATTCCACATCAAAAATTCTGTTTTTATCATTTACCTACTCGAGGATGAGTAGGAATTAAGCTTGGGGATGCAGATACGTCTCCAACGTATCTATAATTTTTGCTTGTTCCATGCTGTTATATTATCATTCTTGGATGTTTTACAATCATTTTATAACAACTTTATATCATTTTTTGGTACTAACCTATTGACATAGTGCCAAAGTGACAGTTGTTGTTTTTGCTTGTTTTTTACTTCGCAGAATATCAGTACCAAACGGAGTCCAATTGCGACGAAACTTTTTGGAGATTTTTCTGGACCAGAAGACACCCAGCGGGCCAAAAAAGAGCCAGGAAGGTGGGCTGTAGAGAGCACAACCCACCAGGGCGCGCAAGGGGGGCCCTGGCGCGCCCTAATGGGTTGTGCCCTCCACGGGGCCCCTCGCCACCGCCTGTGATGCTTATAAATTCCCAAATATTCCGAAAACCCTAAGGGAGTCGACGAAACACAATTCCAGCCGCCACAAGTTCCAGAACCACGAGATCCAATCTAAACACCATCACGGAGGGGTTCATCTTCTTCATAGGTGCCTCTCCGATGATGCGTGAGTAGTCCACCATAGACCTACGGGTCCGTAGGCAGTAGCTAGATGGCTTCCTCTCTCTCTCCCTCTCTCTTATGATTCTCAATACAATGGTCTCTTGGAGATCTATTTGATGTAAACTTTTGCGGTGTGTTTGCTGGGATCCGATGAATTTTGAGTTCATGATCAGTTTCTATCCATGAATATTATTTGAGTCTTCTTTGATCTCTTATATGCATGATTACTTATAGCCTCGTATTTCTTCTTCGAATCTTTGGTTTAGTTAGGCCAACTAGATCGATTTTTCTTGCCATGGGAAGAGGTGCTTTGTGATGGGTTCGATCTTGCGGTGTTCTTTCCCAGGGATAGAAGGGGCAGCAAGGCACGCATGTATCATTGCCATTAAGGATAACAAGATGGGGTCTATTCCTACATGAATAGATCTTGTCTACATCATGTCATCGTTATTATTGCATTACTCCATTTTTCCATGAACCTAATACACTAGATGCATGCTGGATAGCGGTCGATGTGTGGAGTAATAGTGGTAGATGCAGGCAGGCACTACTGTAGGATGCTGCTAACGCGACACATCAATCAGAGACCCTTCGACGAAACTGTGTGCGATGCATGAATCGCAAACGGTATAGTTCAAGCTCCGTCGCTAATGGCACGAACTGTGTGCGAAGGCGGATCCACCAAATACGATTCAGAAAGTTGTTGCGTGTAAGATCTACGGCAGACGGTTTGTTCTTATGAACCGTTTGTGATTAGCGAAGTAACAGAAACAGTTACACAGATCGAGATGTGTGCGATAGTGGGCACACTGTTCATCACTACAAACTGTGTGCGATAATATAGCAGAACACAAACGATTCAGTATAACAAGATGTGTGCGATATAGGGCACACAGTTCACTACATAAACTGCGTGAGATGATATAGCAGAACACAAACGATTCAGCATAACAAGATGTGTGCGATAGAGGGCAAACAGGTTAGTAATCACAATCGTGTGCGAACACAAGAAATAACACAAACGATTGGTGTTAATAACCCGTGTGTGCTGTGGGCAAACGGTTGTTGGTATACAATTTGTCAGCGATTGATGAAATCATCATCAACGGGTTTCGTAGTTTTGTCCGTGTGTACCGTGATTTTCTCTGTCTGCACAACATCTATGCTGCCTACACAAACGGTTGCACAGATCAAGATGTGTGCGACAGACGGCATACCGTGCGCTCGGATGAAATGTGCAAGCCAAAATAACACAAACAATTGAGCGTAACAAGATGTGTGTGATGCCCAGCAAACAGGTCAGTAATCAAAATTGTGTGGAAAGACAGAAAATAACACAGACGATTCGTGGTAATAAGCACCTGATTCAGAAAGTGATAGCACAAATTTTCGTTCGCACTCCTACATAATCGACTAAAGAACATAATAGCGACATTACATATCAGCAAGGTTCAGAAAACAGCAAAATGGAAACAGCTACTCGTCGTCGTTGTTGCGGGGCTGGCCTGTTGGTTCGCCAATGTAGAAATTGCTTATGCACTCATGCAACATCCTCTCTATGGAAGTAGGATCCGCTTTCGGGTCGGAGATGACCATATTCTTGAACGCTTCATAGGCCCGGACTTTCCTCTGCTCATACCCCATCACAGTAGCTCCGGTCTCATGGAAAATCCCGTCCATGGCCAAATGCCTGCGTACGGCCCACTTACGACGGAGATATTAAAAGCGGTCGTAAACAACATAGTCAAGAGCTGCGCGCTATGCTAGAGCGGTAGGAGACTGCAGTAAGGAGGCTGCTACCCTTATCGAGGCCAAATCCACCCGAGCCGGCAAGGCAATGGTGAACTGGTCGGCGGATGATGCCCTTTAGAAGGCCACAGCCGCACATTCCGCGTACAGAACCGCGCTTGCCCGCAACCGATCTGATGTAACCTTCATCTCTTGCACTATTGCCGCCAAGGCCTCCGGACCCTCAACAGCGCGTACCTGCCTCAATCGCGCGCTCCTCTGCAGCGGGGTCCTCCGCGCGGATGACATGTCTAATGTTGAGGATTTTGTGGAGGCGAGGACAGTGGGGAGAAGAAGGACAGATTTGGGGGGTGCGAGAGGGGAAAGAGACGGTGGAGAGTGAATAGTGGTGATATTTATTTATGACCCTATACACGATTGCAGACAGTTGCTATATGTGTTCTGTGTGCGATTATGTGTGCATGGAAAAGAACTCAAAGACTGTGAAAATGCTTCCCGCGCAAGCGCACGCGCCAGTCACAGCGGTAAATTATAAAATGATAAAATCCCCAACCCCCTTGGCAGCAACTAGTTATAAATAACCACAGCGATGGCCAGCGGCGGCAAGTCAATGATCCCCTGGCTAGTTGCCACACACACCATCAAACCCCCAATGGCCGACGACAGGATGGAGTTGGGCGACGGCGGAATCGAGGCTGCGTGCGCGATGGTCAGCTTGAGGATCGACGGCCATGACGCTACCTCTCCCGACGACAGCCAGAGGAGGCAGGAATCATGACATGAGCAAGCCAAGAAGTTAGCCAGGGTCGTCTTGAAAGCAGGTAGCGATCGCCAGCGGGCGATATTGCGAGCTCGGCGCAGAGTGCGCTGGATGGTGCGGGCGGCGGAGCAGAAACTGCGACGCCACAAGGACAACTGCGTCAGTGGCCGCCACACGAGGCGCAGGCTTATGTCCCAGATGGAGGAGGACGTAGCTCCGGACGCCAGGGGAGCACTTGCGGCCGTTGCTGCAGAATTGGCGATGGTCAGGGTCTCGTCGGCCGCCGTCGTCGAGGCTAACCCTTCCTCGGTCGATCAAGGTGTCGGTCATCGACTTGGTGACCTCCTGTCCTCCTGAGCCAAGGAACGACACGATATCGATGGACGATGGCAGCTGTGCGTGCTGGGTCGGCGTTAGGGGCGCGCGCAGTTCATATGTATACAATTGATGTAAAATTAATAGCGAGCTAATGTTTTGTAAATTACTCCGCCAACTTTGCATTGTACCAATTCGAGCAGGTAAATAATCGATTGAATTGCTAATGCCTGATTTGTGCTTGCACTGTGGACACTACGGTTGCGTTCGTCGGCGGCAGCCGGCTGCGACAGGCGTCGTCGAGCTCAAAGATTTGGTCGGGCCGAGGTCGAGAACGAGCAAGTATACAACAATGAGAATGAGGAAGAAGGGGGAGAGGGTCGGGGACTCGGGATAGAGGGTCCACGTAGGAAACGGTTCATAAACATGAACCGTGTGTGATTACTGACATTAAAGTTTTGTTGGGACCTTAATTTAGTGCATGTACGAACTAAAATCCCAATACAGTATACGGGTGTGACGGGAGAAGTTTGGATTGCCGTTCGATCGCGGTGCATCCTACGGTGCGCATGCGCGATCCGTGTGGCTGGTGTTCTATCCAATCAGAACACACCGCAGAATGGGGTGAACGCACACGGCATTCGCAATGTAACTGTTTGCCCAAACAAATCACAAAGTTTCAAGGGAAACCCATATTTCCTTGGTCGTTTCTCCATTATTATTTTTCTACTATCAACATACCCACTAGAATGCAACGTGTCCAAAATTCACATTCTTTCATGCTCGTTTACCATACTTAGTCTTTTTGTGTACTTTTCTAGGCATTTACTGCTTATAATTCACGTTCGAACGTTTTATTCATCAAAAGGTGTTCAAAACATGTTATCTCGTGTGGTGCCCAGGCATGACCTCAATACGATTCGGTAAAAATTTGAGGAGGTATATGATAACCCACAAGTATAGGAGATCGCAACAGTTTTCGAGGGTAGAGTATTCAACCCAAATTTAAAGATTCGACACAAGGAGAGCCAAAGAATACTTGAGAGTATTAGCAGTTGAGTTGTCAATTCAACCACACCTGGAGATTAAATATCTACAGTAGAGTGATTAGTAGCACAGTAATATGATAGTTTGATAGCAGTAGTGACAGTAACAGTAGCAGTAACAGTAGTAGCAGTAGTTTTGTAGCGGTTGGAACAGCAGCAACAACAGTAGTAACTTAGCAAGAACAATAAGTGAAAAGCTTGTAGGCACTGGATCGGTAACTCGTTGGATGATATTCGTCATGTAACAGTCATAACCTAGGGCGATACAGAACTAGCTCCAGTTCATCAATGTAATATAGGCATGTATTCCGTAAATAGTCATACGTGCTTATGGAAAGAACTTGCATGACATCTCTTGTCCTACCCTCCCGTGGCAGCGGGGTCCATAAGGAAACTAAGGGATATTAAGGCCTCCTTTTAATAGAGAACCGAAACAAAGCATTAACACATGGTGAATACACGAACTCCTCAAACTACGGTCATCATCGTGAAGTATCCCAAATATTGTCACTATGGGGTTGACGGATCATAACACGTAATAGGTGCATATGACTAGCAAGGTTGGATCAAGAACATGGATATAGAGGTGATAACATAAACGGTTCAGATCTGAAATCATGACACTCGGGCCCTAGTGACAAGCATTAGGCATAGCAAAGTCATAGCAACATCAATCTCAGAACATAATGGATACTAGGGATCAAGCCCTAACAAAACTAACTCGATTACATGATGAATCTCATCCAACTCCTCACCGACCAGCAAGCCTACGAAGGAATTACTCACTCCCGGTGGGGAGCATCATGGAATTGGCGATGGAGAAAGGTTGATGATGACGAAGACCGAAGATTCCCCTCTCCGGAGCCCCAAACGGGCTCTAGATCTGGCCTCCCGATGAAGAACAGGAGGTGGCGGCGGCTCCGTATCGTAAAACACGATGAAACTTTCTCTCTTATTTTTTTCTCCGAAAATAGGAATTTATAGTGGCGGAGATAGGGCAAGTGGGGCCACGAGGTGGGCACAACCCACCAGGGCGCGCCCAGGGGGCCTGGCGCGCCCTGGTGGGTGATGCTCACCCTGGCCCCCCTCTTTGGTGGATGTTGGATCCAATAATTCTTATTTATTCTGAAATAATTCTCCAAAAAGTTTCGTTCCGTTCCGAGAACTTTTATTTCTGCACAAAAACAACACCATGGTAGTTCTGCTGAAAACAACGTCAGTCCGGGTTAGTTCCATTCAAATCATGCAAATTAGAGTCCAAAACAAGGGCAAAAGGGTGAGGAAAAGTAGATACGTTGGAGACGTATCAACTCCCCCAAGCTTAAACCTTTGCTTGTCCTCAAGCAATTCAGCTGACAAACTGAAAGTGATAAAGAAAAACTTTTATGAACTCTTTTGTTCTTGTTTACATATATATGCTTAAGTAGTACCCAAGTTTTCAGCAAAGATTATGACTAACCATGTCAACAATAACTCTTAGAAATTATATTTACTCATATCAATAACATAAGCAACTAGCGAGCAATAATAATATATCTCAAGCGTCAACATTTTGTCAAAACAATCATGATACAATATGACAATAGTGGTATCTCGCTAGCCCTTTCTGAGACCGCAAAACATAAATGCAGAGCACCTCCAAAGTTCAAGCAGCAACTAACATTGTAATTCATGGTAGAAAAGATCCAGTCATGCTGCACCCAACATCAACTATACACAATGCATGAGGATGACAATAGTGCTCTTAGGTCTGGCGCTTATGTGAAAAGATGGTGACTCAACATAAAAGTAAATAGATAGTCCCTTCGCAGAGGGAAGCATGGATTTGCAGCGGTGCCAGAGCTCAAAGTTTAAAACAGAGATAGATATAATTTTGGGAGGTACACCCTTCCTGTCAATGTCACGACCAAGAGTTATCAATATCTTCCATGCTAAACAAATTAGCGGCGGTTCCCAAGCGATAAAAGTAAAGGTTTACTCCCCCTCCACCAACAATCACACTCCACGGCTAGCCGCATCCACGGGTACCGTCCAAACCAACAACATTCCTGGGGGAGTTTTGTTTAATTATTTTTGATTTTTGATTTCGGGATTGGGAATCCCTATTACTACCCCTCTCGTGTAAGGACAAGTGAATAAACACTCATCATGAGAATAACCCGCTTAGCATGGAAGATACTGACCGCCCCCTGTCGCTCCATGAGCGGTCCAGGCACACAAAACATATGTTCATTTGAATTTTAGAGGTGGCACATGCAAATTTACTTTGGAACGGCAGGGTAATACCGCATATAGGTAGATATAGTGGACTCATCTGGCATAACTTGGTTTAAGGGTTTTGATGCACAAGCAGTATTCCCGCTTAGTACAGGCGAAGGCTAGCAAGTAGATTGAGAAGCGGCCAGCTAGAGAGCGAAAACGGTCATGAACATGCATTACATATAATCAACATTGAATACTAGCATGAGTAGGATATGGACACCATGAACATAAATATCATGAAGGCTATGTTGGTTTTGATTCAACTACATGCGTGAACATGTGCCAAGTCAAGCCACTTGAAACATTCAGAGGAGGATACCATATCATCATACCGCATCACAACCATTTTAATGCATGTTGACACCCAAGATAAATCATTATCCACTCCTAGCTACTTAAGCATGGCATGAACAACTATAATCTCTAATGGTCATTGCAAACATGTTTGATCATAATGAGCTGAATCAAGGGATACTAGGTTAAACATATTTACAAAAATAAAAACAAGTTGAGTTCATACCCGCCTTCCTCTGCCACAGTCAATTCATCAAATGTCGTCATTATTGCCTTTCACTTGCACGACTGAATGATAAAAAAAATAGTGCAAGAATGACGTGGACTAAGCTGGAATCTGCAAAAAAATTATTCAAGAGGAGAAGACAAAGTAACATGGGTTCTTTGTTAGATAAACGATAATGCCGATGAGAACCACTCAACAATTTCATCGTGGTCTTCTCCTAGGTATGACTCGAGTAAAAAGAAAAGAAATTCAGAGAAACACACTGAAATATTTTTGGAGTTTTTGTTTTTTCTTGAAGAAAGCAAATTAAAGAAGAAAAACAAAAACGAGAAAAACTATTTACACGGGAAAGCTCCCAACAAGTAAAAGAAGAAGCGAGAAATCTTTTTGGGTTTTCTTTTGATGCAACAATTAAACTAAGCTAGAAAGAAAAACTAAAAAGAAGTAGGAAATATTTTTGGGTTTTCTCAAAGTTTTTCAAACACGCAAAAAGAAAGCGAGAAAAAAAATCTAGCATGGATATTACAATGAAAAAGTGTGAACACCGACAACTGGAATGAAATGTGTGAACATGAATGTAATGTCGGTGGAAATACGTACTCCCCCAAGCTTAGGCTTTTGGCCTAGCTTGGTAATCACCATCCGTAGTAGCCGTCCGGTCCCAAGTCGTAGTGAGGCGAAGGCGGCACCTGAGCATCCCACCCCTGGGGCTCCTCCTCCGCAGCTGCTAGGTTGTTCCGGTAAGCTATAATGTCATCTGGCATAATCCTGTATCCGTTCCTGGCAATAGGGTCAAACAAAGCAGGTGCAGGCAACGGAATAATATCACGTGTTTCCTTGCTAAATACTAGGTTATAATGAATATCACGTGGAAAGTCAGTTACATCAATGAATTGGTGAGCCTGCAGTGACTTATGATCAAGGTAAACTCGAGATAAGAGATAATCATGTGGGCGAAATGGGACTCTAAAGTGGTTCGCTAAGCGAGTAGCATAAATACCACCATGTATCTTTCCCTTAGTTTTGTTAAGATGCAAGCGTCGAGCAATAATAGCCCCCATACTAAAGGTGTGATCGTCATAAAGTGCACGACGTAAAATAGCAAGGTCAGGAGCACTGAGTGCGCCGACCTTTTCCCTAGCGGTTAAACACTTAGTGATGACTAAAGCGAAATAATGTACTGAGGGAAACTGCAAGCTAGTAGCAGTGGCGCTCGACACGCCTCTATCCTCACCCACGGTTAACGTGAGGAGAAAATCCTCAAACTCAGATGGCCTAGGTTCTCTCAAGTCCCCATCAGAAGGGATCAAGCATATGTTACAGAAGTCAGTTAGCGACATTTTGTAAGTTTCAGCATAAAGATTAAACTGCACTTCAGGAGGGTTGTTTCTCCCTAGATAAGTAAAACTTTGCACGAAGGAATTTGTAAGGATGTGATATTGGTCACACTTATCTGCAAGGAACTCGGTTAACCCAGCGTTTGCAACAAACTGAGCGAACTCTTGACGGATCCCGGCCTCCTCCATGAAGGCATCATGCGGCCATTCACACGGCCGCACCTCCACCTTTCTTGGAGTGTGAAGATCATTGTCTGATGATCCCCCAATGACTCCCTTGGCATTTTTCTTGGAGGAGAACTTCCTAAAGATTTGCATTTTATTCCTATAAAAATTCTGAAAAATTTTAGTGCACCAAAAGTTTTGTCAACAAAACTTTGTAAGATTGTTAGAAACTACTCCTAAGCATGCATAGAGGCCATATTGAGCATTCAAACTACTTAGAACTCTAAGAATTCAACATGCAAGCCCATCTACAGCAGCACCAAGAGTAGCTAATTACTCTAAAAATAACCCACTAAAACAAAAACTAATTGGAGCAATGGAGGAGTCACATACCAAGTAGCAATCCCTCCAAACAGTTTCAGAAACGGAGCTTCGAGCAAAGAGATCGAAATCCACGGGTTTGTGAGCAAGAACACGAAAATGGTGGCTGTGGTGATTTTTTGCTGGAGGTAGGTGATGATGTGGGCTAAAGAGATAAGTGAGGGGGGCCCACGTGGGGGCCACAACCCACCAGGGCGCGCCTGGTGGTGCTGGCGTGCCCTGGTGTCTTGTGGGCACCAGGTGCACCCCCCTCTGGTGTTATTTGCACCAAAAATTCATAAATATTCGGAAAAAATCGTGTTAAATTTTCGGGGCATTCTGAGAATTTTTATTTTTGGGTCATTTTTTATTGCACGGAGAAAGCAGAAAATAGGATAATCATGGCATTTTATTTTATTTGACTAACTAAAACAGAAAATAAAAGGTGGGAGAAGAAAGTTGTGCTTACTAGATTCATCGACTTCATACCTCTTAAAAATGATTCATTAATAAGGTTGATCAAGTCTTATTAACAACCACTTCTGATTAGCATGAAACCGAAGAACTTTCGTAGAACACTAAGTTACCTCAATGGGGATGTGCATATCCCCAACAATAAGTATATCATATTTATTTTTGGCAGTAGGTAGAGGTAATTGAAAACTTCCAATAGTGATGGTCGGAGATTCTTCAATAACATTTATACCATTCACTTGGAATTGTTTCTTCGGAAAGTGCACCGTGTGCTCATTACCATTAATATGAAAAGTGACTTTGCTTTTATTGAAATCAATAACAGCCCCTGCAGTATTCAAAAAGGGTCTACCAAGGATAATCGACATGTTATCGTCCTCGGGCATCTCAAGAATAACAAAGTCCGTTAAGATAGTAGCATTTGCAACAACAACGGGCACATCCTCACAAATACCAATAGGTATGGCTGTTGACTTGTCAGCCATTTGCAATGATATCTCAGTAGGTGTGAGTTTATTCAAATCAAGTCTTTTATATAAGGATAAAGGCATAACAATAACACCGGCTCCCAAATCACACAAGACAGTTTTGACATAGTTTCTTTTGATGGAGCAAGGTATAGTTGGTATTCTAGGATCTCCAAGTTTTTTAGGTACTCCATCCTTAAAAGAATAATTAGCAAGCATGGTGGAGATTTCAGCTTCAGGTATTTTTCTTTTATTTGTGATGATGTCTTTCATATACTTTGCATAAGGGGCCATCTTCAAAATATCAGTTAAGCGGGTACGCAAAAAGACTGGCCTAATCATTTCAGCAAAGCGCTCAAATTCTTCATCATCCTTTTTCTTAGATGGCTTAGGTGGAAATGGCATGGGTTTCTGAACCCATGGCTCTCTTTCGTTACCATGTTTCCTAGCCACAAAGTCTTTTTTATCATACCATTTATTCTTAGGTTGTGGGTTATCAAGATCAGGAGCAGGCTCTATTTCAACATCATTATCTGGTTCTTTATCATTACTAGGTTGAGAATCATCGTGAACATCATCATTATCATTTTCATTATCACTAGGTGAATGTTCACTACCAGATTGAGTTTCAGCATCGGAAATAGAGACATCATTACTATCAGGAGGTTTTTGTGTCTCAGGTTCACTAGAGGTATGCAAAGCCCTATCATTTTTCTTTTTCTTTTTCTTCTTAGAAGGACTAGGTGCATCGGTATTAATTCTCTGAGAATCTTGTTCAATTCTTTTAGGATGACCCTCAGGATAAAGTGGTTCTTGGGTCATTCTACCTCCTCTAGTTACTACCCTAGCAGCAAAATCATGCATATTATTATTCATTTCATCAAGCAATTCTTTTTGAGACTTAGCAACTTGTCCTAATTGAGTTTGAACCATGGAGGCATGCTGTCCTACACCTCTAACATCGTTACTGATTCTAAATAGCAAGTCACTCAAGCGAGCAATCATATCAGAATTGTATTTCAATTGTTTCAGAACATGAGCATTGAAATGATCTTGCTTCATAATATAGTTGTCAAACTCATATAAGCATTGACTAGGATGTTTATTGTGAGGGATGTCACTTTCATTAAACTTTAATAAAGAATTTACCTCTACCACCTGTGGAGGTGGTGATGTGTCCAGGCCATGTATTTCTTCAACAAGTGGCAAATTCTTAACATCCTCGGCTTTAATACCTTTTTCCTTCATGGATTTCTTTGCCTCTTGCATATCTTCAGGACTGAGAAATAAGATACCCCTCTTCTTCGGAGTGGGTTTAGGCGGTGGTTCAGGGAGAGTCCAATCATCATAATTCTTTAATATTTTTCAGAGAAGTAGTAAATCATATCCTGGGGACTACGCACACAACCAGGAGCAAGAGTATTGTACCATGTCTTAGCATCATCCTTTAATGAGAACGGAAATAACTTAAGGATGTAATAGTAGCGAATCTTCTCATCATGAGCAAAGAGGGTGGCTATATCATTCAGCTTAGTAAGGTGTGCCACTGCAGTTTTAGTTTCATAGCCATGGAAAGGATCAGATTCAACTAAAGTAATCAACTCTGGGTCAATAGAGAATTCATAATCCTTATCGGTAACAAAGATAGGTGAAGTAGCAAACTTAGGATCACATTTCATTCTAGCATTCAAAGTCTTTTCCTTATACTTGCATAGCAATTTCTTAAGATCGTCTCTATCCTTGCAAGAAAGAATCTCTCTAGTTATCTCCTCGTCCATAACATAACCTTCAGGTATCTTAGGCATTTAAAACTTAGGAGAGCTAGGACTAATAGGTGTTTCATAATCATCATCAGTTTCAGCAATCTCATTAGTTTCGTCGGTTTCATTTTCTTTAGCTCTAACAATTTGTTTATCAAGAAATTCTCCTAGTGGCACATTATCATCAAGCATGGTACTAGCATCATCAATAGCATAATTCATAGCAGAGGTAGCATCCTCAATAACTTGCGACATATCAGGATTACTAGCATGTGGTGGTGTTGCAAGCTTACTCATAACAGAAGGTGAATCAAGTGCATAGCTAGATGGCAGTTCCTTACCTCCCCTCATAGTAGAGGGAAAAATCTTAGTCTTTTGATCCTTCAGATTCTTCATAGTGATAAATTGATATAAATCCCAAGTGACTCAACAAATATTGCTATGCTCCCCGGCAACGGCGCCAGAAAAAGGTCTTGATAACCCACAAGTATAGGGGATCGCAACAGTTTTTGAGGGTAGAGTATTCAACCCAAATTTATAGATTCGACACAAGGAGAGCCAAAGAATACTTGAGAGTATTAGCAGTTGAGTTGTCAATTCAACCACACCTGGAGATTAAATATCTGCAGCAGAGTGATCAGTAGCACAGTAATATGATAGTTTAATAGCAGTAGTGACAGTAACAGTAGCAGTAACAGTAGTAGCAGTAGTTTTGTAGCGGTTGGAACAACAGTAGTAACTTAGCAAGAATAATAAGTGAAAAGCTCGTAGGCACTGGATCAGTAACTCGTTGGATGATATTCGTCATGTAACAGTCATAACCTAGGGTGATACAGAACTAGCTCCAGTTCATCAATGTAATGTAGGCATGTATTCCGTAAATAGTCATACGTGCTTTTGGAAAAGAACTTGCATGACATCTTTTGTCCTACCCTCCCGTGGCAGCGGGGTCCATAAGGAAACTAAGGGATATTAAGGCCTCCTTTTAATAGAGAACCGGAACAAAGCATTAACACATGGTGAATACATGAACTCCTCAAACTACGGTCATCACCGCGAAGTATCCCAAATATTGTCACTATGGGGTTGACGGATCATAACACGTAATACGTGCATATGACTAGGCAAGATCGGATCAAGAACATGGATATAGAGATGATAACATAAACGGTTCAGATCTGAAATCATGGCACTCCGGCCCTAGTGACAAGCATTAGGCATAGCAAAGTCATAGCAACATCAATCTCAGAACATAATGGATACTAGGGATCAAGCCCTAACAAAACTAACTCGATTACATAATGAATCTCATCCAACTCCTCACCGACCAGCAAGCCTACGAAAGAATTACTCACTCCCGGTGAGGAGCATCATGGAATTAGTGATGGAGAAAGGTTGATGATGACGAAGACCGAAGATTCCCCTCTCCGGAGCCCCAAACGGGCTCCAGATCTGGCCTCCCGATGAAGAACAGGAGGTGGCGGCGGCTCCGTATCGTAAAACGTGATGAAACTTTCTCTCTTATTTTTTCTCCGAAAATAGGAATTTATAGTGGCGGAGATAGGGCAAGTGGGGCCATGAGGTGGGCACAACCCACCAGGGCACGCCCAGGGGGCCTGGTGCGCCCTGGTGGGTGATGCTCACCCTGGCCCCCCTCTTCAGTGGATGTTATCTCCAATAATTCTTATTTATTCTGAAATAATTCTCCAAAAAGTTTCGTTCCGTTCCGAGAACTTTTATTTCTGCACAAAAACAACACCATGGTAGTTCTGCTGAAAACAACGTCAGTCCGGGTTAGTTCCAATCAAATCATGCAAATTAGAGTCCAAAACAAGGGCAAAAGGGTGACGGAAAGTAGATACATTGGAGACGTATCAGTATATATGGATAATGTTGTGATAGACACTATTCATATACCGGACCATCACCTATGGAGTTTCATGGCTCGGAGAGCGAAAATCGCCATGTTTTCAAGGGGAACCCATGTTTCCTTGGTCCTTTCAGCTTGATTTATTTTCTACGATCAACATACCCACTAGAATGCACCATGTCCAAATTTCACAATTTTCAGGCTCATTTATCGTATTTGGTCCCTTTTGTGTACTTTCTAGGTCCTTTGTGCTTATAATTCAGGTTAGAACATTCTGTACATGAAAACACGTTCAAAAAGGACTCGAAAATTCGTAATTGTTTCGTTGAATAAGTTTTCATGTATTTTATAGGAAACTAATACAATATTAGAGGATATGTGTGGGAAGAGGCAACCAGAGATGTGTTGTTTATTTGTTTTGTAACTATAGAAAAATGGGAAAACATGCCTGAAGAACATGTTATCTCGTGTGGTGCCCGGGCATGACCTCAATATGATCCGGTAAAAATTTGAGGAGGTATATATGGATAATGTCGTGATAGACACTCTTCATATATCAGACCATCACCTATGGAGTTTCATGTCCCGAAGAGCGAAAATTGCCATGTTTTGAAGGGGAACCCATATTTCCTTGGTCCTTTCAACTAGATTTATTTTGTGCGATCAACATACCCACTAGAATGCACCATGTCCAGATTTCACAATTTTTAGGCTCGTTTATCGTATTTGGTCCCTTTTGTGTACTTTCTAGGTCCTTTGTGCTTATAATTCAGGTTAGAACGTTATGTACATGAAAAGGTGTTCAAAAAGGACTCGAAAATTCATAATTGTGTCGTTGAATAAGTTTTCGTGTATTTTATAGGAAACTAATACAATTTTAAAGGATATGTGTGGGAAGAGGCAACCAGGGGTGTGTCGTTTATTTATTTTGTAAGTCTAGAAAAATGGAAAACATGCTTGAAGAACATGTTATCTCGTGTGGTGCCCGGGCATGATCTCAATATGATTCGGTAAAAATTTGAGGAGGTATGGATAATGTCTTGATAGACACTCTTCATAAACCGGACCATCACCTATGGAGTTTCATGGTTCGGGGAGCGAAAATCGCCATGTTTTCAAGGGGAACCCATATTTCCTTGGTCCTTTCAACTTGATTTATTTTCTACGATCAACATACTCACTAGAATGCACCATATCAAAATTTCACAATTTGCAGGCTCGTTTATCATATTTAGTCCTTTTTTGTGTATTTTCTAGGCCTTTTGTGTTTATAATACATCTTTAATGACAAACGTTTTCTTACAACAAACTGTTTGCAAACCGTCCGATGGCACGAGAGAGAGAAGACTTGAATTTTTTCCGACGCGGGATCACCAATTTTCTCTTTTCTCGCACACGGGTATTTGATGCGCTTTGTCCACGTTGCGTGTCCCCCCCATAAGGTTCGAGTTTGGCCGCCAAATTTTCAATAGGCGCGCGATTTCAATAGTTATTTCTCCCACCCCATACCCACCCATCACATTTCCCCCCTATCCCCACCGCCCCCCCTCTCCCCCCGCTCTAAATGCAGCCCAAAACGCCGCCGCCGCCGCAACCAAATCTACGTTCTGCACCAGTCTCGCTCGTCGATCTAGTGAGGTAACCTTCGATCTCCATCACCGCCCCGGCCCGATAGCTCAGATGGAGCATGCGAACCACCGTCACGCCTCCACATCCCCACCCCCTATCGCCGAGCATCCCCACGTAAGCCCAACCACATATCACGCGGAGGTCGAGGAGCTGGTCATGGCGGTCGATGACGTGGTGAACGCTATGCGTGTCGACCCGGAGGAACACCTCGTCGCCGACGCCGCCAACTTGGTGCGGGCTCTGGCCTTGATAAAATCCCCAAGCAATGACCCCCCGGGACTTACCAAGTATGAACTGTCCAGTTCATTTTTACGAATACCAGTATAGAAATGTTTAACCATGTCAATTTCAGTATCAATGGTACACGTTTAAATTGCCATGTTAGGTTGTCTGTACTCTGTAGTCAACACGTCCGTTGTTCATTTCAGTTATGCGCGGTGTGTTGTTCAAGTATGAACTGTCCAGTTCAATTTTACCAATACCAGTTACAAACTTACAATGTCTATGCTAGGTTGCTGTTAAGCCTGCTGTAGTGAACAGTTATATCCATTATTTACGTTGTCCATTCGGTACTGTGCTACTCTTCGCAAAGAAGATATCACTGGAGATGATGTCCTTCAATTACCATTACATATTTTTGGTGCATGTTAACCCTGTTGTAGTTGACATGCCTTTCCTTGTACTTACGTAGTTTCATAATGCATGACGATGTTGTTTACCGTCGAGGTTAGTCACATCCCAATATCTTATACTCCCTCTGTCCCATAATATAAGACGTTTTTTGACACTACACTAGTGTTAAAAACGTCTTACATTATGAGACGGAGGGAGTAGTATTTTACATCATTTGTTCAGTTGCAGTTTAGCTTCTAACATTTACTTGTTGCTTGTAGGTACATATGTTAGCGGTACTGATCCACGCTGCGACCAGCAGGAACACCTAGCCACCGACTTTGTGCGGGCTCTGGCCGAGTTGAAGTACCCCAGCAACTACCCCTCGGGATTTACCAAGTATGAACTGGCTCGTGATGTTTAACTGTGTCAATTTCTGTTTCACTGGTACAAGTTTTAATGACTATGTTAGGTTGTCTGAACTCTGAAGTTAACACATCCAGTTTAATTTCACCAATACCTGTCCCTTTGTTACCGTGCTACTCCTCGCAATGAAAATATCACCGGAGATATTGTCGTTTAGTTAACATTTGCTATTTTTGGTGGATGTTAACCCTGTTGTATTTAACACGCCTTTCTATGTGCTTATGTAGGGCTACGATGCATGATGTTGTTGTTTACCATCGAGGTTAGTCACCTCCCATTTTGTTATAATATTTTACATCATTTGTGCAATTGCAGCTTATGTTCTAACATTTATTTGTTGCTTGTAGGTACATATATCAGCGGTACTGATTCATGCTTCAACCCCCTTTGCATATGGGGCAATGAGATAAACATGAACAAGCATCAAGTGAGGAAACTAAGAAAAATTGTTAGGCAGAAGAGACATCTGATTGGAATTAAACTCTTTATTTATACTTTATCCAAGACATCAGAGAACTTTAGGATGGTAAGTAATCTGTTGCCTTCTTTTCCAGCCCAGAACAAGTTACTCTATTAGACATGCATACCTGAAAGTTGTCTCTTTTCAGTGGTTTTCGAAGGAATTTACTCAAGATTACCTAGCAAACTACCTGACCGATGTGGAGGCAACGAAGGTTATAGTATATAATTCATGCTACCATGATAACGGTCTAGAAGTCTTCCTGAAGGCGGTGAAGGATGGATGGGCGATCATCACAAGGGGTTGGGCAAAAGTTGTGCGCACCTTTGGCATGGAGGAGGGCACATTATGGGTATTCCGCTTCTTCAACACCATCGACAACCAAAAGCATTTACAATTCTCTCTTCACCTTTACCGCCTCTAGTACTATATATTGAGGTTCATCATATTTAATCTTCTACCGAACTATGTAACCATGGAACATGTACTGAGCTTTTGATTTATGCATTGGCTGTTGAACCATTGTAATTAGGGTATGTATTGATGGATGTGAAATCCACATTTCATAACTAAAAATTTGAAATTTCCAATTCTAATAATAAATTAACGAAAATAAGCTATTAGGTAATAAATTACAGCGCACACAGTTAGAACGATTAAACCGTGTGCGATGGTGTCATATGTCACACACGATTGTTTGAATAATAGTGTGTGTGATTATTAGCTTTACAACACACGGTCGTATATTTTGCGCGTGTGGGATGCGCGCACTGTTACACACGCGTTTGCACGCCGTAACTGTCTGCGCTTGCCGTTAATAGCACAAACGGTTACGAACCTGCGTGCGTGTGTAATGTAGGACGATCAAGAGACGGTTGACATACGTTTCGCGTGTGCGATTCGAATAAGTATCGCACACGAATATATCTGTGCCATCGTCTCGGATGTGTGCTTGAGCACAAACGTAGCATCAAAGTGTGGCGTGTGGGATAGGCTACGACTTCGCATACGTTTACGTTAGGCGAATCGTCAGCAGGCGCTCCCACCATCACAGACAATGTTTCGGTGTCGTGTGGGATGACCCCACCCCTATCGCCCACACATGCAAGGCGACGGTTCGGAACTACGTCGCGGAAAGGGGTTAAAAACCATTTGTATAGCACGTAACGATACCAGTGAGGAGTCGGTCCACTTATCTTGGACGTGATGCCTATATAATGATCATCGCCTTGGATATCGTTATGATTATTTGATCTTGTATCAATTGCCCAACAGTAATTTGTTCACCCACCGTGCGCTATACTCATGAGAGAAGCCACTAGTGAATCCTACGGCCTCGGGTCTACTTTTCCAACATATTGCTTTCCGATCTATCTTTTTGCCTCTTTGTTTTCAGATCTACAAAACCAAAAATACAAAAACATATTGCTGCACTTTTTATTTGCTCCTCTTATTTTGAGTTCTTGAGAGATCTATCTCTCATATCTATCATTACCTAATCTATGTTTTTACCGTAGAGAGATTGACAACCTCTCTTTCGCGTTGGGTTGCAAGTATTTGTTATTTGTGTGCAGGTGCTGCTTATTGGGTGGTGGTGATCCTCCTACTGGTTCGATAACCTTGGTTTCATAACTGAGGGAAATACTTACCGTCGCTGTGCTGCATCATCCCTTCCTCTTTGGGGAAATACCGACGCAGTCTCAAGCCACGTCAGTGGCCGCCACGGCTTCCCTTCCTTTGCTGCTTCCCGCAATTGTGGCTGACGAGTAGGACGACGGTTGTGGCTCCACGCTGGCGATGATGAGGGAGCCTGGCCACGTAGTCTTGTTCTTCTGTGACCCCTTCAATGGCCTGCAAGGAGATCCCCTCCCATCTCCAGGTCATCGGTGATGGCTCTCACCACACTCTGCAGTACGGTAAGGCGCCGCGTGAGTGTGCAGCTTGCCGGCACATTGCATGCAGCTCGCGTCGCATGCGTGTGCAGCTCGCCGGCCCATTGCGTGCAGTTCGCGTGCACGGACGACAGCTAGTGCCGCGCTGTCCACTAATTGCCTTCACATTGATTTTGCTATTTCTGCACTTTGAAAAGCATCATGTGCAGCTATATTATTTTGCATCTCGATGTGCAGTTCGCTGAGGATCTTCATGTGGTTCAGTCGCTCGAGGTGTTGCAGTGCGGTTACTCGGTGGGGGCATTTGCAGCAGCTTCAACCAAAAATGTGTAGTTTGCATTGGCGCATTGATGTGCAATTCACTGGAGCCGACAGTAACTTTGTCTTTTGACCGGTTGTTGTGGTTTAGTTTTGTTTTGTTTGTAGTATTGAAGTGCAGATTTGCTTATGGGAGATGTCCAGTGCTCATTTTGATGTGGGATGGGAGTATACATGTATGTATGTATGATTTCGTTGCAGTTCGGGCAATGCACTCATGCGGTTTCGTGGTGGTGTGCTCGCAGTCCGGTGTGTGGGCACAGGAAGTGCTTTGCGGTTCACTCAATAAAAACACATTGATCAGGACGCATTCATAAAAAAAATGAGAAGAAGAAACAAAAATAATAATAGTGCAGTTTACTAACCTCAACCATGCAAACTTAAAAGAGCGTTTTACAATTAAATGCACTACACTACCCTCGGTAATTCAGTTCTAACGTATTTATAAATTTAGTTCTAACGTATTCATAAAAATAGTAGTTTGAAAACAACAAAAATGTCATTCAGTCCACTTTGATTTGTGTAGCCGTTCACTTTCCCTCTTATGTGCATTGCAATCATCCCATGAGGTACCATGTGTTTCGTGTTTTCATAAAAGAGTTAGAAAAAAGACAAAAGATATCATGAAGTTCACTTGCCCTTCGGATGCAGTGCATTTTTCGGTCTGAAGCAGTACGTTTTTCTATCTGATGCAGTTCCCTCGTCGATTTTGGTGTCGCGAAAAACACAGTGTCCGCATTTCGGTAAAATCAAAACTGCTCTCAAACCGTAAGGAATTTAAGCGAGTGTTCAACATGAAAAAATTGCGCCTCGTCGATATGTTTCTAACGCCGTATCATTTGCATCGTTTTGACAAGCGGTTTGAATTTTTTTACGAAAATACGCTCGCTGCCACTCGTAGGCAGCGACACCGTTTTCAAAATTCCTTTAAAACCGTGAGGAATCTCAACAAATGATCAACATATGAAAGTTGCACCTATTCCATAGCTTTCCAACGTCGTATCATACGTCTCGTTCCGACAAACAGTTAGAAAATTACAAGGAAAACCGTACCAAAAAAATCAATTTTTTTGTAAAACAGAATTCCGCGTTTGAGTAAATTTGAAATTACTCTCAAACCGTAAGGAATTAGAGAATGTAATCTACATGAAAAAGTTGCGTCTTGGTGATATCTTTCCAACGCCGTATCGTTTGCTTCATTCCAACAAGCGGTTTAGAAAAAAAGGCGAAAATATGCTTGTTGTCTCTCGACAGACGCCCACCGTTTTCGAAACTGCTCTTAAACTGTGAGGAATCTCTAAAAGTTTTCAACATTGCGACGTTGCGTATTTTCCTTAGCTATCCAACGGTATATTATACGCCTCGTTCCGATAAACGATTTAGAAACTGGAACGAAAACGGTGCCGAAAAAACGCGAACAATTTTTTCTGTTGACATTGCAGTGCTCGTTTGATACGGTTGCAATGCACTCGCGTTAACCGTGCAGTTCGGAAGTGTTGTCAGAATAGTTATTCTGCACCCAATGTTATAATATATATATGCGCATAGTTCAACATTAGTTGTATCTCACATATATATTCACAATCTTCTTGTATACGAGGCTACCTTGTCGACTTCTTTTTTACCGGCGAATCACTCTACTTTTATTCCTTTATTTTTTTTCTCTCAACGGAAAAAGTTTCTCTGATATGTGAATGGATATTCGACAACCATAATAAAAATATCAAGAGCTTAAAACTCTTTATTCAAAGAATTTAAGAATGTATCCATGATGTATTTGACATTGATTACCTTTTATAAATGTTGTCTTGTGTTATCAAACATCAATTCATTTTCATATATTTGGTCTTTAAAGATTGATTAGATATCACTGTGATTGATTTCTTTCCATAACGACATTATTAAATTTGACAGATAAAAACCGGATTAAGTAGATCACTGGGCTAAAACCAGCTTAAATAAATTGGTGGGATAGAAAAAAAACAGCGGGGGGAGATTTAACCGGAATGGAGGTGACGCTACATACTCACCATGGCGTACATGTTTGATTCTTTTTTGAACACAATACAGACGCAAGTTCATATATCGCGCATACACTCACCCCTATGGATTGCACACACGCACACCCTACCCCTATGAGTATCTCCGAGAGACTGAGCCGACATATCATCTTGAGATTTACAAAGTCACTGTAGGCGTCTCATCATTGACGAAAACGTCTCCTCCCACTGAACACACATCACCGGAAATCCTAAAATAAATCCAGGAATAATGCGAATACCAGGACTTGACCCCTGATGGGCTGGGGATACCACTGTCCCTCTAAGAGCATCTACAGCCGGACCTAGCAAATCTGACCCCTTAAACGCCCGCGGACGCGCCCGGTCAGTGACCGGGCATGTCCGTTTTGAGCCCCTATAATTTGGTCCGCGCAGCCACACTTCTCATTTTTATTCTCATATGTCCGGTCACTTGCACGTGATTGGTGGACAAGAAGAGAGAGAAAAAAAATAATGAATAAGAAAAGAGAAAAGGTGGTCCGGAGTGGGGTCGCGTCCTATGTGGCGGACTGACCGGGCGCGTCCGCGAGCCCTCATATCGTCCCCATATTTGAGATGGATATGAGGGGTGCCGGTCAGTCCGGGCGTTTGAGACGGATATGAGGGGTCCGGTTGGGTCGCATTTTTGTGACCGGTCAGTGACCGGGAGGGTGTTCCGGACGTTTGAGGAGCATATAGGGGGTCCGACTGTAGATGCTCTAACCATCCAACCACTGATTGGTTCGCTCATACATGTTTGATTCCCATAATACGCCGAGCAAAAATCAACCTATTAGTCATTAAAAAAATGAAACAATAAAATAGAAAACAAAAACAAAATATTGAAAAATAAAGAAAAATAAAACGCGCGCACGCGTTAAATGGGCAGACCAACTTTGATTATGGGATGGAGGGAGTAGTATTTTGTGCGAATAATTTTGGAAATTCTACCCATGATATCAATGGGAAATGGCAAGCTTTCGTCCAGAAAACAGGGCATCGTCGAAAGTTTATATAGATCTACCAAAGTATAAAGTATAGTTTGTATCGACAGTCTTAAAATTTATCCCAGTGATGGGCTAATTGGACCGAACCAAACACTTGTTCCTCTTTGGCTACTATACGCTAAAAAGAATAGAATTTGCCAAGGAGAGCGGAGCCGCCAACCAGGCCGAAGGGGTCTCCCTCAAAAAAAAAAAAAAAAAAAAAAAAAAAAAGAACTAAAGGGGTCGAAGAGCCGACGAGGGGGAAGCGTCAGGAAATCAATTCACCAACGACCTAGCGCATCTACCGTCAAGGGGAGAGCCTTCCCACCCCACCCCCCATGGCGGCGACCGCGGAGCTCGTCTGATCCAAATCGTGCTTGTGAGTCCTCGATACCCTTTTTTGCTTGCGGGATGCTTTCTCCCCCGATTTCCTTCTTGGCCGCTCTCCTCCATCTCTAATGGCGGCTAGGGTTTGTAGTTACTTGTCGTGGTTGAGGACTTGAGGTACCGAGTACTTGCTGTAATGGCGCCGGAGGGAGTCTAGGGTTTGTATTTTCTTGCTGTAATTAAGGGATTGAAGCGCCGGAGGGACGGCGCACGCTAGTGTTCGTTGGATTTGACAGTAATCTGCACTTTTGGTATACATGAGAGAATTAGTTTTTGACCGCGGGTTCACTTTGGGTAACTGGAGATTGATAACTTTTGAAGCCTGGAGAAGCGAGTATTTAATTTCGGAGCAGAAATTTTGAGATTCTATCAGTAACCTTGAAAGCGAGATATAAATGCATAAATGTTACCTTCTTTCTTTGCCCATAAAATTATTTAAATGTCAGTTTCTATCCAGCTATCATTAATTGAAATGTGTGTTTGCAGAAGGGTTTGGTAGTTCAGCTGCTTCAGCATTGGGTGCTCACTATGGTTACTGAAGAACCCAAATCAAAGAAGCGAATAAATGAGGGATGCATCATAAACCGCCTCCCGGGAGACCTCATTGAGCGGATATTTTTGAGGCTTCCAGTGAACACTCTGTTGACGTGTGTCGGAGTCTGCAAGCACTGGTGCAACTTCATCTGGGATCCACAGTTTGTTGCATTGCATCTCCAGTGTGCGCCAAGTTATGCCCTTCTGTTCTTCCCGCGAGGTTTGGTTTCAGGCGAGCCCTACCCTAGTGATGCTGTCCTAATTGATGAAGCCTGGTCGCTATCGACATATGCAGTGCCAGTGATTGGGCCTGATGATTTCCTTTTTGGTTCATGCAATGGCCTTCTTGGCTTATACACACAGACATCAACACTCAAGATAGCTAACCTTGCAACCGGTGAATGTCTACATCTTGAGAAACCTGCCAAGAATGTGAAAGGTGATCATTTCTGTTTCTACAGCTTTGGATTTCATCCAGTGACAAAAGAATACAAGATTACACACTTCCTCGGTGATTGCGTTAATGGTCGCCTCCACAATACGGATAGGTTCAACATCATCCAAGTTTACACACTCGGTGATGAGAAATGGAAAGATATCCAAACTCCAAAAGCTCTTAGCTTGATCAGTGTGAGAAACTCTGGAGTTGTCAATGTTGATGGCAAAATGTATTGGTTAACTGAAGACATGTTAGCTAGCTGGCAGCATGCAGTTATGTCCTTTGATCTATCGGAAGAAAGTTTTGCAATGATACAACTGCCTGCAGCATATGAAGATCATGATTATTATGGGCCTCGTAAGTTCTGGATCAGAGATATAGATGGGAAGATATGCATAGTAACTGCTCAAACCAGTCATTATGATGCCAGAACTGTTGTTGGTGAGCTGCAAATCTGGACACTTGACAACACGGTAGAGCAACAAAGGTGGAGCCGGAAGTACAACATTAAGAACCCACCTAATTACATTCTGGGTCCACATTTTGTTCACAGGGATAGGATCCTCACTCAACTTGGTAGCAGTGATGTATATTCGTACGAGTTGCTTAGTGAGAACTTCGAGGTTGATTCGAGCAAGATGGTGAAGCTGTTAGATTTCAGTCCCCACGGGCAGATCTTGCAATCCCACAACTGTGTGAAGTCACTTGTACGTTTAGAAGTATTCAGTAAGGCTGGCATCGTGCGCCGGCCAAAACAGCGGGATGGCTGGGGACTGAAAAAGTGGGAATCTTGGGAGCAGAATCTTGCCAAGACGGAAACAATGTGGTCCAAACTTTATCAAAATGAGAATAAGGAAATTGTATGTTGGCTGAAATCTAAGTTACGTCAAAGAACCTTTATTATTCTGGAAGAAGTAACAAATTGTTGAATTACCATTTTGTAGGCATGCACACAATCTTTTCACACTCAACTTAATCATCTACTGCCTCATATCTTGGATGATGTGATGCGACAGAAGATATGCATGAAAAACAATCAAATATGTGCAGCCTTTGCAGATCAGGTAATTCCTTATCGAGATGGAAAGTTGACATACCTTCTCTTTTCATATTTTTAGCTTGAATAGATTATCATCTGAAGAGCAAAAGCATTGTGTGCACCCTAATATTTGTAACAATTGTCTTGCATGAGACTCCAGCAACCAAGGTCCCTCCGGCGGCTTAACTGGGTGGAGCAAAAGCGGGACGAGGAAACATTATTTGCTCGTATGGATAAGCTTATCGACGTTACCATGGTATAGTGTGCCTACATTCACTAGCCAGATCACTTAGAAGTAAAACTGTTCCTTGAAACAGACTTAGCTCATAAAGTTGACTTGACTACAGGCTATAACTCAGACGATTGAAAGCGTCCGTGATATGATCAGAAGTGTTAAACAGGATCTCGTTGTAATGTTTTTTCCCTTTCCGCTCTTGCTTGCTAGTTTTTGTTACCTGTGTCAATTCTAGTTTCCTCTACCATATTTAAATAAGCAAATTAGCTTATCTTGGAATGTAAGGATACGAATTGTACTATCTGCATATATGAATGGTTTCCACTATGTTACAATTGTGTGCATTTACATATTTGAATCTATGCACATCTGTGTACCTAGTTTTTTTTTTTTTGCTAACAGTGGTATTTTATTTGTGTTAGTTGCCCAACTAGTTACTGGGTTAACAGTGTTTCCTTTTCTAACGGGGATCACTCTTGCTTAATGTTTCAGAAGTGTATTTCAACTTCGAAAGCTGGCATTGCTTCACAGAATCACAGTGACGACGACGGTGATACGGACTTGGGACTTTAGAGCTTATCGTGACATTCTTCTTGGCTCGCTCAGGCTGAGCCTGTTGTTCGACTCTTGCGTCTTGTTTAGCCTCGAATGATTTGTTAGCGTTTCCGGTAAACCGGTGACTTGTGCTTCAACATCTATGCGATGTTATGTTTGAGCATCCCGACTAACTATTGCCACTGTGAACATCTATTTAAGTTTTAGAGGACATTTTGCCGTGCAAATCCTCGTTTGTGGATTATATACAATCTTCCCCATGGTTAGGAAGCACACATTCCAAGCAGATTCTGGTTACAAAAGAGAGCAAGTTCAGAGCTTGTGAATCCTGAACCGACAAACTGTCACCTTGGCATTCAAGTACCAAATTTCAAGAGCAACAGCAACAACAGAAAAGATGCTTCCTCTCTCCCACGTTATCTTAATGCATCTACAAGGTTGGATGTGTAGACGGGGCGGCCGCGTTGGCCCCTTGCTCCATCAGGTTGCAGCAGCATGATCCTGCACTGGCATCCTTGTCTTCTGAATCTGCGATCACAGTTCTGCACTTGCCTTGGTCATGGGTCCAATAGGTAGGTAGCAAGAAATCATCAGAAGATGGTCCATCAGGCTGGTAACATGGAAACATGGAATATCGTGTAATTCTTGGTGGAATCTTAAGCAACCGGGCACTGCAACATGCTCACTATTTTGCGCAGTATGCCTTGTTCGTTCGGTCGTGGAGTGGATTTTCTAGGTTGTACCCTTGACATCAATCAATAAAGAAAATGGCAAGCTCTGCCGCCTTGCCTCTTTGTCCACAAAATAATGCATCACATAGTCTCGAAACAGGCTTTTGAAAAAAAAAATCTGAATACAGAATTATGTACACAGCAAAAACAAAAAAAAGGGAACATTTCGGATTACATGGTCTACCACCATCGGGCATTGCATTAAGAGCATCTCCAGCCGCGCCCCTAACAGGCCACTTTTTTATCGCCGACTGTTGAAAATCGGCCCAGTCGTGCCCCAGGAGCCCAAATTTCGCCGGTTAGGGCCGAAATTGGCGCCGGCGGACCCAGGCCGAACCCGGGGCGCTGGGGGGGGGGGGGCGCTTGGGGGCGCCGGGGGAAAGGTTTTTGGCGCGAAAACGGGTGGGCCCGCCGTGTCAGCGACCGGGTGCTTCGTCGTCCTCATCGCCTCGGTTTCCCGCGGGAATCAATGCGAAGTGACCACGCGCTGCCGCCGGTCAGCCTTCCATTGATTTCTCACGGGCGACACAGTGAACGCGCGCCAACGCGCGTCCAACCCTCTCCCGCCACGCGGCCACACGGCGTCGCCCGCTCGCCGCTATAAAAGCCGCCCTCCTCGCCGGTGGTTGGGCACTTCTCGCCACAATTTTCCCTCCCAATCTCGCCGCTGACGCCCTTCTCTCCCACTTCCCCGGTGACCTTTTCTTCCCAAAAACGCCATGGCTGAGCGCTTCCCAGGCGACGGCACCGCGGCCAACGGCTTCGGCCGCCGCCACCTACGCGAGGATGAAGCTCGCCTCCTGTACGAGGCAGAGTACCCGGCGCCGCCCGACATGCGGGTGCCGGGCTCTTGGAGGCTCAACGTCGGCGGGGTCCTGGTGCCTCCGCCGCCCGCCGGTGCTGAGCGGCGCGCCGAGATTGCCAGGATCCGGTCCTCGCTGTCGGAGGCGGCGAGGTAGCAGCCGAGGTACGCCCCGGACAGCCACAACCTGTGGACGGCGTACTTCGAGCGCCGCCACGAGGAGCAGCTCGCGTCCACGAACGGCGCTCCGCCCAGCCGCGGGCGCCACAACTCCGAGGGGCGGCGGCGGTGGTGGGGCGTCCCTGGGCGCACGCTCGAAGCCGTCCTCGAGCACATCTAGGGCGGCAACTCGCCGCAGCTTGACTACCCGGCGCAGTGCTTCTCGCGCCGGAGCGGCTCCTCGTGGCAGCCGAGGCGCATGGCCGGGGCGTCGTCGTCGTCGTCCGGCTCCTAGTCCACCTCCTCCGGCGCACGGACGCCCCTCCTCGCCGTGAAAACCAAGCCCGGCGAGACGCCGCTCCGACGCAGTGGGCGCAGTGATGGTGGCGGCATCACCATCAACGAGGGCCGCCGCCGCCGGCCTTCCCCCTCTCCCCGCGGCCTCCTCCGCCTTGTCAGGCCAAAGACGAAGCCGGACGCGGTGGCGACGCCGGTCGCCGTCAAGCAGGAGCACCTCGACATGTCCGCCGCCGACGAGACCGCCCTCAAATGGGCTCGGGACGACTACGTCCGCGAGGAAATGGTGCGTCTGCGCCGCGCCCTCGAGGAGATCGCCGCTCGCCGCCGTGGACGCGAGGAGGGCGGCGTCGTCATCCTCGACGACATCGATGAGGATGCACCCGGGCCATCCAACCCCGAGCTGCATCGCCTCGGCGACCCAGGGCAGGGTTGCAGCAGGGACGGCGACGGCGTGCAGGACGGCGACGACGACGGCGGCGACTACACCGCCTTCTACAGCCTCCTCGGCATGTAGAAGGCGGCGGCGATGGCAGCGGCGAAGTAGCGGCGTAGTTTAGTTTTTTACTATGTTTTTATTTTACTTTTTGTACAAATGTCAACTAAATCGCCTGAACTTTGTCCAAACATGGCCGAAATTTGACTTTTTTTTTTGTTCAAAAAGCGCCGTCAGGGGCGCCACTGGGGGCGCGACTGGGAACCAGACCGCCCCCACGCCGTTTTTTGCGCCGGTTGACCCCCAGACGGCGCTATTTCTGCCCCTGGGGGCACCGAACGGCTGGAGATGCTCTAAGTCCTTGACATACGGAAGTGCATAAGCTAACAACAGAGGCGGGATCTCGAACCTGTAGAAACTGCGAGAACGAAACAAAAGCGTATTTATCTTTTTAAGGTAAAAAAGTTTATTTATCTGAGTGCGCGTGCTTGTTCTTTTGATTTGCTAGCGATCTGCAATTTGGGTACATGAGAGACGCCGATAACACCAAGTTTTTGTAAGGCAAGATTATGCTTTTGGTAACTGATACCTTGTTTTAAGCGTAGAGGCTGAAGAAGCGAGTATACTTTTCTAGTCAAACTTTTGGACGCTGCTACAAAGCAGAAATTGTAAGATGCCATCAGAAACTTCCTTGGCACATTGATTGGTAAATAAACATTTAGAAGCCAGATGAACATTCATATGTTTCATCTTCTTTCTTTGCCCACAAAAAATATTCAAATGTACATTTTTACTTCCTTCATTCCTTTATGTAAGGTGTATTATTTTTGTCACGGTGATCAAGGCACATAATTATACACATCTAGTAATTCTTATATAAGTCAAATTCTACTTAGCATGCTCTGTATCATTAATTGAAATGTGGGTTTGCGGAATGGTTTGCTCTGTATCAAGTGTCGTAAAAAGTTTGTCAACACAGAATTCTATAGATTATACTGAAGTTTTTCTACACTGCCAAAAAGGAACATTTCGGACCACATGGTCTACCAACACCGGGCATTACATTGAGTCATTTGACATACGGAAGTGCATAAGCTAATGGCAGAGGCGAGATCTCGAACCTGTAGAAACTGGGAGAACGAAACAAAAGCGTATTGATCTTTTATTTGTCGAGAGAAAAAGCATGTTTATCTTTTCTTATGTGAAAAGGCGTATCTATCTAAGTGCAACCCAAAATGGCAGTTTGGTAGAGTGTTTCGCTAACTGGGCCAAACCTGGGCCCCCACATTGCTAATACACAGTAACTATATATTTCCTTTTGTTCCTTCCTCCTTGGCCAAATCGCAAAAGCTACCAACGACAATCGAGAAGGGGGGAGAGTGGCAAGAAATCATTTCGTCGCCACCTGAGGGCCTGCGGGAAATCTGCCACCACGTCAAGCGGAGATCCCTCCTCTCATGGCGGCGCCCGCGGGGCTCGCCTGATCCAGACCACGCCCGTGATTGTGAGTCCTCCGGTCCCCTCGATCTCTTCTTTAGCTTGCGGGATTCTCCTCCTCCGACGCCCCTTTTGTTCGCGCCCCTTCCATTTGTAACTGCAAGGGCGGCTAGGGTTTCTAGTTACCTGCCTTAGTTGAGGAATTGAGGCGCCCGAGGGAGAGCGCGCACCCGTGCACGCTTGGATTTGACAATGATCTGCAATTTTTGTAAGTGAAGACGGCGATAACATCAAGTTTTTTTTTACCGCAAGATTATGCTTTTGGTAATTTATAACTTCTTTTTAGCGCAGAGACTGAAGAAGCGGGTATAATTTTTTAGTCAAAATTTTGGATGTTACAAGAGCATCTACAACCACATACCTCTAATTCAACCTCTCAAACGTTCGAGGACGGGCCCGGTCAGTGACCGGTCGTGTCCGTTTTGAGCCCCTGTTTGTCCATCCGCACAACCACAATTCTCATTTTCTTTCTCATATGTCTGGTCACTTGCACGTCATTGGTGGAGACGAAAGAGAGAGAGAAAAAAGAATGAATAGAATAAAAAGAAAAGGTGGTTCGGAATGGGACTGTGTCCTACGTGGCGGACTGATCGGGCGCGTCCGCGATCCCTCATATCCTCCCTACATTTGAGATGGATATGAGGGTTCGCGGACAGCCCGGCGTATAGCGATGATATTAGGGATCCGGTTGGGTCAGTTTTTCCTTCTTTCTTCTGTCCGGTCAATGACCGCTCGCGTCTGCAGACGTTTGAGGAGGATTTGGGGAGTCTGGCTGTAGATGCTCCAACAAAGCAGAAATTTTGAGATGCCATCAGTACCTTCCTTGGCACATTGGTTAGTAAACAAATATTTGGAAGCAAGATAAACCATGGATATGTTTCATTTTCTTTCTTTGCACACAAAAAATATTTAAATGGTCGTTTATGTCTATTAATTATTCAAGTCGAACTCTTTGGAGTATGCCATGTATCATTAATTGAAATGTGTGTTTGGAGAATGAATTTCCCTGCATCATTATTCAAAGTGCCGTAAATATACCCTCCATTCCATAATATGATACATTATGGGACAGGGGGAGTAATTGTCAACACAAAATCCTGAAGTTTAAGTTTCTACACAGCCAAAGAAGAAATATTAAGGACCACATGGTCCATCACCATCGGGCATTGTATTGATCCATTTGACACACAAAAATGCATAGGCTAATAGTGGAGGCGGGATCTCGGACCTGTAGAAATGCTAGAACGGAACAAAAGCATATTTACCTGTTTTTTCCCTTTTTATTTTAGAGAAAAAACGGATTCATCTGAATGCAACGGAGAATGGCACTATGGCAGTTTGGTTGGTTCCTGCCGTCGTACTAGTACTCGTCCGCTAACTTGCACGCAAAAAAAAATAGTGTTTCGTTCTTCCTCTCCATGACGAAATCAGCGAGGCCGCCAACGGTAGCAGAGGAGGGAGGGGGGAAGAGCGGCAGGAAATCATCTCATCACCTGAGGTGCGGCAGGAAATCATCCACTGTATCAAGAGGAGAGCCCTCCTCCCATGGCGGCAACCATGGAGGTCGTTTGATCCTGATCGCGGCCGTGGTTGTGAGTCCTCCAGTCCCCTCTTGCCCGCGCCTCTGCCATTTGTAATTGCAATGGCGGCTAGTGTTCCTACTTCCTAGCTGCTTGCCCTTAGTTGAGGGTTTGGGGCGCCGGATGGAGGACGCGCAGCCGTGCACGCTGGTTACTTGGATTTGACAGTAATCTGTAAATTTTGTACATGGGAGACGATGATAACATCAGAGTTTTTCTTTTCACTGTAAGATTACGCTTTTTTGGTAATTGATAAAATTGTTTTAGCATGGATACTGAAGAAGCGACTATATTTTTCTAGTCAAAATTTTGGACGCTGCAACAGAGCAGAAGTTTTGAGATGCAGCCAGTGCCTTCCTTGGCGCATTGGTTGGTAAACAAATATTTGGAAGCGAGACAAACATGCATATGTTTGTCTTTCTTTCTTTTCCCACAAAAATATTTGAATGTCCGTTTCTGTCTAGTAATTCTTCTAGTCAAACTCATCGCACTATGCCTTGTATCATTTTATTTGCTGGACTGTATCATTAATTGAGATGTGTGTTTGCAGAGTGGCTTGGTAGTTCAGCTGCCTCCAGCATTGCTGCTCACTATGTCTACTGAAGAGCCCGAATCAAAGAAGCAAATAAACGAGGGATGCATCATAAACCTGCTCCCAGGAGACCTAATCGAGCGGATATTTTTGAGGCTTCCAGTGAGCACTCTGTTGAGGTGTGGCCGCGTCTGCAAGCAGTGGCAGAACTACATTCGGGATCCACAGTTTGTCGCATCACACCTCAAGTGTGAGTGTGAGCCCAAGTTTGCTCTTTTGTTCTTTCCGCAAGGTTTGGTTTACGGTGAGCACTACCCTAGTGAGGTTATCCTAATTGACGAAGCTTGGTCACCGTCGACATACGCGGTCCCAGTGATTGGTCCTGATGATTTCCTTTTTGGCTCATGCAATGGCCTGCTTGGATTATACACAAAGACATCAGCGATCAAGATAGCTAACCTTGCAACTGGTGAATGTGAAAGGTGATCACTTCTGTTTCTACAGCTTTGCTTTTCATCCCGTGACAAAAGAATACAAGATTACACACTTCCTTGGCGGTTGCGTTAATGGTCGCCCCCATAACAAAGACTGGTTCAACATCATTCAAGTTTACACGCTTGGTGATGAGAAATGGAAAGATATCCGAACTCCACAAGCTCTTAGCTTGACGAGTGTGAGAAACTCTGGGGTTGTCAACGTTGATGGCAAAATGTATTGGTTAACTGAAGACATGTCAGCTAGTTGGCAGCATGCAGTTATTTCCTTTGATCTCGGGGAAGAAAGTTTTGCAAAGATACAACTGCCGGAAGAACGTGAAGATAATTATTATTTAGGTCCTCGTAAGTTCTGGATCAGAGATATTGATGGGAAAATATGTATAGTAACTGCTCAACCTAGTCGTCATGATCCCAGAGCTCTTCTTGGCGACCTGCAGATCTGGACACTTGGGAACACAGTAGAGCTACAAGGGTGGAGCAAGAAGTACAATATTAAGAACCCACCAAATTACATTCCAGGTCCAAATTTTGTTTACATGGATAGGATTATTTCACAACTTCACATCAGCGTGTGTTCATACGAGTTGTTTAGTGAAAACTTTGAGATTGATTTGAACAAGAAGGTGAAGCTTTTTGATTCCAGACCCCGCTGGTTCTACATCATGCAATCCTACATCTGTGTGAAATCACTTGTATCCTTAGACGTATACAAGAAGGCTGCCATTGTGCGCAGATCGAAACAACAAGTAGGCTGGGAACTGAAGAAGTGGAAAGCATGGGAGGACAAGCGTCGTGAGATAGAGGATATACGGAGCTGGGTCCACAAACATGAGCATGTCTTATTTGTATGTTGGCCAAACTGTTATTAGCCTTAACCCTCGATGAATGTTCCTTATTTTGGAAGTTTTGACAAGCTGTTAACTTGCCACTTTGCAGGGAAAAGCAGAAAAAATGGGTAAAATGTATCAGTATTTGCAGGATAAGACACATGCTGTTGCAGAACGTCTACGCGCAGAACTCAATCAGGTGTTGCGAGACAAGCCGGATAATCCAAGTCAGGTGATTCTCTATGAAATGATAGAATCGATGCTAGCATATTTTTTTTCACATTTTAGTTAAAAACATTCATAATTATCTGACAGCAAAGGCATAACAATATTTTTTCTCAAGAAAATGCAAAACTAGTTGCATCTCGATGCATTGACAAAAAGAATATAGTTACAAAGCCTAAGACTAGGCCAAACAACTGACCAGTCAAGACAAGGCCACAAATAATAACCACCCTACGTACATTACAAGTTTACAACCAACGCCACCAAACTATTTAAATGTGTTGTAACTAGTGCCTTAACAAGTGTTTTGCAACTTTCGAATAGCCAAAGTCCCTCCGGAGGCTTAATTGGGTGGAGCAGAAGCGGGACTATGAGAATTTGATGGCCCATTCAACGAAACTGAAAGAAAGGATTCAGGTACAGTTTGCTTGCACTTATTAGTTTACTAGCAAACACTATTTACTGTTGTTGTTGAAGTATGCCAAATTTGACCAACTTGACCTTCCTATAGGTCATGAAGCAGGCACATGATAACATCTCGAGTATTATTGCAAGTTTAATGTTGAATAAGGTGAACTTTTGCAGGTTTAAACTTTTAAATTATCAATGTTAATTTACTGCAACAACCTGCCAGCTTGTTACTCGTTTATGTTGCGGCTACTTGTCCCATTTGCCATAATATCGAAGCCAATTAACTAATTTTAGAAATAAGCAGCTTAACTGTGTTCTCTATTCATACAAATGAATGACTTACATGTTTTGGAAATAAGTAAACGATGACTTGCCCACTAAAATGTGTCTATTTTCCACACCAAATGTAATATTGTACAACTACTTGTACATTTTACTTTTTGACAATTGTGCAACTCTTTTGAATTAAAGTTGTCTATTGACTTATTGAATTCATTGTGCTCTTAATCTAGTAGCTCACCTATTTTACACCATATGAAAATTAATTTATTAACTATAGCTTAAATACATGTAGTCAAAAAACTTTATGTCACACCTTTTATTTTAAAGAGTATATTCAGCACTCTAAAAAAAGTACGTTCTCTTATTTAATATTGCAAACCCAATATGCATATGTAAGTCTTGTGTAGGAGTTTCCTGGTTCTGTGAATTCCATGTTTTTGCATGTATTTCCAGTTTCATGTTTGCTGGAATATTTTGTATATGCTGACCAATGAGCATAGTCGTGCTAATTGAACATTTGATTATTTTTCTTCGATTGTGCATCAGTAACTATAATAGATCATCATAAGCATGGAGTGAGTGGTCAAGAAGATTATTGTTATCATTTGCTACAGTTTTCACTTTCATTTGTATTGTTTTGGTTTTGACTTCTCATCTTGAAATTTAGTTTAGGCAACATTGTGCCACTTGTTTACTGTTAGAGAAGAACAATGAGGATATATGATAGTATGCCTCATATTCTGTCGGAATTCTAAACGTTTCATGCTGTTAGCACATGGGTTGAAGTTGCGAACACTTTCTTGTATCTGATATCCTTATCTATATTCACTTTTGGCAGGGTAAATCAGCTGCTGGCGCTTCTTCCTCTTCCAGTGCCCGTCTTGACGAGAAGAAGGAAGAAGAGAGCATTTAAAATTGCACCTAGCTATCTAGGGCACTTCTTATTATTGTCTCTATTTCATCCTGAGAGATTCTATAACCTCTACCAAGGAGGCTCTTGTCCCCTTGGATTGGATGTGTGCAACCGTTGTCGGTAGTCGGATTTAGCCTCTTGCTCCATCAGTTGCTTGTTGTCGTTACACTGCCCTTTCAGATTTCTAGTTTACATAAATGTTCAGCGCACAATGCTGTTTGGCAAGAGAGATCTAACGGTATCAGTGGCCTTGCTTTGAACGGGAAATAATGATGTAATTTGCCATGTTTTAAATACTTGAGATTAACTGTCAGACTTCATGTTGGTTGTTTGTGCTGTTGTTGTCTTAGTTCATGCGATGTGCATCTGATGTTGTGGATTAATATCTGCCAAATTGTCTCCAACCAAAAGTATGTTTCCGAATGCAAATTAGGTTGTGCTTGTGCTTCAGTGTCCTCTGAGTGAGTAGAGGGCGAAAACATTATGGAACCCTTCAAGGCTAAAAATGTGCCAACCATGCCACAGAAACCACAAACCTTGAACGAACGTGTATTTTGCAAAACTTTTTATTATTATTTTGAGGCTGAGAATGGCAGTACCTGACTAGGCTTGGTAGGCCGTGTTGGGCCTCCAATCCATGAGTAACAATCATCTGTCTCTTTGTTTCTTTTTTCGCGTTGCACGACGTATTAGAGCATCTGTTGCAGATCCTGCAACCGCGCGCCCCGCAAAACGCGTATAAGGGCTCTCATAAATATTTTTTACAGTGCGGCGAGCGCTCTGGCGGAACAAATCCCGCAAACCCGTCCCGCAAAACTTTTGCAGGACGTGTTTGTGGGGTCTGTTCCACCGGAGCACTCGTCACACCGTAAATTTGTGCATAACTTGAAACAAATTGCACATTTCAACAATGTCGAATTAAATCGTAATATAAATTCAACATAGGGATATATAAATGGTCTAAAAAGTAACTCACAATACAACAATAGTCATCATTACAACAAATGTTCAAATTCAAATAATTATTACAACACCAAATTGTTCAAATCTCACACGAACAAAAATGCATACAAATGGGGATGTATCTCCGACCATAGAGTTGTCACCGATGCTTAATAAAATCAGCTGTTGTTGGTTGTGCGTGTCACGGTTCTTGATCTTCCGGTAGGTCTCAAGAAATGCACTGATCTCATCTGCGTCCCTGGCAGGCTTCACACGGCTACCAACATTGTCATATGTTTCGTCTTCTTTCTTTGCCCACAAAAAATATTCAAATATACATTTCTACTTCCTTCATTCCTTTATGTAAGATGTATTATTTTTGGCACGATGATTAAGGCACATAATTATACACATCTAGTAATTCTTATAAATCAAATTCTACGTAGTATGCTCTGTATCATTAATTGAAATGTGGGTTTGCGGAATGGTTTGCTCTGTATCAAGTATCATAAAAGGGTTGTCAACACAGGATTTTATAGTTCTACACTGAAGTTTCTCTACACTGCCAAAAAAGGAACATTTCGGACCACGTGGTCTACCAACACCGGGCATTACATTGAGCCATTTGACATACGAAAGTGCATAAGCTAACAGCAGAGGCAAGATCTCGAACCTGTAGAAACTGCAAGAACGAAACAAAAGCGTATTTATATTTTATTTGTTGAGAGAAAAAGCATGTTTATCTTTTCGTATGTGAAAAGGCGTATCTTAGGTATCTATCTGAGTGCAACCGAAAATGGCAGTTTGGTAGAGTGTTTCGCTAACTGGGCCAAACCTGGGCCCCCACATTGCTAATGCGCACTAACTATATATCTCCTTTTGTTCCTTCCTCCTTGGCCAAATCGCAAAAGCTACCAACGACAATCGAGAAGGGGGGAGAGTGGCAAGAAATCATTTCGTCGCCACCTGAGGGCCTGCGGGAAATCTGCCACCACGTCAAGCGGAGATCCCTCCTCTCATGGCGGCGCCCGCGGGGCTCGCCTGATCCAGACCTTGCCCGTGATTGTGAGTCCTCCAGTCCCCTCGATCTCTTCTTTAGCTTGCGGGATGTTTCCTCCTCCGACGCCCCTTTTGTTTGCGCCCCTTCCATTTGTAACTGCAAGGGCGGCTAGGGTTTCTAGTTACCTGCCTTAGTTGAGGAATTGAGGCGCCGGAGGGAGAGCGCGCAGCCGTGCACGCTTGGATTTGACAACGATCTGCAATTTTTGTAAGTGAGAGACGAAGATAACATCAAGTTTTTTTTACAGCAAGATTATGCTTTTGGTAATTTATAACTTCTTTTTAGCGCAGAGACTGAAGAAGCGGGTATAATTTTTTAGTCAAAATTTTGGATGTTGCAAGAGCATCTACAACCACATACCTCTAATTCAACCGCTCAAACGTTCGCGGACGGGCCCGGTCAGTGACTGGGCGTGTCCGTTTTGAGCCCTTGTTTGTCCATCCGTACAACCACAATCCTCATTTTCTTTCTCATATGTCTGGTCACTTGCACGTGATTGGTGGAGATGAAGAGAGAGAGAGAAAAGAATGAATAGAATAAAAAGAAAAGGTGGTTCGGGATGGGACGTGTCCTACGTGGTAGACTGACCGGGCGCGTCCGCGATCCCTCATATCCTCCCTACATTTGAGATGGATATGAGGGTTCGCGGACATCCCGGCGTATAGCGATGATATTAGGGATACGGTTGGGTCAGTTTTTTTCTTCTCTCTTCTGTCCGGTCACTGACCGCTCGTGTCTGCGAACGTTTGAGAAGGATTTGGGATGTCTGGCTGTAGATGCTCCAACAAAGCAGAAATTTTGAGATGCCATCAGTACCTTCCTTGGCACATTGGTTAGTAAATAAATATTTGAAAGCGAGATAAACCATGCATATGTTTCATCTTCTTTCTTTGCACACAAAAAATATTTAAATGGTCGTTTATGTCTATTAATTCTTCAAGTCGAACTCTTCGGAGTATGCCATGTATCATTAATTCAAATGTGTGTTTGCAGAATGAATTTCCCTGCATCATTATTCAAAGTGCCGTAAATATTCCCTCCGTTTCATAATATGATACATTATGGGAGAGAGGGAGTAGTTGTCAACACAAAATCCTGAAGTTTAAGTTTTTACACAGCCAAAGAAGAAACATTAGGGACCACATGGTCCATCACCATCGGGCATTGTATTGAGCCATTTGACATACAAAAATGCATAGGCTAATAGTGAAGGCGTGATCTCGGACCTGTAGAAATGCGAGAACGAAACATGGCCCCCCACATGCTAATACACACTACCACACATCTCTTTTGTTTCTTCCTCCACGACGAAATCAGCGAGGCCGCCAACGGTAGCTGAGGAGGGAGGGGGGAGAGCGGCAGGAAATCATCCACCGTATCAAGAGGAGAGCCGTCCTCACATGGCAGTGACCACAGAGGTCGCTTGATCCTGATTGCGGCCGTGAAAGTCCTCCCGTCCCCTCTTGCCCGTGCCTCTTCCATTTGTAATTGCAACGGCGGCTAGGGTTCCTACTTCCTAGATGCTTGCCCTTAGTTGAGGGTTTGGGGCGCCGGATGGAGGGCGCGCGGCCGCGCACGCTGGTTAGTTGGATTTGACAGTAATCTGTAAATTTTGTACATGGCAGACGACGATAACATTAGAGTTTTTCTTTTGACTGTAAGATTATGCTTTTGGTAATTGATAACATTGTTTTAGCATGGAGAATGAAGAAGCGACTATATTTTTCTAGTCAAAATTTTGGACGCTGCAACAGAGCAGAAGTTTTGAGCTTTTGACTGTAAGATTATGCTTTTGGTAATTGATAACATTGTTTTAGCATGGAGAATGAAGAAGCGACTATATTTTTCTAGTCAAAATTTTGGACGCTGCAACAGAGCAGAAGTTTTGAGATGTGGCCAGTGCCTTCCTTGGCGCATTGGTGGGTAAACAAATATTTGGAAGCGAGACAGACATGCATATGTTTCATATTCTTTCTTTGCCCACAAAAATATTTGAATGGCCGTTTCTGTCTAGTAATTCTTCAAGTCAAACTCATCGCACTATGCCTTGTATCATTTTATTTGCAGGACTGTATCATTAATTGAGATGTGCGTTTGCAGAGTGGCTTGGTAGTTCAGCTGCCTCCAGCATTGCGGTCACCATGTCTACTGAAGAGCCCGAATCAAAGAAGCAAATAAACGAGGGGTGCATCATAAACCTCCTCCCAGGAGACCTAATTGAGCGGATATTTTTGAGGCTTCCAGTGAGCACTCTGTTGAGGTGTGGTCGCGTATGCAAGCAGTGGCAGAACTACATCCGGGATCCACAGTTTATCGCATCACACCTCAAGTGTGAGTGTGAGCCCAAGTTTGCTCTTCTGTTCTTTCCGCAAGGTTTGGTTTCCGGTGAGCACTACCCTAGCGATGCTATCCTAATTGACGAAGCTTGGTCACCGTCGACATACGCGGTCCCAGTGATTGGTCCTGATGATTTCCTTTTTGGCTCATGCAATGGCCTGCTTGGATTATACACAAAGACATCAGCGATCAAGATAGCTAACTTTACAACTGGTGAATGTCTGTATCTTGAGAAACCTGCCAAGAATGTGAAAGGTGATCGCTTCTATTTCTACAACTTTGCATTTCATCCCGTGACAAAAGAATACAAGATTACACACTTCCTTGGTGATTGTGTTAATGGTCGCCCCCATAACAAAGACTGGTTCAACATCATTCAAGTTTACACACTTGGTGATGAGAAATGGAAAGATATCCGAACTCCACAAGCTCTTAGCTTGACAAGTGTGAGAAACTCTGGGGTTGTCAACGTTGATGGCAAAATGTATTGGTTAACTGAAGACATGTCAGCTAGTTGGCAACATGCTGTTATTTCCTTTGATCTCAGGGAAGAAAGTTTTGCAAAGATACAACTGCCGGAAGAACGTGAAGATAATTATTATTTAGGTCCTCGTAAGTTCTGGATCAGAGATATTGATGGGAAAATATGTATAGTAACTGCTCAACCTAGTCGTCATGATCCCAGAGCTCTTCTTGGTGACCTGCAGATCTGGACACTTGGGAACACAGTAGAGCTACAAGGGTGGAGCAAGAAGTACAATATTAAGAACCCACCAAATTACATTCCAGGTCCACATTTTGTTCACATGGATAGGATTATTTCACAACTTCACATCAGCGTGTGTTCATACGAGTTGTTTAGTGAAAACTTTGATATTGATTTGAACAAGAAGGTGAAGCTTTTTGATTCCAGACCCCGCTGGTTATACAACATGCAAGCCTACATCTGTGTGAAATCACTTGTATCTTTAGATGTATACAAGAAGGCTGCCATTGTGCGCAGATCGAAACAACAAGTAGGCTGGGAATTGAAGAAGTGGCAGGCATGGGAGGATAAGCGTCGTGAGGTAGAGGATATACGGAGCTGGGTCCACAAACATGAGCATGTCTTATTTGTACGTTGGCCAAAGTGTTATTAGCCTTAACCCTTGATGAATGTTTCTTTTTTTGGAAGTTTTGACAAACTGCTAACTTGCCACTTTGCAGGGAAAAGCAGAAAAAATGGGTAAAATGTATCAGCATTTGCAGGATAAGACACATGTTGTAGCAGGACGTCTACGCGCAGAACTCAATCAAGTGTTGCGAGACAAGCCGGATAATCCAAGTCAGGTGATTCTCTACTGAAATGATAGAATCAATGCTACCACACTTTTCATATTTTAGTTAAAAAGATTCATAATTATCTGACAGCAAAGGCATAACAATATTTTTTCCCAAGAAAACGCAAAGCTTGCATCTCGATGCATTGACAGAAAGAATATAGTTACAAGCCTAAGACTAGGATAAATAACTGACCGCTCAAGACAAGACCACAAATAATAACCACCGTCCACCGTACATACATTACAAGTTTACAACCAACACCACCAAACTATTTAAATGTGTTGTAACTAGTGCCTTAACAAGTGTTTTGCAACTTTCAAATAGCCAAAGTCCCCCCGGAGGCTTAATTGGGTGGAGCAGAAGCGGGACAATGAGAATTTGATGGCCCGTTCAACAAAACTGAAAGAAAGGATTCAGGTACAGTTTGCTTGCATTTATTACTTTACTAGCAAACACTATTTACTGCTGTTGTTGAAGTATGTCAAATCTGACAAACTTGACCTTCCTATAGGTCATGAAGCAGGCACATGATAACATCTCAAGTATTATTGCAAGTTTAATGTTGGATAAGGTGAACTTTTGCAGGTTTAAACTTTTAAATTATCAATGTTAATTTACTGCAACAACCTGCCAGCTTGTTACTCATTTATGTTGCGGCTACTTGTTCCATTTGCCATAATATCGAAGCCAATTAACTTATTTAGAAATAAGCAGCTTAACTGTGTTCTCTATTTATATAAATGAATGACTTACATGTTCTGGAAATAAATAAATGATGATTTGCCCGCTAAAATGTGACTATTTTTCACACCAAACGTAATCTTATACAACTACTTGTACATTCTACTTTTTGACAATTGTGCAACTTTTTTGAATTAAAGTTATCTACTTACTTATTGAATTCACTGTGCTCTTCAATCTAGCAGTTCACCTATTTTACACCATATGGAAATTAATACATTAACTATGGTTTAAATACATGTAGTCAAAAAACTTTATGCCACGCCTTTTATTTTAAAGAGTATGTTTAGCACTCTCAAAAAAGTACATTCTCTTATTTAATATTGCAAACCCAATATGGATATGTAAGTCTTGTCTAGGAGTTTCCTGATTGTGTGAATTCCATGTTTTTGCATGTATTCCAGTTTCATGTTTGCTGGAATACTTTGTACATGCTGAGCAATGACCATAGTCGTGCTTATTGAACATTTGATTATTTTTCTTCGATTGTGCATCAGTAACTATAATAGATCATCATAACTCATAAGCATGGAGTGAGTAGTCAAGAAGATTATTGTTATCATTTACTACAGTTTTCACTTTCATTTGTATTGTTTTGGTTTTGACTTCTAATCTTGAAATTTACTTTAGGTAACATTGTCCCCCTTGTTTACTGTTAGAGAAGAACAATGAGGATATATGATAGTATGCCTCATATTCTGTCGGAATTCTAAATGTTTCATGCAATTATTAGCACATGGGTTGAAGTTGCAAACACTTTCTTGTATTTGGTATCCTTATCCATATTCACTTTTGGCAGGGTAAATCATCTGCTGGCGCTTCTTCTTCTTCCAGTGCCCGTCTTGAGGAGAAGAAGGAAGAAGAGAACATTTAAAATTGCAGTTAGCTATCTGGGGCACTTCTTGTTATTGTCTCTATTTCATCCTGGGAGATTATGCAACCCTACCAAGGAGGCTCTTGTCCCCTTGGATTGGATGTGTGCAACCATTGTTGGTAGTCCGATTTAGCCTCTTGCTTCGTCAGTTGCTTGTTGTCATTACATTTCACTTTCAGATTTCTAGTTTCTATAAATGTTCAGCGCACAATGCCGCTTGGCAAGAGAGATCTAAGGGTAACAGTGGCCTTGCCTTGAACGGGAAATAATGATGTAATTTGCCATGTTTTAAATACTTGAGATTAACTGTCAGACTTCATGCTGGTTGTTTGTGTTGTTGTTGTCTTAGTTCATGCGATGTGCATCTGATGTTGTGGATTAATACCTGCCAAATTGTCTCCAACCAAAAGTATGTTTCTGAATGCAAATTAGGTTGTGCTTGTGATTCAGTGTCTCTGAGTGAGTAGATGGCGAAAACATTATGGAACCCTTGAAGGCTAAAAATGTGCGAACCATGCCACAGAAACCACAAACCTTGAATGAACGTGTATTTTGCAAAACTTTTTTATTTATTTTGGGGCTGAGAATGGCAGTACCTGACTAGGCTTGGTAGGCCGTGTTGGGCCTCCCATCCATGAATAACAATCATCTGTCTCTTTGTTTCTTTTTTCGCGTTGCACGACGTATTAGAGCATCTGCTGCAGATCCCGCAACCGTGTGCCCTGCAAAATGCATATAAGGGCTCTCGTAAATTTTTTTTACAGGTGCGGCGAGCGCTCCGGCGGAACAAATCCCGCAAACCCGTCCCGCAAAACTTTTGCGGGACGTGTTTGCGGGGTCTATTCCGTCGGAGCACTCGTCACACCGTAAATTTGTGCATAACTTGAAACAAATTGCACATTTCAACAATGTCGAATTAAATCATAATATAAATTTAACATAGGGGCATATAAATGGTCTAAAAAGTAACTTGCAATACAACAACAGTCATCATTACAACAAATGTTCAAATTCAAATAATTATTACAACACCAAATTGTTCAAATCTCACACGAACAAAAATGCATACAAATGGGGATGTATCTCCGACCATAGAGCCGCCACTGATGCTCAATAAAATCATGCTGGAGTTGGTTGTGCATGTCACGGTTCTTGATTTTCCGATAGGTCTCAAGAAATGCACTGATCTCATCTGCGTCCCTGGCAGGCTTCACACGGCTACCAACATTGTCATAGTTATACTCCAAGTCCAAATCTCTCTCATCCTCGACGATCATATTGTGTAATATTAAACAAGCAGTCATGATATTTCAGAGGGATTTTTTATATCCCAGAAGCAAGCAGGACCTCAAAGAATGGTAAACTGAGCTTGCAACACACCAAATGCCCTCTCAATATCCTTTCAGCAAACTTCTTGTGCTTCGGCAAAAATTTGGTGCTTCTTGATTATGGGGTCACTAATGGTCTTCACAAATGCTGACCATTAAGGATAAATACCGTCGGCAAGATAGTATCCCATAGAATAGTCATGTCCATGGATGGTATAGTTGCAAGCCGGAGTTTTGTCACTAGCTAGCTGAGCAAATAAATGAGATCATTGCAAAACATTGATATCATCGAGAGATCCCCGCAAACCAAAGAAGAAATGCCAAATCCATAGATCATGTGAAGCCATGGCTTTCTAGCACGATGGTGAGTTTACATTTGTGCTCGGTGTATTGCCCTGCCCAAGCAACCGGGCAATTCTTCCACCTCTAATGCATCCAATCAATACTACCTAGCATGCATGGCCATCCCCTTGCTTCGTTCATTTCCATGAGCTTCTTTACGTCTTCTTCATTTGATGCTCGAAGATACTCCGGGCCAAAAACCCGGATTATTGTCTTGGCAAAGACACGAACACTTTTGGCGTAGTCGGCCAGAACACCATATGCAATCACCCTCATCGTTGCTGATTTCTTTTTGATATGCACTAAAACCAATCAAACCGGCGGCATTCCTACGCCGATGAAGAAACGTCAATTTTGCTCGCAAGCCTCCACGATGCGGACGAAAAGTGACCTACGCATTCAGTATCGCCTACGAAAGAGGTGAACCGGATATGTCGGTACCTCGGTGAAGTAGTCCTTCATGAGAATCTTGTCGCCGAGAGCTCGGTTGCGGGGAATGCATAGCTGGTCGACCGTCGATCTGCCGTTTTTGTTCTGCCCCGCCTCAAATTCGTCAACGAGATGCAACAACACTAGATTGTCGTCATCATTGTTGAGGATCAAATCTTCTATGTCTGAATCGTCGGACGAAGACGCGGAGGACGAACTCCAATCCATCTACAAAAATTACACAAGCCGACATGAGCTTCACCCGAACCTACTCCGCGACATGAATTTCAGCCGAACATACCTCACGCGCCGGTCGAAGCTGCCCCGCTCCGCCCCTTTCTTCTCCACGCCAGCCAAAGCTCCCCCGCGCCGCCCCTTTCTTCTTGCGGCCGCCCGAAGGCGCGCCACCCCTTCCTTCTCCCTGTCGGACGAAGCATCGTCGCGCCGCCCTCTTCCCACGCTCATAGTTGCCGGAACCGATCGGATCCGCGAGCTAGGAGCCCGAGTGCCGAGCTCCCAGGGGGATCCATGGCGGTGGCGACGGACGCGAGCCGCGGGCGCAAATGGTCACCCCGTTGCCGAAATTGGGTGGAATGGGTGCGGCGCCTGGCGGCGGAGCTTTCTAGCGGCACAGGGCAGCCGGGTGAAGCACCAAGGGGGCGGGGATGTGCGGCGGCGGCAGCAGGGAGTGCAAGCGGGAAACGGAAGCCGATGAAAATGGTTCGCGACAACGGAAAGGGGGTCATGTAAAGGTCGGGCGTATTCCTGCACATATGGAGGAAATGGGCTCGCGGTTGCGGGATCCCACAAAAAAAATTCCAGAACAACCCGATTTGCGAGATCTAGTCGGGCTGAGGATACGGAATGAATCCCGCAAACCGAGGTTATTTTAATGAACGGCCCAGTTTGCGGGATCTGCTAGAGATACTCTTACACAAGAGAGCTCCCAACCCCTAAAGAAAAAAAAACAGAGCTCCCTCGTTTGCCTCAAGAAAAAGGAAAAAACAGAGCTCCCTCCTTCTGAAACCCCGAGGACGGCCTCGACGGCGCGGGGAGAGGAGATCGAGCTCGGCTCCTGCATGGCGGCGACGGTGGCGGTTGCGAAGCTCGTCTGATCATCGTGCTCGTGAGTCCCACTCTTTCCCGCCGTCGCAGTGATTTTCGTTGATCTCTTATCCTCCGCCCCGTAATGGCGCATATAATTGGTGTCATTGAAAAGAGACAATATTATATTTTTACAGTAGAATGGGAGAATAAGATTGGTAGAAGCATGGTCAGCAATAAATTTTGCTGAACTTGGAAGAAGCCGGTGCACGGAACACACAGTGGAGTTCCTGGTTTTCTTCACCTCAGACCCAGATATGTCAAGCTTCCCCCAAGCGAATTTCCATCACTGCCAAGACACACCAGGCTGCTCACAAAAAACAGCAACATCAGCTTCCGCAGCTATAAAAATGTGTATCACAGTTACCCAGGAAATTGGAAGAAAGTGCACTATTATACTTCAGAAGTAATTAAGGATATCACCAAATACTCATTTTTCTAGCTGATACTTATGGTGTGGTGGAAGACTCAAAATATGCCTAGGAGCCACCACACCATAATATATACCCAAACATACTCATTTTTCTAGCTGACACTTATGGTGTGGTGGTGGCTGCGGTCCTCCTATATTAGCACCTCTCGGGCGCATCGCACTCCCCCTGTGTTGGCTCCAACACTGCCTTCACCACCTCCGGCGAAGGCGGGGACGTGCCCACAGCCTCCCCGCCTCTCCTGCCATAGATGGTTGCCAGGACGCCGATGGCGCACTCCCGCCCATGGCCTGCCATGCCCTCCACGGTGCGCGCGAGCACGGGCACGGCCAGGGCCTCCCTGCACACCATAGTGGCTCCCTCAGGGACAGACACCTCCACTGCCTGAAGCATATTTTTTTCGTTTCTACGCCCAACCGAGCCGTTGTCTGCCTGCTCGCGCATGAAGGCCCTGCCTAGCCGCTCTCCTCCGCCACCAGTCACTCTGCCGCTCTGGCTCTACTCGAGGAAGCATCAAGCTCCTCCTAGTTCCAGGGCAGCCATACACATGTTTATGGGCCTAGGCCTCCTAGGCCAGCAGCACATGGGCCCCACATTCAACAGATTGTAATTGAAAATAGGATTAATTGTTTTTTGACGTTGTGATCAAAAGTATCCCACTTACGTGGTGCTTTTTATATGGGTACAGATATTTCTTGCCACGGGCATAAATATAGAGAAACCATTGATTCCTTCCTTGAGCAAACCTCTTGTAATTGAAACTTAAGAATGAGCCAAATTTGCTTATGTTTCGAGTACTTTGCCTGGCTGCAAATCATGCCTTTACTTGAATTGCAGTATCCATGCAGTATGCCCTATTGTTTATAGAATGTGTGTTTGCACTTTGCAGAAGGATTTTACATCTAGGCTTCCTCGACAAAGCTAGATTGTGTTTGCTATGGCATCGGAGGAAGCCGAATCAAATAAGCAACAAAAGGAGGAGTGCATCATAAACTACCTCCCGTGAGATATCATTGAGAGGGTATTTTTCAGGCTTCCACCGAGCACTCTGTTGAGGTGCATTGGTGTCTGCAAGCTGTGGCGAAGCTTCATCCAGGATCCCCAGTTTGTCACATCACACCTCCGGCATGCGCCCCGATATGCCCTGATATTTTTCCCACAAGAGTCGATTTCAGGCAAGCTCTACCCTAGTGATGCTATCCTGATTGATGAAACATGGTCACAGTCGACATGTGCAGTGCCAGTGATTGGGCCTGACAATTTCCTTTTTGGTTCATGCAATGGACTTCTTGGCTTGTACACAAGGACGTCAACAATCAAGATAGCTAACTTCGCAACTGGTGATTGTTTGCATCTTGAGAAACCTGCAAAGGATGTGAAAGGTGATCACTTCTCTTTCTACAGCTTTGGATTTCATCCAGTGACAAAAGAATACACGATTGCACACTTCCTTAGTGATTCCCCCCATAATAAAGACAGGTTCAGTGTCATTCAAGTTTACACACTTGGTGATGAGAAATGGAAAAATATCCAAACTCCTGAAGCTCTAAGCTTGAAATGCGTGAGAAATTATGGAGTAGTCAATGCTGATGGAATGATGTATTGGCTGACTGAAGATATGATAGCTAGCTGGCAGCATGCTGTTATGTCCTTTGATCTCAATGAAGAAAGTTTTTCTCAGATTCAACTGCCAACAGTTCTTGAAAATTGTGCACATGGTGGTCCTCGTCGGTGTTGGATCAGAGAGATAGATGGTAAGATATGTATTGCAACTGCTCAAACAAGCCGTTATCTACAGATCTGGACACTTGACAACAAGACAGAGCATAGGTGGAGCCAGAAGTACAATATTCAGCACCCGTCAGGTTGCATTCTGGGTCCAAATTTGGTTCACAGGGATAACATCATAATGCAACAATTTGGTGGTAACCTATGTTCGTATGAGTTGCTTGGTGAGAACTTCGAGGTTAACATGGTGAAGCTGTTGTATTTCAGCCCCCGCAAGCCGCAATTCCACAATTGTGTGAAGTCACTTGTACGTTTAGATGCATTCAAGAATACTGGCATCGTGCGCAGGCCAAAAAAGCGGGATGGCTGGGAACTGAAGAAGTGGGAGACCTGGGAGCGGGAGCTCTCCGAGATCGAAACAACGTGGGGCAGAGTTTATGAAGACGAGCATAAGCAAACTGTATGTTAGCTGAAATCTAATTTAACTAACAAATAAAAATCATTATTATGGAATATTGGCAAATTTTTGAACTACCATTTTGTAGGCATTGGCACCATGTATGCATACAAAGCTTAATCGTCTACTGCCGCAAGTATCGGATGATGTGATGCGACAGCAGATAGGCATGAAAATCAATCAAATATCTGCGGCCTTTGCAGATCAGGTAATTCTTTATCGAAATGGAAGTTCCCAAAAACCTTTTCTTTTACATGTTTAGTTTGAATAGTCATTAGTCAATAATCATTTGAAGGGCAAATACGTCAAGATGTTAAGTGCACCCATATCAGTGTTGTAACAAATGCCCTGCATGAGACTCCAGCAACCAAGGTCCCTCCGGCGGCTTAATTGGGTGGAGCAGCAGCGGGATGTGGAAAAATTGTTTGAACGTGTGGAAAAGTATATGGATATTACCAAGGTATAGTGTTTTTACATTCACTAGCCAGATCGCTTAGAGCCGTTCCTTGAAACATGTGAAATTAACGAAGTTTACATGTCTACAGGCTATGGCTCAGGAAATGGATAGTATCATTGATATGATTAGTGCTACTCAGAACCAGGTAAATGTTTAAATTTGATGTAATATATTTTTTGTATGCTTTTCCTTTCTGTGGTAGGTTGCTAGTTTTTGTTACCCATATCTTTCATCTGCCATATTGAAATAAGAAAAATTATCTTGAAATGTAAGCATAGTAATTGTATCATCTCCATTTGTATAGAACTATAGATGAATGGCTTCCACCTATGTTACAATTGTTGTCCTTTACATATTCTAATCTATACATATCCGTGCAATTAGGTTTTTCTTCTTGCTAACAGAGGTGTTTTATTTGATCATTTGCCTAGTTACCAAGTTAATGGTGTTTCCCTTTTGTAACGGGTAAGCTTTCCTTGATGAGTATTCTCTTTGACCCTTGATTATGTTTCAGAAGGGTACTTTTTAACTTATCATTGCTGGCTTTCCTTCACAGGAGAAGTACTTCAATTTCAAAATCCGGCATTGCTTCACAGAATCACAGGGGCGAAGATGATATGGACCTGGGACTTGAGAACTTATCATGGCATTCTTCTTAGGTCGCTTAGATTCTTCTTAGGCTCTTGCGTCATGTTGGTCCCGAGTGACTGCTAGATTTTCCAGGCAGTAAGCCGGTGGTTTATGTATTGACATTTATCTGCTTGTTTTATGTTTGAACATCTGAACTGACTATGGACATCTACTGAAGTTTCAGAGAACATCTCGACATGCAAAACCAACCTTGTGCATGGATTATAATTGTCTCCCATACTGATGTTATGTAAGTTTCCAATTTGAGAAACAACGTCTTTTTTCCTGAAGAAAATCATTCAAGGCAATGGAAGCAATTATGTCATCTTTGCGCGTGCATGTGTGCGCCTTTTCTAAAAAAAGACACATAATATTGTCTGAACAGTTTCAAGTAGGTTCAGGCTAAAAAAAAGGCAAGCTCAGAGCTTCTGAATTCTCAGCCGAGAAACTGTCGAACTATGGCATTCCGAATTTCCGATACTGTACCAAATTAAACTAAAAAAAGGTACCTAAAAAAAGGCCTTTTGGATGGGCCCTTTGCTTGGTGCTGGGCCGCGCTCGCTTTCGCTTTCGCTTCGCTTTGCTGAGTGCCCTCCCCGACCCGACCGCGCGGCAGGTAAAAAAGGATCGATAGCGCCTCGTGCGCGAACCGCGAATCCTGAAAATCCCCAATCTCTCCTGAGGAGGTGAAGGCAGCGCTGGACCACATCGGGGACCTCAAAGCGCCAGGGCCAGATGGCATGCCGGCGATTGTCTTCAAGCGGCATTGGCAGCTTATGGGTGATCAAATCGTGAAAGAAGTTCTGGCTGTGCTAAATGGAGGAGAAATGCCTGAAGGGTGGAATGATACTATGGTGGTGCTTATACCCAAGGTTAGGAACCCGAAGAGAATCAAAGATCTCCGACCAATAAGCCCGTGCAATGTAGTGTATAAGTTGATCTCCAAGGTGATTGCAAACAGACTCAAAATGGTACTACCTGATATAATCTCTGACAATCAGAGTGCGTTTGTACCCGGCAGGCTGATCACGGACAATGTTCTTATAGCATATGAAATTTGAAATCTCACATTTTTTGATGAACAAGAGAGGTGGCAAAACAGGTTATGCGGCAGTAAAGGCAGATATGAGCAAGGCATACGATAGAGTCGAATGGTGCTTCCTGGAGGCCATGCTGTGCAAACTGGGATTCATGAGAAGTTGGGTGGACCTAGTGATGAGGTGTGTGCGTACGGTGAAGTATCAGATCAAAGTAAATGGGGAATTTACCCACCAATTCTGTCCATCACGAGGGCTAAGACAAGGTGATCCGCTGTCTCCCTACCTGTTTGTTATTTGCGCGGAGGGTCTGTCAGCTATCCTTGCGGCTGCAGAGAGAGAAGGAACCCTGAATGGTGTCAAGATCTGCAGGAGAGCTCCCGCTGTGTCACACCTCTTCTTTGCAGACGATTCCATGCTGCTGATTAAGGCCGAACAGCAGGAGGCCGCAGTGCTTCACAACGCCCTGCAGCTCTATGAAGACTGCTCCGGGCAATGCATAAATGTTGAGAAATCGGCAGTCATGTTTAGTCCAAATACCGGGGATGTGGACAGGAGCCTAGTCAAGCACACTCTTGGCATACACAGCGAAAGTTGGAATGAAAAATACCTCGGGCTGCCGGTACATGTCGGACGATCTAAGAGGAAGGCCTTCAAGTATATCAAACGAAGCGTCTGTGGTCGAGTTCATGGATGGCAGGAACGATTGCTCGCTAAGGAAAGTAAGGAGGTGCTTGTCAAGGCAGTGGCACAGGCAATTCCCACCTTTGCAATGTCGTGCTTCGACTTAACAAAAACATTCTGTATGGAACTGAACACCCTTCTTGGTAAGTTTTGGTGGAGCCAGCAAGATAAACAAAACCCCATGCATTGGATAAGCTGGACCAAGTTGGCGCAGCCGAAATCAAAGGGAGGACTAGGTTTCCGTGATATGCATAGTTTTAATATGGCAATGCTATCTAGACAAGGTTGGAGATTGATCCAGAACCCCCATAGCCTCTGTGCCAGGATCCTAAAAGCCAGGTATTTCCCAGAATGTAATGTGCTCGAAGCGGAAGCTCATGATGGAATCTCATACTCTTGGCGAAGCATATTGCAAGGGCTGGATCTAATCAAGCAAGGATATATTTGGAGAATTGGTGACGGCTCAAACGTGAACATCTGGTCGGACCCCTGGATCCCGAGGCCGTGGTCAAGGAGGGTCATTACCCCAAAGGGGGCTAACCTTCTCACAAATGTTAATGAGCTGATTGACCCAATTTCTGGGGGCTGGGACGTGCTGTTGATCCGGGATATATTTTGTGAGGAAGATGCCAAGCAAATACTACAAATTCCTCTTCGGGAGGGCATCCCTGATTTCATAGCATGGCATTTTGATAGTAGGGGTCATCACTCCGTTAAAAGCGCATACAAACTCCATGTTGAACTAGGCAAACAAGCACGGAATGGGGCAGCAGGTTCAAGTGCTATGGGAGCTGAACAGCTGGAGCGTCATGTTGATCCAACATGGAAACGAATTTGGAGGATGGCATGTCCGGTGAAACTGCAGATGTTTGTCTGGAGATTACGGCACGAATCCATTGCCCTTTGTACTAATCTCAAGCGCAGGGGGATGGTACTGGAACGCTCAAGTTGTTTCTTCTGCGGTAGATCAGAGGAAGATGGGGGGCACCTTTTCATAAAATGTAAGATGGTGAAGGAGGGCTGGCGGATGCTAAGTCTCGAGCACATCCGAACCCAGCTTGAGGAAATTACGAGTGTGCATGAAATGCTCGATAAGCTATGGGAGCTCGATGAGAACAAGAGGGTGCTGATTGTCACACTCTGGTGGCACTGGTGGAATAATAGGAACAGAGTGAGGGAAGGTGAACTGCCGACCAATATGTCTGAGATTGTGAGACGTGCGAGATGTGATGCAATGGAGTTTGGGCAGATCTGTGTGCCGAACAAGAAACCAAACCTGGACAAGTGGCAACCACCAAGCAGTGAGGAAATTAAGATCAACCTGGATGGAGCGTTCACACCAGGTAGCTCATTTGGAGGGTGGGGTGTCGTCGCCCGGGATGCTAAGGGCCAGATAATCGTTGCGAGGGCGGGCCGCCAGAGTCACATACACACTGCCTTTGGGGCTGAGGTCAGTGCTATGGCTGCGGCCGTAACGACAGCGATAGATATTGGAGCCAGCAGGGTTGTTTTTGAAACAGACTCCCAGCTGTTGTCCGATGCTCTGAATGTCTGGATGGCGGACTCCTCACCGTACGCAGCCATAATTGAGGACACGAAGTTTCAGCTCAAGATGTGGTTCTCAAAGTTCAGTGTAATTGCGAGCCGACGAAGTGCTAACTCAGTAGCACACGAATTAGCTCAGCTAGGCCGTATGCAGTTACCTGATGAATGTATCGAATGGGACTCTTCTGTACCGCCCACCGTGGCTGAATGTGCGATGGCTGATTTGCCAGAGCACCGTTAATTTATAAAGCTTTGCTTTGCCTTAAAAAAAAAAAAAAAAATCCCCAATCTCCATTTCCCCGCTCTAACCCTAGACGCTGACCGCCCGTGCGGTGCGGCTGCGGCGGGAGACGAGCCGCTGCCGGCGAAGCGAGGCCGTGCGACTCGCGTGCTCGAGGGAGAGGCGCCGAGGCGAGGTGGTCTTTGGGTCTTTGGCGGCGTGCAGGTCGACGCGGTGGCGGTAAGCTCCGACCTCCCTCCTTTTTTTCTGCCCTCACATTCACATGGCTGCGCAGAGGTAGAGATTAGAGAGCGTGCACTTGCAAGCCTTCCATCTAAAAAACATGTCTCGGAATCAACTGATTCACAGTACGGTTATGGTACTGTCTGTTTAGACGTCTGCATATCACCGTAGTCACTGAATTTTTACAAATGGTGCAGAGATTGCTGTTCACTGAAACTTATAAACGGAGCAGAAATTGCTGTCCACAGCCGATGCAGTTTTTGTTGGTTGATCCGGATTCGTACTGTCTTTCCCAATGCCAAATGCACCGTTTGCTTGTTCTGTCCAATGTTTCAGTGTAAACTTACTCCCTCCGTTTCTTTTTAGTCTGCATATAAGATTTGGTCAAAGTCAAGCAATGCAAAGTTTGACCAAATATATATCAAAAGATACCAACATCTACAATACTTAACATATATGCTATGAAAATTAATATCATGATGCATCTAGTAATATTGATTTCATGTTATGAATGCTAATATTTTGTTCTATAAAGTTAGTCAAAGTTTACGAAGTTTGACTTTGACCAAATCTTATATGCGGACTAAAAAGAAACGGAGGGAGTATTTCTAAGTTGTATGGTTGTTGCGCTGATACACACATTCAGTCGTGCAGAGAGTCATTCAGGGCATGTCGTGGTGGTGTAGTTCCCAAATATGGAGTCCATGCCTTTAGTTTTAAACTAGCTTGATTTTTCAACATTTTAGGCATCGTATGTATATTGATTTGCTTATGATTATTAGTCAATGGCCACACAAGGCTCCATATTTGCTACAGGTCCGCTACTTAATTCCTTATTTACACATTCTCAGCAGATAAACTTAAACATAGGTTAAACTTTACCTAGACTTCACTTCATGTCAATTGCCAGCATATTACTCTTAGTTTAATCATAATCTTTACACAGTTTGGCCTTTTGCTTATTTTATTTTTATGTGTGTTTGCAGAAGGATTCGGTACCTAGGTTTCCCCGGGGAGCCTAGATTTTGCCTACAATGGCTTCTGAGGAAATCAAACCAAAGAAGCAAAGAAATGACGAATGCATTATAAACTGTCTCCCAGGGGACCTCATTGAGCGGATATTTTTGAGGCTTCCAGTGAGCACTTTGTTGAGGTGTGTCAGTGTCTGCAAGCACTGGCACAACTTCATCCGTGATCCACAGTTTGTCGCATCACACCTTCAATGTGCGCCCCAAGATGTCCTTCTGTTCTTCCAGCAAGAGTCGGTCTCAGGCGAGCCCTACCCTAGTGATGCTATCCTAATTGATGAAGCCTGGTCGCCATCGACATGTGCAGTGCCAGTGATTGGGCCTGATGATTTCCTTTTTGGTTCATGCAACTGGTGAATGTCTACATCTTGAGAAACCTGCGAAGAATGTGAAGGGTGATCACTTCTCTTTCTACAGCTTTGGATTTCATCCCGTGACAAAAGAATACAAGATTACACACTTCCTTGGTGATCGTGTTGAGGGTCGCCCCCATAATAAAGACAGGTTCAGTGTCATCCAAGTTTACACGCTTGGTGATGAGAAATGGAAAGATATCCGAACTCCAGAAGCTCTTAGCCTGATCAGTGTAAGAAACTCTGGAGTTATCAATGTTGATGGCAAAATGTATTGGTTGACTGAAGAAATGTTTGCTAGCTGGCAGCATGCAGTTATGTCCTTTGATCTCAGGGAAGAAAGTTTTGCAATGATTCAACTGCCAGCAGCACGTGAAGATCATGATTATTATGGTCCTCGTAAGTTCTGGATCAGGGATATGGATGGGAAAATATGTATAATAACTGCTCAAACAAGTCGTTATGATCCCAGAGCTCTTCTTGGTGAGGTGCAGATCTGGACACTTGACAACACGGTAGAGCAACAAAGGTGGAGCCAGAAGTACAATATTAAGAACCCACCAAATTACATTCCAGGTCCACATTTTGTTCACAGGGATAGGATCCTCGCACAACTTCGCAGCGATAACGTATATGCGTATGAGTTGTTCAGTGAGAACTTTGATGTTAACCTGAGTAAGGGGGTAAACCTGTTAGATTTCAGCCCCCGCAAGCCGTACAACATGCAATCCTACATATGTGTGAAGTCACTTGTATGTTTAGATGTATACAAGAAGGCTGGCATTGTACGTAGACCAAAACAGCGGGAATGCTGGCAATTGAAGAAGTGGGAGACATGGAAGTGTTTGCTTAGCAAGTCAGTGGATATGCAGTGCAGGATGTACAAATTTGAGCACTACTTACTTGTATGTTGGCCAGACTGTTATTATTACTTATTAGGCCTTGATGAATATTAATTATCATTTTTAGATTTGTCAAACTGCTAGTTTGCCATTTTGCAGGAAGTCGCAGAAATAATGGAGAAAAGGTGCCAGTTTTTTAAGGATAAGCAACATAACATAGCAGAACATGTACTCACGGAACTCAAACAGGTGTTGCAGCACAAACCAGATAATCCAGATCAGGTAAATTTTTACTGAAATGATAGAATGTATGTTACCACACTTTTCACATGTTAGTTCAAAATGTTTATAATTATCCGAGGCCAAATGCATGATAATATTTTAAGTGCATTGTAACTACTGTGTTAACAAGTGTCTTGCAAGTGTCCAATAGCTAAGGTCCATCCGGAGGCTTAATTGGGTGGAGTACAATCATGCCCAGGAGAAGTTGATGGTACGTTTAAGTAAGATGGAAGACATGATGAAGGTACAATGTGCTCGTATTTGTTGATGTACTAACATTATTTACTACTGTTGGTGAAATATGCCACATTTGACAAAGTTGTCCTTCCTATAGGTTGTGAAGCAGGCACAGGATAACATCTTTGGTATTAGAAGTCATATGTTGGATCAGGTGAATTTGCATTGGTTCTAACTTGACCTCTAAATTATCCTTGTTTTCAGCAACAACCTTCCAGTTCTCGTTTCTGTAGTGGCCTACTGGTCTCATTTGCTGTAGTTACGATGCCTGTTAAACTTATCTTCAGAAATAAGCAACTTAGCCCGTCTCCATTTTCTTGCATGCATTTCCCAGTTTCATGTTTGATGGAATACTTTGTACATGCTGAGCAGTGAGCATAGTTGTGCACTATTGCTTGTGCTAATTGAGCACTGAAATATCTTACATTGATTGTGCATAAATAACTCAGATGTTTCTGTTGGGTTCATCTTTAGCCTACCCCAAGTTGCTTGGGACAAGAGCTTTGTTGTTGTTGTTGTGCATAAGTAACTATAAGAGAGGGATGATAGATTGATCTATTCCATATACCTATGAACAGCAGATTAAGTTACAAGAATGGAGTTCTGAAACAAAGAACTTTGTGAGTAGTAGCCAAGAAGATTATTTATCATCCACTACAAATTTTTGTTTTAATCTGTATTGTTCTGGTTTTGATTCCTCATCTTGAAATTTAGCAACACTGTGCCCCTTGTTTCCTGTTAGAGAAGAACAATGAGGATATCTGAGAGTATGCCTTTTTCTTTAGTCAGAATTCTAAATGTTTACTGTTCGCACAGGGGATGAAAGTCGTGAACGCTTCTTGTATTTGATGTCCTGATCCATGTTCACTTTTGGCAGGATACGTTAGTTGCCGACGTCTCTTCCAGTGACGGTCATGACAAGGAGGAACAAGGGAGCCTTCAGCATTAAACTTGGCTTTCCTGTGGCAGTTCTTATTAATTGCCTCTGTTTCGTCCTCAGAGATTCTGCAACTTCTACGAGGAGACTCTTGCTCCCTTGGATTGGATGTACGCAACCATTGTTCGCGCGCCGATTTGGCCTCTTGCTCCATCAGTTGTTTGCCATTGCATCGCACTTTTAAGGTTCTGGTTTCTACAAATTTCGACCGCACAATTCTGCTTGGCCCTAGAGATCCGACTGGAACATTGCTCTTGCCTCGAACAGAAACAGTGGTGTAATTCATTTTCTGAATAGATTTTAAGCAGTTTGCCATGTTTAAAAACTTGAGACGCGCTACCAGACTTCATGCTGGTTTTCTGTGTCGTTGCTGGTCTAGTTCTCACGGTATGCACTTGGCGCCATGATTTAAATGTTCGCCGTGCTAGGTTTTGATGTCACCGCCGACCTGTGCTACTAGGTCTTGTCCCTCCCAGTATCAGGCTCCGCGCCCTGCCATCTAGTACGGCATAACTCTGTTCCGCACCTCCTTGCAAAATTCCTATGACAAGCAACATTTTGAAGGCCTCTGCTTCTCAGACATTTCGCTTTGCAAAGTAAAAGAAAATTCTTCTCATAAGAGCAACTCCAACGAGCGACCCATTTTGTCCGTGCGTGTCCGTTTGGGTCGCAGCGGACACAAAAGTTGGCCCAACGCGCGTACCCAAATGGATGCGCGTCCGTTTTTTGTCCGCCTGCGACCCATTCCAGGCCCAAAATTGGACGGCATTTGTGTCAGCGCGGACACGCGCCTCGCCCGCATGCTACTTCCCCTGGCCCGCCAGTCGGCGGCACAGTCTCTTCTTCTTATCCCCTTCTCCCACCCGTCGCCCGCAGATGCACAAACCCTAGGCCGGCGTCTTCATTTTTCCCGCCCACCCTTGCTCCCCAGCCCCTTCTCTCATCCACCCCAGCAGCACATCCACCGGCGGGGTGCCTCCCTCGTCCCGGTGCGGGAGGCCTAGTGGTAGATCTGCGGCGGCGGCAACGAGATTCGGCGCATCCTGCCGGCAGGATTGGGCGAATCCGGCCGCCGGCTGACTGCGCTTGCCATGGACTGGCCTGGTGCCGGTCCACCCGGCTTGGGCAATGCCTCGGTGCTGCATGCAGGTGCTCAATCCGCCTCTAACCGCTCGGGTCTGTATCGTCGCCGGTTCGCCGGCAAAGCCACGGCCGGTCGTCGCCCTGGCTCGACACTGGCCCAGAAGCTTGCCGGCTCACCATTGCCGTTCATCAAGTGCGATGACTGCCCGCTGCAAGTCGTCCGACTCATTTCTTGGACGCCGGAACATCCCGGTTGGGTGTTCTTCAAGTGCCCGCACGACGGGGTATGATTTTCGTTCGGCCTTTTACTCTTTACTTCGATGCAATTTCGGTAGCTTTATTTGCTCAATTTTGTGTGTAGGACGGATGCAATTTTTGGTATTGAAAATAAGAATACATCGATATATTGATCTCACGAAATTTGCTAGATGTTCATGCACTTCTAGCTAGAATTGAAGGTATAGATGAGACTAAAGAAGAGACCAAAGGGGAAGCAACGTCTAATTCTTTAGAATTGAAGAAGAAAGACGATGAGCTCAAGAATCCACAGATCAACAACGAAGACATAGAGAAGATTTTAGTCCAACTAGTAGGAGTAGTTATGAAAGTTGGACATCTTTTAAAATGTCTAATTGTGGTTCTTGTTTTCTTTGGTCTTGTACTCGTAGCGAAAAAATGATAAAAAATATATTTATTGTAATGCATTTGATGAAATAAAAATAACTTCAAATCTCAAACAAAATGAAATATGTGTAATTACAAACGGATGCCGGCCGGCCGCGAAGACGATATTTGGGTTCTTCCGTTGGACGCACGACCGACCCATTTGCAAAAGAGAGCGGACATGCCGACCCAAACGGACAAAATGCAAACAAAGAGCACGTCCGTTTGGTCGGCCGGTTGGAGTTGCTCTAAATACCTAGCCCGAGAAGGAAGTTCAGATCACCGACATTGATGCCATCTTGTATATTGTAGTCAGGTAGAAGCAGTAGACATGCAACAACTGCTCATGCAGGCCAGGACATGACACACTGAATGGCAATGCGTGCACAAGAAATAAAAGAAAACACCAACTTGCATATTACTCCTTTTGTAAACAAATAGCAACTTCAGGCCTTCCCGCACAATTTTTTTTGTCCAAACTATGGCCTTCAAATACTATTAAAAAATTGTAATTCGCCCTCTCTCCCAAGACGGGTCATTTCCGGGCCTAACTCTTCTTTCCCGAAGGAAAAGGCCTCGTGGAGTCCTTTGCCTGGTGCCGGGCCCTGCGCTCGCGCCCATTTCCTGGTCCTGGGCCGTGCGTTTTCCCTTCGCCGAGTGCCCGCCCGAACCCGACCGCGCGGCAGCTCAGGATCGATCGATAGCGCGCGCCTAGTGCAGCAGCCGTGCGCGAACCGCGAACCCTCGAAAAAAATTCCCCAATCTCCATTTCCCAGCTCTAACCCTAGACACAGACCGCGCGTGCGGCTGCGGCGAGGGAGGAGCCTCCGCCGGCGAAGCGAGGCCTCGCGAGTCGCGTGTTCGAGGGAGGCGACGCGAGGCGGTCTTTGGTGGCGTGCAGGTCGACGCGGTGGCGGTAAGCTCCGCCCCCCCTCTTTTGCTGCCCTCACATTTCTTAGCATGGGTTGAGACTAGAGAGCGTGCGCTTGCCAGATTTACGCCCAGAAAACATGTTTCGGGAATCAACTGATTCATGGCATCATTATGTTACTGTCTGCTCTGCGTATTACCTGAAACTTACAAATGGTGCAATTGATGTCCACCGTAGCCACTGAAACTTATAGATGCTGCAGAGATTGCTGTCCACAGCCGGGTCTCTTTGTAGCTGATGCAGTTTTTGTTGGTTGATCTGGATTCCTACGTCTTTCCCAATGCCAAATGCGCCGTTTGCTTGTTCTGTCCAATGGTTCAGTGTAAACTACTACTCCCTCTGTCCCAAAATAAGTGTCTCAACTTCGTACTAACTTCAGTACAAAGTTGTACTAAAGTTGAGACACTTATTTTGGGATGGAGGGAGTATTTCTAAGTTGTATGATTGTTGCGCTGATGCACACATTCTGTTGTGCAAAGAGTCGGTCAGGGCATGTTGTAGTGGTGTACTTGGCCATGCCTTTAGTTTTAAGCTAGCTTTATCTTTCAACATTTTAGGAACATATGTATATTGATATGCTTATGATTATTAGTCAATGGCCATACAAGGCTCCATACTTGCTACAGATCCGCCACTTATTTCTTTCTTTACCCGTTCTCAGTAGATAAACTTAAACATCTGATAAACTTTACCTAAACTTCATGTCACTTGCCAGCAAATTACTGTTAATTAATCTTTACGCAGTTTGCCCTATTGTTTTTTTGTATGTGTGTTTGCAGAAGGATTCGGTACCTAGGCCTCCTTGGGAGTCTAGATTTTGCCTACTATGGTTTCTGAGGAAACCAAAGCAAAGAAGCAAAGAAATGAGGAATGCATTATAAACAATCTCCCAGGAGACCTCATTGAGCGGATATTTTTGAGGCTTCCAGTGAGCACTTTGTTGAGGTGCGTCGGTGTCTGCAAGCACTGGCACAACTTCATCTGGGATCCACAGTTTGTCTCATCACACCTCCAGTGTGCGCCACGAGATGCCCTTCTGTTCTTCCCGCAAGAGTCTGCCTCAGGCAAGCCCTACCCTAGTGATGCTATCCTGATTGACGAAGCTTGGTCGCCATCGACATATGCAGTGCCAGTGATTGGGCCTGATGATTTCCTTTTTGGTTCATGCAATGGACTCATTGGCTTATACACAAAGACATCAACTATCAAGATAGCTAACCTTGCAACTGGTGAAAGTCTCCATCTTGAGAAACCTGCGAAGAATGTGAAGCGTGATCACTTCACTTTCTACAGCTTTGGATTTCATCCCGTGACAAAAGAATACAAGATTACCCACTTCCTTGGTGATTGTGTCGAGGGTCGCCCCCATAATAAAGACAGGTTCGGTGTCATTCAAGTTTACACGCTTGGTGATGAGAAATGGAAAGATATCCGAACCCCAGAAGCTCTTAGCTTGATCACTGTGAGAAACTCTGGAGTTGTCAATGTTGATGGCAAAATGTATTGGTTAACTCAAGACATGTTAGCTAGCTGGCAGCATGCAGTTATTTCCTTTGATCTCAGGGAAGAAAGTTTTGCAACGATACAACTGCCGGCAGCACTTGAAGATCATGATCATTATGGTCCTCGTAAGTTCTGGATCAGAGATATAGATGGGAAAATATGTATAGTAACTGCTCAAACAAGTCGTTATGATCCTGTAGCTCTTCTTGGTGAGCTGCAGATATGGACACTTGACAACACGGTAGAGCAACAAAGGTGGAGTCAGAAGCACAATATGAAGCACACACCAAATTATATTCCAGGTCCACATTTTGCTCACAGGGATAGGATCCTCACACAACTTTGCAGCAATAATGTATATTCGTGTGAGTTGTTTGGTGAGAACTTTGATGTTAACCAGAGGAAGTGGGTACATCTGTTTGATTTCAGTCCCCGCAAGCCGTACAACATGCAATCCTACATTTGCGTGAAATCACTTGTACGTTTAGATGTCTACAAGGAGGCTGGCATTGTACGTAGACCAAAACAGCGGGAAGGCTGGGAATTGAAGAAGTGGGAGACATGGAAGCGTATGCTTGGCAAGGATGCAGATATGCGGAGCCAGATGCACAAATTTGAGCACGACTTAATTGTATGTGTGCCAGACTGTTATTATTAAGCCTTGATGAATATTTATTATTATTTTAAGATTTGACAAACTGCCAATTTGCCATTTTGTAGGAACTCGCAGAAACATTGAGTAAAATGTGCAAGTTTTTGCAGAATAAGCAATATAACATAGCGGAACATGTACTCACGGAACTCAATCAGGTGTTGCAGCGCAAACCAGATAATTCAGATCAGGTAATCCTCTGCTCAAATGATAGAATGCATGTTACCACATCTTTTCTGTGTTAGTTCAAAACATTTATAATTATCTGAGGCCAAATGCATAATAATATTTTAAGTGCATTGTAACTATGGCGTTAACAAGTTTCTTGCAAGTATCTAATAGCCATGGTCCATCCGGAGGCTTAATTGGGTGGAGCAGAATCGGGAGCAGCAGAAGTTAATGGCTCGTTTAAGTAAGATAAAACACATGAGTAAGGTACAGTGTGACAGTGCTTGCATTTGTTGATGTTGGTGAAATATGCCATATTTGACAAAGTTGACTTCCGTATAGGTCGTGAAGCAGGCAATGGATAGCATCTCTAGTATTAGAATGTTGGATCAGGTGAACTTTTGCATGGGTTCTAACTTCTAAATTATCCATGTTTTCAGCAACAACCTTTTTCTCGTTTCTTGTTTCTGTTGTGGCGTGGCCTACTGGTCTCATTTGCTGTAATTACGAAGCCTATTAACTTATCTTCAGAACTAAGCAACTTAGCGTACTGTCTATCCATTTTCTTGCATGCATTTCCAGTTTCATGTTTGGTGGAATATTTTGTACATGCTGAGCCTAGAAGATTATTGTTATCGTCCGTCACAAATTTTCATTTTCATCTGTGTTATTCTGGTCTTGATTCCTCGTCTTGAAATTTAGCAGCATTGTGTCCCTTGTTTCCTGTTAGAGAAGAACAACGAGGATATCTGATATGTCTCCTTATTTTTCAATCAGAATTCTGCATGCTGCCTGTGATCACATGGGACGAAAGTTGCGAGCGCTTCTTTTATTTGGTATTCTGATCCATATTCGCTTTTGGCAGGGTACAACAGTTGCTGACGTTTCTTCCAGCGATGGTTATGACAAGAAGGAAGAAGGCCTCTAGCATTAAACTTAGCTTTCTTTCTGGGGCACTTCTTATTATTGCCTACGTTTTGTCTCGAGTGATTCTGCAACTTGTACAAGGAGACTCTTGCTCCATCAGTTGCTTGCCATTACATTGCACTTTCAGGTTTCTAGTTTCTACAAGATGTTCGGCGCACAATGCTGCTGCTTGGCATGAGAGATCTGACAGCAACAGTACCCTTGCCTTAAGCAGAAACAATGGTGTAATTTTCTCTAACAGATTTTAAGCAGTCTGCCATGTTTTAAATACTTGAAATGCACTGCCAGCTGGGTTTCTGTGCTGTTGTTGTCTTAGATCATCTCCAATAGCACCCTAATATCCAGAAATTGTTATTCGACGGAGCCTAAAATTTTAGAAATTCAAAAAATAAAATTTTGAAGTTTTTTTTAAAATACATTCCTACAAGGGGATGTAGTCTATATATGAATGATGTTTCATGATGAATATTTTAAAATGTGAAGTACACGAAAAAAAAAACAGGATTTTCTACCACATACACTTCACTATATGCGGCGATGAGCTGGATCGCGCTCTGAACCGGTGTGGTGTGCTGCAACCGCCTGTGGCGAGGCGGTCACGGGTGCACCGCAGGCGGCTAGGCCGGCGACGGCACGGCGGGTTGAAGGAAGAAGAGGAGGGCGGCAGGAGGTTGAATAAGGGTTTCCAGCCGTTGATTTCGCATAGGACAGCTCAAAAAATTGACTAGCCCAAATTTATTTCCAGGCAACTGACATATAGCCACGCCTTATGTATACTAGTCCCTCCGATTCTTTTTACATTGCGCATAACTTCTCACACACGTACCCAAGAAAGCATGGATCTGTAAATTCTGGACCAATATGCCCCTTGCTTTTGCGTAGGATGGGATGCTGCTGTTATTAATTGCATGCAGTTGATTGGCACTTCCTGCTGAACAACAGCCTTGCATGCGTGCATACGCTCCTCGATTTCAGCCGTGCAATTAACCCACGCCTATGACTGGTTGCATGGGAGGCAGGTGACAAGGGCAGAGTAGGAAAGTATGGAGAGTAAAGAGAATAGCGCATAGCATTCAGGAAAAAAAAAAAAGTTAGAGCATCTCCAATAGATGGTCCAAATGTAAAAATACCTAACTTTTGGACCGTCTAGGACAAAAAACGCTGCTCCAACAGACGGTCCATATGTAAAAAAAATTGGACCGCGGCCTTCCGGTGATGTAAAAATGAAAAGTTCGTGATGCAAATTTACATCACGAGATACAAGTGATGTAAAAACCGCGACCGCGCGCCAACGCCCAACCGCCAGTTCATTTGCCTTCTGCCTCGCGACCGCCCGCCCGTCCGCCGCCTCCCCCCCCCTTCCTTCCGCCGCGGCCATGGCCGAAGCCTTCTCCGCCGCCGCCGCAGCAGGTGGGCTGACCCACGTCGCCGCTGCCGCAGCGAACTCGCCCTCCGCCGCCGCGTCCATGCCGCCGCCCCGGCCGGTCGCCCCTGCGCCGGCGGTTCCGCAAAGGCCTATGTTGAACTTTGTCGCGATGAAATGCTCATGAAGAAGCAAATGCTTATGAGGCAAATGATGATGGGAGGAGGCATGGGAGGAGGCTTGGGAGGAGGCATGGGAGGAGGCATGGGAGGAGGCTTGGGAGGAGGCATGGGAGGTGCCATGGGTGGCTACATGAACATGATGGGAGGTGGCATGAATGGTGCATTTGGCGGAAATATGGGAGGTGGCTTTGGTGGCATGGGAGCCGGCTTCGGAGGCAACATGACCGGCATGGGAGGTGGCTTTGGCGGCAACACGATGGGCGGCTTCGGAGGCAACATGATCGGCATGGGAGGTGGCTTTGGCGTCAACACGATGGGTGGCAACATGAGCGACATGGGAGGCAATGAAGGTGCTTCCGGTCGTGCTCTCGGCAACGATACTTCACCGCTTCACAACGTCGACAAAGAAGCCGGTGATGATGATGATCGTACCACGGTTCACAACGCCGGTGGTGTTGATGATCCGCATGAATGATATTCATGTGTATTTTAATTTGCCAAAAAACTTTGATTGGGACGTTGCACTTTTGGTAGAGGGATTTCAAACTATGATGATGATGATGCACTTTTATTATGATTTGAACTATGATGATGATGCACTTTATTTCAAATTTGAAGTGATATTTTAACGCAAAACCGCGGCTGTACAGTGGCTGAACAGCAGCCGCGCGGCCGCCGGCCGGTTTTGCATCTTCGATTTGGACCATCTGTTGGAGATGTTTTTTTTTTTACATCTCCGTTTTGGACCATCTGTTGGAGTTGAGCCTTTTTCTTAGATGTAAAAAGCATTTTTTGGTGCTCCAAATTTGGACCATCACCGGTTTGGACCACCAAAATTTGGACCATCTATTGAAGATGCTCTTATGCGAATAGTATTTGGGATCGGAGGGAGTATTAAAGACTGAACCTTCGCATATTGGTAGAAAACGAGGGTGGTCCAGTTGGTTAGCGCGCGTGGTTTACAACCCTGTGGTCTCAGGTTCGAATATATTTTCCACGGGGAAGGTGGCAATGCGCTGGAAGTGTGTGACGTGACCGACCAAAAGTTTGGACCGGTGCCTAGCAAGCTAGCAAAAAAAATGCTTCCTTTTCCGAGCATAACATGTCATTTTTCTTCCTTTTCGTCCAACTGGGCATTAGAGCATCACCAGGGTACCTAGGATAAACTAGCGCCCAAATGCGTTGGAATATGCAGACTCTACAACTCCATGCAAGCTGCCACCGAGTTAGTGGACACAATCACATCATGGAGCAGAGCAATCGCTGCATGGAGTGATATGTTGTACCTGACATACAGTGACTTATGTATTGTCATCTTAACAACTGTAGATTTATGTCTGTTCGTGTACTACTGTTGGATGATACCTTTGGATTTGGTTTAGCATTAGGACATGTATAACAATCGTTGCTTTGCTCTTCTGTGCTGGGTTGTTTTCTTCTTCCACTAATTGCTCTGTTTCTTTGAGCCACGCAGGCTCGTTTTCTTCATCTTCACCAAGGGTGACACCTAGTTGCCATTCTTGCCGTTGATGTTGGACCTAGTACATTGTTAGTGGTGTTAGAAGAAAAAGTATCAACAGTTTGCGTGGATGGCTGAGGGTTTACGTAGGATACTGCAGGCAATGTAAGTGTTACCTTATGTTTCTTCAGTGTTAGAAACTGATCTTACAGAATTTAGTTGGAACAGTCGACTGTGATAAATTAAAGAGAACAGGGGTACACAAATTACAGATATAAAAAGACAAATATGAAAAGGTGAACATATAGTCTAGGAAAGAGTTCGCAGAAGACAACATTGACATGATAATAGTCCGGGTGATGAGGCAGATATAAAAGCAATGGTTGAAAAGAGGGTACCCCCTGTGGATAAAAGCTCTGCAAATTTCGACTCTGTTATACCAACGTTCTGCACATCTATGAGGCAAATCCGAATTTTATATCTTCAAAGGTAAATACACGATCTGTAGTCCATCGATAACTGAACTGATGTACTTATTTCCATGTCGTCATGAGAAAATACCTGGGAAGCAGCATAGGGTTTACATGTAGGTAATTTGTATATGTCACTCTCCTTTCTTAACTTCCTCTATAATTCTTTGCAGTTCATGTAGCACTAATCGTCAACCGAAGCAATCTCGGTTACCTGAATTATTAACAAACATTGTGTCTTTTTCCAGCGAATGTCACATTGTGCCCCAAGGAATGCCACTTCCGCAAATTTTTAATTCGTTGCGTCGCCGCTTTCCATATCAACCACACCCCAAGGCTATCTGGTATCTGTGTAAATGGGTACACAATTAGGAATCTGTAAATGATATAGTTCTATTATATCTATTTGTATACTGTTTTCAGAATGTACTTTGGGATTGGCGATGAGACAGAGCATGTAGATCACTTGTACAGACTACAGACCAACTTTTTTCACTTTTTGCAACAATCTTTGCAACTCATGTACCTCCAGTTATCAGTGATTCTAATTTTTATTTTCTAGCGCTCATCCTATAAAATGACAGTGTGCATCGATGTTTATTAGAAATCTATAGAGAATAAGATGTAAACACAAAGTTGATATTACTGGAGCTACTGTTAGCTGTACAGTACCATGATGTTGCTGGGGTCTTCTGCAAATTTAATTTGGCGGGGTCTGTTTTTCGCGCTGCATAGTCTCAATAGTAATTAATTTGTAAATCAAATATAAAGTTGCTACAAAGGAATGCAAAAACAAAGCGTATAGGAACTCTGTTCTATTACTATTACCTTTCAAATATAGTTATGTTGCAACATTGATGTATACCATCTGGTGGCTGAAGTAGACCTGAATGCTTAGCACTTCTAAGTGAAATAGAGGTTCATGTATTAGTATAATTTATTTATGCTCTACTACTATTTAGTGATTACATATTGGCGAACATTCGTTCCTTGCCTGAAAACTGATCTACCAGTGTACCGAGAAATATCGTTAGGATGGGTTCATCATTTGACCATTTGTACAGTCTGTCAACATTGAATGTGTCCTATAAATTTTCCCCATAGTACCACAATTGCGCTCTGGCTGCAGCATTTTCGTGGTAATTTTGCACGATGTATTACATGAGATAACGAAGAAGAATAAAATTGGAGAAGTATGTGCTGGCATTCCGTGATATGGATTTGGCATCTTTGCTCGCGAGCACCACCAGAACACGTTGCTAACAAAGTAATCAGTCCAATGACACGTAAACAAATGCAGAAGTGTGAAACTATTAGGTGCTTGCTACTGCTTGGATGAGCTATGACATAAGAGAAGCTGCATGGTATAACTGAACATCAAAGTGTTTTCAAGCTCTAAAAAGGGGAACACATTGTAGGCAAGCATTGGGAAGTTGCCTGGCTGAGGGACGATTGGTTTTGCTATTGTTCTTTGGGTGAAACTGATTCTACATGGATGATCTACTGCCCTGTATCTTTCTCTGGCTTTGAATATGTCAAAACGTTCAATTGTGTACACCAATCCCTCTTGAAACTTATTCTTAAACAGATGCATCATGTTCAACGGTGTCACTCCTAGTTTCCTGTCTTAATGTAAAATTTCAGGAACTAATCATGCAATTTTCGATAATTTGCACAAAACGCAAGCATTGTTACATGGCTCACCTTGCAATCCACGATAACGAAGTCTAATCCGTAAAGGAATCATAGGTCTCTCTACAGCCTCTTCTTGCAAACTGACGCCATTGTTTTGAGCTTCAGAATGCACAACAAATGACTCTGCAACATATTGGCATATCTTATTAACCAGCTTGCCAATATAAAAACCAAGAAGTTTCCAAGCTAGTGCAGACCTTTCAAGGGTCAAACTTGCATTTTAATGTCATCTTCACCTCACCCAGAGTGGATGAAGGTACATCAAGTTCAACAAAAGATGCATGCTGAGTATTTTGAAAAGTAGACTTATCTCATTGTTGGTAGTATCACAGGAAAAAAAATATGTTTAATGTACAGAGCATACAAACATCAGTATGAACTATAATTTCAGCTAGAACTAACGCAAAACATAAGCAAAAGCATGAACACCTCTAGCCTAGCTTTCAGAAGAGATAAAAATGAACATCTTTAGCCTTGAAAGTTCGAAGCGATGGCGAGATAATGCAAGAAGTCTTATACGTGAAGACCCATAATTGTGGTGCTTGGTAACATGAGTAGCTGGAACATCAATTTCAGATCAGACTTGGGCCCTTGTAAGAAGATAGCATCTTGGGGGATTTTCGAGTAGCAAACCTTTATCTCTCCGGCAGGTGATGATAGCAGAACGATCCCCATGGTCATTAGCTCGCTGATAAAGCTGTATCAAGGGGAAGAAGAGGGATAGGAAACCAAAAGCTACCCTAGCACGGAGTCTTCAGCAAACATTATGAACATAAGAACACGCCAAAAGGAAAGGAAGCCCACACATCAATGCGTCCGCGGCCAACACGCGAGTGGAAGGAATCGAAGGGAGGTGCGTCAGCGACGGCCGGCGATGGATGGCGAGGGTGATGGCAGGGGCGGCGAGCACCCTCATCTCCACCCACACTCCCTCTCTCTCTTTCTCTCTGCCTCTCTCCGGCTTCTCTAGAATAACAAAGAAGGAAGCGGCGACCGGGCAAAGGGATTGACAGGCTCGAGATATTTCCGGTGGAGGAGCGAGAGTATGTACACGTGGCCCCAGCTCGAGATATTTCTAGGTTGTCTCGGTCGCCAGAAAAGGGAGAAGAGCAGTCAACGGAACCGTTAAACTCAGGCACGTATAAGTACCCAATAAGCTAGGGGAAACGCTTGGGGTCGGCGCGCCGGCCGAACTTTCGGCCGGCTCGAGCGCCACGCTGGCTCCAGCGTCAACGAAACCGCACGCCCCGCGCAAGACGTGTGTGGGTGGGCCTCGCACAACCACCCATTCTATTTATCCTTATCCTTTCCCCTACCTCCAGACCCATCTCTCCTCTCCATGCTTCTTCTTTTTTTCCCATGCTGCTGCTGGCCGGTGGCTGCTGCCGGCCCTGTGCTCCGCCGAGCCATGGGATTGCCCGGCTGCTGCTGGCCGTGTGCTCCGCCGAGCCGTGGGACTGCCCGGCTGTTGCGGGCCGGCGCCCACTGCCATGAAATGGGTTGTAGCAAATTACATCGCCGGTCGTAGCAAAAATCGAAGACGGTCGACGTCGTATGGGTCGTAGCTAAGACATGAAGTTTGAAGCTTTTTTCATGCCGGTTGTAGCTTCTGTAACCGCCGGTTGCAACTTTTCGTTGTCGTCCATGCCTTTCGTCTCTACGGTTGAAGCTTTTTTTGTCGCCGGATGAAGCTTTTTTCATCGCCATATGAAGCTTTTTTGGTCACTGGTTGCAACTTTCGATCGGCGGGTGAGCTGTAATCATCAATTTGTTTTTTCATTTTTGCTACCACCGTTTTCTAGTTTGCTGGAAGGATCATAATTTTTTGCTACCACCCCTTCTTTTTGGATGCAAACCACGGCGTCGTCGCCATTGATTCTGCAGGGACGGGGGAGAGAGGTGAGGAGATGGGCAGCACCGCCGAGCAGCGGAGCTGCAACCAGCAGCTCACCGGCGTCGAGTGCCGCGGCGGGCGGCCGGGCCGACGAGCGTGGGTGGCGCCATGGCCAGGGCGACGGGTGCCGCGGCAGGCGGCCGGGGCGACGAGCGCCGCGGCGGGCGGCCAGGCCGACGAGCGCCATGGGCGGGGCGACCAGCGTGGGAAGAGGATGAGGTGAGGGGGCATATCTGACGGCTAGGCGCGTAGGATCGTGCGGTCCTGCGTAGACCGGCCGAATCGTTGCGCCGGCGCGCCGGCGCAGAGTAGTGCCCCTAAGCTAGCCACGTAAATCCCTACAGTACAGTAAAAAGAAAAATTCAAAAAAATCAGAAAAACCAAATCGTTCCCGCTTTAGTATTGTTACTTATTCTTTTGGTAGCTTAAGCAATAAGTCGTCTCCTCGGGTTTTTTCATAAGTCGAGTCTCTTATTAATTCGGGCTTCTAATTTAGTGAGATAACTTATTTTTCAGAAGTCCCAACAAATTTAGTGAGATAACTTATTTTTTAAGCTGGGGAGAGGTAGCTTATTTTTAAAACCGTCCAAAAGAACATGCCCCTAATTTGAGTTGCCGAACGTTCGGCGACGCGGTTGGTCGTGTTCGTGGTCGGTAACCGGTCATACCACAAACTGCATCTCAAACAAATGTAGTTGCAATATTTCGATTAGCATTTTCATACAAAGCCATGCAACGAGTAGATCTAATTACTACGAACTACACTGCTCGTCCTTCTCGTCGCATATGTTGATGAATTCGTGCCGGAGCCGACGACCTCATGGTCATTGGCGGCCGAGTGTGCATCTGGCTCCTCTCCGGACTCTATGTCGGCAAAGAGCTCGCCGATCTTCGTCTTCCACTGGCGGAGGAAGCAGTGGTTGGCCTCCACCTTTAGTCTGACTGGATGGAGTCGAGGATGGCCTGTTGCTCTGCCGCCTTCTCAGCCCGGGCCATCTCGTACTCTGCCAGTGCCTTCGGCATGAAGCTCACAGTCGCCAGATCCGCCTCCTTGGCCTCCTTCTCCTCCTTGGCCTCTTCCGCCTCTTTCATGGCCTCTCCCTTCTCCTCGGGCTGCGGCGAATTCGATGGCAGGCCGTCTATGATCCGAGCCTCGCGCCTGGCCCGGATCTCCTCCAATAGCTGCAACCGCCTTTCTGGAGTAAGCACCGTGTAAGTAGTGATCCGACACAGCCTCGGTATGGCTAAGGGTAGATGGATTGGAAGTGGCAGCGGCGAAAAGGAGGAAGGGGAAGAAACTGGGTGGGCTAGGGTTGGGATGCCGTTGTCCGACTTAAATAGCCGGACTTGGTTCCTCGAGCGACACGTCGGAGCAGCGCCATGCAGCACCATGAATGCATCCTCACCGACGAACTCAGGAGGCACCCGTCGGACTGTTTTTTTATGTGTTTGCCCGCGTGGACCCTTGCAGTTGGTCCTACATGACGGGTGTGCCCGAGCATCCTCATATTCACCCCATATATGGGTCGAGTATGGAGAGTGTCGGTATGTCCGGGCGTTTCAGACGTATTTACCAGGTTCGGTTGGGGGCCACTTTTGCGTCGGGTGTTTGGAGCGGATTTGAGGGCTCCGTTTGTAGATGCTCTTACCCCCTTCCACTATTTTTATAACGGAAATACAATTACTCCTCTATTCATTAACCAGATGGAAGTAAAGGGGAAGGGAAAACAGCAAGCGAGCTAGACTATGCTCTTGCCCTTCTCGAGGGAAAGATCGTCTCGTCCCGCAAAGGCTATATCTCGCTTATAGCGAGGCTTCCTTCGATCTCGCTTGAAGCGTCTACAGTCGTGGACTAACCCATTCACGCTAAAATAAATAGACTAATGAAAAAGGGTCGCACAAAAATCGATCCCGTGATCTCCTGGTTGCAGCGTAGCGCTGCTAAGCCATTGTGCCACCATCCGGTTTGTGCTGACTTAATAGGTCGCGATCATGTTAAAGCACAAGAGTCATTTCCCACCGGTTTTCTATCTTTTCACCGGGTTTTCTTTGTTTCTTTTCTCTCTTTTACTGTTTTTCCTTTACTTTTCTTTATTTTATTTGTTTCTTTTTCGTTTTTCACTAGCCTTTTTCCTTTATTTCCTTTTTCTTAGGTTTTGTTTGTTTTTTAATTTCATTTTAATTTTTTCATAGGTTTTCATTGTTTTTAATACGTATTTTTGGTATATATACATAATACATTTTTAGAATACATGTTTAATATTTTTTAAATACAAGAATAAATTTTATTGGATACATGGTCAACAATTTTTTATATACATTTAATATTTTTTAAATGCCTGATTAACATTTTTTTAATACTAATTAAGATTTTGTTTTGAATTCATGGTCAACATTCGTTCTACACACATTTTACTTTTTTTTTCAAATCCTTGATGAACATTTTTCAAATACAAGTTTAAGGTTTTTCTACACATATTTAACATTTTCTCAAATAGTTGATTAACATTTTTTTCAAGTACTTGATTCATATTTTTTAATACATGGTCTACATTTTTTCTATACACATTTAATATTTTTTCAAATGCCTGGTTAACAATTTTCAAATACAAGTTTAACATTTTGTGAATAAATCGTCAACATTTTTCCTTTACGCATGTAATATTTTCCAAATGTTTTATTTTTTTCCAAATATAAGTTTAATATATTTTTAATAAATGGTCAATAGTTTTCTATGCACCTATAATTTTTTTAATATATGATTATTATTTTTCATATCTTCGTTTATTTTTTTAAATGCTTGGATTATTTTTTTAAAATACGTGATCAAATGTTTTCACCCACATTATATTTTTTGTATAAAGTTTTCGTATACATGGAAAACATTTTCTCTATATACATTTAACATCTTTCAAATCCTTGGTTAACATTGGTTTTGAATTATTTTATGTAAGTATTAGTTGTAATATATTTATTTAGAATATTTGTAGATATAAGTGAAAGTAGAAAAATGAAAGATAAAAAACAAAAACAAAAAACGTTGAAAAAAGAAACAAACAAACAAAAAAGAGGCAGTGGCCTCCCACGCACCGGGCAGCAGGCCCATACGCTCGCGCCGGTGCTGGGCTTTGCGCCTTCCCTTTGCTAAGAGCATCTCCACCCGTTCGGTGCCCCAGGGGCAGAAATAGCGCCACTTGGGGTCAACCGACGCAAAAAAGGGCGTGGGGGCGGTCTGGTCCCAGTCGCGTCTCCAGTCTCGCCCCCGACGGCGCTTTTTGAACACAAAAAAAAGTCAAATTTCAGCCATGTTTGGACAAAGTTCAGACGATTCCAGTTGACATTTGTACAAAAAGTAAAAAAAACATAAAGACATAGTAAAAAACACTAAACTACGCCGCTACTTCGCCACTGCCGTCGCCGCCGCCTTCTACATGCCGAGGAGGATGTAGAAGGCGGTGTAGTCGCCGCCGTCGTCATCGTCGCCATCGTCGTCGTCGTGGCCGTCCTGCACGCCACCGCCGTCCCTGCTGCAACCCTGCCCTGGGTCGCCGAGGCGATGCAGCTCAGGGTTGGATGGTCCGGGCGCATCCTCGTCGCTGTCGTCGAGGATGACGACGCCGCCCTCCTCGCGTCCACGGCGGCGAGCGGCGATCTCCTCGAGGGCGCGGCGCTGACGCACCATTTCCTCGCGGACGTAGTCGTCCCGAGCCCATTTGAGGGCGGTCTCATCGGCGGCGGCCATGTCGAGGTGCTCCTGCTTGACGGCGACCGGCGTCGGCGTCGCCTCCGTGCCCAGCTCCGTCTTCGGCCTCACAAGGCACAGGTGGCCGCGGGAGGGGGAGGGCTGGCGGCGGCGGCCCTCGTTGATCGTGATGGCGCCGCCACTGCGCCCGCTGCGCCGGAGCGGCGTCTCGCCGGGCTCGGTTTTCACGGCGAGGAGGGACGTCCGTGCGCCGGAGGAGGTGGACTGGGAGCCGGACGACGACGACGACGCCCCGACCATGCGCCTCGGCTGCCATGAGGAGCCGCTCCGGCATGAGAAGGACTGCGCCGGATAGTCAAGCCGCGGCGAGTTGTGATAACCCACAAGTATAGGGGATCAGTTGTAGCCTTTCTCAATAAGTAAGAGTGTCGAACCCAACGAGGAGCTAAATGTAGAACAAATATTCCCTCAAGTTCTATCGACCACTGATACAACTCTACGCACGCTTAACGTTCGCTTTACCTAGAACAAGTATGAAACTAGAAGTACTTTGTAGGTGTAACGGGATAGGTTTGCAAGATAATAAAGAACATGTAAATAAAATCTAGGGGCTGTTTAGATGAAGAAACAACTAAGTTAGTCTTAGTAGAGAGCTTTTTGTCACAAGAAAGTTATTTATCCCTAGGCAATCGGTAACTAGACCGGTAATCATTATTGCAATTTTATATGAGGGAGAGGCATAAGCTAACATACTTTCTCTACTTGGATCATATGCACTTATGATTGGAACTCTAGCAAGCATCCGCAACTACTAAAGATCATTAAGGTAAAACCCGACCATAGCATTAAGTATCAAGTCCTCTTTACTCCCATACGTAAACAACCTACTGTAGGGTAACGCAGTAGAAAACAAAAAAAATTCGACCTACGTACCAGCCCAGGATCACTATGGAGACTGCATACAAGGTTTGATCTGTTTCGTTACCGACTCGTAGCGCAGCGGAAGTAGAGTCGATGACGATCGGCGGTGCAGATCCCCGCAGCTAGGATTTTACAACCTCCCAACCGCGAGGATGTACTTCCACATCTGCCCCTCGGACAGCCCTCCGGGAGGCGGTCGGACAGTCCCTCGGACGGTGTCGCGGACAGCCCTTCGGGAGGACCTACGAAACTCGGACGGTCACTCGGACAGCCCTTCGGGAGGACCCTCGAACTAAGATCGAAACTACAATCTCTCTACAGAGTTGCACACATACGGTGTCATCTATCCGGCAGGGCTTCGCCGTCCAGAACTAGTTCCTGCTGGAAACTAGACAGCCTTTCGGCTCTACGAAACTATTTCGCTGGGAGGGAGAGAGAAGCCAGACAAGTCTATGGCATGTGTATGAGAGCAAGCATGATCTGATTTTGGAGAGCAATCTCCACCTCTATTTATAGGAGGAGCAAGGGGTAGAGGAAAGACCAAAAGGACCTTCCTAGGATCTTTCCACCACATGCCACATAAGGGTGTGTAGAAGATATCCACCATGAGGTGGAAGGACACCTCAAGGAGGGCCCCCCAAAGCCATGGCCGAAATTTGCAGCCCCCTTGGGGAGCTCCACCTCCCTTTCACACACCAAAAGTGGTTTTCTTCTAGAAGAAAAACCCTATTTGCAAATCAGCCCAAAAAGTGCTTTTCACTATTCACGAACACATTTTTCAGCGTCCGGTCGAACTGAAAATATTTATGTGGGCTTAGAACATTTCCAGTACCCACTAAAATAATTTTCAATGCGATCCGGAACAATTCCGGTTTAGTGATTTTCATCTGCGAAAAGCATCTGAAGCGGTTTCGGCAGCTCCGGAACATTTCCGGTTTTCATCCCGGAAAATTCCAGAAAGTTTCCAGAATGATTCTGGCACCCTCCAAGAATTATCAGGCATGTGCTAAAACCAATTTGACTTTATGGTATCCCCTGAAACAACTTTTCAGTTTTACCGAAACTGTTCCGGTGTTCTCTCTGCGGAACTTTCCGCTGTCCGAAACTTTTCCGGTGTCCGAAAACTTTTTCGGTGATTTTCTCTCAGACTCCCCGTCTAGTATTCAGCAGATCGATGACCCTTAAGCGTGTGACCCTATAGGTTCGGTGAAGTATAGACATGACCCGGAACCCCTTCCGATCAATGATCAACATCGGAGCCGTGGACACCCATATTGACCCCTATACCCACACGAATGAATATTCGAGTGAACCTCCAGTTGCCGTGTGCTATTCCTGTTGCTTCGCGATATGTTACAAATACCCGAGGTGAGACATGTTGGCATCCCCGCGGATCAACAACTTGTCCACTATGCCAGTTACCTCGTTACCGGTATTGTTCTCTTTTCTGGCCAGACGATGATGGATACCGTAACACCAAGAGGGCCCAGAGATATCTCTCCATCGTCGGAGGAGCAAATCCCAATCTTGAGCTATCAAGTTACTTGACATACTTTTCCATGAACCCGTAAGCCGCCGTAATAGCCACCCATTTACGGATGACGTTTAACAAACCCCAAAGTTCATGAAGCAAGCATGAAGTAACTCGATACTCTCATGGTCTAAGGAATTATGCAAACGTTAACCATCTCTGTGTTATTAACCATTAACTTATGACGAATGAATCTCATAGCATAACATCAATTCGGGTCGATTCAACACAAATGTTCTTCTAACATTGTGCCCTCAAAATTGCCGGCATAGCCATGCCCATGATCAGGAAAACAGGATCATCATGCAATACTTGAGCCAGTCTTAGAGGCCAGACTAGGAATACATTTTACCGTTTATTATTCCACACGTGCATATGAGTCTTCCTCCGAGCCTCGTGGTTATTGTAGACTCGAGAACCATAGCAGTTATAGCATGGAACATAAACCTAATTATGAACAGGGAGATAATCAATAACATATATTATTGTCTCTAGGGCATATCTCCTACACCTACTTACTCGGGTCTGTGCTTCCGTCACTCACGCCACCCACCATAAGCGAATCATAAACATATTGCAAACCCTACAGCGGGGATCCCTCACGCTTGCGCGACACGGAGAGCACCATAGGACAGCACCAATAATAAAACATGCAACTCAAACCAATCATGATCATCAATCAACCCATAGGACAAAACGGATCTACTCAAACATCATAGGATAGCCATACATCATTGGGACATAATATATAGCGTTGAGCACCATGTTTAAGTAGAGATTACAGCGGGGAGAAGAGGTGTTGAACCACTGCATAGAGGGAGAGAGAGTTGGTGATGACGGCGGCGAAGTTGTTGGTGTAGATCGCCGTCACGATGATGGCCCCGGCGGCGTTCCGACGCCACCGGGAGAGAGGGGGAGAGAGCCCCCCTCCTTCTTCTTCTTCCTTGGCCTCCCCCCTAGATGGGAGGAGGGTTTCCCCTCTGGTCCTTGGCTTCCATGGCAGCGGAGGGGCGAGAGCCCCTCCGAGATTGGATCTCTCTCTCTGTTTCCTTCTGTTTCCGCCTTCCCAGATTCTGGCCTTTCACCGTTTCTTAAATTCCCGGAGATCCGTAACTCCGATTGGGCTGAAATTTTAACACGATTTTTATCTGGATATTAGCTTTCTTGCGGCAAAAGAAGGGCACCAACCGCCTTACGGGGTGACCACAAGCCACCCTGGCGCGCCCTACCCCCCAGGGCGCGCCCCTATGGCTTGTGGGCCCCTCGGGCACCGCCTTCTGTTGATTCCACTTCCCAAAATTCACATATATTCCAAAAAAAATCTTTGTAAGTTTTTATCCCGTTTGGACTTCGTTTGATATGGATTTTCTGCGAAACAAAAAACATGCAACAAACAGGAACTGGCACTGGGCACTGGATCAATATGTTAGTCCCAAAAAGTAGTATAAAAAGTTGCCAAAAGTATATGAAAGTTGTAGAATATTAGCATGAAACAATCAAAAATTATAGATACGACGGAGACGTATCAGCATCCCCAAGCTTAATTCCTGCTCGTCCTCGAGTAGGGAAATGATAAAAAAGATAATTTTTGATGTGGAATGCTACCTAGCATAATCTTGATCATATAATCTAATCATGGCATGAATATTAAGACACGAGTGATGCAAAGCAATAGTCTATCATTTGACATAAAGACAATAATACTTCAAGCATACTTATAAAGCAATCATGTCTTCCCAAAATATCATGGCTAAAAGAAAGTTATCCCTACAAAATCATATAGTCTGGCTATGCTCCATCTTCATCACACAAAGTATTAAATCATGCACAACCCCGGTTTTAGCCAAGCAATTGTTTCATACTTTAGTATTCTCAAACTTTTTCAACTTTCACGCAATACATGAGCGTGAGCCATGGATATAGCACTATAGGTGGAATAGAGTATGGTGGTTGTGGAGAAGACAAAAAGAAGGAGATAGTCTCACATCAACTAGGCGTATCAACGAGCTATGGAGATGCCCATCAATAGATATCAACGTGAGTGAGTAAGGATTGCCATGAAACGGATGCACTAGAGCTATAAGTGTATGAAAGCTCAAAAGAAACTAAGTGGGTGTGCATCCAACTTGCTTGCTCACAAAGACCTAGGGCAATTTGAGGAAGCCCATCATTGGAATATGCAAGCCAAGTTCTATAATGAAAAATTCCCACTAGTATATGAAAGTGACAACATAGGAGACTCTCTATATGAAAAACATGGTGCTACTCTGAAGCACAAGTGTGGAAAAAGGAATAGTAGCATTGCCCCTTCTCTCTTTTCTCTCATCATTTTTTTTGGTGGGCTTCTTTGTCCTCTTTTTTTTATTTGAGCTTCTTTGGCCTTTTTTATTTTTTTGTAAAGTCCGGAGACTCATCCCAACTTGTGAGGGAATCATAGCTTCCATCATCCTTTCCTCACATGGGACAATGCTCTAATAATGATGATCATCACACTTTTATTGACTTACAACTCAAGAATTACAACTCGATACTAGAACAAAATATGACTCTATATGAATGCCTCCGGCGGTGTATCGGGATGTGCAATGATCTAGCGTAGCAATGACATCAAAAAACGGACAAGCCATGAAAACATCATGCTAGCTATCTTACGATCATGCAAAGCAATATGACAATGATGGTGCGTGTCATAATAAACGAAACGGTGAAAGTTGTATGGCAATATATCTCGGATAGGCTATGGAAATGCCATAATAGGTAGGTATGGTGGCTGTTTTGAGGAAGGATATATGGTGGGTGTACTGCACCAGCGAAAGTTGCGCGGTACTAGAGAGGCTAGCAATGGTGGAAGGGTGAGAGTGCGTATAATTCATGGACTCAACATTAGTCATAAAGAACTCACATACTTATTGCAAAAATTTATTAGTCATCGAAACAAGGTACTACACGCATGCTCCTAGGGGAAGGGTTGGTAGGAGTTAACCATCGCGCGATCCCGACCTCCGCACAAAGGATGACAATCAATAAATAAATCATGCTCCGACTTCATCACATAACGGTTCACCATACGTGCATGCTACGGGAATCACAAACTTTAACACAAGTATTTCTACCAATCCACAATTACCCACTAGCATGACTCTAGTATCACCATCTTTAAATCGCAAAACTATTGTAAGGAATCAAACATATCATATTCAGTGATCTACAAGTTTTATGTAGGATTTTATGACTAACCATGTGAATGAACAATTCTTGTTGACTCTCTAAATAAATATAAGTGAAGCATGAGAGTTTAATTCTTTCTACAAAAGATATGCCCATGCTCTAACAAATATAAGGGAAGCAAAAGAGCATTCTACAAATAGCGGTTTTCTATGTGTAGAGAAACAGGCAATCCAAACTTCAAATGATATAAGTGAAGCACATGAAGCATTCTATAAAGCCATACTCAAAAGATATAAGTGAGGTGCAAAGAGCCTTCTATAAATCAACCAAGGACCTTCTCATACCAGCATGGTGCATTATTAAAAGAAAAATAGAAAGCACACGACGCTTCAAGATTTACGCATATCATGTGACGAATAAAAATATAACTCCAAGTAAAATTACCGATGGTTGTTAGAAGAAAGAGGGGATGCCTTCCGGGGCATCCGCAAGCTTAGTTTCTTGGGAGTCCTTGAATATTACCTTGGGGTGCCTCGGGCATCCCCAAGCTTAGTCTCTTTCCACTCCTTATTCCTTCATCCATCGTGATCTCGCCCAAAACTTGAAAACTTCAATCACACAAAACTTAACAAACCCTCGTGAGATTCGTTAGTATAATAAAGTAAATCACCACTTTAAGTACTGTTGTGAACTCATTCCAAATTCATATTAGCATTATATCTACTGTAGTCCAACTTCACCATGGTTCATACCCTCCGATACTACCCATAGATCCATCAAAATAGGAGAACAATGCATAGAAAACAGAATTTGTCAAAAACAGAACGGTCTGTAGTAATCTGAACATCTGCCATACTTCTGTAACTCCAAAAATTCTGAAAAATTAGTAACAAATAAATTTTTTGCATAGCAGTACTGTGTAAAAATTTCAGAAACTTTGACATTCCAGTAAAAAATGTAAATTCGCGCACTACAACCAAAGTTTCTGTTTTTGCACTGCACACACCAAACAAGCAATCTAATCATCCTAAAGGCAAATCTTGGCACATTATTTTTATAATACAAGGGATTTATACAAGGGTATAATTATTTTTGTTGAAAAGTTTCTGTAATTAAGATTCACAAAGTTTCCGTGAGCATGAACAAAGTTCAAGGAGCTCCCCCACTTCAACGGTGCTCGTCTTTCTTACTTTGACTTCCCTTTTTGAAAAGTTTTAGGTTCCCCACTTTATTTTTTTGTTTTTTAAACTATATAAAAGAACACAACAGAATAAAATAACTCTCTAAAACTTCCGGGTTGTCTCCCTGGCAGCGCTTTCTTTAAAGCTATTAAGCTAGGCATAAAGTGCTCAAGTAATGGATCCACCCGGATCCCAAGGTATATCAAAGCCAATTTTAATTAACAATGATTTGTAATTTAGTAGTGAGCACAAATTAACATATATCATGCAACAACGAAGTCTAACTCTCTTCCTATGCATTGGCATATCATAAAAGAACAATTCATGCACATCAAGTAAAGGCCAATACATAGCATAAGCAGTTTCTTGCAATTTTATCATATTGGAAACATAGAGAGGTGGAGATGTAGTTCCTCTCTCATAATAATTGCAAGTAGGAGCAGCAAGCACATGCATATTATATCAATCAAAATCATCATGTGCAATAGTAAAAGGCAACCCATCTATATAATCCTTAATAAGTGCAAACTTCTCCGATATAGTGTAGTTGGGAGAATTCAAAAAGATAATAGGACTATCATGTGTGGGTGCAATAGCAACAATTTCACGTTTAACATAAGGAACTATAGCAAGTTCATCTCCATAAGCATCATTCATATTGGCATCATGGCCACAAGCATAGCAAGCATCAAGTTCATCAAAAAGGGATATTTCAAACGAATCCAAGGGATCATAGCAATTATCATAGCATTCATCCTTCGGTAAGAACGAAGGTAAATTAAACAATGTATGAGTTGAGGAGTTACTCTCATTAGAAGGTGGGCACGGGTAGCTAGTCCGCTCTTTCTCCTTTTGTTCTTCGCTCTCCTCGTCATTTTTTTCATCAAATGAGCTCACAGTGTCATCATTTTCTTCTTCCATAGTTTCCTGCAAAATATTAGTCACCTCTTGGACAGCGGAGGAGTCCTCAATATATGGCTTAACATAAGCATTAGAAGCATAGTTTTCATAGCAATATTTAAGTATGGCAAAACTTTCAGATTTGTAAAGAGTAGCATCATACTTTTCAATCAAAGAAGCAATTTCATAGGCACCCTTAAAAGCAACAAATTCTTCAATTTGCTCAATATCATAGTAATTATAAACACCCTTGGCATAAGAAGATACGATTCCATTATCCTTAAACTCACATTGATAGGGAAGGTGTTTTTTAGGGTTTTCAGAACAACAAGTAAAATCATAAATTTCGCATAAATTCCAAGCATAGCATTGCAAAGTATTAATATGATGCCATAAAAGTTTCCCTTTTTGAGATAAGCGGTGTCGCACATAATAAGCATGCTCATTTAATGATTTGCCCTCAACTAAGCTAGTTGGGGTTTCAGCACGAGCACAAACGGATCGAAGATGATCCAAGTAAAAAGCTCTAACAATGTGATAGATTTTGGGTGGTTCTTCAACCATTGGTGTAGTAGGTTCAACTAATTTTTTTGGTATTTCGTGTTCCATATCCATAACTAAAGATAGAGAACAACTTAGAACAGCAAATAAAATCTACTTAGTGATAAAGCAAACAAGCACACACGAGAATATTCACCCCACTCTATTGCTCCCCGGCAACGGCGCCAGAAAAAGGTCTTGATAACCCACAAGTATAGGGGATCAGTTGTAGCCTTTCTCGATAAGTAAGAGTGTCGAACCCAACGAGGAGCTAAAGGTAGAACAAATATTCCCTCAAGTTCTATCGACCACCGATACAACTCTACGCACGCTTAACGTTCGCTTTACCTAGAACAAGTATGAAACTAGAAGTACTTTGTAGGTGTAACGGGATAGGTTTGCAAGATAATAAAGAACACGTAAATAAAATCTAGGGGCTGTTTAGATGAAGAAACAACTAAGTTAGTCTTAGTAGAGAGCTTTTTATCATAAGAAAGTTATTTGTCCCTAGGCAATCGGTAACTAGACCGGTAATCATTATTGCAATTTTATATGAGGGAGAGGCATAAGCTAACATACTTTCTCTACTTGGATCATATGCACTTATGATTGGAACTCTAGCAAGTATCCGCAACTACTAAAGATCATTAAGGTAAAACCCAACCATAGCATTAAGTATCAAGTCCTCTTTACTCCCATACGTAAACAACCTACTTACTCGGGTCTGTGCTTCCGTCACTCACGCCACCCACCATAAGCGAATCATAAACATATTGCAAACCCTACAGCGGGGATCACTCACGCTTGCGCGACACGAAGAGCACCATAGGGCAGCACCAATAATAAAACATGCAACTCAAACCAATCATGATCATCAATCAACCCATAGGACAAAACGGATCTACTCAAACATCATAGGATAGCCATACATCATTGGGACATAATATATAGCGTTGAGCACCATGTTTAAGTAGAGATTACAGCGGGGAGAAGAGGTGTTGAACCGCTGCATAGAGGGAGAGAGAGTTGGTGATGACGGCGGCGAAGTTGTTGGTGTAGATCGCCGTCACGATGATGGCCCCGGCGGCGTTCCGACGCCACCGGGAGAGAGGGGGAGAGAGCCCCCCTCCTTCTTCTTCTTCCTTGGCCTCCCCCCTAGATGGGAGGAGGGTTTCCCCTCTGGTCCTTGGCTTCCATGGCAGCGGAGGGGCGAGAGCCCCTCCGAGATTGGATCTCTCTCTCTGTTTCCTTCTGTTTCTGCCTTCCCAGATTCTGGCCTTTCACCGTTTCTTAAATTCCCGGAGATCCGTAACTCCGATTGGGCTGAAATTTTAACACGATTTTTATCTGGATATTAGCTTTCTTGCGGCAAAAGAAGGGAACCAACCGCCTTACGGGGTGACCACAAGCCACCCTGGCGCGCCCTACCCCCAGGGCGCGCCCCTATGGCTTGTGGGCCCCTCGGGCATCGCCTTCTGTTGATTCCACTTCCCAAAATTCATATATATTCCAAAAAAATCTCCGTAAGTTTTTATCCCATTTGGACTTCGTTTGATATGGATTTTCTGCGAAACAAAAAACATGCAACAAACAGGAACTGGCACTGGGCATTAGATCAATATGTTAGTCCCAAAAAGTAGTATAAAAAGTTGCCAAAAGTATATGAAAGTTGTAGAATATTAGCATGAAACAATAAAAAATTATAGATATGACGGATACGTATCAAGTTGCCGCCCTCGATGTGCTCGAGGACGGCTTCGAGCGTGCGCCCGGGAACGCCCCACCACCGCCGCCCCCCCCCCCCCTCGGAGTTGTGGCGCCCGCGGCTGGGCGGAGCGCCGTTCGTGGACGCGAGCTGCTCCTCGTGGCGGCGCTCGAAGTACGCCGTCCACAGGTTGTGGCTGTCCAGGGCGTACCTCGGTTGCTGCTTCGCCGCCTCCGACAGCGAGGACCGGATCCTGGCGATCTCGGCGCGCTGCTCAGCGCCACTGGGCGGCGGAGGCACCGGGACCCCGCCGGCGCTGAGCCTCCAAGAGCCCGGCACCCGCATGTCAGGCGGCGCCGGGTACTCCGCCTCGTACAGGAGGCGAGCTTCGTCCTCGCGGAGGTGGCGGCGGCCGAAACCGTTGGTCGCGGCGCCGTCGCCTGGAAAGCGCTCAGCCATGGCGTTTTTGGGGGAGAAAAGGTCGCCGGGGAAGAGGGAGAGAAGGTCGTCGGCGGCGAGATCGGGAGGGAAAGTTGTGGCGAGAAGTGCCCAGCCACCGGCGAGGAGGGCGGCTTTTATAGCGACGAGCGGGCGACGCCGTGTGGCCGCGTGGCGGGAGAGGGACGTGCGTCGGCGCGCGTTCATTGCGCCGATTCAATGGAAGGCTGACCGACGACAGCGCGCGGTCACTTCGCATTGATTCCCCACGGGAAACCGAGGCGATGAGGACGACGAAGCGCCCGGTCGCTGACACGGCGGGTCCACCCGTTTTCGCGCCAAAAACCTTTCCCCCAGCGTCCCCAAGCGCCTGGGTCCGCCGGCGCCAATTTCGGCCCTAACCGGCGAAATTTGGGCTCTTAGAGCATCTCCAGCCGTTGGCCCCCCCAGGGGCCCGAAATAGCACCGCCTGGGGGCGAGCCGGCGCTAAAATCGGCCTGGGGGGGCTCGGCTTCCCAGTCGCGGCCCCGGGGAGGCGCATGCAATTTGAACATTCCATTTCCCGCTGCCCAAAAAACGACGGTTCGGCGTCGGCCATGCCACAGTCGGCGTCCATCATTCCATAGGTTCGGCGATCGCCACAGGTTTGGCGATCAAAAAATGCCATAGGTTCGGCGTACAAAAAATGCGGGAGAGTAGAACTTCTCAAACGGTTTTCGGCTCCCCGTCGTCCTCGGCCGGAGAAACGGGAGAGTTCTGCGTCGGCGTAGCGGGCACGTCCAACGTCGGAGACGCGGGCGGGGGGCTTGGCGGCGGCGTGGGCGGTGCGGAGGGCTGCGCCGGCATGCGGTTGAGGATGAGGTCGCGCTCCGCCAGGTACCACGCCTTGACCAGCGGGTCCATCTCCGCCGTGACGCCTCCCATGAGGAACGCCAGGTCGGTGTTGCGCTTCTTCGCGGCGACGTTGGTCCTGAGGAGGTCGAGCTTTGCGTCCTGCTTCGTCATCAGCGCCGACCACCTCGCCTCCGTCTTCTCCTCCCTCAGGGCAGAGTGGGTCTTTGCATCGGCGATGCACTGCCCGATCGACGCCTGCAGGCGCTCGGCAGGGGGCGCGTCGTTCCTGGCCTTCTTCGCCTTCTTGTTCCCGTCTGGCCGCCCTTCTGCCGCCCCAGGAAGATCGGCCGGTGAGACGACACCTCCTGCTCAATCGCCGCCGCCGCCGCCGCGTCCCGGACTTTCTTCATGAGGAGCCTGTTGCGGCGATCGGTGGTCACCGCCTCCCTCCGCTCGACGTCGGCCTTCCACTCGGCGTTTGTCAACCCCGGCGGTCTTGCAATCGGCGCACGGGCCCTGCGCGGCTTGGCGACGGTGGGTGCGGTGGCTTGGCGAGGGGCGGCGTACTTCTTCGGCGGCATGGCGGCGAAGGAAGGGAGATGGAGGGAAATGGAGAGAAGGACCGGGGGAGAAACGGCGGGATAGAGGGAAAAGGAGGGGGAAGTGGCGGGAAGTGGCAGCCGGTCTCGCCGACACCTCGGCCCCACCCGCCTTTTCGCTTCAGCCGGCGCCCCAGGAGACCCTAGCGCCCTGGGTTCGGCCTGGTTTCGCCGGCCCAAAAAAAGGCCCCAACCGGCGAAAATCGGCGTCTTGGGGCCACGGCTGGAAATTTTTTCGCCCGCCGGCGATGAAAAAGGGGCCTGGGGGGTCCTTTGGGGCCGCGGTTGGAGATGCTCTTAAAACGCGACTGGGTCGATTTTGAACGACGGCGATAAAAAAGTGGCCTGGGGCATGTTGGGGGGCGCGGCTGGAGATGCTATAACTCCCCGCCTGCTCGCGGTGGCCGTAGTAGTGCGCGAACCGCGAACCCTCGAAAAAAAAAAACCCAATCTCCATTTCCCCGCTCTAACCCTAACACCGACAGCCCCTGCGGCGCGGCTGCCGGCTGCGGCGGGAGACAAGGCGAGGCCTCGCAACTCGCGTTCTCGAGGGAGGGGAGGGGTGGCGCGGCGACGGGGTTCCGTTCCGCCTTGGGTCTTTGGTGGCGGTAAGCTCCGACCCCCTTTTTCGCGGCCCTCAAATTGCTGAACGCGCACCCATCCGTCAATTGATTCATGTTATCATTTTGTACCTTCGCTCGTTCTGCGGTGCCGGAATACAGCAGAGAGCTGTCTAGACATTAGCATTTGCATACTACCGTAGCCACTGTAACTCACGGAAGGTGCACAAGTCGTTGATGCAGTTTTGTTGGTTGGCTCCGGAGTTCGGACGTCTTCTTCTGATGCCAAAAATGCATTATCTGCTTGTTTTGTCCAATGTTGCAGTTTAACTATTTCTAGGTTGTATGGATGTCGCGTGTGGCTAGGATTTTGCCGGCGGCGTCGTACTAACTTTGTGTGTCATCTATGCATGTTGATATGTGTATCTCACGATGATGCTTCTAGTTTTAAGCTAGCTTGTTTTTTCAACTTCGTAGACAGGCCCAGTCCTGAGATTACGGGGGCCCAGGGCCAAACTAAAATTTGGGCCCTCTTAATATAATTTATGTTGTTTCTATACGAGAATTATTTGATCATTATCCACCAATTTGATCCATAACTCGTGTGCATTTGTTTGAAACATAAGCATTGTAAAGTTATTTGTTACTTTATTGCTGGTGCGTGAACTCGTCCTAATAATTATTAAAACAAAATTACCACCTCCTCAGCCCTCGGATTTTACTTTATTCAGTATTGGATGTGTTTTGAAATTTCGTTGGATATTTCCAACATGGTGGAAAGTAAATTGCCATTGCAATAATACACAACAATTTCTCCATCTAAATAATTTAACTCGGCCAGAAGAGGCAGAAAGCTATCCTAGCATCAAGAGCTTTACCTGGTGGAGCCACTTGTTTCCTTCTTCACCAATTCTAACTTCTAACAACAACAAAGCCTTTAGTCCCAAACAAGTTGGGGTAGGCTACCAATTCTAACTTCTAAGTATAGATAATTAAAACATCTGTTAAACTTTTACCTAAACTTCATGTTATTTTCGTGCAAATTACTTTAATCATAATCTTCACTCAGTTTTCCCTATTGTTTTTAAATGTGTCTGCAGAAGGATTTGGTACCTAGGCTTCCTCAAGATACTAGATTGCTTACTATGGTTTCTGAGGAGACCAAACCAAAGAAGCAAAGAGATGAGGAATGCATTATAAACGGTCTCCCAGGAGAACTCATTGAGCGGATATTTTTGAAGCTTCCAGTGAGCACTTTGTTGAGGTGCACTGGTGTTTGCGAGCAGTGGCACAAAATCATCCGAGATCCCCAGTTTGTCACCTCTCACCTCCAGGATGCGCCCCAATGTGCCTTCCTATTCTTTCCGCAAGAGTCGGTCTCAGGTGAGCCCCATCCTGCTGATGCTATCCTGATTGACGAAGCCTGGTCACCATCGACATATGCAGTGCCAGTAATTGGGCCTGACGATTTCCTTTGTGGTTCATGCAATGGGCTTCTTTGCTTATACACAAAGTCATCAACACTCAAGATTGCTAACTTTGCAACTGGTGAATGCCTGCATCTTGAGAAACCTGTAAAGAATTTGAGGGGCGATCACTTCTTGTTCTACAACTTTGGATTTCACCCATTAACAAAAGAATATAAGATTACACACTTTCTTGGTGATCCTGTTGTGGGTCGGCCTTGCTCCCATAATAATAACAGATTCAGTGTCATTCAAGTTTACACACTTGGTGATGAGAAATGGAGAGATATCAAAACTCCAGAAGCCCTAAGCTTAAACTGTGTAAAAAACTCTGGAGCAGTCAATATTGACGGAACACTGTATTGGCTAACTGAAGACGTGGTAGCTAGCTGGCAGCATGCAGTTATGACCTTTGATCTCAATGAAGAAAGTTTTGCACAGATACAACTACCAGCAACTGTACATGAAGATTGTGCAGGTGGCGGTCCCCGTTGGTACTGGGTCAGAGAGATAGATAGGAAGGTATGTATAGCAACAGCTCAAGCCTGGCCTTCTCTTCCCAGAAGGCTTGTTGGTATGCTGCAGATCTGGGAACTTGAGAACAAAACGGAGCATAGGTGGAGCAGGAAGTACAATATTCAATACTCGCCAGATTACATTCTGGGTCCAAATTTGGTTCATGGAGATAAGATCATAGTGCCAAGTCGCACTGGCAACCTATATTCCTATGAGTTGCTCGGGGAGAACTTCAATACTAAATTGTGTAAGATGGCAAAGCTGTTAGATTTCAGTCCCCACAAGCCTGACAACATGCAATCCTATATCTGTGTGAAGTCACTTGTACGTTTAGATGTATACAAGAAGGCTGGCATCACGCGTAGGCCAAAACAGAGGGAAGGCTGGGAATTGAAGAAGTGGGAGGCGTGGGAGTACCAGCTCTCTGAGAATGAAAAACCGTGGACTAACCTTTATGGAGAAGAGCACGAGGGAACTGTATGTTAGCTGAGTTCAAATTTAGCTTAGCGATAATTTATTATTCTGGAAATTTTAACAATGGTTGAGTTGCTATTTGATAGGCATTTGCAGAACACAATGGCATATCACTCAATGGTCTACTTCCGCATATATTGGATGATGCGATTCGACAGGATGCAAGGATGAAAATCAATCAAATACGTCCAAGCTTTCCAGATCAGGTAATTCTTTATCTAAACGGACAGCATAGTGTTTTTTTCTTCTCATATTTAAGTTTAAATATTCGATCATCATTTGAAAAGAAGAAGATGTAATGATTGTTTAAGTGCACCCTCATCATTATTCATGTTTTGCACGAGCCTCCAGCAACCAAGGCCCCTCCGACGGCTTAATTGTGTGGCACGGAACCGAGATAGGGAAAATTTATCTGCTCGTATGGAGAATTATACGAGTATTATGAAGGTATAGTTTTTAAAATTTACAGGCCAGATCATTTAGGACTTTTCCTTGAAACATGTCAAATTAGTAAAGTTAACTTGTCTACAGGCATCGAGGGAGGCTACGTATAGTATCATCAGTATGATACGTAGTGCTGTAGACAATCAGGTAAAGTTTTACATTTGGTCTAATTTATTCATGTTTTTTTTTCTGCTATAGCTCGCTAGTTCTCGTCTCCTATATCTGTTTTAATCTCTTCTACAATAAATAAGCAAATTAGCTTCTTTTGAACTATAGGCAAGATAATATCATTACCTCCCTTCATACAAGTAAATGGCCTCCCCTGCAATACAATTATTTTCCATCCCATATTTTAATATAGGCATGTGCGTGTGGTTTAGTATTTTGTGTCAACTTTGCGAACTGCCTAGTTACTGTGTTCATTGGGCTGTCAATTAGGTAGCCCACTGTCAACATATTTTACATCAAGAAGAAATATTTTTTCATCGAGGTTTATGTAGGTGCCCTAAATTTGTGAAATGGGCTTCATTGCAGAACACTTTAGGTGTTGATATTTTGAGACCTACGCATATAGATATAGACATACCAAACTGTAAATGTTATCTTCTTTGAATGGCATGGTATTGTTTGCAATTCCATTCTTATACATTTGCTAGCACACTCCATGAATAACAGTTAATTGAGCATAGCTCTGCTAACAGGGCATCGAATTATAAGGTACTTTGGTTGCTATCAATTACTGCAATAGAGAGGTACTTAAAATAATTCTATATCATACTCCCTCCGTCCCAAAATAAGTGTCGCAGATTTTGTACTAAACTAGCACAAATTTTGTACTAGATCATCGATACTTATTTTGGGACGGAGGGAGTACATCTTATAAGTTTTTTTTTTTTGAGAACCAACATAAGAAGTTCTAAAGAACATTCAGAGTAGGAACCATGGATTGATTGGTAAACGTCGAATTTTTCATTTCCTACTTCTCATGTGAGCTTTGAATCTAAAATTTAACGGCATGATTAAACTGTCTGTGCACCATCTTTCTTTGAGGATTCAGTCCCTTCCTTTTTCTGGAATGGGTTGATGAAAGTCCCATTGTCTTGTATTTGAACCTTACTCATGTTTCAGAGGGGTGCTTCGGGTTCAAATGCTGGTATTTCTTCTCAGAATCGCAGTCAGGGCGATGATGCGAAGGCTTAATACTTCAGAACTTATCATGAGGGCGATGATGTTCAACACTTGTTGTCACCGAGGGACTGTTTACCTCTTCTGCCTGTAAAACAGTTCTTTCGGAAGTACGGTCTGTGTGCTGCTATGCATTTTTTTTCGTTTGAATTTCAGTCATTGTGATCTAATTAACTTATTGGTCGATTCGAGACCTTGGAGAATTTGCGGGACAGCGAGACATTTGGTCTGAAGGTCAAACCAACTCTTGCCACTGAATATGCTTTGAAACTTTACAGAATGTTTGAAGTGCAAACCTTGTAATTGCATTATAATCTTATATCCACGGATGAAAGCATACCTTTCATAATGCACGGCCGTGGAACGTGTGGAATCAAGCAGGTTCAGGTCCTCTGGAGTTTTAACTGACTGCTATAGGCTGTTACCAAAGTGATTGCCGATTTGTCTAATTTTGTTTTTGATGAAAATTTGGGACTGCTGGACACCTCAGTGGCACCGCTTCCTGGGCCGGTTGCTGCTTTTTTAGCGTCGAATTCGACTGCTCTGTGATTTTCTTTGCTATTATCCCTCTAGTTTCTATGGTATAGCAGGCTGCTCCAACGAATGATGTAAAAATGTTTTGCCAGCCCATTTACTTGTCCCACCAACACCGTTGACCTCGTTCGCCGAGGAAAACCACTTCCTTTTTCGTCTCAACACCGTTTCTGCCTTAAACATTGAAGACTTTTCTATGGAAATACTGGCTCGCACCCACCACCATCAACTCCATCGTTCCTTTCGCTTGTCCCATCGAGATAGACATCGTCTGCCTCACCGGTGTTGATTACTCCGCGGTCCTTGTCTTGGTCTAGAGCTGCAGATTAAACGATGTTCCTCACTCCATTCCCGTGCAAGGCTTCTTGGATCTCGTCGCTATTGCCATATTGCTGGTCGTCCGTTCGTAAGAGCTCCCGCCGACCCAACTTTTGTGGTTCCAGTTCCGATAACGGACACAACGGGGGTGGCGGTGATGGTGGCAACGTCGGGAGTGACTACGATTTTCCTAGTGGCATGGAGCCAAACCTCTTCGCCTGGCCGCCTCCACTGACTGATGAAGGCCACGACGACCGTGTTTGCAGCTTTTGGAGGCCTCGCCATTTTTTTACTAACAAAATATGAGTAAACATGACTATTGGCCATGACTCGGGTGATTCATAGCTTCAATGATATGATAAGAAGTGCTAATATGTGTTGGTAAAGGTTTACATTCAATGTAATATTTTAAGTCTTTTCTCTTTATTTTGCTAGTGTTTGTTACCTATATTTACTCTAGTTTCCTTTGTCATATTTAAATAAGAAAATTAGCTTATCTTGAATTGTAAGCATTGCTATGGTATCATCCCCATTTGTATAGATGAATGATTTCCACTTTGCTATAATTATTTTCCTTTAGATACGTTAATCCAACATATCTTTAAAAAGAAAAGCAGGTTCAGAGCCTCTGAATCCTAATATAAAAAATTGCGAAACCATGGCATCCAAATACTATCAAAATAGATGATACCCCGCGCCTTGCGGCGGGAATCGGTTGAATATATTTTAGTGAGATTTGATTGTGTAAAATATGCAGATTAATAACACGTGAGGCAAAATTAAAACTACACGCGACTTATTATATTTCATTACGTATAGTTGTAAAATATTTATTGAATATAAGAGATTTTTTTTTCATGCATGGTAACATGTGATGGTGGGTCTTTTCCCATACATGCTTGAGGTGGTCCTTATTCCATCCATAATTGTATGATGATATGGTATGCTTGCATGTTGAGATAAATAAGTTAAAAGAGATGACTCTCTTAGGTATATATAGGATTTCAACAAATACAAGCTTCCTCTACCTCCCACACGGTTCCTTTTTGGGCCTAGCCAGTGGAGTCGAACGTGGGTGCTGCTATACATCGCATATTCGAATGCTAAACGAGGGTCATGACGCGCGGGATCTGCTGCCCAAGACCACTGTGACGCCACATAACAGAGTCCCCACCGTCGTCGGCAGACACACATGCTTTGCCCGTCGGCGTCCTCCCGCGGCGGCGCGGGGAAGGGAGGGAGGAGGGGGTGGCGGCGGCGCGAGCTAGATCGCCCCCAGTCGCCTGGGCGAAGCGTCGCCTGGGTTCGGTCTTCTCGTAGTTTCTTTTGTAATCTTTTCTTCCAACCGCAAAGCATTACCCCTTTTCACTATTTTTTTTCATAACAGAAATACTCCCTTCGGTCCATATTAATTGTTACAGCTCTAGTACAACTTTAGAGCAGCGATAATTAATTTTGATCAGATGTGTACAATTATTCATTATTCAGTAACCAGATAAAAGTACTGCCAGAGGAAAGGAAAGGAGCAAGCGAGCTGGACCAGTGGAGTGCCTTGTTTCCTGACGGAAAGGCCGTCTCGAGGCCGCGCTCTGTGCTAGGCCGTGCGCTTTCCCTTTGCTAACTCCGCGGCTCCCAGAGGTGGCGGTAGTGAGCCAACCGCGAACCCTCGATAAAGAATCCCCAATCTCCATTTCCCCGCTCTAAGAGCATCTCCAGCCGCGGCCCCAAAGGACCCCCCAGGCCCCTTTTTCATCGCCGGCGCCGAAAAATCGGCCCAGTCGCGCCCCCAGGACCCCGTTTTTTGCCGGTTTGAGCCCTTTTTTGGGCCGGCGAACCCAGGCCGAACCCAGGGCGCTGGGGGCCTCTTGGGGGGCTCCGACGGTAACAAACCGGCGTGTGGGACACCACTGTCAGGCGAATCTCGTCATTTTCCTGGCGGCGAGCCACTCCCCCCGCGTTCCCCGACCCCCTCCCCAATGCCGACCCCGGCGCCCCTCGCCTGTTCACGGCCACTGCGCCGCCGCTAGAAGGCCCCGCTTCGGCCTCCCTCGCCGGATTTCGCTTCCCGACCATCGCCCATCGCCGTCGCCCATCGCCGTCCTCCGGCCCAAGCCACGCCGGCGGCTGCTCGCCCGTTCACGCCGACAAGGTGTTCGACGTTTTGCCTGCCCGGCCATGGACTCGGACGATGAGGAGGCGTTCGCGGCCCTGTTGGAGGAAGAAGCCGAGGCCGACACCGCCGACGAGGAGCACCTCATGATACTCGCCTCGCTGGCCGGCCTGTTCGTCAACAATGACAAGCCCCGGCGAGGTGGCTCGGCGCCGGGCCGGCGCAAGAGCAAGCAGAGGCATCGGATGGAGGGGTATTGCATGCTCTACGCCGACTACTTCGCCGACTGTCCATTGCACGGTGAGAAAGTATTTCGGCGTCGCTACCGGATGAGCCGGAAGCTCTTCCTCAGGATTGTTAATTCCGTTCGGGAGTTCGACAACTATTTCGTTTGCAAGAAGGATTGCACCGGCACAGTTGGATTCTCCTCACTTCAGAAATGCACCCAAGCTATGAGGATGCTTGCATACGGAGCTCCCGCGGACATACAAGAAGACTATGGGCGAATGGCCGAGTCCACCACCATTGAGTGTCTATACAAGTTCTGCAGGGCAGTGGTGGCAGTGTTTGGACCACAATATTTGCGATCACCCAATGCTGAAGACACTGCTCGAATCCTAGCACAGAATGCAGAAAAAGGATTTCCAGGGATGATTGGAAGCATCGACTGCATGCATTGGTCATGGAAAAACTGCCCATTTGCTTGGCAGGGGATGTACAAAGGCGCCAAAGGTGGTTGCAGTGTGGTACTTGAGGCAGTATCCACACATGACCTATGGATTTGGCACTCCTTCTTTGGTATGCCAGGAACTCACAATGATATCAACGTCTTGCAGTGCTCGAATGTCTTCGCCAAGCTTGTTGAAGGTCATGCTCCTCCGGTGAACTTTGAGGTCAATGGACGCCAATACAACAAGGGATACTATCTAGCAGATGGTATCTATCCGAGATGGTCCATATTTGTGAAGACTATCTCAAAACCTGTGGCGCCAAAGAAGGCACACTTTGCTAAGTGTCAGGAGGCTTGCAGGAAAGATGTCGAGCGAGCATTTGGTGTGCTCCAATCGCGATTTGCTGTTGTCCGGTACCCCGCTATGACCTGGTCCAAAAGGCAGATGTGGGAGATCATGAATTGTTGTGTCTGCTTGCACAACATGATCATTGAGAGTGAGCAGGAAGAGCCAGTGTTTGATCCTGAACCATATCACAGGATGGGACCTCTTGCAGTTGTTGATCACCAGGTACCAGCAACATGGACTGCCTACCTCAATATGCGCCAGGAGATCCGAGACCCACAAGTGAATCAAGAACTGCGAGACGATCTGGTGGAGCACCTATGGAGGCTCAAGGGCAACGCCTAGCTCGATTTGTTTTAATTTATGTTGGAACTTGCTTCATTGAACTATTTGATTTTGTATTAATTTCTATGATGAACTTTGGTACGAAACATTCAGTTTTTTGTTGAATTTATGCCGAAAGAGCGTCGATTTTGTTGATTTTGTGCCGAAAGAGCACCGATTTTGTTGATTTTAAAGCCGAAATAGCGCCGAATCTGGGCCGAATTTGGGCCAATTCTACGCCGATAATGGGCCGAAAGTGGCGGTTGGGGGGCGACCCCGGGGGGTCGACTGGGAAAACGAGCCCCACCAGGCCGATTTTAGCGCCGGCTCGGCCCCAGACGGCGCTATTTCGGCCCCCGGGGGGGCCAACGGCTGGAGATGCTCTAACCCTAGACACCGGCAGCCCGTGCGGCGCGGCTGCCCTGTTGCGGCGGGAGACGAAGCGAGGGCTCGCGACTCGCGTGCTGGAGGGAGGGGAAGCGTGCTTGAGGGTTCCGTTCCGTCCTGGCGTCTTGCTTCTTTAGTGGCTTGCAGATGGACGCGGTGGCGGTAAGCTCCGACCCCCCCCCCCTCTTTTTTTCCGCCGCCCTCGAATTGTTGAGTTCCAATCTACTAGCATCCGTCAATTGATTCATGTCACCATTTTGTTCCTTTGCTTGTTTTGCTGTTCCACGGTGCTGGAATACAGCAGAGAGGTGTCCAGACATTTGCATACTACCGTAGCCACTGTAACTCACAAAAGGTGCAGAAATTGCTGTCTATGGCCGTTCCTATTCGTCACTGATGCAACTTTCTTTGTTGATTCCGGAGTCCATATGCCTTTTCTAGTGCCCAAAATGCATTATCTGCTTGTTCTGTGAAATGTTGCTGTTTAACTATTTCTAAGTTGTATGGGTGTCGCCCTGATGCACACATTTTGTTGTGCGGGGTGTCATTTGGGGCATGTGGCTAGAATTTTGCCAGTGAATTTTAGCGGTGTCGTACTCACTTTGTGTTTCATCTATGCATGTTGATATGCGTATCCCACTATGCTTCTAGTTTTAAGCTAGCTTGTTTTTTCAACTTTGAATGCATCATACGTTTATCGATATGTTTATGGTTATCAATCAATAGCAACACAGGGCTGCATGTTTGCCAGAGGTGGTGCCACTTATTTCCTTCCTTACCAATTCTAAGTAGATGAATTAAAACATCTGTTAAACTTTTACCTAACTTCATGTTATTTTCCTGCACATTTCTTCCAGAGGCTCTGTTTCAAATGTTTCCAACAAAGGCTCCTGGACCGGATGGTTTTCCAGCACATTTCTTCCAGAGACATTGGGAGCTTTGCGGAGAAGAGGTAACAGGTATGATCATTAGGGTGCTCAATGGAGAGGACTCACCGGAGGATATCAATCATACGTTCATCGTTCTTATTCCCAAGATAGCTAGTCCAAAAATTTTAGGACAATTTCGGCCCATAAGCCTATGCAATGTGATTTACAAGATTGCATCTAAGGTCTTAGCAAACAGGCTGAAAGTTATTCTCCCCGAGGTAATTTCTGAGGAGCAGTCGGCGTTTGTACCTGGACGTCTAATCACGGATAATTTTATTACTGCGTATGAATGTTTGCACTACATGAAATCAAGGAGAGTTAAAGCCAATCGGCTCTGTGCACTGAAGTTGGATATGATGAAGGCATATGACAGACTTGAATGGTCTTATTTGAAGGCAGTGATGCTTAAGTTGGGAGTTAGTCCTCGCTTCACCGAAACTGTCATGAGGTGCGTCTCGTCTGTTTCATTTTCAGTTCTGGCAGTTTGAATGATTTCAGGCCCTCTAGAGGTCTGAGGCAGGGAGACCCAATTTCTCCCTATTTATTTCTGTTGGCAGCGGAAGGGTTGTCGTGCTTGCTCAAGGCGCAAGATAGTGGAGTTCGGGGCCTGGCTGTTGCACCTACGGCTTCGGCAATCAATCATTTATTATTTGCGGACGACAGCTTATTGCTATTTGATGCTACTAGTGCTACTGCAGGTAGAGTGAGGGATATACTGAATATGTATTGCGCAGCCTCGGGCCAGCGAATTAATAATGACAAGTCCTCAATATACTTTAGCAAGGGGGTCTCGGAGCAGCAAAGAGTTGAGCTTAAGAATATTCTTGATGTTCAGAATGAGGCACTGTCAGAAAAATCCTTGGGCCTCCCAACTGATGTTGGCAAGGCAAAGGAGGGCTGTTTTCGATATCTGAAGGATAGAATCTGGAAGCACATCCAGGGGTGGATGGAGAAGTGCTTGTCGGCGGGAGGCAAGGAAGTTTTAATCAAGTCTGTCGCTCAAGCTATCCCAACCTATTCTATGGCATGTTTCAAGCTACCACGAGGCTTGTGCGAACATTTGAATGGCCTACTTCGGAAATTCTGGTGGGGTAGTAAGCAAGGACAGAGAAAGCCAGCATGGGTGTCGTGGAGAACGATGTGCAAGCCTAAACATATGGGAGGTATGGGTTTCAGAGACATTGAGCTTTTTAATCTGTCGTTATTAGCAAGGCAGGTGTGGCGCCTACTACAGGAACCAGACACATTAAGTGCAAGAGTATTAAGAGCTAGATACTATCCGCATAGTGATATTCTGCAAGCAACCTTGGGATCCAACCCGTCCCAAGTATGGCGCTCACTTTTGGAAGGAAGAGATGTCCTTCAGCTCGGGATCATTAGGAGAATTGGTACAGGTGCGGATACTCAGATTTGGCATGACAATTGGCTACCGCGCGACTACAAGTTGAGACCGATATGTGCTATCACAGCGAACCCACCGCAGCTGGTCTCAGAGTTGATTGATCCGGCCACACGTTCATGGAATATTCAGGTGATCAATGATCATTTTATTGCGCCAGATGTGGATGTCATACGGAACATACCTTTGAGCACGAGGGTGCAGCCGGACTTTTGGGCTTGGCATTATGAAAGGAAGGGGGTATTCTCAGTTCGGTCCGCCTACAGGATGTTGAGCGGCATCAAGCACCAGAGAGAGGATTGGTTGGAGCACAGGGCTGCAAACTCGAACACAGTACGAGAGAAGAAGTCTTGGTCGCTGCTTTGGAAGGTGAAAGTACCTTCAAAAGTCCGAGTGTTCGTATGGCGGTTGCCACACATGTCTCTGCCAACTGGCACCACGCGGCATGAGAGGAAGATGGCAACAAGTTCTGCTTGTTCTATCTGTAGCGCGGAGATTGATTCCTGGCGGCATTCCCTTTTCGAGTGTCGGATGGCGAGGTGTGTTTAGGCATTGGGTGATGACAAGATTGTTGAGGTATTACTCTCCAACAGATTGGAAGATGGGAGGATGTGGCTGTTCTGGCTGTTTGATACTATGAATCAACAAGATCTTGCAAGGGTGCTCATCACCATGTGGGCTATCTGGTGGTCAAGGAGAAGGGCGATTCACGATGAAGAATTCCAAAGCCCTTTATCTACCATGTGCTTCATCAACCGTTACTTGGAGGACCTTGACATTGCTGTGGTTCGAAGGCCAGCAAATAACCCCACGCCACCCCAGGTGCGAGTTCGGAGCTGGATCCCGCCGGGGGAAGATGCGGTGAAGATAAACGTCGATGGAGCTATATCTCGCAATGGCAGGGCGGGGGCGGCTGCAGCTATTTGCATGGACAAAAACGGCGTCTACATGGGATCTTCAGTCGTGACGTTCGAGGGACTGGTGGATGCGCCAAGCCTTGAAGCACTTGCATGCAATGAAGCACTCGCCTTGGCGAGAGACCTTACTGTAACACATGCGATCATAGCTTCCGACTGCATGCAAGTGGTGAAGGACATCAACGAAAGCACGCGATCTTCATATGCTTTAGTTATTGATGAGATTCGGCAATCTATAGATGATTTTGTAAAAAATACTTTTCGTTATGAGTGTAGGGAAGCAAACTTGGAAGCACACGCGTTAGCGAAAGCTGCTTCAGGTTTTCCCTCTGGTCGCCGCTTGTGGCTAGGGATTATGCCAGACATTACTTGTATGGAGAGGGCTCTGAACTTTTAATAAAATTCCCTAGTTCACCTAAAAAAAGGGAAAACGAGCCCCACTAGGCCGATTTTAGCGCCGGCTCGGCCCCAGGCGGCGCTATTTCGGCCCCCGGGGGGGGGGGGCAACGGCTGGAGATGCTCTAACCCTAGACACCGGTAGCCCGTGCGGCGCAGCTGCCGGCTGCCCTGTTGCGGCGGGAGACGAAGAGAGGGCTCGCGACTCGCGTGCTGGAGGGAGGGGAAGCGTGCTCGAGGGTTCCGTTCCGTCCTGGCGTCTTGCTTCTTTAGTGGCATGCAGATGGACGCGGTGGCGGTAAGCTCCGACCCCCCCCCCCCCTCTTTTTTTCCGCCGCCCTCGAATTGCTGAGTTCCAATCTACTAGCATCCGTCAATTGATTCATGTCACCATTTTGTTCCTTCGCTTGTTTTGTTGTTCCACGGTGCTGGAATACAGCAGAGAGGTGTTCAGACATTTGCATACTACCGTAGCCACTGTAACTCACAAAAGGTGCAGAAATTGCTATCTGTGGCCGTTCCTATTCGTCACTGATGCAGCTTTCTTTGTTGATTCCGGAGTCCATATGCCTTTTCTAGTGCCCAAAATGCATTATCTGCTTGTTCTGTGAAATGTTGCTGTTTAACTATTTCTAAGTTGTATGGGTGTCGCCCTGATGCACACATTTTGTTGTGCGGGGTGTCATTTGGGGCGTGTGGCTAGAATTTTGCCAGTGAATTTTAGCGGTGTCGTACTCACTTTGTGTTTCATCTATGCATGTTGATATGCGTATCCCACTATGCTTCTAGTTTTAAGCTAGCTTGTTTTTTCAACTTTGAAGGCATCATACGTTTATCGATATGTTTATGGTTATCAATCAATAGCAACACAGGGCTGCATGTTTGCCAGATGTGGTGCCACTTATTTCCTTCCTTACCAATTCTAAGTAGATGAATTAAAACATCTGTTAAACTTTTACCTAACTTCATGTTATTTTCCTGCAAATTACTCTAATCATAATCTTTGCTCAGTTTTCCTAATTGCTTTTAAATCTGTCTGCAGAAGGATTTGGTACCTAGGCTTCCTCAAGAGACTAGATTGCTTACTATGGTTTCTGAGGAAACCAAACCAAAGAAGCAAAGAGATGAGGAATGCATTATAAACGGTCTCCCAAGAGAACTCATTGAGCGGATATTTTTGAAGCTTCCAGTGAACACTTTGTTGAGGTGCACAGGTGTTTGCAAGCAATGGCACAAAATCATCCGAGATCCCCAGTTTGCCACCTCTCACCTCCAGAATGCGCCTCAATGTGCCCTCCTTTTCTTCCCGCAAGAGTCGATCTCAGGCAAGCCCCATCCTGCTGATGCTATCCTGATTGATGAAGCCTGGTCACAGTCAACATGTGCGGTGCCAGTGATTGGGCCTGGCGATTTCCTCTGTGGTTCATGCAATGGGCTTCTTTGCTTATACACAAAGTCATCAACACTCAAGATAGCTAACTTTGCAACTGGTGAATGCCTGCATCTTGAGAAACCTGTAAAGAATTTGAGGGGTGATAACTTCTTGTTCTACAACTTTGGATTTCACCCATTGACAAAAGAATACAAGATTACACACTTCCTTGGTGATCCTGTTGTGGGCAGCACTCACTCCCATAATAATAGCAGATTCAACGTCATTCAAGTTTACACACTTGGTGATGAGAAATGGAGAGATATCAAAACTCCAGAAGCCCTAAGCTTAAACTGTGTAAAAAACTCTGGAGCAGTCAATATTGATGGAACAATGTATTGGCTAACTGAAGACATGGTAGCTAGCTGGCAACATGCAGTTATGACCTTTGATCTCAATGAAGAAAATTTTGCACGAGTACAACTGCCAGCAACTGTACATGAAGATTGTGGAGGTGGCGGTCCCCGTCGGTACTGGATCAGAGAGATAGATAGGAAGGTATGTATAGCAACTGCTCAAGCTTGTCCTTCTCTTCCCAGAAGGCTTGTTGGTATGCTGCAGATCTGGGAACTTGAGAACAAAACGGAGCAAAGGTGGAGCCGGAAGTACAATATTCAGTACTCGCCAGATTACATTCCGGGTCCAAATTTGGTTCATGGGGATAAGATCATACTGCAACATCGCAACGGCAATCTATATTCCTATGAGTTGCTCGGGGAGAACTTAAATACTAAATTGTGTAAGATGGCAAAGCTGTTAGATTTCAGTCCCCACAAGCCTGACAACATGCAATCCTATATCTGTGTGAAGTCTCTTGTATGTTTAGATGTACACAAGAAGGCTGACATTGCGCGTAGGCCAAAACAGCGGGAATGCTGGGAACTGAAGAAGTGGGAGGCATGGGAGCACCAGCTCTCTGATAATGAAAAATTGTGGATTGACATTCATGGAGAAGAGCACGAGGGAACTGTATGTTGGCTGAATTCAAATTTCGCTTAATGATGATTTATTATTCTGGAATTTTTTAACAATGGATGAGTTGCTATTTGATAGGCATGTGTAGAACGCAATAGGATATCACTCATTGGTCTACTGCGGAATATCTTGGATGATGCAATTCGACAGAATATAGGCATGAAAATCAATCAAATATGTCCAAGCTTTCCAGATCAAGTAATTCTTTATCTGAATGGAAGTCAGCATAGCTTTTATTTTCATAATTAAGTCTGAATAGTTGATGATCATATGAAAAGCAGTTATATTGATTGTTTAAGCGCACCCTCATATTGGTTTTAACACATGTTTTGCACGAGACTCCAGCAACCAAGGCCCCTCCGGCGGCTTAATTGTGTGGCACAGATGCGAGATAGAGAAAATTTAGCTGCTCGTGTAGAGAATTATTGGACTCTTATGAAGGTATAGTATTTTAAATTTACAAGCCAGATAGGACTTTTCCTTAAAACATGTCAAATTAATAAAGTTAACTTGTCTACAGGCAACAAGGAAGGCTTTATATAGTATCAGTAGTATGATACGCAGTGCTTTAGAAAATCAGGTAAAAGTTTACATTTAGCTAATTTATTCATGTTTTTACTTTCTACTATGGCTCGCTAGTTCTTGTCTGTTATTTCTCTTTTGATCTCTTCCACAATAAATAAGCAAATTAGTTTTTTTTTGAAATATAAGCAAGGTAATATTATTACCTCCCTTCATACAAATGAATGGCCTCCCTGCAATACAATTATTTTCCATCCCATATTTTAATTTATGCATGTGCTTTTAGTTCTTTGTGCTAACCTTGCAAGTTGTCTAGTTACTGTGTTCATTGGGCTGTCAATTAGGTAGCCCACAGTCAACATATCTTACATCAATAAGAAATATTTTTTCATCAAGGTTTATGTAGGTGCCCTAAATTTGTGAAATGAGCTTCATTGCAGAACACTTTAGGTGTTGATATTTTCAGACCTACGCATATAGATATAGACATGCCAAACTATAAATTTTATCTTCTTTGAAGAAAAAAGTCCATTTTACTACCCTGAAGAAACTTGGTGGTTCACATAACCCCCTGATGTTTTTTATGCTCCTTTACACCCCTCAACTATCCCATACCGGTCAAAAAAAGTCCCTGGGTGGTTTGCCCTGATAGGATGCTGACCTAGACACGGTCAAAGGTGGTATTTGACCTACGGTGGGTCCCTCTCTCCTAGCCACTCTCTAACAGTTGGGCCCGGTCAACACTGTGTCAGTTAGATATGACACATGGGGCCCACATCTCGGTTGCACAAAGACTAATAGGGGATTTATTTAGCCCTAACTGCATCATTAACAGAGGGGGAGTCCACATGTCACTGTCTCAGACTAACCTTAATCAACCTAAACTAATGATGCCACATCGGCACGGTTGGGGTTAATCGCCGGCGACCTCAAATCACGGCGGTGTTCCGCCGGAGGCCACGACAACGGCTTTGGAGGCTACCAGGGTGTAGCCCTCGCTCGCGGGCATCCATGGTTGGTCGCGGGAGGCCGTGGATGGTCGGAAGCAGGCTATCGATGGAGCTGAGCGGCGGCAGAGCCACGGCTCCGATGACGTTGGCGTTACGGCATGAACCTGAGCGAACTAGGCAGCTGGGCGGAATCTACAGACCTAGGGGGGGCCGTCAGGTAGCATAACGACGCAAGGGGAGCTCTGTAACGAGGAGCACATCAGCCATGGCGGACGGCGGCGCTAAGTTCATGTGGACGACGGCTACAACACGTGTGGGAGCTCTAGAGGAGAGGGGAAACTGGGAGAGGCTCACCGCGAGTCTAATGGAGGGGAAGGCTAGGCCGGGGCTCGTCTATGCGCGGCAAATTGTTCGTCGGCATCCGACGGCTGCAGTCGGAGAAGAGAGCTCGATTGGGTTGGCTCGAGGCTTCCGGGCTCGAATCCTTCGGTGCAGAGGACCGGCGTGAGATTTTGGAGGCTCTGGACATGGTGGTTTGGCGAGGGGTGGCCGGTGGCTAAAGTCGACGGCGGGCGGCGCTCTGCGGTGCTCGCATCCAAGAGAGAGAGAGGGAAAGTATGAGCTGTGGTGCTCCTTGTTCAGGCCCAGCCCGATGTACAGGTTGCCGCCGGCGACCCCCACCTCCCGCACATGTCTCCGCCGGTGTCCAGACCACGTGCGTCGCCGGCCGGAGAGGCCCGAGGCTGCACAGGGAAGGAGGAGGAGACCCCACGGTAACAAAACAGCCTTGACCGAGTCCAACTAAGCAAAACCACCCGACCAAATCCATTTCGGGTGAGTATTGAACGGGATTGGTTTTATTAAGGGGTTGAATTAACCATTTTGGACTTCAGGGGATTATGTGAACCATCGACTTTGTTCGGGTAGTAAAATGGATTTTTTTCTTCTTTAAATGGCATGGTATTGCCTGCAGTTCCATTCTTATACGTTTTCTAGCACACTTAGTGAATAATGATTTATTGAGCACAACTTTCCTAACTGGGCATGGAATTATAAGTTAGTTTGGTTGCTATCAAGTAGTATTAACTACTTCAATAAAGAGGTGCTTAAAATTGTCCTATATCATACACCTGTATATGGCAGACAAATTAACATAAGAAGTTCTAAAGAACATTCAGAGTAGGAACCATGGATTGATTGGTAAACGTCGATTTCTTTCATTTCCTACTTCCTGATTTGAGCTTTGAATTCAAAATTTAATGACATGATTAAACTGTCTGTGCACCTTATCTTTGTTTGAAGAAAAGAAAACAATGAAGATTTAGATCCTTCCTTTTTATGGAACGGGTTGATGAAAGTCCCATTCGTCTTGTATTTGAACCTTACTTATGTTTCAGAGGGGTGCTTCGGGTTCAAATGCTGGCATTTCGTCTCAGAATCGCAGTCAGGGCGATGATGCGAAGGCTTAATACTTCAGAACTTATCATGAGGGCGATGACATTCAACACTTGTTTCTTTTTGTCACCGAGGGACTGTTTACCTCTTCTGCCTGTAAAACAGTTCTTTCTGAAATACTGTCTGTGTGTTGCTATGTTTGTTTTTTCGTTTGAATTTCAGTCCTTGTGATCTAATTAACTTATTGGTCGATTCGAGACCTTGGAGAATTTGCGGGACAGCGAGACATTTGATCTCAAGGTCAAACCAACTCTTGCCACTGAATATGCATTGAAGCTTTACATAATGTTGGAAGTGTAAACCTTGTAATTGCATTATAATCTTATCCTCGGATGAAAGCATACCTTTCATAATCAAGCAGGTTCGGACCCTCTGGAGTTTTAACTGACTGCTATAGGCTGTTACAAAAGAGTGAATGACGATTTGTCTAATTTTGTTTTTGAAAATTCGGGACTGCTGGACACCTCAGCGGCAGCGCTTCCTGGTCCGTCCATTCGTCCGGCTGCTTGTTTACTGTCGAATTCGTGAAATCACTAACTAATTAAAGAGTACTCTTTGTAAAAGATAACTTCCAACTTTTCAGGTTGTGACAAGTAGCATTGCTGCATTTGTCTCACTTGTTATTTGTCTCAAACAGAAGAGTTTTTTTTAAATTCGTTTATTCAAAATGTTTTATCTTTTAAACCGCGCGTCCAAATCTCGAACCATTTTCATGGTTTGTTTTCTCAGAACGAGATCTTCAAAACTAAATCCCACGTTGATAGGTTTCGATGGACTTTTTTTATTCACAAAAAGGGACGAAAAACCAAACCAGGAGCACCTTTTTGTGCCTCTCGTGGAAGCAAATCTGTGCTTCCACGAGAAATAGATCTGTGCCTCTTGCGGAAGGAAAAACCCCGCATTTTTTTCCTTTTCCGAGAGGCACGACTATGCCTCTCGCGGAAGCAAATCCGTGCCTTCATGAGAAGTACATTTGTGCCTCTCGCGGAACGATTTTTTTTTTTGAGTTTTTTCTTTTTTCGAGAGGCATGACTATACCTCTACCGGAAGCAAATCCATGTCTCCACGAGAAGTAATTTGTGCCTCTCGTCGAAAGAAAAAAAGAAAATGTTTTTTTCCTTTTCTGAGAGGTACGACTATGCCTCTTGCGGAAGCAAATCCGTGCCTACACGAGAAGTAAATTTGCGCCTCTCACATAAGAAAAAAAATATGTTTTTCTTTTCTTTTCCAAGAGGCACGACTGTGCCTCTCGCGGAAGCAAATCCATGCCTCAACGAGAAGGACGTCTGTGTCCCCCGCGAAACGAAAAAACCCGCATTTTTTTCCTTTTCCGAGAGGCACGACTCTCATGGAAGCAAATCCGTGCCTCCGCGAAAGTACATTTGTGCCTCTCACGGAACAAACAAAAAAAAGTGTTTTTCTTTTCTGAGAGGTACGACTGTGCCTCTCGCAAAAGTAAATCTATGCCTCCACAAGAAGTATATCTGTGCCTCTCGCGAAACGGAAAAAAAGAACATACACTTTTCCACCCAATTTTTTTGTTCAACTTTTTATGTTCCAAAACCTAAGAAAAATCGGGGAAAACCCTAAAAGCCAAAAAACTGAAAAAAACATCTAAGAGTTGAAAACGTGTATAGAAAAAGGAAAAAATAAATCCGTAGAGAGCATCCAGAGCACAACACGTGACGGCGGCTGAGAGCGCTTCAAGTGACGCGCTCTTAGCCCACTAAAAGTGACCCTTGTGAGGGCTCCCGAAGGAGTATTCCTTAACTAGTTGCTCTCTCGAATTCGGCTGCTCCGTGATGTTCTTTGCTATATATTATCCCTCTAGTTTCTATGGTAGTAGGAGGGGTCCAACGGATGATGTAAAAACATTGTGCCAACCCATTTAGTTGTCCCATCAATGCCGTTGACCTTGTTCGCCACGAAGAAACAGATTACTGCTTCATTTTTCATCTTGACACTGTTTCTATCTCAAACATCGACTTTTCGATTGAATACTGGTTCGCGCCCACCACCAACAACTCCATCGCCCCTTTCGCTTGTCCCATCAAGATTGACATCGTCTGCCTCACCGGGGTTGATTACTCCGTTGTCTTCGTCTTGGTCAAGAGTCGTGGCTTAACCGATGTTCCTAACCCATTTCGGTGCATGGCTTCTTATATCTCGACGCTATTGCCATAGAGCTAGTTGTCCGTTCGTAAGAGCTTCCCTTGACCCCACTTTTGCAGTTCTAGACTCCGGCGACGGCCGCAATGGGGGCGGCGGTGATGGTGGCAACGTCGGGGGTGATGATGATTTACCTTGCGGCATGGACACGACATACCTTGTTGTGCAGCTTCTGGTGGCCTCACCAATTTTTTCACTAACAAAATATGAGTAAACATGACTACTGGCTATGTCCCGGGCGATTGATAGCTTCAGTGATATGATAAGAAGTAGTAATATGTGTTGGTAAATGTTTACATTTGGGAGGTGTTTGGTACACCACAAGGACTGGTAATGGAATCAGTTAGCGGTGGAATCGTGGTGTAACAGGAGCATTTGCTTTTTTGTTTCATGCATGTAAAGGTATCATCAAGTTACAAAACTGCGTTTGGATGTGCTGTGTAACCAGGCTACATCACAGAATCAATCTAGCACTAGCTTACGCATGACATCAGTGAGCACAATTTCAAAACCATCAATTTGACATAAGATAAAAATCATTTCACATGAATAAACACAAATACATCGCTACAAATCCTCAATCAGGATTCAAACACAAATTCAAAACAAATAATGCCAAATTTAAGGAAATCTGTGAGGCGGCTACGATGACGAAGTGGAGGGCCGCAGGGGGAGGGGGAGGGCTCGTGTCAAGGGCGGTAAGGCAACCTTTACCACTCGGGGGTGGGCGGTAACCACCTATAGCTGGTCTGGATCCGTTTATCGAGGGACACGAATACAACGTGAAGTTACCAAACGTGTGTAAGGCAAAAATCTACGAAACAAAAACCTCCAATGTAATCTTTTATGTCATTTATCTCTATTTTACGAGTTTTTGACCTATATCTATTCTAGTTTCTTTGTTATATTTAAATACGAATATTGGCTTATCTTGAAATGTAAGCATCACTATGGTATTATCTCCATTTGTATAGATAAATGTTTTCCACTTTGCCATAATTATTTTCCTTTACATACTTTGATCTAACATATCTTTAAAAAGAAAGGCATGTTCGAAGCTTCTGAATTCTAGACTAAAAAACTACCAAACTACGACATCCAAATACTATCAAAATTAGATGATACCCCGCGCCTTACCGCGTGAATCGGTTGAATATATTTTAGTGAGACTTGATTGTGTGGAATATAAATTTTGGATCAATAACACCTGAGCCAAAATAAAAAACTACATACAACTTATTATATTTGATTATGTATAGTTGTAAAATATTTATTAAATATAATTACCATAATAGAATGAGAAATATTTTCCCATGCACGATAACATGTGGCGGTGGGTCTTTTTACATACATGGTTGCATCTTGCATGTTGAAATGAGTCTTATTTCATCCATAATTGTATGATGATGTGACATGCTTCCTTACACATATATATAGGATTTCAACAAGTACATGCTTACTCTGTCTCCCACACGGGTGAGGAGGCGATTCATCATTTTTTTTCTTTGGTCGCTGTTGTGGTGGTGCCGGAGGCAAGTGACGGGCGATGGTGTCCAGTTCAGGGGATTCTTCGATCTTGATTGTATTTTTCTTCTTGGCTGGTATTACTTTCTGCAAAGATTAGCATTTTGCTGTCGTTTCAGTCCTGCCAGGTGGGTGTTTACGTGACTTGTACTATGATCCTTATAATATAAACGAGACATGTATTACCATGCAAAAAACGCGAACAATTTTGAAAACCGCGACCATTTTTTGCATTTTGAACAAGATTTGAAAACAAGAACATTTTTTGAATATGCTAACAAATTCTGAAAACGGAAATAAGTTTCGGAATTCCGAACAATTTTTGAAAAGGCGAAAATTTTAAATTCCTTGCCTTTTGCAATTGTAATTTTTAAATGGGCCAGCCCAACTATCATAGCGTAGTGGTCGTCCCGCCGCCCCTTTGCTTGCTGCTGGGCCGTGCTCCTCCCACTTGCCGAGTGCCCGCCAAAGCGCGGGGGCTGAGGATCGATAAGCGCCGCGTCGCGGTCGCAGTCGTGCGCGAACCGCGAACTCTCGAAATCCCCAAATCTCCATTTCCCAGCTCTAACCCTAGACGCAGAGGACCGCCGGCTGCGGCGGCGGCGGGAGAGGAGCCTCTGCCGGCGAAGCGAAGCCTCGCGACTCGCGGGCTCCAGGGAGGGGATACGTTCCGTCTTGGGTGTTTCCTGGTTTGCAGGTCGACGCGGTGGCGGTAAGCTCCGACCCCCTTTTCCCCCGCCCTCAAATTGCCGAGCGCGCACTCGCAAGCTTTCTATCTAGTAGTATCCGTCAATCGATTCATGTTATCATTTTGTTCCTTCGCTTGTTTTGCCGTCCCGCGGTGCAGCAGAGAGCTGTTTAGACTTGTCCATAGCCACTGAAATTCACAAAAGGTGCAGCAAATTGCTGTCTGTGACCGGTCCTTTTTGTCGCTGATGCAGTTTTGTGGCATGATTCCGGAGTCCGTGGGTCTTTTCTAATGCCAAAAATGCTTTACCTGCTTGTTTTGTCAAATGTCTCAATGTAAGCTAGTTTGTCTTTTCAACTTTGTAGGCATCATATGTATATCGATTTTTTTATGGTTATTAATCAATAGCAACACAGGGCTCCATGTTTGCTACAGGTGGTGCCACTTGTTTCCTTCTTCACCAATTCTAACTTCTAAGTAGATAAATTAAAACATCTGTTAAACTTTTACCTAAACTTCATGTTATTTCCCTGCAAATTACTTTGATCATGATCTTTACTCAGTTTGCCCTATTGTTTTTAAATGTGTCTGCAGAAGGATTTAGTACCTAGGCTTCCTCAAGAAACTAGATTGCTTACTATGGTTTCTGAGGAAACCAAACCAAAGAAGCAAAGAGATGAGGAATGCATTACAAACTGTCTCCCAGGAGAACTCATTGAGCGGATATTTTTGAAGCTTCCAGTGAGCACTTTGTTGAGGTGCACTGGTGTTTGCGGGCAATGGCACAAAATCATCCGAGATCCCCTGTTTGTCACCTCTCACCTCCAGGATGCGCCCCGATGTGCCTTACTATTCTTCCCGCAAGAGTCGGTCTTAGGAACGCTCTATCCTGCTGATGCTATCCTGATTGATGAAGCCTGGTCACAGTCAACATGTGCAGTGCCAGTGATTGGCCCTGATGATTTCCTTTGTGGTTCATGCAATGGGCTTCTTTGCTTATACACAAAGTCATCAACACTCAAGATAGCTAATCTTGCAACTGGTGAATGCCTGCATCTTGAGAAACCTGTAAAGAATTTGAGGGGTGATCACTTCTTGTTCTACAACTTTGGATTTCACTCATTGACAAAAGAATACAAGATTACACACTTCCTTGCTGATTCTGTCGACGGTCGCCCTCGCTCCTGTACTAATAACAGATTCAGCGTCATTCAAGTTTACACGCTTGGTGATGAGAAATGGAGAGATATCAAAACTCCAGAAGCCCTAAGCTTAAACTGTGTAAAAAACTCTGGAGTAGTCAATATTGACGGAACAATGTATTGGCTAACTGAAGACATGGTAGCTAGCTGGCAGCATGCAGTTATGACCTTTGATCTCAATGAAGAAAGTTTTGCACAGATACAACTGCCAGCAACCAAATCTGAAGATTTTGCCGGTGGTGGTTCTCGTCGGTATTGGATCAGAGAGATAGATGGCAAGGTATGCGTAGTGACTGCTCAAACCTGTCCTTCTCTGCCGAGAAGGCTTGTTGGTAAGCTGCAGATCTGGGCACTTGAGAACAAAACGGAGCATAGGTGGAGCCAGAAGTACAATATTCAGTATTCACCTGATTATATTCCAGGTCCAAATTTGGTTCATGGGCATAAGATCATATTTCAACGTCGTGATGGTAACCTACATTCCTATGAGTTGCTTGGGGACAACTTCAATACTAAATTGTGTAAGATGGCAAAGCTGTTAGATTTCAGTCCCCACAAGCCTGACAGCATGCAATCCTACATCTGTGTGAAGTCACTTGTACGTCTAGATGCATACAAGAAGGCTGGCATTGTGCGTAGGCCAAAACAGTGGGAAGGGTGGGAATTGAAGAAGTGGGAGGCGTGGGAGCATGAGCTCTCTGAGAATGAAATAATGTGGAGTGACACTCATCGAGACGAGCACAAGGAAACTGTATGTTTGCTGAATTCAAATTTAGCTTAACGCGAATTTATTATTCTGGAAATTTTAACAATATCTGAGTTGCTATTTGATAGGCACGTGCGCAACGCTATCACATGATGTTCAATGATCTGCTGCCACATATATTGGATGATACGATTCGACAGGAAATCGGCATGAAAATCAATCAAATACTTCCAAACTTCCCAGATCAGGTAATTCTTTATCTAAATGGAAGTCAGCGTACCTTTTATTTTCATATTACGTTTGAATGGCCGATAATCATCTGAAAAGGAGAAAACATGGTATTCTTTAAGTGCACCCTTATCGCTGTTGTAACACATGTCTTGCATGAGACTCCAGCAACCAAGGCCCATCCGGCGGCTTAATTGGGTGGCGCAGAAGCGGGATATGGAAAATTTAAATGCTCGTCTGAAGAAATATAATACTATTATGGAGGTATAGTGTTTAAAATTTGCAAGCCAGATCATTGACGTCCTTTCCTTGAAACATGTCAAATTAATAAATTAACTTGTCTGCAGGCTACGGATCAAGCAACAAGTAGTATCCTTAGTATGATGCGTAGTGCTGTAGAAGATCAGGTAAAAGTTTACATTTGGTCTACTATATTCATGTTTTTCCTTTCTGTTATATCTCGCTGGTACTTTGTCTCCTATATCTGTTTTAATCTCTCCCTCAATAAATAAGCAAATTAGCTTCTTTTAAATATAAGTAAAGTAATTGTATTATCTCGTGTTGTACAAATGAATGATCTCCTCTGTAATACAATTATTATCCATCCCATATTTTAATGATTTAATCTATGCATATACGTGTACTTTAGTTCCTTTTTTGCTTACTGTGCAAGTTGTCCAGTTACTGTGTTCATTGCGCTGAGGTAGCCCACAGTCAACATATTTTACATCAATAAGAAATAGTTTTTCATCAAGGTTTCTGTCGGTGCCCTAAATTTGGGAGTTAACTTGTATTTTCAGAGTTGCACATATAGATATAGGTTTTGCCAAGCTGTTGATTTTATCACCTTTGAATGCATGCTATTGTCTGCAGTTCCATTCTTATGCGTTTGCTGGCACACTTAGTGAATGATGATTAGTTGAGCATAGCTGTGCGTGGAATTGAAAATTTATTTGTTTGCTGTTAAGTAATGTAACATAGAGGTACTTAAAAATGTTCTAGATCGTACACCTTTATATGGCAGACAAATTAAAATAAGGAGAGTTAAGGAACAGTCAGAGTAGGAAGCATGGATTGATTAGTAAACGCCAAATTTCCCATGTCCCATTTTCTGATTTGAGCTTTGAATTCAAGTAACGACATGATTAGATTATCGGTGCACCTTTTATTTCTTTGAGGAAAAGAAAACAATGCTGTTATGTTTTTTCTCGAACGGCTATTCTAGACTTTGCTTGACCTGTGATGAAAGTACAATTGTCCTGTATTTGAACCTTACTCTATGTTTCAGAAGCGTGCTTCGAGTTCAAATACTGGCATTTCTTCTCACAATCTCAGTGAGGGCGATGACGTGAAGACTTTGATAACTGAGAGCTTACAGTGACATTCTTCTCAGCTCGCTCAGGCTGTTGTTCAGCGCATGTTTCTTTTTACCCCTTAAGGACTGTTTAGCCATCTTTCCTGTAAAACAGTGATTTCTTCAGTACCATCTATGTGCTGTTAGATGGAGGTCGAACCCCAAGCCGTACGCGGCCGGGTGCTGCTCTTACCTTTGTACGTGACTTGGTGGCCGGCAATTCGGGTTTGCACTCTGGTTAGTGGAATATGTATCTTTCCATTTTAAAAATATATAACTAAATCTATGTGCTGTTACATTTTCCTCCATTCAAATTTACGGCATTTGATCAAACATGTTGGCTGACTTGAGACATTGGAAGAATTTTCTTGGCAGCGAGGCATTTGATCCGAGGATCAAACCAACTCTTGACACTGAATATATACCGAACAGTTGCAGAATACTTGGAAGTGCAAAACGTTGCAATCACATTATGATCTTCTCGACGGATGAGAGCAAACCTTTCATAATGCATGGCCGGCGGGCGTGTGGAATCAAGCAGGTGCAGAGCCTCGGATGTTTTTCTTTTGAGGAGCCTCTGAAGTTTGAACTGACTTGCCTAATAGAGCCGTCCTGAGCTCCCTGCTCTCGCGAACTGCTGAGCCTCGCTGTAAATCGACAGCGCCGTGTGAAATACCCTTGATCCCCAATTCGCATTCACCTGCTGCCTGCTTCAACACGTTTCGCAATGTTCTTTCTGTGAGGGGCCTCCATGTATTTCGGCTGCGACAGTGCCTTATGTATCTGTTGTACTCGCTCCGTTCCTAAATATAAGTCTTTTTAGAGATTTCACTACGGACTACATACGGAGCAAAATGAATGAATCTATACTCTAAAGTATGTCTATATACATCCGTATGTAATTCGTAGTAAAATCTCTAGAAAGACTTATATTTAGGAACGGAGGAAGTACGTAGTATCTTTCTGTATCGTTGTAAAAAGCAGTTTAGGTCGCCCGAATGCATCTGGTCAAAGTCGTTTGACCGTTACTTTGAAAATTCATACTAGCTCATAAAATTGCAAATAAGATATCAAAAATTTCAGAGAAACATCACCTACATGTACATGCAATTTGCATTCATGACAAAAGCATTGTTTAAAGCTTTTTAGGGTTTATAACATTTAAGAAATATTTAGGGTGAATGCAAATAAATGGAGTATAGGCGATGAACGTAAATGACATGGGTGTATAGGTGATATTTTTTATGAACATTTTGATATCTTATTTGCATTCTTCCGACTTTGTATGAATTTGTTATGAATTTTCAAACTAATGGTCAAACGACTTTGTCCAGACGAAAGGGCATTTTGGCAACCTGAAATGTTTTAAGGGCAAATTTGAGCACAACAAAAAACATGGGTAAATGTGAGTAGTGGGTTCGAGTTAGGGGCACAAATATAAATATCCCATCCTAAATTTGCTATTTTCTTAGTTAGTTGTCTAAAGTTCTTGTTTAAGCTATATCTAAGTCGTTCAACAAACTATTTTGAAGTTGTTTGATTGATGCACTAACACACACATCTTATTTTCACAAGGTACTCCATCGGTCACAAAATGTAAGACTTTTTTGACGCACATTTTGAGATAGAGGAGTATCATTTAAACAGTGATGCACTTACTTTGATTTATTTATGCATATTTATATGTGTATTCAACTTTATACGAATCATATGTACATGGACTTGCTCATGATTATTGGTAATACTCAATGGACATGTCATATGAGGCTTTGTATATGCTATGCGTCCACCACTTCTTTCTTCGGTCACCAATTCTTAGAAGATAAATCATATAGAAAAAAGTCCATTTTACTACCCTGAATAAAGTGGGTTGTTCGCATAACCCCCTGAACTTTTTTTCGGTTCACTTAACCCCCTAATCTAGTGAAACCCATTCAGAAATCATCATCGGTGGGTTTGTAAGGTAGTTTTGCTGACATGGACAAAGTCAAAGCGGTTTGTTGACTTGTGGGACCATGTCGTCAGGTGGCAACCGCCGCTGTTACTCCTGTGTCGCCGCCGTTGCTGCCACGGTGACGAACGAAATGGCTGTCCTGGCATCCATTTGATCGGGGCTTGGCTCATGGAGCAGCGCCGCGCCCGACCGAGGAGTTGGGCGTGCTAGGGCGAGGGGGGGGGGAACCATGTCCGGCAAGGACCACCAGCGGCGGCGCCATGGACGCTGAAGGCGGCGGCTGGAGCGCAGGCTTGTTGGGAAGGGACTCGGAGTCGCGCGCGGGAGGGTACAGTTGGCACGGGCACGACTACAACGGCCAAATCTTGAGTGCGGAAGGGGCTAAGGTAGGGGAAGCAGAGCAGTGTGCCGTACCGGCGATGGGAGCTCCTCCTATGGCAGCGACCACTCCCGGCTGCACCTGCACCCTACCGCAACAGGCGCACGAGCGCACAGTCGTCGAGGGACAGCATCAGCGCCACACCTTTCATGGACGGAGGATAGCCGTGGGCGCGTGAGGTCGATGCTGACTCCACGGCTCGCAAAGCTTTGGTACGAGGACAGTCGTGGTCGCGCACGGTTCAGGGGAGTACCATGGTGCTCGGGAAGCAGGGGAGGAGAAGGGGGTTCGCCAGAGGAAGAGATCAAGGTGGCGGCGGTCGATGCCGGAGTGGGGGAAGAAGACATGGGTGACGGCGATTCATGACAGTCAGGACAAATTCCTTTAGCAGGAATGTATAGCACAACAAGGCGAGGCTCTAAGACAAGGCTTCACGGTGAGGAGGAGGTGTTGGACGCCCTGACGAAGAACTACAATGGGCGCCAGATCTTGTTCATGGCGGGAGAGGTCGGGAGAGGTCCTCGGGATGCGCGACTCCAAATGGATGGGACTGTCAGCTTCAGGGGAGCACCACGGTGATCGGGATGCAGAGGAGCAGACGCGGGGGTTTCCGGAGGAAGAGATCTAGGCAGTAGAGGTCAATACCGGAGGCGGGGAAGAAGACATGGTGACGACGATTCACGGTGACTCAGACAAGTTCGTTTGCTAGGAGTGTATAGCGGAGCATGGTGAAGCTCTCGGACAAAGTAGCACGCGAAGGAGGAGGCGTTGGTTGCGCGGGCGACGAACGACAGTGTCGTCGGCGTGAACTGAGTGTCGGCGGCGTTCTTCACCTAACGAGGGCACGAGCTGAGGAGGGGGCCCCCACATGCTGGTCAAATACCGCTTCTGACTTTGTCCACGTCAGCACTCAATCGGGGCAAAACCATCCAGGGACGGTTTTTGACCGGTATGAAATTGTTGAAGGGGTTAAGTGAACCGAAAAAAAGTTTAGGGGGTTATGCGAACAACCCACTTTATTCAGGGTAGTAAAATGGACTTTTTTCAATCATATAAATACGTCAAACTTTCCTAAACTTCATGTGTTTTTGCCTGCAAGTTATTTTGATAATAATTTTATTTAATATCCCTTATTAATTTGTAAAATGTGTCTTTCCTGAGGAATTTAGTACGTAGGCTATGCTTCCTATGATTGGTGAGGATGCCAATTCAAAGAGGCAAATAAATGGGGGAATGCATCATAAACGGCCTACCAGGAGACCTCCTTGAGAGGGTATTTTTTAGGCGATAATGTTGCATTCACGTAAAGTAACGAAACTTACGCAAACTTCCCTTATAATTCTCTAGGGAGCTCCTAGTCGGCGCTTCGAGCGCTGCCGGACAGGCGCTCACACGTGAGCGATCTCGTGGGTCGGCCCATTAGCAAGGCTCTTGCATCGCTCGATCAGTCGACAACAGGATCGATCCTTGCTCGCTTGGTTCCGTTATATTTGATCGTTTAACCATTGAAGAAAGTTCATTCAAATGTCCATCGATTTTGGAAAACTCACAAATTTGAAAAAAGTTCATCGATTTTGGAAAAAAATTCATCGAATTCATAAAAAGCTCATTGATTTTGAAAAAAACTTCATGGAATTTGAAAAAGTTCATTGATTTTAAAAACAAGTTCATCGAATTTTAAAAAAGTTCATTCGATTTGAAAAAAAATCAATGATTTTGAAAAAGTTCATTAAATTTGAAAAATTGTGTATCAAATTTGAAAAAAGTTCATCAATTTTGATAAAAGTTCACAAATTTGGAAAAAGTTCATTCAAATGTTCAAAAAGTTCATCATTTTCGAAAAAAGTTAGTTGATTTTTAAGAAAAAGTTCATCGATTTAAATTGCGCATTTAAGAAAAAGAAATAAATACAAAAAGGGGAAAGAAAAATAATATGAAAAATAGAAAAACACAAACTGGAGAAAGAATAAAAGAACGAAAGAAGTTATTACCCACAAGTGTGCAATGCCCCTAGTGGTTAGAGCGGCGCTGTGAGCGTGCATGTTTCGAGTTTCATCTGTCAACCGCGCACCATTTTTTGCACTTTTAATAAACAGATAAAAGAAAAAAGCAAAATGGGCCGGCCCACCTCGCAGTAGAGGGTGTGCGCCTCAGGCGTCCGTTTGCAAAATGACCTTTAACGGGCGTCTGAAGTGCGAAATAGGAACCACCATTCTCCACCCCTAAAAAAATCAGGTGGGTGGGGGTCCATCCTCCCCCTTTTCCAATCCTGGTTATCCATTTTGCTTGTTACGTAAAGCACGTAGAGTAGGTGTAGTATTACTCTTTTTAGGCTTCTGTGCACTTTGTTGGTGCATGTTGGTGACTTCGTTGGCAAGTGGAGGTCGTACCACAAGGTGACTTCGGCTAGGTGAAAACCCCTAGGCCTGCCCTTTGTTTATTGTACCTAGCAATGACAGTGTTTACACATCGTGCCCTGAAGGCATTGCTTGGAAATTGCTCGGACATGCTCTTCGCTGTGAAAATACATGATCGGACCTTCATTGGCTGGAGTCGTTGACAACGACACTTGTGCAACGTTAATTTGGTTGTGTATCATTGATGCTTCGAGTAGTTCTTACATTATGTCATTGTAGATGTCAAGTGTACTTGATATTGATATATTTCCCTTTATAAAAAGTCAATAAATGCCATAGATACAATAGGCCTAGTTTACATGGAGATTGAGGTGCAGGAGGTGAGGTGTTGCCTCCAAGACATGGTCACGACCTTTTGGGCAGGATCCCTAAATCTATTATTCTGAGACTAGATTCTTAACTGCTACAGAAGCTAGATGTGACTTATTACGGAATACACAAGCATTATGTGAATCCCAAATATTCCAAAGATGGGTAAGGCTATAGAGCGCCAAATGTCGTTCGAGAGCCCATATGTGGTTGATGGAGTGGGGAGCTGGCTGTCCTAAGTGAAGCCAGACTTGGGCTGCCTCGGGGCAAAGTATGAAGAGGTGTGAAGCATCCTCAATATGAGCGTCGCACCACATGCAGCGGCTGTCAGCGGCGATGGACTTGTGGAAGAGGTTGGCCTTGGACTTGAGGCGATCCTTGAAGAGCATTCATGAATCAGGACCCTGGAAGGAAGACCAAATGTGATGGTAATTAGCATCAACATGCGCATCATCGGCGAGTAGGGAGTAAGCATTCTTTGTGGAGAATGGCAGGCCATGGGTGAGGAACCGCGCACCATCACCATCATTGTAGATGAAATCCTGCAGCAGAGACAACAAATCATCGAGCTTGACAGAAGCAACAACAACGAGGCACTTCTAAAGGTTAGATGCTAAGGCCTCCTTTGGTTTGGAGGATTTTTGTAGGAATTCTGTAGGATATGATTTCTACAGGAAGAAAAATATCCTTTAGAGTCTTTTGCTTTGTATACGAATAGAATCCTAATTCTACGGAGGAATTCTTTCTATCCTCCACATTTCATAGAATAATAAACATTAGTCTAGACTCAAAGAAAAAAAATCATGTGATACGAATCAAAGGACATCTCTTTACTATTCTTATTCATAGGATTTTAGACATCTTATTTCCTACTGTACACGTTTTCTATTCTTATGACATTCACTACTAGAATTTTCATATACGCCGAGTGCCACGGACACTCGGCAAATGACCATTAACCGCCGGCAAAGGCTTTGCCGAGGGCCGCACTCGGCAAAGGGCACCCGGCGTACACCTCTCAGGCAAACAGAAAATTGCCGGGAGCCAATACACGGACTCTCGGCAAAGCGTTTGCCGAGAGCAATAACCGGCCCTCGGCAAAATAAAGTAGCTAACGGACGGCAGACGGGGCCGGCCGTTGCCACGTGGCCACAACCTGACATGTGGGGTCTACAGCGTATTTGCCGAGAGGCGCCCTCGGCAAACAAACCCAATAGGAAAGCGCCACGTGTCTGCACCTGACATGTGGGCCCGCCCAGTACGCCGGGTGCCGTGTTTGCCGAGAGTCGCCCTCGGCAAACATAACCCAATAGGAAAGCGCCACGTGTCTACAGCCTGACATGTGGGCCCGCCCAGTACGCCGGGTGCCGTTTTTGCCGAGAGTCGCCCTCGGCAAACATAACCCAATAGGAAAGCGCCACGTGTCTGCAGCCTGACATGTGGGCCCGCCCAGTACGCCGGGTGCCGTGTTTGCCGAGAGTCTCCCTCGGCAAACATAACCCAATAGGAAAGCGCCACGTGTCTACAGCCTGACATGTGGGTCCACAGTATATGCCGAGCGCCGTGTTTGCCGAGAGTCGCCCTCGGCAAATATGTCAGACGGCGCTACTGGTTGGTACCCTTTTGCGAGAGGTCTCTCGGTAAAGATTGTATCTTTGCCTGGGTTCACAGACTTTACCGAGAGCCACTCTCGGTAATGTTTTGCCCAACAGCCTTTTTTTGCTTTTTCTTTTTCTTTTCTACAGCAAAACATATAGTGCATCACACATAGAACATCTCACATATAGGCATCATTGAACAAAAAAAGAAATGATTCTCAAGAACAGCCCACATAAATTTAATAGTGCATAAAACGTGCAATAGTTGTCAAGCACACTCGACTACCACAAGTTTACAAGTCTCAAGATCACACAAGATGCAATAGTTCTCAAGCACATATAAGGAACAGTTTCAAACACAACATAACATGAAGTTCACACGGTTTTGGAGATCGGAGTGGTAACATTAACATCAGAAGACGTCATTACGTTTGGTTCTCCAACTCCACCAACTTGAGGTGGAACTACCGGAACATTGTTCGACCCTTGTGATGGATTGAGCTGTGATGGATTGACCCAATAAGATGAATGCATATGGTAATGCCAAAAATGGTGATAGAAATAGTTCGAACGAAACTCACAATGTTCCACTCCGGCGTCGGTGGCATCTCTGGCACTGGTTTGCCGTGCATAGAATAAAGATTGACCACCATTTGTTGTAAAGACTTCACTAGATCATCTTGTGCCTTCAGCTTAGCCCGGTCTTCATCTCGTTCTTTCTGGGTGTCATTCAGTCGAGTCTACAATATGGCAATGAAAATGTCATTCGTGTTGAAATGCAAACATGCAGGACCATGAAGGATCAATGAAGAAGCACTGACCTGAATTTCCTCAATAATGGACACGGTATGTGGTACGTGACGCTCTATGCTAGGAGCAGAGCTAGTACTCATAGCACGGAGCGCGTTGACTCTCGGAAGGGAGGAGGTTATGACAGAATCAAGGTGAACAGCCATCCGGCCCTTCGGTCTACCGCCTGCCGCAGCAATGGACACAAGAGGGTCAAACGGCAGCACGTGAGGATCAGCCTCTTGCCCGTACGTCTCCTTCAATTTATTGGTGTAGTTCTCCCCATCTGACCGGGCTTTAGAGCTGATCCAGTCCCTCTCCGGGTGGAGAGGGTCCTTGTCCTTGTTGTCTTTGGTACGTTTGTTGGTCCATGCCTCGAAGTAAGAGATATCCTTGCCAGTGTCTTCTTTCTGCAAAAGAAAGCGATCCAAACAATCAAGGAAATGCTCACAAATGAAAGAGAAACATGATGAAAAGAAAAGGATGTTGTTGCCTACATGTTTGCAGACGACACCTGGGATGGTGAGGTTGCCTTGACGGTGTCCTGGACAACCCATCAACTTACGCCGGTCCCCGATGGTCTTGTGTTCATCCTGCCACCCTGGATCTGTCCACCGTTCGACGATCTTCTCCCAGCACAGACGTTTGTCAGCACACCACCGAGGAATCACCTGTAATAAGTAAACAAATGCATCTTAGTAAGGAATCTAATTTGCTGGAATGTAGGGAATAACAAGCATCCATCGTCACTTGCCTTGAAGTACATGTCCCGTGTAAGATGCTTCCCTCGAGCCACCTCTTTGGAAATCTTCTGGTTGAGATAGTCCGCGTGATACTTGACCACTAACCGGACGCGCTCCTCATAATGCATGTCATGGACTAGTTTCTTGGAAATATTCTCAACCACCACATTGGCGCGATCCTTCTCACCATCTATGCATGTAAAGAAATCCTATAAACATGCACACATGTGAGAAGGGTAAAATCATGACTATGGCAAATTTAAACCTTTTGGTATTGACATTGCGGTGTTTGAAAGGACTTACCTAGAAATCGTTGACCACTCGCAAGGCTCTGGTATCATAAACCCTCTGACGCATATCCAGGAAATCCGGAGCGAGTTTGTAGTGATCCCATGACCAAGCTGGCTTAATGACACCGTTCGGCAAAGTGACCAGTCCAGGATAATTTAACCTACAAAGACCCCCAATGATGCCACTCGGCGGACGTGGCGGACGCCTCTCACCAGCTTTTACTAAGCTCCTGCATTAGGAAGAGTGAAGTCATATTATATGTGATGAAATGACAAAGGTACAATTTAAATGGGATGAGTCGATATAACCACTTACTTTTCTCCCACTGGTTTAATCAACACGTTTCTATGCACATATGGACGTTTTGGAAGCTTTGAAGGACCACGCAGCCACACTTTCCGTGTGGAAGTAGTGCTGATAGTCGAACCGCCCGACTGTGAGCCGCTCACCTCGTGGTGCTCTGTCACTCGTGAGGGTCCATCCCCACCCTCAGAGACCTGACGAACAACCAGCCTCCTCTCGGCGGCGTCGTCCTCCACCACCTCCTCCTCATCCTCCTCATACTGACCCGCCTCCTCCCCATCCTCTATTTCCTCCTCCAGCCGTCGTGCATCCTCCTCCTGAGGCTGGCGAGGATGAGGTGCTCTACTACGGGCTGCTCTACGTTCTCCTCGTCCCCCTACTCGTCCTCCTCGTCCCCCTCCCCGCCCGCCTCCTCCTCCTACCTCATCTACTCCTCCTCCTCGTCCGCCTCCTCGAGCCACCTCCTCTCTGCAACCTCGTCTACCTCCTCGAGCCGTCTCCTCTCCGCCTCCGCCTCCTCCTCCTACCCCGCCTCCTCCGCCTCCTACTCCTCCTCCCCCGCGTCCTACTCGACCTCGTTTCACCCGAATTTTCGAAGGGGGGGTCTAGACCCGCCGGTCGTTTGGCCTTCTTGGCGGCTGTGGCAACCGATGCAGGAGTGGCCACCTCTTTCACCGGTCGAGCAAGTTGATCATTGTACAGAGCTGCCACATCTTTCAAACTTTCCTTTGCATTCTTGTTGCCACCTGTCATGTTTCAATCACCTGATACGACGAGGAACAAACCAGTTAGTACAGATGATACAACTTGATGTAAATACATTAAATATATCACATACGAAGAATAAATGGAGTTGTCACAATAATACATATAGTTGTTACACACAAGAATACATAGAGTTGTTGCACACACGAATGCATAGAGTTGTTACACACACGAATACATAGAGTTGTTGCACATACGAATACGTAGAGTTGTTACACACATGAATACATAGAGTTGTTGCACATACGAATACGAAGAGTTGTTACACGAATACATGGAGTTGTGACACGCATACATAGTTCTCACACGATTACATGGAGTTGTTAGAAATAGGGGTCAATATTAGGTGCAACATTTGGATCAGGGCTGTCATCATCTCTATCACGCCAGTTCATACATTCATCCTCGAAGTCTTCAGGGGGACCCTCATCATCATCTTGCCCCATTTGCCATCGCAGAAGTAATGCCAAATCTTGAGGGTCAGAAACATCCTCGTATTCGTCCTCCGCATTATCTACTTCCATGTCACCCATGGCCTCATGTTCCATAGCATCATCTTCGTGATGCACGCCATCATCTTCCTCTGCATCATCTTCGTCTTCGTGATTGTTTGCTTCTTGATAGAACTCTCCTCGTATGTGTCAGGGTTTATGTGGTAATCGTCCTTGTTTGGGGTAGGTACCTTGGTATGCGGGGGTACCTTGTACACGACATCCCATTTCAAGAGATCGATATGTTCCGTAGATGTGCACGCATACGGGAGATAAAACACTTGTGTAGCCTGTTGAGCCATAATATAGACATCATTTCCTGCATATTTCGATGCTCGTTCAACTTTGACCCAGCCAATACTAGGGGTCCGTCTCAATTTCTCAGGATCGAGCCAACTGCATTTGAATACGATGGGCTTCACACCTTGTAAACCACAGTATTGCAGCTCATATATTTCTTCGATAGTTCCATAGTAGTGACGTCCATCTGTCCCTAGACAATGGACACTACTATTTATTGACCTTAGATTGGGCCTCTCACGCGTGTGTTTATCAGTGTGGAAGCGATACCCATTCATGTCGTAAGCCTTAAATGACTCGGCCTCGTATTCAAAACCTTTGGCTACTTCTCTCATTTTGGCGTCCATATCAACCTCCTGGTATGCCTACAAGATTAATAGGAGATTGTCTGGTTCATTAGTGGAAGCATTACCGGCAAGTAAGAACAACTTGAAGTGTACATAAAGTTAGGGAAGTTACTTTTCGTGAGAACCAAGAAATGAAACCGCCATCAACATTGGTATCTTCAAGAAGGTTTGCTGATTCTTCGTCGCTAGGGGGCCGTGGTAGCTTCCAGAATTCGTTCTGGAATTCCCTAGCAATGAGAAGAATTCGAGTTAGGACTCAAGAATAGTGAGTACTTGTCAATGAAGGTGTTCTACACTTACGTTATGTACGGCGTCACTTCTTCCATGTTGGTCAAGACATAGATCATAAGAGTCGACCACTCGGTAGGTGAAAAGGTCTTCCGCTTCGGTCCACTTGCTTTGCCACCATGGCCTTCGAAGAGGCTAAGGTCGGGAACATTACTGGTGGGTTCTTCATTGTAACGAGGAGCTGGATTTAACCTAGTCTTAATACTGTCATGATAGTACTTTGTCGTGGTCATTGCCACCTCCTCTTTCAGGTATGCCTCGGCTATGGAGGCTTCGATGCGGGCTTTATTCTTACATTTGCCACGAAGATGCTTGAACTCCCGTTCAGGTGCATACTGCCATCGGAACTGCACATGTCCTCCCATTCTAGCCTCATACGGGAGATGTAAGATCATATGTTGCATCGGATTAAAGAAACCTGGCGGAAATACCTTCTCTAACCTGCATAGCAAGCCAGGTGCTTGTTCCTCCAACTTTGCAACCACTTCATAATCTAATTCTTTGGCACAAAGCTGGCGGAAGAAGTAGCTCAACTCTGCCAGCACTCGCCAAATATCCTCTCTGACATACCCTCGAATCATCACGGGCATTATCCGCTCAAGCCATACATGGTAGTCATGACTCTTGAGGCCTCCTATTCGCTTTGTAGCGATATTCACTCCCCTCATGATATTAGCTGCATATCCATCAGGGAAGTACAACTTGTTCACAATCCATTGGAGAATTTCCTTCCTTTGGGGGATTGAAGGGGTGAAAGGGGCTAATGGCTTCTTCCAAGAATTACCTTTTGCACGAAGCACCAATTGTAATTTTGGCCTGTTGCATAGCTTGGCTTGATCGATCCTAGCCTGAATGTTATCCTTTGTCTTGTCGGTGTCGAGGAGTGTGCCGAGTAAAGCCTCCGCAATATTCTTTTCAGTGTGCATTACATCAATGTTGTGTGGAAGTAGAAGATCTTTAAAGTAAGGGAGCCTCCATAAGCTTGGAATGTGAGTCCACTGGTGTGTCTCTCCATATCCCACAAAACCTTTCCCATTGGGATTTTTCTCGAGAGCATCTAACTCATCCTTAAGCTCGGCACCGGTCATAATAGGTGGTGGCGGGTCATCAACAATAACACCTTTCCGAAAGTTCACAGTGTCTTGTCTGTATGGGTGATCAAGACAAAGGAACTGCCGATGTTGGTCAAAGCATACGTACTTGCGACCCTTAGCCAGCCACATGAAAGTCACACGCTGTCGGCACACTGGACAAGGCCACTTCCCCTTTATACACCAACCACAAAATACCGCACGTGCTGGTAGGTCATGTAGCGATGTGTGGTACCAGATATGCATATTGAAGTGCTTCTTTGAAACGGCATCGTATGTCCTTACCCTAGTGTTCCAAGCAACAAGTAAGTCATCCACCAGTGGCTCCATGTACACACTCATATTCTTCCCCGGATATTTAGGCCCTGGAATTATCAGCGTCAGGAACATGTGATGTCGTTGCATGCAAACGCCAGGGGGCAGATTCAGGGGGATAACATATACTGGCCAACAACTGTATACGGCAGCCATCAAACCATATGGATTGAACCCATCGGTTGTTATCCCAACAACTGCACTCTTCCAGTCATCCACTTTCTTATGAATTTGAACAAATTTCTTCCATGCTTCACCATCACGTGGATGTTGCATCTTTTTTGTATTGTACATCTTCCCTTCGGCGGCCCATCTCATATATTGGGCAGTTTCCTCGGTCATATAAAACCTCTGGATCCTTTCTGTGAATGGAAGATATCGAAGGATATTGACGGCAATTTTGAGCTGCCTCTTGCTACCATCATCATTTTGTACCTCAATATACCTAGAGGATTTGCACTTGACATAGTAGTTCGTATCTTTATGTTCATTTCTAAATAACATGCATCCGTTTGGACAAGCATATATTTGCAAATACGGCATCTTAAGTGAACCGAGGATTTTGTTCGACTCGTACATGTTCTTTGGCAATATGTTTTCTTTAGGCAGCAGGCTAGCAATAACTGACAATAACTCATTGAAGCAAACTATGCTTATGCAGTGGGTTGCCTTCAGGGCCATTAGGCGTGCGATGCCATCTAGTTGAGTAACCTCTGTATGGGCGTGAAGGGGTTTCTGTGCCGCAAACAAAGCTGCATGATACTCTTCTGGGCTTTCCTGCGGATCCTCGGAGTTCGGGTCCTCCCGCGGATCTGCACGGCGGATGTCATCTAACAGGTTTTCAATCCGAGTATCATATTCGCCGGTGCGCTGTCGCACCACCTCCGCTTTGGACTGTTCTGTCTCACCGTGAAAGATCCACCGGTAATAGCCTGGCGTAAACCCATATTTGCCTAAGTGTTTACTCATAGTAATCTTATCTCTTTCAACCTGGTTATCGCAATCCGTGCATGGGCACCAAATTCCACGAACTGACGTTTCTCCAGCAAATACTAATTCCAGGAAATCATTGGTCTTCGACCTCCACTCAGGGGTCATACCCTCCAGGCTGGGATGTCCGGTGTACATCCACTCACGATCTTCCATCCTCTGATATAATGTGAAACACACACATATTGTTTTTTATCTAACAAGTGGTTCCATCAAGTTTTACGACATGCACTGAGCTATCTAATAGGTAAAGATATGTCCTAATCCCACCCGAGGATGTGTAGGCTGGGTCTGTTTCCATGACGTACTCCGATCCGAGACAAAATTTCGGCAGCACCTCCCCGCTGTTCTCCAAATACACGTCTCGGCAATAAGCCGAGAGGATGTGTATCCAGAGAACAACAAGGAGACACCATCGAAATTCTGTCTTAGATCGAAGTACGGCATGAAAACGACCAGCCTACACATCCTCGGGCTGTCCATGGAAAACGTGGACAATTCGAAAGAGTTTAGGTTATAAATATGCAAAGACTTGCATATTTATAAATACAACCCTTCCGAACGGGAGACGCCTAGGTTACGCGACTATTTAGGTGATCTACAAAAAATGGAAACCTACACATGAACGGGAAGAGATTACCCTTGAAATGTGCGACGGAATTCACTCTCTATTGTCAAAATAGATGCATGTCCTGCACGAAAGAATGAAGTAGTGTCAATCATATGTCCAACACACACACACATCAACAACACTCACTCACACACACACTGGCGGAGGACCCCTATGGGCAAGGTGTGGCAGCCGCCACACCTTGATTTGGAGCAAAAATATTTTATGCCTATGGATAAATGTTGCTTTTTTAGAATTTTTTTGAGGGATGAATAAATGTTGTTGAGGGATGAATAAATGTTGTTGCTCGCTGCAAAAAATGGCTAGCACAGGCACACGCTCACTAGTTTGGTGTATACACCTTGACAGCTATGATTATCGTGACAAAATATGGTTTATCCATGTATTTTTCATCTCCTGTTCTTCTAAATGGCACTGTTGATCCATGCTGACTATGAATGGGTTTTTCTACCTAGCATTGCTTTGCTTGACTGTTAATTTGCGGTGTCCTAGCCATGCACAGTGATACATACACTCACACACACTCACACACACATACACTCACACTCCTCTGCCTCTGCCTACACAACACAACACACACTCACACACACATACACTCACACTCCTCTGCCTCTGCACACACACATACACATACACAACACAACACACACTCACAACACACACTCACACTCCTGGACTCACCAACGGGGCAGGGGGACGGCGCAGGAGGTGGAGCACGGCGGCAGCACCGGCGGCTCTGAGGGGCGGCGGCGGTGGTGGAGCACGGCGGCGGCGGCGGCTGTGAGGGGCGGAGTCGCACGTGGGGGCGGCGCTGAGGGGCGGGGGCGGTGGTGCAGCACGGCGGACGGGGCGGTGGCGGCGGTGGTGGAGCACGGCGGTGGCGGCGGCGGCTGTGAGGGGCGGAGTCGGACATGGGGGCGGCGCTGAGGGGCGGGGGCGGTGGTGCAGCACGGTGGACGGGGCGGTGGCGGCGGTGGTGGAGCACGGCCGCGGCGGCGCCGGCTCTGAGGGCGGAGGCGGACGAGGGGGCGGACGGGGACAGAGGGAGTGTGAGAGATGAGTGCGCGCGCGATTTAGAAATTTTGGATAAGTCCCCGCGGGAACCTTTTCCGAGAGTCACTTCAACAAGGCACTCGGTAAAGTCTTACCCTAGATCTAGGGTTCACCTTTTCCCGAGCGAAGCTCTCGGTAAAGGTCTTACCCTAGATCTAGGGTTCACCTTTTTCCGAGAGCGGCGCTCGGTAATGTGTACACTTACAGAGCGTTGCTCTCGGTAAACTACCTAAACCTAGTTCTTAGCCGACCCCCTTTCTTTCTACCACTCCCTTCACTCACTTCAGATATCATTTTTAGTAGCTAGCTTTGCATTTATCTTAAGAAATTTATTGCTCGAGAGCTGGCCGACCCCCTTTCTTTCTACCGACCCCCTTTCTTTCTACCACTCCCTTCACTCACTCGAAAAATCGTACGATGCCGGAATTCCTCGAGAGCTGGCACGGTGTCATCACATGGCCCATGTAGGGTGTGGTAAAAGTTTTGGGCGCGTTTCGAATAAGCCTCCCCTCGGGCCGCTTGTAAACCGCACCATCTCCGAGCTAGTCTCTCGGTATCGAGAGGGAACGTGTCCGGTTTGTGCAGGAAGTGCGGGTCCTGTTGCTCCGTTGACCTCGAAACTTCTCGTGCTCTCAAAGGAGACCATCGGATGACACATGCCACGCCCCCGCATTTTTCGGACCCGCGTGCAATATTCGAGAAATTTATTGCTCTCCTAGGGTTTCATCGCCGGAAATTCAAACCTGCAAGGCACCACATGAAATCATGCCCGGAAGCGGCATGGGAAATCCTTTGTGATGTCCTTGCACAGACGACGGAGGGACATGCCATGGCACCGGGGGGCGAAAGTACCTCGGGCGGTTTCTGGCCGTGCACCCATCCGGTGGCCCCGGCGGTCTAGGGCATTGACCGGCACCGAGAGGGGGTAGGCCACGGTGAATACCTCCTTCTCCGTGTTACGACAGGTCATCGTGAGATGCCAGGCCAAGTCTATGCCAGTTCTGTCACGGGACCGTCCACCGTCGGCTCGGTCTCGGGGACGAACGCAGCCGGTCCTCGACGTTCCCTCCCGTGTGTGCGTTTTGTGAGGCATCTGCGACATCAAGGATGTGCTTTGGGTATTCAAACACCACACCAACCTTTCATGCATATGCATGGGCCACACGCATGTAGGGTACGGTTCCCGCCCCCACCTCCTCGGGCGGTTTCCGGCCGTGCACCCATCCGGTGGCCCCGGTGGTCTAGGGCGTTGACCGGCACCGAGAGGGGGTAGGCCACGGTGAATACCTCCTTCTCCGTGTTACGAAAGCTCTCCGTCGTCGTGTTTTTTTAGTTTACAAATGCTTAGAAGTTGAGATTTTTAAAGATCTAAACGAAAACATATATAAGTCATCAAAAGTCATGGTATTTTCAAACTTTAGTCACAAAAAGGTATGAAATATCAGACACAAAAGGAAGTGCCAAAAGAAAAACAGAAAAAAAGAAGGAAAATAAAGTAGTGGCACAATAGTTGCCGAGAGCCGATAGACGGCTCTCGGTAAAGGTCTTACCCTAGATCTAGGGTTCACCTTTTTCCGAGAGCGGCGCTCGATAATGTGTACGCTTACACAGCGTTGCTCTCGGTAAACTACCTAAACCTAGTTCTTAGCCGACCCCCTTTCTTTCTACCACTCCCTTCACTCACTTCAGATATCATTTTTAGTAGCTAGCTTTGCATTTATCTTAAGAAATTTATTGCTCGAGAGCTGGCCGACCCCCTTTCTTTCTACCGACCCCCTTTCTTTCTACCACTCCCTTCACTCACTCGGAAAATCGTACGATCACGGAATTCCTCGAGAGCTGGCACGGTGTCATCACATGGCCCATGTAGGGTGTGGTAAAAGTTTTGGGCGCGTTTCGAATAAGCCTCCCCTCGGGCCGCTTGTAAACCGCACCATCTCCGAGCTAGTCTCTCGGTATCGAGAAGGAACATGTCCGGTTTGTGCAGGAAGTGCGGGTCCTGTTGCTCCGTTGACCTCGAAACTTCTCGTGCTCTCAAAGGAGACCATCGGATGACACATGGCACGCCCTCGCATTTTTCGGACCCGCATGCAATATTTGAGAAATTTATTGCTCTCCTAGGGTTTCATCACCGGAAATTCCAAACCTGCAAGGCACCACATGAAATCATGCCCGGAAGCGGCATGGGAAATCCTTTGTGATGTCCTTGCGCAGACGATGGAGGGGCATGCCATGGCACCGGGGGGCGAAAGTACCTCGGGCGGTTTCTGGCCGTGCACCCATCCGGTGGCCCCGGCGGTCTAGGGCGTTGACCGACACCGAGAGGGGGTAGGCCACGGTGAATACCTCCTTCTCCGTGTTACGACAGGTCATCGTGAGATGCCAGGCCAAGTCTATGCCAGTTCTGTCACGGGACCGTCCACCGTCGGCTCGGTCTCGGGGACGAACGCAGCCGGTCCTCGACGTTCCCTCCCGTGTGTGCGTTTTGTGAGGCATCTGCGACGTCAAGGATGTGCGTTGGGTATTCAAAAACCACACCAACCTTTCATGCATATGCATGGGCCACATGCATGTAGGGTACGGTTCCCGCCCCCCACCTCCTCAGGCGGTTTCCGGCCGTGCACCCATCCGGTGGCCCCGGCGGTCTAGGGCGTTGACCGGCACCGAGAGGGGGTAGGCCACGGTGAATACCTCCTTCTCCGTGTTACGACAGGTCATCGTGAGATGCCAGGCCAAGTCTATGCCAGTTCTGTCACGGGACCGTCCATCGTCGGCTCGGTCTCGGGGACGAACGCAGCCGGTCCTCGACGTTCCCTCCCGTGTGTGCGTTTTGTGAGGCATCTGCGACGTCAAGGATGTGCGTTGGGTATTCAAACACCACACCAACCTTTCATGCATATGCATGGGCCACACGCATGTAGGGTACGGTTCCCGCCCCCACCTCCTCGGGCGGTTTCCGGCCGTGCACCCATCCGGTGGCCCCGGCGGTCTAGGGCGTTGACCGGCACCGAGAGGGGGTAGGCCACGGTGAATACCTCCTTCTCCGTGTTACGAAAGCTCTCCGTCGTCATGTTTTTTTAGTTTACAAATGTTTAGAAGTTGAGATTTTTAAAGATCTAAACAAAAACATATATAAGTCATCAAAAGTCATGGTATTTTCAAACTTTAGTCACAAAAAGATATGAAATATCAGACACAAAAGGAAGTGCCAAAAGAAAAACACAAAAAAAGAAGGAAAATAAAGTAGTGGCACAATAGTTGCCGAGAGCCGATAGACAGCTCTCGATAAAGGTCTTACCCTAGATCTAGGGTTCACCTGTTCCGAGAGTCGGTTAGTGGCTCTCGGTAAAGGTTACCTTTATCGAGCGTAACTCTCGGTAAACTACCTAAACCTAGTTCTTAGCCGTTCCCTTTCTTTCTCTCCCTCACTTTCTTCCCCTTTCAGCTGCGCCCGTCCTCATCTGCCGTCGCCGCCGCCTCCATCTGCCGTCGCCGCCGCCATCGCCACCTGTGCCGGCGCCATCGCCCCCGCCTCCAGCTGCTGACGCCCTCGCCCCCGCCTCCATCTGCCGTCGCCGCCGCCATCGCCACCTGTGTCGGCGCCCGGGGTGGTGGTTCATCGGCACGAACTGCCGCCCGCTGCCGAGCGCAACCGGTGGCGCGCCAGCTGGCCATGCCTACAGGTACTCCATACTACTTCCATGCATAGTACGTACATGTATTGTTGTCTTGTTGATTGAGATCTCTAGAGGGAACTGGGGAGGGATTTCTCCCATTAGAAGTAGACACCAATGCAAACCAGGGTATGCTTAGCTTTTTTTTTATTTTTGACAATCCAGGGTATGCTTAGCTCATACTATAATTGATAACCTAGTGCTATTGGAGCTATTTTATCTACTGAGAAGGTACATATGTAGGAATAGTGAAGGAATGGTGCATTTCTTAATTAATTAAGACACTGTGACATTAATTTTAATCAATTATGTTTGGAGGCTCAAAAGTGCGTAGTTGTTTTCTTCCATGTGCATTACTTTCCTTTTTGTTTATCATAAAGAAATAAGGGTACGTAGATACTATTCGAATTTTGGAATTATGGTATTTGAGTACAAACGAGACACTGTCGTAATCACTGCCATGTGCCATCTGTATCTGCTGTTACGTCCTGCTTGGACTTCGGTATAGCTAGTAGTAGTGCTGCTGTTACAAGTATTGCCACTGGCACATTTCACTTCACTGCACTTGTATATATGCACTTCGATTGTTGATTGTATCTATGACACTTATTTTGGCCTGTCTAACGAGCATATATTTTATTTATTGTTAAGTAGTAAAAACATTGCGGTAAATCCATTAGTTTCCACCGATCTTCTTCATGGGACCCAGTGTTCAGTGCCTCTCAACAGGAATCAATCCCTAATTCCCTGTTAGTGCTAGGCGTTGCTCCTGCTAGCTCTAGGCCACAGAGGGGGATGCACGCTCGTCGCCTTCCTGCCGTGGCTCGGCCTGACCAGGCTGTTAACTACCTCCTGCTTGCCATCACATGCTCTGAGATTATAGTAATGTTATTTGATTTAATGCAACTTGTACACTACATATGGTCTCAACAATAAAAAAGACCTCATGATAGTTCACATGTAGGCACATGTTCAGACTGTATTTATCCACCTAATTTGCCCTTTCCTTCCAAATATAGTATTGTATTGACAGGCTAACAAATGATGAGTTGGTCTGTTGGATGCATCCAGCATGCACCTTCACATGTGATTCTTGTTGCTGCCTGACTAACAGAATTTATTTTGTTTTCAGATTCGGAGGGGAGCTCTGGCGGTAAGTATCGGAGAGTCATGAGTCGTAGGTTAACCCACACCAGCAACTCTGGTACGACCGAGTCGTCCGGCTCCCACCAGCTCACTGCCGATGAGCACCCATCATCTGATGACAATGTTGGAGGGTCCTTTCAAGGAGATGATCCGCTCGCTACCGAGTCTGGCGACATGGTGCCCTCGGATGGCTCGGGGTCTACGTCGAGCAACACTTCCAAGAGGAAGAACTCCGGGCGTGGTCCGGGGAAGGTCCCGGAACCAACGGCTCCCACCGACCTTCCTCTCATAACTCCCACGGGAGATTGGTAAGCATTTGATTTGCAAATTATTTTGAATATCACAACTTTTCCACTCACATATGCTTGTCTGTTTCATCATGCAGTCAGTGGGAATTTGTCCCTACCAAGCCTCCAAAGGCGCGATTGCCGAACCACGTCATCGGCTCCCTCGTGAGGAACTACTTCCCCGGGTTGGCCAAGCCAAATGATGACGACCCGCCATCGCCAGGTTTCACCTGGGAGCACTACCAGCACACCAAGGATGAGCAAGATGTCACCATGGCCGCCCGGGTCATCGACGATTTCCATGTAAGCATCTTTGCCACTTCATTGTTCCATATCCGAATTATTGTAATTAACTGCCATATGCTTTCTTGTAGGAAGCATTTTCTTGTGTGGATGGTGAGAAAGACAAGGCAACAAAAGCCCTCGTGAAATCAGCCCGGAAGATACTCTCCGACGTCAAGCACACGCTGCGGTACAAGGCCGTGATGCAGTGTCGGCCGCTCGATGACAAGGGTGAGAAGATGATGAGGAAAACTGCTTGCCAGACGAATTTGGAGAAAGAAGAATACTTGTCGGTGGTAAGTGACACTATTGGTTGTTAGTACTTTGAATCATCCGCCGCTTGTTTGATGCATCAGTCAATGGTTCGTTTTTGTCTGACTAGCCGAGGGAAAACTGGATGAAGGAAGATTGTTGGGAGGCCCTGGCTGACATGTGGTGTGACCCGGCATGGCAGGCGCAACATGTGGAGAAGGGTGCCGAACGCGCCAAAATGCTAGGCCCGTCACATGTCCAGGGGAGCCGGAACCTAACCACTCTGAAGCAACACATGGTATGTGGAATGAGATGTTAACTTTTTCGCACGGTGCATCTCCGTTCATTAAGGTTGATGGTTACTTTTGCAGGAGTCGACGCTTGGTCGCTCGGTCCACATCTTGGAGGCCTGGAAAGAAGGCCACAAGGGGAAGGATGGCGCCGAGTTCTGCAGCCAGTCGGCGCAGGAGAGGTACGAGACCTTCAGAGAGGTCTTCCAGGAGGTGCACGAGCAGGACACCGAACCCACGTCCAAGCCACTTGATCCAGAGCTGCTTATCATTGCTGGTGAGGGGAAGGGCCATGGCCGCCACCTCCTTTGCAATGGGGCGATCGCCACCTCCTCGCATCGCAAGCTCCATGAGATACGCGCGTCGAGCACAAGCTCAACTCCGTCCATACGGAGTCGCCCGACCGCCGCGTCACGTGAGATCACGCGTCTCAAGGTTAGCATCATAACCGTTCATTTATGCCCAAAAGTCAAAATACCACCCTTGCAACCTATATGACCGTAATGCATATTACATAATTTATTGGAACAACAGGCTGCTGAAGAGGAGCAAAGGCGCCAGGCTGAGGAGGAGAAAAGAGAGAAGGAGAGCACAGCAACGAATGAAAGGTTCAAGCTTCTCGAGAAAAAACTAGAGGTAGACCATTCTCTAAATTTTGCCCCATTCATTATTTAGCGACGAACAATGCTAATGGGACTATACTATTATAGGCTCTTATGCAATCTCAAGGCGTTGGAAATGATGCCCCTCCTCCTCCTCCTCCTCCTCCAGGAGCTTAACCCGATGGAAATGATGCCCCTACTCTTCCTCAAGATGGTTTTGTGAACCTCTATGTGATGTGCACGTGTTTTGCAAGTAGTGAACTTTCACAAGTAGCGAACTTGCGTGTCATGTGTCCTAGTATGAAACATTCGCCTATATATGTGGACTACTTTAAATTATGCCTATGCGTGATGTGTTACTCGATGAATTTCTAGGGAGCTAGGAGCTCCCACATTCATTTGTTATGATAACATTTTTTGCACTGCATATATATACAGAAATTGCCCTGTAGTTGTTTTCAGTTGCAGGGATCAGATAAGAAATAGCTTCAAACAGAAGCAATGTGACACACTTCCGAGAGCTACACTTGGAAAAATACATATTGCCGAGAGCAGCTCCCGGGAAAGGGGTCGCGTGAGCTGAAACTACGGTTGTGGCACTCCTTTTCCGAGTGTAGCTCTCGGAAAAGGAGTCAGCTGAGCACTTTATTACTCTTCTGTTTCCCTGTTCTGATCTGGCTCTCGGTAAAAGTGACACATTTCCGAGAGCTACCCTCGGAAACGGCATATTGCCGAGAGCGGCTCCCGGTAAAGGGGTCGCTTGAACTGAAACTAAGGTCGTGCCACTGTTCTGTTTCTTCTGTTTTTCCATCTAGCTAGATCAAACATGCATGCATAGATATCTCCATCAATTTGAATACATATCCAACAATATATTCAACATTTAATAGATATCTCCACCAAGTGCATACATATATATTCAACATTTAATAGATATCTCCACCAAGTGCATACATATATATCCAACAAATTCGGAGCCAAAAGCAAGTTCATGAGTGCAAATAGGTAAACAAAAGCTCCATGAGCTCCACCGGTATGAACATAACATGTAAGTGCATCAAGTTCGCATCCATGAGCTCCATCGTTCACATTTTATTAAAGCATCTGCAAAATAATCACGAAACATATTTCATCAGTTATATAAAAAGAATAACGAAGTGAGACAACAATAGAAAAGAAATAACAATTATCCCAATGTATACTAACTGTGCACAAGATATCATCAACACCAAAATAACGACGAACTGGACGAAGATTATCAGATTCTTCATGCCACCAAACCAAGTCTGACATACACCCTTGCTTACTCCATCATCACGCTTCGCGTGGCACCGGAGCCGGGAGCAATGATACTCAAACGAATCGTACATATCAGGACGACTCGCTTTGAGCAGGAACTCGGAGTAATGATCCTCTGCCTGCTGCCTAGTTGGAAATCCTCTAAAGTCGGTATTGCTGTAACCGTTCACCTGTTCACGACATTCCTCCCACGAATCGTACACTCCTGGAGACCTCCCTCTACACACCGCATACCACCTCATCTACCAATAGAAGAATATGATTTGAACAAGCATAACACGAGAAGCAACAAAAGTTTAGAAGAGCACAAGCAAAACATATCCAACATAAGCATTAATGATTCATATACCCAAAAGCAACATCACAAGTTCTATTCAAGTTATACTCCGAGGCTACATTAGCAAGTACATTCACTACACTTCTCCTAAAGTGGGGTGATCGGTGGCCGGTGGGGTGGAGGAGGGTGCCAGCCGGTGGGAGATGGGGGGCACCTATGGGGGAGGGCACCGGCCGGTGGAGGAGTCCGAGATGTAGTCGGTGAAACCAGTGATCGTGGAGTCAGAGCACGTGGGGCCATCCCCCACATTGGAGGACCAAGCGTCGTCGGGAATGATGGTCGGTGGACTCAATGGTGGGGTCTTGCTCTCCTTACGCGGTGGGGCCTTGCTCTCCTTATGCGGTGGTGCCTTGCTCTCCTTAACCGCGGAGTCATCGGCGCGCTTCTCCTTAACCGTGAAGTCGACGCTATAGGAAGCTGCGTCGTCGGAGGAAGCCATAGCCACGAAATCGATCGGTGTTAACACCTTGCTTCGCACAATGAAAAATAACATAAGAATCAAACATCAAAGATCACTCTAGCTGGTGGTGGTATATATGGTGGACACTCTCTCACGGGCATTTCGACTTTCGGTGATGGTCAAGCTGGGCAAGTCCATCGTGCGTGACAAATGTACATCACAGGACGAACTTGCGCAGATCGACCACCATCGGCAAAAGTCGATTTTCTTCCTCCAAGAACAACTCTCATCGACACTCTCTCTGGTGGTGGTATATATGGTGGACACTCTCTCACGGGCATTTCGACTTTCGGTGATGGTCAAGCTGGGCAAGTCCATCGTGCGTGACAAATGTACATCATAGGACGAACTTGTGCAGATCGACCGCCATCGGCAAAAGTCGATTTTCTTCCTCCAAGAACAACTCTCATCGACACTCTTTCTGGTGATGGTATATATGTTGGACACTCTCTCACGGGCATTTCGACTTTCGGTGATGGTCAAGCTGGGCAAGTCCATCGTGCGTGACAAATGTACATCACATGACGAACTTGCGCAGATCGACCGCCATCTGCAAAAGTCGATTTTCTTCCTCCAAGAACAACTCTTATCGACACTCTCTCTGGTGATGGTATATATGGTTGACACTCTCTCACGGGCATTTCGACTTTCGGTGATGGTCAAGCTGGGCAAGTCCATCGTGCGTGACAAATGTACATCACAGGACGAACTTGCGCAGATTGACCGCCATCGGCAAAAGTCGATTTTCTTCCATAGCACTCATCCATATAGCATTCATGCAAACAAACATCTAGCATACATTCATCTAGCATTTCATCCAACATGTAGCACTCATCTAACATCTAGCATTTCATCCAACATGTAGCATTCATCTAACATGCATCTAGCATTCATCTAACATTTCATCCAACATGTAACACTCATAACATCTAGTAAACATCTAACCATCTAGCATTCATCTAACATATATCTAGCATTCATCCAAGCATACCAAAAAAATGAAGGCGCCGTCCGGAGAGGGGTGGGGGTGCCGGCGGGGAGGGGGGGCGCCGGCCAATCGGGGAGGGGATGGGAGGGGAGGGCGCCGGTCGGGGAGGGGAGGACGGCGCCGGTGGAAAGCGTAACTAAAATGAAAAGTCCCACGGGGAAGAAACTTAAGTGTCCCGCAGATGTTTCCCGAGAGTCTGTCGGTGCTGCTCTCGGTAAAGGTCAAACCCTAGATCTAGGGTTCACCTTTTGCCGAGGGTTGCTCTCGGTAAAGATAAAACCCTAAATCTAGGTTCACCTTTGTACTGAGTGTTGCTCTCGGTAAAGAGCAAACCATGGATTACCTTCTGCCGAGGGCATTGCCGAGATTAGCTCTTGGCAAAGACATAGTCATATTATTCATTTTATATATTTAGCAAATAATTTAAAACTTTTACTGATAAATGTGACCAGTGGGACCACATGTCAGGCATGAAAATGTTTTGTCACGTGTTTTTACCGAGAGCGATGTCGGCGCTCTCGGTATAATTGAACCAAGTGACGGCGCCGTCAGCTCCCAACGGCCATGCCACGTGGCTACTCTTTGCCGAGAGTGACTCTCGGCGTATGCCCCGTTTGCCGTTCGGTGCTTGTTCGCCATGAGCCGCTGTCGGCAAAGGTAGTTAGTTGCCGTTAACTCGTGTTTGCCGAGGGTGGCTCTCGGCATATATAGTTAGTTGCCGTTAACTCGTGTTTGCCGAGGGTGGCTCTCGGCATATATATGTTTGCCGAGAGCCCGTGGTTTGGCTCTCGGCGAAGAGCCTGACACTCGGCGTATATGAAAATTCCAGTAGTGATTCCTGCTCTATGAACCAAAGGAGGCCTAAATAAAATTGCATGATCTATGAGACTAGTATCCTCTCGAGTAACAATGAGGATACTCGAGGAGTGAGATTGTTCCAAAGGTTAGACAGTAAACCAATCAGGTTCGGGACATAATTTGACATTGCAATTTGCAAGCACTGGCAAACAAAGGATTTGCCTAAAGGTTCCCATGTTAATTGGAATCCGGTTCCCTGTTGAATTGGAATCCGACCTGGATCGTGGCTCTGCATATCTCCAGCTTGCCTGCAGTACAATTTATACATGGATCAAATCTCATGATCGTTCGCTGAATTAACTACCAACCAGGACGCGCACGATGGGCGACGTCGATTGCGAGTTGGACTGCGGCGACGTCGATTGCGGCGAGTGCCTCTCCGTGTGCTGCAGCAGCGGCTGCGACGGCGGCGGCTACGGAGGAGGCGCGTGGCCCTACTACTCCTACCACCACCACGGCTCCGGCGGCGACCGCGGCACCTGCCTCTGCTGCTGCCTTCTCCTGGTCATCCTCGTCGTCCTGCTCGTCGTGCCCTACTTCGTCATCTTCCCCGTCCACGTCACCGTCCAGGACGCGTCCCTCGCCCGACTCGCCCTCGCCGGCCCCAACGGCACCGCGCTCGCCTTCGACGTCTCGCTCGCCGTCGCTGTGCAGAACCGTAACTGGGCCTCGCTCGCCAAGCTGGGCGCCGTCGACGCAGAGCTCCGCTTCGCCGGCGCGCGAATAGCCGGCGTCAGGATGCAGGGCGAGGGGAGCTCGCGCGAGATACAGCCGGGGAAGGCGGACGTGTACCACGTCGCGGCGGCGGGGGAGAGCGCGCAGCTGGGGAGTGACGGGCTGGCGGAGTTCGTGAAGGAGGGCGCGGCGGGGGGCGTGTTCCGGTTGGAGCTCGAGCTCTCTGGGGAGGTCAGGTACCCGCCGCACACCCGCGTGCACAGGCTGGATGCGACCTGCCCGCTGGAGTTGCCTCTGTCGTCGCCGGCGTCGACGAAGAAGGTCAAGTGCGTCTAAGCATGCATGCATAGATCCATCGGGTATGTACGTACACACCGGTTGCCGGCCGGCAAGCCATGCATGGATCGATGCGGTCTCTCGAGTCCATGTTACATACGAGTAGAACGTCCTCAATGGCATGTCTGAATTTCTCAGTATATATACCTGCAAAGAATTGCAGTTTGTTTATAAATAGATATCGTTGTTACTTGTATCTCAAAGGACACAAGAAAATTCTACTGCTGCATGAAACATCAACTAGGTAAATAAGTTATTCTAATAACCTTGGCCAAAATTTTATGGCGGTCTATCCATATAGCGTTTAACATTGCTCCTCCCTCTAGCATTCACACGTTATTTGGGACGTGGCTAAATGGAGTTGACATAGAAACAGCGAGACACATCCGTGTAGGCGTATGTGCGTTATTATGGGCTATATGGAACTGCAGAAACGATTTGGTTTTTAACGGAACAACAAATTTTCATTTCTTGCAGGTTATCTTCCGGGCCACTACGTTAATCCGTATGTGGTCGCTACTCACTCCGATGGATGCCAGGAAGCGTATGGTTACTGGGTCTGTCCGCTGGGAGACGATAGCACGGGCTATCTTCAACCGGTTTGGATGGCGTTCATGTAATAGGATAGGTGTTTAGTTTCCTATCTATTTTTTGCCGCCGGTTGTGGCTGTCCCGATTCCCTATTTCCAGCTCTTTGTGAGCGTTTTTACTTTTTGGGACTTTGGAGACTTTGTTGAACTTTTTGCTTATTAATAAAGTGGCCGCATGCATCGTTCTGATGCAGAGGCCGGGGGATAACCTCCTTTTCGGAAAAAATAACCTTGGCGTAGCAAATAACCATGGCAAGTAAACACTCAAGTTCGAACAGGGACTCCTTGAGGCCCCCTCCAACACGTCGCTTATATACCAAAATAATTAGAATATTTATTTTCTTGGTTTACTCCTGATGTATGAAGAAATTATCATCTCAACCACGCACATGGTTGACGCATCAACATGAATGAACTTGACACTTCCTAGTGCTTATTCATCTCCATAACTGAGCAGCAGGTGCTCCAGCGTATTTTAGACAACACATCGGCTTCAGGCAAAACAACAACGACCTTGGTATTTAAATTATCACAAGGGGTCGATCGTACCACGACATCAACCCTTCTATTGTAAAAACCAAACCCTACCGTTATTAGCTTGAATACCATGATGAAGTTTATTGTTTCTATGCCTGAGTAACCCTCCCCCCCCCCCCCCCCCCCCCCCCCAAAGTTTTCGAGGATATGGAGGAACTAATATGTGTACGAACCGAACTCTGACATGTCAATTATTTTCTTTATACGTTTGTGTTCACTGTTCTTCATGATGTTGCATGAAATTAACCTCACAACATTTACCTATATGGATTTCAAGTATGTTACTATCATCGTCATCTGGATGAGGAGGTATTGCGGTGACAAAAGCTATCTCCCTCTTTTGCAAACTTCGTTAAGGGGAATAAACATAGACCCCGGAGTCTTAAGCCATGTCCATGGGAAGACCTTTAATCATCGTTGCCTTCACCTGGTAAGGGTAGGGATGGTGGTAGCGTGCGTGATATGGAGTTGCGATTGTATGCACATGTCTTTATTTGGCTTTGCTCACACATAAAAACAAATAAAGTGGATTAGTAATATGAACCTATAATTGTGCATTTTAAGACTGCGTCTTGATAACTAGGTGATCAATTATAGATCTTTTCGTTAAGTAATAGTGTCACGTCCAACAAGGATTAGAAGGAATTGGTCGATGAAAATTAGTAAGGAATCACAGTAAAGCTGAAAAGATTGTTTGGTTGTTTATTTAAACGAGAGAGCAAGTGCAACAGTTTAAACTATAACAAAAGCAAAAAAGTGCAACAAGTGACCAAATCCGTAACTGTGTTAAGGGCAAGTCGGTGGTGTTTCTTATATGTTATATGGATCAAATCATTCTCGAGGATAACGGGTATTTCACCAAGTTTTCTCACCTAGGGCAATTAATTTAACTTTCACCAAGGTCTGCCAAGTCCTCAAGAACGTAATAGAGCACTCACAAGACATTATAATGATCATAATCAGTGGGTAATGATATGATAACAATATGAACACACAGGTCTTTCACCAAATAATCCCTAAGCATCAACTACATGGAAGTAATTAACACCAGGAAGTGACCCCAACAACATAATTCCATAGCTGATGCAAAAAGTACCTTCTCAACCAGACTGAGAGATACACACGACTCCATTGTTCCTTGGATGCAATTGCTAGATCTCGCCTATTGACAGAGCGAAGAACGATCGCCTCTGGCGCTCTCGCTAGCAGATAGGTCAATAATGTGCGTAGCTTCCTGGAGCGTTTTTGGGATGCTACTACACACAGGTTTCAAAAACTCATGCATGTGTTTTTTCTTTTTGTTTTTAGTGTGTTTTCGATTAAAAAATCATTGGTTTTCCTTGAGTTATCTTTTGTTTCTTGTTCTTGTTCTTCTTCATTTTTTCTTTTTATTTGTTCCTTTCAAATACATGTCGATTTTTTTAATACAAATTGAAAGAAAATCGTGTACACGCTGAACATTTTTTAAATACATGTTGAATATTTCCAAATACACATTGAACATTTGTCAAATGCACAATGAACATTCTTAATACACAATGAACAGTTTTCAAATGCACTTTGAACATTTTGCAAATACATGATGAACATTTCTACGAATAAATGTTGAACATTTTTCATAATGCCATGCACAATTTTTGAAAACATGCAAATCATTTTTTACGCGTTACATACGTTTTTATAAATGTCAATAACTTTTTTTGAATGGTACGAAATATTTTTTCCAAAAGCATGTGAGGATTTTTTATATATTACATGGACATTTTTAATGCCCGGTGAAAATTTTTAAATCATGGAAAGTAAATTTAAAAATATTTATTTACTTAAAATATTACAAATATAACAAAATAAAGTACTAAAAGAAAAATAAAAAATAATGAAAAATAAAGAACATTTTGTTTTTCCAAGAAACAAAGGAAACAAACTTCTTTTTTGAACAAACCAAGGCACCAAGAGGTGCCGATTTCATTTCAGCTCACAAGAGGAGTACATCAGAGCGTACAATGGCATGAAGAAAGATAGAGAAGAGAGGTTACAACCATTGAAGAAGAGCTGAAAAAGAAAAACTACAGATAGGTTGGACAAAGCACTAACCAGATGATCAACAGATACAAGAAAATCTGCCTAAGAAGATGTGCAGAGCAGTGAACATTATGAAGCGCAACAGAGTGTCCAATGTGCCAAGAAGACTTGAAAACGCCATAGAGAAACTGATGTCGTGCATAGCTGCTAGCATCAGGGGTTCCCCCAGAAGAGGCAAATTGAAGATAGAACCACTTCCTGGAACATGCTCCTGAAAATCTCCCTTTGTGCTAATAACAATCCACCGTATGCAACCTGGCACCTTATCTGAAAATTTGAAAGAAGAGACACCACATATGTGAGTGAGTAGGAGCAAAGCAAGAGAGTTGGCTGTTTATTGGACCTGAATACCTGCTGAGCAAGATTATGAGCAATTTCATTAATTTCTCTAGAAATATGAAACGCCCTAGGATGCAAATTAGAAGTATATTTGAAAAAGGTAGCCAACTCTTTTCTAATATTCCAGGGAGTAGTGGAATCAGAGATGTTTCTCAATGCAGCAAACATAGCTAGCGAAAGGCAATCCATTAAGAAGGTAGGGTGAGAAATATTTAGCTGAGTGGCCAAATGAGTTGCACAAGAAAGAGCAATTGCTTCATCTTGCAAAGGAGTAGAAGTTGGAGAAGCCGAAGCTTGAATTTGTACATTGAATTCCCCTTGATCGGATGGCATAGAAGTGAAAACTCCCACACATGTAGCTACTTCTCCTTGCCTTAAACCAAGGATCTTCCTAGATCTAAAAGTTGCATCAGAAAAAACTTTAGTTCCAACAACTAATAAATATCTACGTTGCACGGATGCTTCAGAAAGCGCACGTATCCAGCCGGATACTGCCCCGATACGTACCCCGTAAGTATCCCTTGATTTTTTTATTTTAAAAAAATAAAATAATGTTTGATACTTCTGAGATACTGTTGCGACACGTTTTGGATACCTGAAACCCCTCGTTCGACGTGAAATCCCCTCAATAGTAAAGGTGCACCTTTTGAAGATTTCCAACATGGGCATGAGTTCATGTCAAAACTTGACTGTCAATGTTCTTATCCAATTGAAAGGTGAGCAAGAGAGAGTGGATGCACTGATTGGAATAACAAACCTAGAGAAATCCCACTGCCAATGAATGAAAGTGGACCAAGTGCATGAAAAGAAAGGGGGTAATCCTATTGAGGCATGCTTTGACCTAGAAGCTCCTTACTTATTTATTCATATTTTTAATAATTAATGTATGTAATATCTATATATAAATGTATCCATGTTTTTAGAAAAATGGCGTATCGGGCGTATCCCCGTATCGCGTATCCGATACATATCCAAGTATCCCTGCAACATAGATAAATATGACTTAAGCGTTGTGCCCTGCAGAGGAAGATGATTAGTAGAAGGCTGATCATGAGCATGCGACTGCTTCTTAGATGGACATGGAAGATTACCATAGGAGTCCGAAGTTAAGGCTACATCAGCAATCTGAACTTGATGAGGAAGAACTTTTTTCCTATAAAAAAGAAAGTCATTTCTTGCTTTCCAAAGACATCACAAAAAATTGAGAACACTCGATAAAGAACCATGAGGATGACCCATACGAATGAGAGCAATGAGAACCGAGTGCATAGTAGAATGGCCTTGAACTAAAACATCTGATCTAAGAAAACCAAGGAGAGGAAAACCAGGCCGCACGAGCAAATTGACAAAGGAAAAATAAATGGAACTCGTCCTCTTGTTGACCGCATCTACAACACGTCTGAGAAATATGAATGGAGAAACGACCAGCTCACAAACCCGTATGTAAAGCCTTTCTAAGCAGTCTCCAAGCAAAAATTTGCACCCTAGGAAGCATATTATTTTGTTTCCAAATCAACTTAACAAGATCTTTCAAATCCAAAGGAATAACAAGAGGCACATATCTAGGATTAGCATAAATCTCTTGCAAACAAATCTTATAAAAAGATTTTGAAGAGCATATGCCATCAGGAGTAAGATCCCAACAAAGCTAATCCGGGGCTTCATCATCAATGAACAAATCCTTGGCTGCAAAAGAGGTAAGAGAACAATTGTTCCATGCAGATTTAGCAAAACTAGCGAAATCCTTTTCCATCAACCACCAGTTTTTGAATTTAAAAGCCCTTAGTAGACACTAAAATGGGTGCATGATCACTAAGAATATTTGGCAAATTGAGGACATTGGTATTAGGATAATGCATGCATCACTCAGAATTAACCAAGCAACGATCATGGCACCTATAAATGGGTTTAGAAGTGTGCGGCTTGCTACACCAAGTATACGCAGGACCACTAAAACCTATGTCAAAGAAACCACAAATTTTCACAAGAGAATGAAAAGCATTCATATGATAGTAATTAACATTATCATCACACCCATCCGTATCATACATGATGTCGCTGAGATCACCCATACATAAAATGGGCATACCCAGATTATCATACAAAAAAGTTGAAACCTGACTCCAAATGGCACTAGTCTGCGTATGGTACGGGTCACCATATATACAGATCAAACAAAATTGGACCCCTCAGGCTAGGTGAACTACATTAGCTAGAATATAGTGGAAGGAAGCACTATGAACACAAACTTTTAAGTTATCGGCCCACATGAGCCAGAGCTCTCCCGAAGCACCTCTAGAGGTAACAACAAAGTTGTTAGTAGTGTCAAACCTATTAACAAGATCAACAGAACGAACTTTGGAAGACTTGATTTCCGAAGCAAAAGTTACCTGCGCTTTAGTGGAACGCATCAAGTTGTCCAGAAAGAGCATACGATCATTGCCGAGGTCCCGACCCATACCTCAACATTTCCAAGCAATGGCCCTCATGGCGCCCGAGGCGTGTTAGGGCCATGCGCTGCCGCCCAAGAAGAAGACTGAGCCATGTGGGCATCATCCTGAACAACGAAGTCCACCTCATCCCCCGCGTGGCTGCCCCTGAGATCCACTGTATCCCCTTGGCGAGAGGAGCTAAGGTTATCTTGAGTTTTCATTGGGGCTTGAGCTCCGGAGCCAAGCAAGCCACAACCAGCATCCAGACCCATGTGGTTGAAGCGATCCACGCCAGGAGGAGAGAAAGCCCCTTGACGGGAGCTATCCGTTTCTGCTGTAGCAGAATCTGAAGGCGACCAGAGTGGCCAGGGGTCATAGTAAGCTCCTGCATCCTCGCCTTGCGCCATAGCCAATCTGCCTTGACCAACAGTGGACCCGAAATCCATGCTTGCCACATCCTGGCTGTTGCCTCCTCACACATTACCGTTGCCATCTTAGAGCATCTCCAGCCGTTGGAGCCCCCAAGAACACCACCGAACCAAAAAAGTTGGTGTCTTGGGGGGCCAAATGCTTCATCCGGCCGAAATAGAAGTGCATGGGGAGGGCATCTTTCCAGCCACATCCCACCCCAACCAAAAGTTTGTGAGGGAAATAATTAAGTGGGCCAAGAAAAAGGACACGTGGGGAGACATGATTCGCCGAAACTTCTGCCGGCGCCCCCAAGAGCCCCTTAGCGTGCTGGGTTTCTCCTGGGTTTGCCGGCGCTATTTTGACGTCCTGGGGGCGTGGTTGGACCGTTTTTCGTCAAAAAGTGTCTCCCGAGCCTAAAAAGGTGCCTTGGGGAGCGTCCTGGGGGGATGGGTGGAGATGCTCTTATTGGTGCCACGGTCACGGTGCCAAAAGGAATAACCAGGGCGATAGTGAGGAATCCCGTAGAGATGGAGGCGCATACCTTGAAATCCCCCGGCTGAAGGAAAATCCCACTTGCTAATTCCAGATCGACGGCGGCTCCCCTTAGAGGCAGAGGATCCAAGAACCGCAGCCCTTGGCCTAGGATTGACAACGAGGACTCCAACAGGGATTTGAGCAGCTGCTCCGGCGAAAGCTCCTGCGGCGGCTCCCAGACCACCATTTGAAGCTGCGTGGCCACGGAGAAGAGACCCGGCGGGCGGAGCTCCGAGGACGCCCGGTCCATCACCTGCCTGGCGTGGGTTCTGTCGGCGCCATGCCTAGTTCCAGGCCGCGAGAATCGGCGCCATGCCTAACTGTTGTTTTCAGATATGTCTCGAACGTATCTATAATTTTTGCTTGTTCCATGCTGTTATATTATCATTCTTGGATGTTTTACAATCACTTTATAGCAACTTTATATCATTTTTTGAGACTAACCTATTGACATAGTGCCCAAGTGCCAGTTGCTGTTTTTGCTTGTTTTTTACTTCGCAGAAAATCAATACCAAACGGAGTCCAATCGCGAAGAAACTTTTTGGAGATTTTTTCTAGACCAGAAGACACCCAGTGGGCCAAAGAAGTGCCGGAGAGGTGGGCCGTGGAGACCACAACCCACCAGGGCGCGCTAGGGGGCCCCGGCGCGCCCTGATGGGTTGTGCCCTCCTCGGGGCCCCTCTCCACCGCCTCCGATGCCTATAAGTTCCCAAATATTAAGAAACCCCCCAAAAATAACCCTAGACTCTCCGCTCGGCCGCCGCAACTCTCTGTATCGACGAAAAATCAATCTGGAGACGTTCCAGTACCCTGCCGGAGAGGGGAATCCATCTCCGGTGGCCATCTTCATCATCCCGGCGGAGGCCATGACGAGGAGGGAGTAGTCCACCCTCGGGGCTGAGGGTATGTACAAGTAGCTATGTGTTCAATCTCTCTCTCTCTCTCGTGTTCTTGAGATGTCACGATCTTGATGTATCATGGGATTTGTTAATGTAGTCGGTTCATATGATGTTTCCCTTGCTATCTTGTTGTGATGAATTGAATCTTTCCCTTTGAGATCTTGTTATGTTGGATTGAATATTGGATTTGAGAACACTTGATATATGTCTTGCATGTGGATACCCGTAGTGACAATGGGGTGTTCTATTGATTCACTTGATATATGTTTTGGTACTCAACTTGCGGATTCCCGCGGTGGCATTGGGGTAATCTATGCATAGGGGTTGATACACGTTCTTGTCCTACTTTCTCTGATAGAAATCTTGGGGTACTCTTTGAGGTTCTTTGTGTTGGATTGAGTATTATGAATCTGAAATTGTTTGATGCGTATCGTATAATTAACTCATGGATACTTGTGGTGACATTGGAGTATCTAGGTGACATTAGAGTTGGTTGATGCGTATCATATGGTGTTATTCTAGTACGAACTCTTAGATAGATCGATCGGAAAGGATAACTTGGTGTTATCTTAGTACGAACTCTTGGATAGATCGATCGGAAAGAATAACTTTAAGGTGGTTTCGTACCCTACAAACAATTTCTTCTTATGTTCTCTGCTAGATAAGAACTTTGGAGTGATTCTTCGTTGCACGTTGAGGGATGGTTATGTGATCCAATTATATTAGCATTGTTGAGAGATTGCACTAGTGAAAGTACGGACCCTAGGCCTTGTTTTCAAGCATTGCAATACCGTTTGTGCTCACTTTTGTTACTTGCTAACTTGCTGTTTTTATATTTTCATATTACAAAAACCTATATCTACCATCCATATTGCACTTGTATCACCATCTCTTCGCCGAACTAGTGCACCTATACAATTTGCCATTGTATTGGGTGTGTTGGGGACACAAGAGATTTCTTGTATTTGATTGTAGGGTTGTTTGAGAGAGACCATCTTCATCCTACACCTCCCATGGATTGATAAACCTTAGGTCTTCCACTTGAGGGAAAATTGCTACTGTCCTACAAAATTCTGCGCTTGGAGGCCCAAGAAAGTCTACAAGAATAAAGTTGCGTAGTAGACATCAAGCTCTTTTCTGGCGCCGTTGCCGGGGAGGTGAGTGCTTGAAGGTATATCTTTAGATCTTGCAATTAAATCTTTTAGTTTCTTGTTTTATCACTAGTTTGGTTTTATAAAAGAAAACTACAAAAAAATGGAGTTTAGGTTGCATCATTTGTTTCGTCTTTATAATGTCTTTCGTGCAAATAAGGATTCCGGAAATTGTGCTCAATTGGTAGAGGAAGAAATTATGAAAATACGCAATGAGAATTCCTTGAATGATGAGCATGATTGCAATGTTGTTAGTATGAATTCTATGAATATCCAAAATACTAATGATGATTGCACTAGTCATGATAAAAATGTTTCTTATAAGCATGTCAATTTTTGTGGAGTGCATAAAGTTTGTGAAGACGTGCCTTATAGGGATGATAGATTTTGTAAGAAGCATAAACATGATAGAACCAATTTTTTGCTCAAAGTGATAGATGAATTTGCTACAAAATTGTGTTCTCTTTGTCCTATCACTTGTGAACTTTGCAATAAAGTTGGTCATCTTAATTTCCAATGCAAACTTTTCCATGATCAAATCATGGCCAAATATTGTAATGACTGGATCACCCTTGAACTTTATGATGAGCTTTCTCTATTTTTGGGGAGTGAAGAATTGACACATAAAAATAGTTGGTTTGAAGTATTCATTCTCACAGACGACATTGAAACTAATCTAAAAAATATCTATATGTTTTGCATGGTAAATTGCAATGAGAATGCTTATATTGCCAACTATAGAAAGATGGGAAAACCAATAGAATATAAAAGGAATACTAATGAAAGGGTAAAGAATTCCACTTTCCCTCCTATTGTCTCTCATGATGTAATAGGTGATGAGGAGGAGCTCCCTATTCAATCAATCTCATCAATAAGAAGCTCGAAAAAATTAATTAAACCCACACATGATGTGGTGAAGAAGAAGAAAAGAAGAAAGAGTAGAGGTAAAAAGGTATCTCTTCCAAATGATGTTGCTCCTATTATTCTTGTGCCTCACGAGGATGAATCAAAAATAATTGTGGAAGCTGATACACTTGATGATGATTTTGTTATGCCTATTGCTTGTTGTGATGACTATGATTGGGAAGATAATGATGATTCTTATAATCTTGAAAATCTTTTTGGCACCAACTTGGTAAATTATGATGATAATAATTGTTATGCTATTGGTACTATTCATACTATTGATGATGAGAGTGATTATGCTTATGATATGCCAAGCCACAAGCTTGGGGATGCTATGTTTGATGAGAATGCCATGTTTGAGAATTTATTTTCTGCAATTAATGTTTGTCCCAAGCTTGGGGATGCTATGCTTAATGAAGATGATCTTTTTAGTTCCCATACTTTAAATGATCAAATTTGTTATGATGATTGCATGCCTCCTATTTATGATGATTGTGATATTTATGAAAGTGGGTTTGGAAGAGTGTCAACTTTAGATAATTATTATCCCACTATTTTGGAGGGTGTTGAATTTATTATAATGATAAATGTGGATTTGGAGAGGTCATGACTTTATTTAGTAATGATTCCACTATTTCAGAAGAGGTTTCACTTGACTATGATGAGAACAAAGTTGCTACTTATGATGATTATTGTGATGATACTTATGTTATAAAAAGTAGTGATAATTATTGTCATAATTTTGAATATCCTTTTACTGAACATTACTCTTTTAATGTGGAAACAATTTATAGTATTCGAGTTTCATTTGATGCTCCCACTATTATGAATGAGATTGAATTTGCTTATGTGGAGAGTAATGAAAATTCTATGCTTGTGCATCATGAAAAGAATGCTTTATGTGATAGTTATATTGTTGAATTCCTTCATGATGCTACTGATATTTATTATGAGGGAGGAACATATGCTTGTAGGAATTGCAATAATATCAAGTTTCCTCTCTATGTGTTCAAAGTTTTGAAGTTATGCTTGTTTTGCCTTCCTATGCTAGTTGATTCTTGCTACCATAAATTGTTTGCTCACAAAATCCCTATGCATAGGAAGTGGGTTAGACTTAAATGTGCTTGTCATGAGATTCATGATGCTCTCTTACATGTTTCAAATACTATTCCTATGTGAGCATCATTGAAATCATCATGCCTAGCTAAAAGGCATTAGAGAAAAGCGCTTGTTGGGAAACAACCCAACACTTTTAATTTCTGTTATTGTGTGTTCACATGATTAATCTACTGTAGTAATCATGTTTTGTGACTTTTATTTCAATAATGTGCCAAGTAAAGCCTTTGGGATAGTATGGGTACTTGTTGATTTGATGCTGTGCAAAAACAGAAACTTTTGCCTCCAGTAAAGAATTTCTCTGATTTTACTGGAGCGTTAAAAAATTCTGAAATTTTTACACAATCTTTATATACAAATTATTCAGGTTTTCCTAATTGTTCAGAATTTTTCGAGAGAGGGAAGTATGGTTACACTACAGATCTTCACAGACTGTTCTGTTTTTGACAGATTCTGTTTTGCATGCATAGTTTGCTTGTTTTAGTGTTTCCATAGCTTATATTTAGTGGTATAAATTATGGGAATGTAGAATACAGTAGGTATCATGTGGGAACAATTATGAATCTTGTCTTGACAGTACCTAAGTGAATGATTTATCTTTATTACACTAACCCTTCTCACGAAGTTCCGTTAAGTTTTGTGTGATTGAAGTTTTCAAGTTTTGGATGAGACACCGATATGAGGAGAATAAGGAGTGACAAGAACCTAAGATTGGGGATTCCCAAGGCACCCCCAAGGTAATATCCATGGAAGACTCAAGCGCTTAAGCTTGGGGATGCCCCGGAAGGCATCCCCTCTTTCGTCTTCAACACTATCGATATATCTTACTTAGAGCTATATTTTTACTCGTCGCATAATATGTGCTTTGCTCGGATCGTCATTATATTTTGTTATTTTCTGTTAGGTGTTATTTATAATCTTGTTTTTCAATAAAAGGTTCCAAGAATTTCCTTAGGATGCTTGCATTGCATGTTTTGATGTGTGCTGTGTAAAAACAGAAACTTTTGCTGTAGTGTTTGAATTTTCATATTTTACTGGAACGTGGAAAGTTTCTGAAATTTTTACACAGTGTTTTCATATAAATTCCTTAGCTTTTCCTAAATTTTCATAATTGTTTGAGTTACATAAGTACACTAGTTTAATAGATTACTACAGACTGTTCTGTTTGGACAGATTGCTGTCATAGTTTTGTTATCTACTTATCCTATAGTTTCCATAGCCTATATTGGTAGATATAAATTGTGGAAACAATAGTAAACATTAGATGATGTTTGAAAATTATTGTGCAACTTGTCTAGGCAGTACATGAAGTGTTGATTTGTTTTTATGTGTACTAACCTATCTCACGAGTTCTTTTCGAGTTTTGTGTGGGTGAAGATTTTGAGAATAGGTGAAACCATGAAATGAGAGGATTGAACGAGATACAAAAGCTCAAGCTTGGGGATGCCCAAGGCACCCCAAGTAAATATTTCAAGAAGTCTCAAGCATCTAAGCTTGGGGATGCTACGCATGCCACCTCTCTTCGTCAACTATCGGTTAGCCTATGTTGAGCCTAAATTTTTATTCGTTCACATGATGCGTCCTATTCTTGAAGTCCTATTTTTGTTTAGTTTGCTGTTTGAATAAAATACTCAGATCTGAAAATATTTATTGAGAGAGAGAGAGTCCTCACATAGCTACTTAATTGTTTGACTACTCATTGATCTTCACTTATATCTTTTGAGAGTAGCTTGTCATTTCCTCTCATGCTTCACTTATACCTTTTTGAGGGATGAAATCTTTATGCTCATGTGCTTCACTTAAATTTGTTTGAGCTTGTAAAAAAAAAGCAATGGCAATATATGAAACTAGTCCCAAAGTGATAGATATCCAAGGAGGATATAATAAAAACTTTCATGAAGATCATTGGGCAAATTAAACTTGATTCCTTGTAATAGTTTCGTAACATGATGATAGTAATATGTGAGTCATGTTGGTGAGCAATTATGCTTTAGTAGGAATATTGGTGTTAAGGTTTGTGATTCCCTATGCAAGTACGAAAGTCAATATTTATGCAATGAAATTACATCCTACTTATGGTGCATTATTCGGTGTTAGTTATGCTCAATGCTCACTTATGTGAATTTTCGTTTTTTGGTTTGGTTGCTTCCCAATCTATTTGCTAGCCTCCATTTGTACTAAGTAGAAATACTACTTGTGCATCCAAAATCCTTAAACCAAGTTTTGCCTTATGAGTCCACCATACCTACCTATATGCGGTATTTCCATGCCGTTCCAAACAAATTTGTATGTGCCATCTCTAAATTTTCAAAATAAATTTTCTCTTTTGTGTGCTCGTACCGCTCATGAAACGGTGGGAAGTGTCCAATATTTTTCCATGCTAGATGTGTTATTCTCAAGATGAGTGTTTATTCACTTGTCATTGCACGAGAGTGCGGTGGTAATAGGGATGCCCATTCCCGAAATGAAAAAGAAAAAAAATATTTACTTTATGTTGTCAAATAATAAATTCCTTGGAAAATGTTGGTATGGAAGGCAATCGTGGATACGGCCCGCCATGGAAAGTGAAAGTTTGGTGGAAAAAGGAATAAACTTTATTTTCTGTTTGGGAAAACCGCCTATGATATATCTAGCATGGGAAGTATTGTGAGCTACTTTGTCGTTTTCGTTGACAGGAAAAGCATGCCACCCAAAATATTTTTCTCTCTCAATTTAAAACTTTGAGCTCTGGCACCTCTACAAATCCCTACTTCCCTCTGCGAAGGGCCTTTCTATTTACTTTATGCAGTTTTTATTTTTACTTTGAGTCTCCATCTTCTCTTATAAAGCACCAACTAGGGGGCACTATGATCGTACTTGAGCATTGGGTATAGCTAATATTTGAGTGTGTTTTATGAATGGATCAATGATTGAGCATGATGGGCTAGGGATAACTTTCTTTAGTGTTGATATTTTGAAAGACATGGTTGCTTGTTGACATGCTTGAGTATTGAAGTCATTATGTTAAAACTAGACTATTGCTTTGAATCATCTATAAGTCCAAATGTCCATGCTATACAAAAGAAAAGAATATAAGATGAACATGTTAGGCAGCATTCCACATCAAAAATTCTGTTTTTATCATTTACCTACTCGAGGACGAGTAGGAATTAAGCTTGGGGATGCTGATACGTCTCCAACGTATCTATAATTTTTGCTTGTTCCATGCTGTTATATTATCATTCTTGGATGTTTTACAATCACTTTATAGCAACTTTATATCATTTTTTCGGACTAACCTATTGACATAGTGCCCAAGTGCCAGTTGCTGTTTTTGCTTGTTTTTTACTTCGCAGAAAATCAATACCAAACGGAGTCCAATCGCGACGAAACTTTTTGGAGATTTTTTCTGGACCAGAAGACACCCAGTGGGCCAAAGAAGTGCCGGAGAGGTGGGCCGTGGAGACCACAACCCACCAGGGCACGCCAGGGGGGCCCCGGCGCGCCCTGATGGGTTGTGCCCTCCTCGGGGCCCCTCTCCACCGCCTCCGATGCCTATAAATTCCCAAATATTCGAAAACCCCCAAAAATAACCCTAGACTCTCCGCTCGGCCGCCGCAACTCTTTGTATCGACGAAAAATCAATCTGGAGACGTTCCAGTACCCTGTCGGAGAGGGGAATCCATCTCTGGTGGCCATCTTCATCATCCCGGCGGAGGCCATGATGAGGAGGGAGTAGTCCACCCTCGGGGCTGAGGGTATGTACCAGTAGCTATGTGTTCAATCTCTCTCTCTCGTGTTCTTGAGATGTCACGATCTTGATGTATCACGGGCTTTGTTAATGTACTCGGATCATATGATGTTTTCCTTGCTATCTTATTGTGATGAATTGAATCTTTCCCTTTGAGATCTCGTTATGTTGGATTGAATATTGGATTTGAGAACACTTGATATATGTCTTGCATGTGGATACCCGTAGTGACAATGGGGTGTTCTATTGATTCACTTGATATATGTTTTGGTACTCAACTTGCGGATTCCCGCGGTGACATTGGGGTAATCTATGCATAGGGGTTGATACACGTTCTTGTCCTACTTTCTCCGATAGAAATCTTGGGATACTCTTTGAGGTTCTTTGTGTTGGATTGGGTATTATGAATCTGAAATTGTTTGATGCGTATCGTATAATTAACTCATGGATACTTGTGGTGACATTGGAGTATCTAGGTGACATTAGAGTTGGTTGATGTGTATCATATGGTGTTATTCTAGTACGAACTCTTAGATAGATCGATCTGAAAGGATAACTTGGTGTTATCTTAGTACGAACTATTGGATAGATCGATCGGAAAGAATAACTTCAAGGTGGTTTCGTACCCTACAAACAATTTCTTCTTATGTTCTCCGCTAGATAAGAACTTTGGAGTGATTCTTCGTTGCACGTTGAGGGATGGTTATGTGATCCAATTATATTAGCATTGTTGAGAGATTGCACTAGTGAAAGTACGGACCCTAGGCCTTGTTTTCAAGCATTGCAATACCGTTTGTGCTCACTTTTGTTACTTGCTACCTTACTGTTTTTATATTTTCAGATTACAAAAACCTATATCTACCATCCATATTGCACTTGTATCACCATCTCTTCGCCGAACTAGTGCACCTATACAATTTGCCATTGTATTGGGTGTGTTGGGAACACAAGAGATTTCTTGTATTTGATTGCAGGGTTGTTTGAGAGAGACCATCTTCATACTACACCTCCCACGGATTGATAAACCTTAGGTCATCCACTTGAGGGAAAATTGCTACTGTCCTACAAAACTCTGCGCTTGGAGGCCCAACAAAGTCTACAAGAATAAAGTTGTGTAGTAGACATCATTTTCCAAGAAAGAAAAACTGTTGTGTCAGTCCATTATGAGCTCCCCGAGGCCAACTCCTGCGCACGACCCCAAACGGACGTCTGTTTGGCCCGGATTCTGTCCATTTGGGGCGGGCAATGGGGTCGTGCCCGGGCCTTTCCTGGGATGCGGTGGCCGTGCGCCCAACGCGCGGACGCATTCTTTGGCCCCATCCCGCCCGCCTCCTTTTCAAACCCCAATATTCGAATAACCACTGCCCGTTGTTCATGCCAGCGGCCCTAGTTCACGCCGGCAACACAGCCAGCCTACACGACCTCGCCGGCAACACAGCCAGCGGCCGGCAACACAGCCAGCCTCCAAAATGAATAGTTTTGTCGCCGGCAACACAGCCAGCGGCCGGCAACACAGCCAGCCTCCAAAATGAATAGGTTTGTCGTCGACACACAGCCAGCGGCCAGCACCCATGCCAGCCTCCAAAAAGAACGGCCACAGCCGAACAGACCACCTAGTTTAGGCCGTCGGCGTCGAACATCTCCTTCTGCCGGGCCTCAAACCAGCTCCTCGTCTTCTCGCTCATCTTGCTCAAGTCGATGCTCATGATCGCTAGCGCCACCTCCTTTGCTTTGGTGGCGGCCTAGATGTCAAGCTGCCTCTGCCTGGCCGCGGCATTGGCGGCCTCGATGTCGAGCTGCCTCTGCCGGGACGCCTCCTCCATGTCTATCTTCCTCTTCTTGGCCGCCTCCTCCATCTCAAGCTTCTTCGTTTGAAGCTCCAGGTATTGCTTCATTTGCTCCTCCTTGCCTTGCCGCTTCTTCTCGTCCCTAATTTCCTTTTGAGACATCATGCCGTGCAAAGTCTCATGCAAGGCAAAGGATGCCGCATCACGCTTGTCGTCCATCTTGGAGTTGGTCTTGCCCCTCGGCCTCTTCAACGCCTCACCATCTCCACCTCCGGCCAACGCGGATGTCTTCTTGCCTCTCTTCCTTTGAAGTTCGCGGTATTGATCTTTGAACTTAGGGCAATTGTTGATGATCGTCCAACAATGCGTAAGAGTGAATGGCTTGTCATTGTGCCGGGCCTTGAATGCTTCCAAAGATTGAAATGCCTACACGATTAACAACAATTGGACATGCAAACATAGAGAAGGCCAAAGTCTCGGCTGTATCAACGAAAGATAAGAGACCATACCATGTCCCCAATGCCGAGACCACTCACGGGGCGTGCTTCAACGCTTTCAAGTGCGACACAATACTTGTTGCATTCTTATTGGATGAACAACCACCTCTTTTGAATCGAGTTGATGCTACGTTCGCTCGTAAATTGGTAGGGCGGAAACAACTTTCTTTCATGGAATATTTTGTGAACTCTTGTCCAAAAAACAAGTCCCTTTTGTTGTGCACCGACCCTCGGATCTTGGCCAACCTCCATCCAACTATCGCAAATCAACTTGTCCCCAGCTTGTGTGTATGATCCCGTACGAATGTTCTTCTTCGTTTTTTGTGCTTCCGCTCTTTGGGTGAGCTCTTTGTGCAATATCGACGCCTTCCTCTTCTTCTTCATCACCTTCACCTTCGCAATAGATGTCATCATGTTCATGCCACGAGTCACCATGGTCGTCGGCCTCAAAGTCTTCATCGGCAATGTACTGGCCGCGGCCATCCTGACTCTGGGTCTCCTCGGAATCGAAGGCATCGCCATGCCCACCTATCTGGAAGGCCTCGCCACGGCCCTCGTAGATGACATTCTCCATGAACTGGTTGTAGTCGGGGTCCTCGACCATTGACGTTGGTGTTGGCATTTCGCCGAACAGGACGCGGGGCGACGACATGGTGGCCGTAGACGGCGGCCGTGCTTGCTTTCTTTGCATCTCGACGGACGGGCGGCCGCCGCTGCTGGACCCCGGCGTGACGTTGAGGTCGATGACGGCCGAGGGGCGCGGGGTGGATGGCGCGATCACGCCAACGTCTGACGACCCCGAGAAACGGGTCTGGCCTTCGTACCTTGGCGGAGGAAAACAGAGCGACAATGGCGTGGTCCTCGACGTCGGCGAGGGGCACTGCGGAGGCGGGGCGACCGACGAGCCTGTGCTCGCCGGGCCGACGGGCGCTGCCGAGAAGCTCGTCGGACGGCACATCCCAAGCATGAGGAGGGCATGCGCTTTGTTGACGATGGCCTCCTTCTCGTCGACGTCGGCCTTGTGCCGCGCGGCCTCCAACGCAGCGTGCTCGGCCGCAAACATGGCCGCGGCGTTCTTGCCCTTCTGCGCCGCCCGCCGGTTCCTCCTCTTGGCCGATTCCGCGTCCAGCTTTGCGAGCTCCGCCGGCGTGAGGTCCGACCGCTGCTTCTTCGGTCCCTTGGCCGCCTTCTTCTTCACCTTTCCGGGCGGGTCGACGGCCTGGCCGCCGGAATTCGGCGGGGCATCGGCCATGGCGGGAGGGTGGTGGGCGGGACGTGGGAGGGTTTTGGGGGAGGGGGGAAATGACGCGAAATGGGGTGCCGGGCGGGTTCTTTGTGCCATCGACGGGCGGGCCAGGGGAGGACAAGCGCGCGCGTCCCGCCCGTCCGCGCGCTGTCCGTTTCACCTCAAAGGCGGCCCAAACTTGGACCGGAATGGGTCGAAAGCGGACAGAAAACGAACAAAAGTCCGTTTGCACCCGCGCGCTGCCCGACGCACCCGGACAGGATGGTTCGCGCGCTGGAGTTGGCCTGAGGCGAGCCGTTCTTCCATCTCACTGGAGGCCGCATTTGCTCTCGGCCTCTCGCCCCGTCCGCACCACGCCCGGCCTCTGCTGCCACCGCTGGTCCTCCCATCCCCTCCGTCCGGCCACAGATTCGCCGCCGTCGCCTCCTCCTCGACCGGTCCCCAGATTCGCCGCCTCCGCCGCCCTGAAGGAGGGCCGCCGCATGCAGGTTCGCCAGTTGCCTGGGCTGCACCGGTCCTCAGATCCCCCGCCGACGCCTCCTTCTGCTCCTTCGCCGCCACTGAGTTCCAGGAGCCGGAGGGGACCTCACCAGCCCTCTTCTACTTCTCCGCCGCCGCCGTTCGGAGGTGGTAGCCGGCCTCCTCTCCAATTTCTTTAGCTAGCTTCTCTCACTCAGATTTGTTATGGTTGTCCTATATAATAAATGGTGATTATATTTCTTGTTGATAATGTATTTCTAGTGGCAAAAAGTTGGTGATTATGAATTCTTCTAAAAGAAAATACGGAAATTGATAAGCACATTTGGATTTTGCCTTGTACTACTAGGTTGCTCATGAGGACTGATGATAATTTAAATTGGATGCCAAAGATGATGTGTTGTGTATCACTTTGCACCTTGGTTCGTGGTTTGCATCTCATACCGATCAGAAGTTTTTCAACTAGGTGCAACCTACCAAACAATATCTGCTAAATACATCACCTCTCATACACCCTTAGATAGAAACAACCAAACAACATCTCTGCTCAGCCTGCCCCAAAGCATATAGGCCACCAAACACACATCTGAGCTTATCTTTGCATCAACTCAGCCAGGATCCCAGATACGATGCAGGCTGGAGTAATGTGAACAACCAGACACACCCTTATTTTCTGTTCCACAGTGCCAGAATATAGCAGAGAGCTGTTTAGACATTTGCATACTACTGTAGCGACTGAAACTTACAAAAGGTGCAGAAATTGCTGTCTATGACCGGTCCTATTTGTCGCTGATGCAGTTTTGCTGCTTGATTCCGGAGTTCGTACGTCTTTTCTAATGCCAAAAAATGCGTTATCTGCTTGTTTTGCCCACTGTCCCAATGTAAACTATTTCTAAGTTATCTGGTTGTTGCGTTGATGCACATAATTGTTGAGGAGAGTCATTTGTGGCGTTTGGCTAAAATTGTATGGCGAGTTTTAGCGGTGTCATACTCGCGTTGTGTTTCATATATGCATATTGATATGTATTTCACCATGCTTTTAGTAATAAGATAGCTTGATTTTTCAACTTTGTAGGCATCATACATATATTGATTTGTTTGTGGTCATTAGTCAATAGCCATACAGGGCTCCATATTTGTACAGGCCTGCCGCTTATTTCCTTCTTTACCATTCTAAGAAGATAAACTCAAACTTCTGTTAAACTTCACCTAAACTTCATGTTATTTTCCTGCAAATTACTTTAATCATAATCTCTACTCAGTTTGCCCTTTGTTTTTAAATGTGTCTGCAGAAGAATTTGGTATCTAGGTTTCCTCAAGAGACTAGATTGCTTACTATGGCTGAGGAAACCAAACCAAAGAAGCAAAAAGACAAGGAACGCATTATAAACTGCCTCCCAGGAGAACTCATTGAGCGGATATTTTTGAAGCTTCCAGTGAGCACTTTGTTGAGGTGCACTGGTGTCTGCAAGGAATGGCACAAAATCATCCGAGATCCCCAGTTTGTCACCTCTCACCTCCAGGATGCACCCCAATGTGCTTTCCTATTCTTTCCACAGGAGTCGATCTCAGGAAAGCTCTATCCTGCTGATGCTATCCTGATTGATGAAACCTGGTCGCAGTCAACATCTGCAGTGCCAGTGGTTGGCCCTGGTGATTCCCTTTGTGGTTCATGCAACGGGCTTCTTTGCTTATACACAAAGTCATCAACACTCAAGATAGCTAACCTTGCAACGGGTGAATATCTGCATCTTGATAAACCTGTAAAGAATTTAAGGGGTGATCACTTCTTCTTGTATAACTTTGGATTTCACCCAGTGACAAAAGAATACAAGATTATACACTTCCTTGGGGATTCTATCGAGGGCCACCCTCTCCATAATGTTAGCTATCTTGAGTCGTTCAAGTTTACACGCTTGGTGACGAGAAATGGAGAGATATCAAAACTCCAGAAGCCCTAAGTTTAAACTGTGTAAAAAACTCTGGAGTAGTCAATATTGGTGGAACAATGTACTGGCTAACCGAAGACATGGTAGCTAGCTGGCAGAATGCAGTTATGACCTTTGATCTCAGTGAAGAAACTTTTGCACGGATACAACTGCCAGCAACTGTATTCGAAGACTCTGCAGGTGGTGGGCCTCGTCGGTACTGGGTTAGAGAGATTGATGGGAAGATACGTGTAGCAACGGCTCAAACCTGTTCCTCTTTGCCCAGAAGGATTGTTGGTAAGCTGCAAATCTGGACACTTGAGAACAAAATGGAGCAAAGGTGGAGCCAGAAGTACAATATTCAGTATTCACCTGATTACATTCCGGGTCCAAATTTGGTTCATAGGGATAAGATCATATTGCAACGTCGTGACCGTAACCTATATTCCTATGAGTTGCTTGGGGACAAATCCAATACTAAATTGTGTAAGATGGCAAAGCTGTTAGAGTTCAGTCCCCACAAACCTGACAACATGCAATCCTACATCTGTGTGAAGTCACTTATACGCTTAGATGTATACAAGAAGGCTGGCATTGTTCGTAGGCCAAAACAGCGGGGAGTGTGGGAATTGAAGAAGTGGGAGGCGTGGGAGCACAAGCTCTCTGAGAATGAAAGAATATGGACCGATACTCATCAAGACGAGCATGAGGGAGCTGTATGTAGGCTGAATTCAATTTTAGCTTAATGAGAATTTGTTGGAAATTTTAATAATTTCTGCATTGCTATTTGATAGGCACATGCACACAATGTTCAATGATGTGCTGCCACGTATATTGGATGATACGGTTCAACTCGAAATAGGCATGAAAATCAATCAAATACTTCCGAACATTCCAGATCAGGTACTTTATCTAAATGGAAGTCAGCATACCTTTTGTTTTCATATTAAGTTTGAATGGTCGACAATCATCTGAAATGTAGAATATCTAATGTTCTTTAAGTGTACCCTCATTGTTGTTTTAACACATTTCTTGCATGAGACTCCAGCAGCCAAGGCCCCTCCGGCGGCTTAATTGTGTGGCGCGGAAGCAGGATTGGGAAAATTTACTCAGTCGTATGGAGAATTGGAATAATATTACGAAGGTAATAGTGTTTCAAGTTTACAAGCCAGATCATATGCAACTGTTCCGTAAGACATGTCAAATTAATAAAGTTAACTTGTCTACAGGCTACGAGGGAGGCAAGGCATAGTATCTTTAGCATGATGCTTAATGTTGTATTAAATCAGGTAAAGGTTTACATTTGCCCTAGTTTATTCATGGGTTTCCTTTCTGCTATAGCTAACAGTTCTTGTCTCCTATTATCTCCTTTCATACAAATATAAGCTATTAATTTTACCATCTTTGAATCGCATGATATTGTCTGCAGTTCCATTCTTGCACATTTGCTGGCACACTAAGTGAATAATGATAAATTGGGCATAGCTGTGCATGGAATTAAAATTTACTTTGGTTGCTGTCAAGTAATGTAGTGGAGAGGTACTTAAAATTGTTCAACATCCTACACCCTTATATAGCAGACATATTTGCACAGGAAGAGTTAAGGAACATTCAGAATATGAAGCATGGATTGATTGGTAAACGTCAAAATTTCCATTTCCCATTTTCAGTTTGAGATTTGAATTTGGAATTTAGCAACATTGTAAAACAGTCGATGCACGTTTTCTTTCAATGAAAAGAAAACAATGATGATATGCTCTCCTCAAATGTGAATTCTACACTTCCCCTGACGTGTGATGAAAGTATAAGTCTTGTATTTGAACCTTACTCATGTTTCAGATTGGTGCGTCGAGTTCAAATGCCGTCATTTCTTGTCAGAATTGCAGTGAGGGCGATGATGTGAACATTTGATACTCACAAATCTTCTCAGCTCGCTCAGGCTGTTGTTCAACTCTTGTTTGTTTGTACCCCGAGGGAGCGTTTAGCTGTTTCGCCTGCAAAACAGTGATCTCCGCAGTACCACCTATGCGCTGTTATGTTTTTGTCCATTTGAATTCATGATATTTATGGCACTTATTTAGTCCGTGCGACCTGATTAAACATATTGGTCAAATTTGAGATGTCGAAGAATCTGAAAATCAAACCAACTCTTGCCACGGAGTACATATTGAAGATTTACAGAATACTTGTAAGTGCGAACCTTGTAGTTGCATTATGATCTTCTATTCTATGGATGAAAGCAAAACCTTTCGTATTGCCTCCCAAGTTTGAACTGACCGCTCAAGGCCGGTACAAATGGGTGGATGAGGATGCTCCCCAAAGGACATTTGATTTTTCCATTATTGCAAATCACCATCAAACAGCCCGACCTAATATCTAAAAATAGGTATTTTTGGTCTGTCATGGTATTTTACATAAAATCCCTGATATTTTTTATGTTAAACCCGCAATAAATATCAAATGTTTTTTTAATTATTCATATCTTTTAAACCCTAACTCCAAATTTAACATGTTATATATGGATTTTGATTAGAAAAATATGTAGAATCCGAATATGATATTATTTTACATGTTAACCATTTTAAAAATATTATTTCGGGTGCAACCTTAATCAATTGTGCATTATTGATATGTTTTTTAAATATCCATATCTTTTAAACCCTAACTTCAAATTTAGCATGCTATATATAAAATTTGATTAGAAAAATATGTAGAATCTCAATATGATATTATTGTAAATGTTAACCATTTAAAAAATACTATTTGGGATGCAACCCTAATCAATAATGTAGTATCCGTTTTTCTTTCATACCATTATCGATCCGGATTGAAAATAAACACCTCAGCAAAATTAGGATTGAAGACGGAATTGAAGGTCAATTTCCTAGGGACACTCAATAAATAAAGACATGCATGATAGGAAATAAGAAAGAGGCCCAATGAAGATGAAATGTGCCCTACAAAAGAAATAAAAAGAGAGAATGCAGAAATATTTGCACATACAAAATAAGTATGTCTGTAGTTTTCAAAAACAAATTAAATAAGAGGTGAAGACCATATCAAATGTAGCAATCTATGGCAATTGTTGGGCTTGAGGACAAAAAAATGCCACACCAACATCTTCTTTCACAGAAGTGGTAAACAATAAGCCAAGTGACCCTTTAGCAAAGGGATAGGTAAATTATTAGAAAGACGGTGTAGGCGAACCAAACTGAGTGAGCATAGAGGAGGCATGAGGAGTTCCAGAGCGATGTTTGAAGTCAGAGTGAAGCTAGGAGGAGCTCGGGACGGCGGTGCCAGGGTGAGCTTGAGGTCATGGAACTGAGCCAGGAGCTAGAATGATGTTGAACATGCCCTAAGTTGGTGATGCTTAAACTGGAAACAACCGATGATGCACACATGTCTTCGTAGGTAATGTGTCATCGTCTGTTTTTGTCGTTTTTCTTTACCCGTAACATCACCCCATTCCGTACATGACATGAATAAATTGATGATCACTGCCCGTTTTTATGTACCTATTAAATCTACATGCAAGCTGGGTGGAAATAGAAGACCCGTGAAATCTTGAACTGCGCTTTTCTAGGCTAAGTCCATCTTTGTTTGGGTTGCAGCTATAAATTCTCAGATTATAGACCATTTTTTGTAAGAGCATGTAATATTTTTTTCTTCCATTACAACGCACGGGCCATTTTGACAGTAAGATAGAAGGGAAGCAAATCAACTAACTTGCTAAGAGATTGGGGTTCCAAGAAGAGCCAATACCCTCACGAACGCCGCTCCAAAGGAACTCAGCCACACAAAGGGCACATGAGGAAGTCTCTTCAATGGAACTGCTGCGCTCCAAAGAAATTCGGCATGCGAAAACTAGGTATAACATGATTTGACTGAAAACCCCCCCGAAGGTTTTCATCTTTTTGAATGAAGACGAAAAACTAGGCCTAACACGAGGAAGGTTTTCAGGCTGGTCCCTCCCAGGAGACTTGGGCCTTGGGCCTCTTTTTGAAGACGAAAAAAGTCCCACGATTGAATCCGTATCCGTTCCGAACCTGGTCCGGGCCGGAGACGGAATTTCGATCGTCAGCCGTGTCCGGCCCACAGGCAGGGCGGTTAAATACGGCACTCCCTCTCGATGAAACGAAACGACGGCGTAATCTCATCTTTTATTTCTCTCACTCATCTTGCGGGGGCCAAGGCGCCGGCGGAGGACTTCATCCCGTGAGTCTCCCCTCCCCTCCCCAAACTCCGGATCTCCTTCTCGCTTCCTCTACGTTTCTGTAATCGCTCGCGCTTCCTCTGCATTCCGCGCCTTGATCCCGTACCCGTTGGGAATAGATACAAGTCGATCGTTAGGGTTAAAACCTGCAAAGCAAAAACTTCAATCCGTACGTAGGAATTCAGTCGAGTACGAAATGTTGGAGGCGGCCTATATATGACTAGGTAGCAGTACCATGTCTTTATTTGTGTGTGTCTGTGTATATAATTAGATTAGGTTCAAAGATTATGGATCATGGATGGTTTGATGAACCTCTTGGGTGGTCATATAAATAAAGAGGGATAATGTTCATGATGAGAGCGTGGCTATTTATTCAGCTCCTGTTTTGATCCCATGATGTTTAAAAACTGCGATGAATGATCTTGATTTCATGTATTTTTCTCATGGTTTTAAATAGCGCGCTATAGCTCCGCTATAGCACGCTATAGCGTTTAAAAGAGGTCTTGCGCTAAGCGACTTTGGTTCAAACGCATGAACAAACATTTTAAATAACGCGCTATAGCACCGCTATAGCACGCTATAGCGTTTCGAAGAGGTCCGCCGCTAAGAGGCTTAGCGCGCTATTTAAAACTATGATTTTTCTGCAGGGTTCATTCAGTCCCCGAATTCGTCTGCCTTGCCAGTCCGCGAAACGGTTGATTGCACAAGGATCTGGTAGCTCTCTCACTGTGGCTTCGACCAAAACCATGGCGATGCAGCCAACAAAGAAGAAACGCCTGTCCTACTTGCCGCAAGACATCATCCAACTCATACTTGTGAGGCTTCCGGTGAGCGATCTGCTGCGGTGCCGCGTTGTCTGCAAGCAGTGGGGTGGCATTATCCGGGATCCGCAGTTCGCCACGGCACACCTCCGGCGTGCGCGGCCTCGCCCCCTCTTATTCTTCCAAAGAGGCAGCAGGGCTTCACGCAAGTCCTGCCCTAGCGAAGCGGTCCTCTTTGACGAGGCCTGGTCGCCATCGACACGGGACGTGCCGGTGATTGAGCCTGATGATTTCTTGTGCGCCTCGTGCAATGGCCTTGTTTGCTTGTACTCGAGTAAATCAACCATCAAGATTGCCAACCTCGCCACCGGTGAAAGTATGCACCTCGCCAAGCCCGTCGAGCGCTCGACGAATGATCACCCTTCGTTCTACAGCTTTGGTTTCAGCCCAGCTACAAATGAATACAAGATCGTGCACTTCCTTCCGGGCGAGGAGCTCCACCATGGTGGTGGTTCCTTCAGCGTCATTCAAGTTTACACGCTGGGCGATGAGAAGTGGAGGGTCGTCAGAACTGAACAAGCTCTGAGCTTGATCCATGTGAAACAAAGTGGGGTCATCAACGTAGGCGGAGCAATGTACTGGCTAACCAAAGACGGAGAAAGCAGCTGGCGACGGGCCGTCGTATCCTTTGATCTCAGAGATGAACGTCAGAAATTAATACGGTTACCCGAAGTTGATTTTGCGGATCCTGCATTTGGTAATCCGTTATGTCGGATCACGGAGATAGATTCCAAGGTGTCTGTGGCTGCTGTTCAAGCCAGAAGAGATTCCGGGCTTGCAGGGAAGCTTCATGTTTGGACACTTGACAGCAAGGAGCAAAGTTGGACCCAGAAGTATAGCATAGAGTTATCAGCACTTGACATTCTAGGACCGCATTTCATCTACGGGGACAAGATTGTCATGCATGGTGGTAATGGTGGCATATACTGCCATGAATTGACGAGCCAGCGATTTACGATTGATGTAACCAAGTTGGTGAAGCTGTTAGATTTCAGCCCCCGCTGGTCCGGGCATATGCAATCCTATATGTATGTGAAGTCACTTGTGCGGTTGGATGCATACAAGAAGGCCGGTATCGTGCGCACGCGAAAGCGAAAAGAGGGTTGGAAATTGAAGAAGTGGGAGGCGTGGGAACACAACCGTTGTGCGATAGAGCAGCTGTGGAGATCATGCTATCGGATTCAGCAAAGGATGCATGTATAATAGCTGAACTTCCCTTATTAACCTATATGTTTCATTACTGTTATTTGAGTGTGACACACTTGTTGGCAGGAAATGGCACATGTGGTTGGCGCATCAATTAGTCTGAACTTGCCTGCCCCACCAGATCAGGTAAACTTATCCTTCCGCGTCGAATTGAAAGTTACCAAGATTTTTATACTCACATTGGATCAACATTTTTCAATTAATTTTGGAGCGAGGATTCTTAATTAGAACTGCCTGATGTGAGTGGAGCAGGATAGCCCCCACCGACGGCTTAATTGGGTGGAGCGGAGGCGGGTGACGGAAATGCTGGAATCTCATGTTGATAGTTTGGATGCTCCATGGAAGGTACGGTGTGGAGGTCTTCTTTGAGCAGAATCATTTTGCTGTTGTCTCTGTGATATTGTGAAATTGACAATGTTGACATATTATTTATAGGCCTTAGTCAAGGCAGTGGACGCGACCTGTGGCGAGAGAAAGAAGATGATCCTAGCGGCAGACCACGCAAAGGTTTGTGATGGTTCTAGCTTCCAGTTACTCTAGTAGCCTCATTTGCTCGGTATATAATTCATAGATTCATAGCACTGGTTTACAGTAGAAGTTTGAAAGCACGGTAGATATTTTGACTCATCTTGGAACACACAAGAAGTTGAAACTCTGCACCCTATGTGTTAATTTATTTACTTAAGCAAAGAGCAGGGGCCTTCCTGGTTCTAGAATTATTTGAACAGTAAATTCATCCATTTTACAAGGTTTGTAGATCAGCATTTGCATCTTTTTTTTTTCTTTCTTAGAACAGTATCCTTTGTTTGGCAGCAGAATAAAGAAGAGGAGAGCGAGGCCGGCCCATCAAGGCCCAAGCGGAAGAGGAAGCCCAGCTCCAGATTCGATTCTTCGACATGGACAACCTGATTCGACAGCGCCGGGGGCTACGACCATATTGCAGAGCTCTCGAAAAAAACCAGAGCTCTCTATTTCTTATATATAGAAAAAAGCAAAGCTCTCGCATTTCGCAGGGTGATTCTGCTTTGGCTTCCGGGCTTCGAGTGCTGACAGTCGTTCCACTTGCTGACAACCACTATGGTGCCAGGACTCGAGAGCAAGCCGTGGTCTCCTTTAGCTCATACGCAAATCTAACCAAAACTCGTGTTTAAGTGTTGCCAGACAAAAAAAAAAAAAAGAGCTCGTAACTTTTTTTCGGCACAATAGTATATCTTGGGCGTATTACGGTTATGATCTCTCAACTCTTTTGTCAAAAAAATAATAAAAAATAACATGCTGTTCTTCTGTAGGTGTCGTGTAAGTACTCCCTCCGTTTCTTTTTTTACTTTGCATATAAGATTTGGTCAAAGTCAAGCTAAATAAAGTTTGAGCAAATGTATACAAAAAAATATCAACATCTACAATGCTAAAGTTATATATCGTGAAAGTTAATTTGATGATGCATCTAATAATATTGATTTCATATTGTGAATATTGATTTTTTTTTTTGCAAAGTTAGTCAAACTTTACAAAATTTAACTTTGATCAAATCTTATATGCAAACTAAAAAGAAACGGAGGGAGTATGTGTTTGTGTATGTGTAACCGGTGTTTATCAAAATGAAAAATATGTACGCCGTTCTTGTTTTCGACCCTTGTCTGAGCTTCGAGAGAAGACGCCGCGTTGGCGTTGTTCCTCGGTCGTCATCTCCACCGATCTGCTCAGAAACCGGCATATGTGTACCATGATGTCTTGCCTGACCGCTGTGCACGACGCCAGGTCTACCGTCTATACGAATACGATGAATGGCCTGTGTGACATGCACGACCAGTCGCGGGCGCAGGTGGTTTCTCGGCCAGGCAGTGGCCGGAAGCGGCGGGCGTCGGCGCTCTACAGGCGCGGGTCGACGCGGCCGGGGGTGCTGGGGAAGCGCGGTGGTTCGCTGGCGTGTCGTCGCGGCGCGTGGAGGTCCCTGGGGTTCGATGACCTATGGCTCGCGGCAGCCGGGCCCGATCTGGGCTTGGCGGGCCGCGGCTGGTCGTCTCGCCCTGAGGCGTTGCGGTGCTGTCGGACGGGCGTATGGGTGGTAGCCAGCGCGGATCTGCTGGGTCGCTGCCCGGGTTGGCGCGGCTGGCTCCGTCGTGGGCGCGTGATCCAGATCTGGGCTCACGCGGGTTTGGGGATGGCGCCTAGCCCTTGCTGGTGCGGCAGGCGAGGAGGATAGCGGCACGGCGTGTCGGGGAGATCCACGTGCCGTGCGAGAGAGGATGTGGGAGATGAATGGCACCCTTGCTCGGTGTTGCATCCTTCTGATGGTGGTTCGGAAAGCTCGATGTTGCTGCGGGTGGGAGGACGAGATGGTGGTGGCTGGAGGGAGAGGAATGTCGTCGCGGTGGTTGTTGCATCCTTCGTCGGGAGATGAATGGCCTGCGGACGTTGCATCCTCGAGGAGACGAATGGCGTCCTGCTTGGTTGCATCATTTCGATGGGAGAAGAATGGCGCCGCTGCGGCAGTTGCATCCTCCGTCCAGTGGGGGACGCGGATGCAAGGTGGGAAGCACGTCTTGCTTGCCGGGGAGGTGCGGTTGGCCATGGAGGTAGGAGTAGTGGTTTGGTGTGTAGGCTGATCGGATCCTGAGCTCGAGCTGTGTAGGTGGGACGGCCGGCGAAAGTCGTACTCCGGTTATGGCCGGAGTTGTCGATGGTGGCGCCTTCTGGCACCGCTCCCTTGTTGGAGGCATCGATGTAGCTGCTCTCACCTTACCTTTTCTTGTCGTGCTCTGGGGAAAACCCTTGATGTTGTTTAGATCGGATGATGGCGACGCTATTCGACGTCGCATTCCCTCTTGGGGGCATCGTCCTGGAGGCGGATCCGGTCAGAGGGACCCGTGGCTCGTAAGGATGTGTGTGTTGTATGCCGAAAGGCACCATTTGTATGGTTTTCGGGTCTGATTTTCCTTATAAACTGAATCAACTTCTTTCTCCTGATCAATGAATTTGGTAGAACTACTACCAACATTCAAAAAAAAAAAAAAGACATGCATGACCAGTCTGTTATCCATATCAGTTCCTGCGTCGTCGGAAGAGGTCCCAGGTTGCCGGTTGTTATCCTCAATCCTCTGCGGCAGCGAGCTGGGCGAGTAGCGGCGCGCGGCACGGCATGGCGCCACGCCGCTGCTCTGCTCTGCTGTGCCGCGTTTCTTCATTTCAAGAAAGCGCTGCAGCGAGACGAGGCGCCATCGAGTGCAGCCATGCATATGCATGCATGGTCAGGAATTGTGCGGTGTGGCGTGGTACATGCATGCATGCAGCCTTTGCCTTGTGGGGGATACAAACGCAGGCACAATCAGGGAGGAGGATCGTCTAAAAAATAAATCAGGCAGGCAGGGAGGAGTGTGTGTGTGTGTGAGAGAGAGAAGGATACGTTGCTTGTTTTATGTGTGAGGGGATGAAGAGGTTGTTGCCTTGTTGGAGAGGGACGACTATGTGCCTGTCATTTTTTTTTTTTTTTGCCAAATGGTAGAATTCGGTAGGATTTTACGAGTGAAATGCATGGGAGGTCATAATACCCCCTCCGATCCATGCGTACATCCGTTTGAGCGACAACTACTGTAATATGAATCGAAGGGAGTGCTATTTTTGACAAATCAGCTTACTCCAAATTTTATGAAAATGCATCATCTCGGTCCTAAATGGTAGCAAGTGGGCCTCCCCCCTCCACAATACAATAATTAATGTGAACCACTCTTAGCTTTCTACCGTTTTTTAATTGATTCTTCTTATACTCATAGATTTGTAGCTTGTTTTTGACATGAAGATATTGGCTACATTTTATAATTTCTACTACTCCGTCTCATAATGTAAGACGTTTTTTGACAATACTGGGAGTATGGTTTAAGCGAACATTTCTCATGTGCAACCATCTTAGGATTTATGATTTGAATATTATGGTTATTTCTTAGCGTTGGCCTTGTTTAGTGGTCAAATGACTATTTTCACTAATAGGTCAATTTGAGGAGCCGTTCTCACCGGAGATTCATCCTGGGGGTTTTATTCTGGTTTTAAGATGAACATGGCATATGTGAGAGAGTTCATGTCTACCTTCACTCTTAACCATGTCTAGTTCATTGTGGATTATGATGCTGATAATCTTAGCATGACTGTGGTGGTACCAACGTACATGTATTTTACACTATACACGGACCACAATGATCTATTCAAGGAAATAGACATGTATACCATATGCAATGTAGGATGCCCGTCTCTTTCGTCATTTTTGAGCCCTACCCAATGATTAGGGCATTCATTCCTAGAACACTTGGCCAATGTTCAACACGAGACGATATGCACGACGGTTCTGCATCGGAAGCACATGCACCCCACCTACAACAATAGTAGCGATGATAGAGGCCGATGGCCATGCATGTTACTTAAGGTTGTGGCGGCAACCCTATTCCTTGTCTCGCTTCCCAGCCAACAAGCAAGTAAACAAGCTCACATTTATGTTAGGGAATAGGGTGGTGGCGGAAGAGGAGAGTGACATTGAAAGGGGAGGCAAAGACAAACACTTACATAGGCCTCATTGCAAAAGTCCCCAATTACCAACGAGAGGAAATCTCCAAGAGCCCATGTCGACGTGGCGCTGTTCAAAGTGCCATACACTCGGGTCAGAGGTGAGTTGGATTGGTTGTACCCGATGAATTAATTATGGACTATCATTTAGGACCCATATATGTACTTTTGTAAATTTAGGACTAACTTGACACCCCCCAATAGTATTAAGAACATCCCATTTACGCGTTTTAATTCTTTCTCTCTCTCTCTCTGGAGAACCTGAAATAAATTCAGGAAATATGCGAGCATCCGTAGCCTAAGTAAACTTATTTGGAACAACAAGCATATATGTATCCTAAAATAGTAGTAGAATCAACAAAACAGAATATGACTGAGAAAAGAATCAGTACACCCTGTCCAAAAATGCAAAACCTGATTAGTAGAATAAACTATACGACACACATCCAAGGTTGGCGATTTAATCATAGAGTCGCTCACCAGACGAGCCAACATTATTGCCCTCCGGACAGCCACTCACCCATACACGCACGTACGCTTACCATCAAAGTGTCGTCCATTTTTCCTTCGCACACGCTTTGCCGAATTCGTGCGCTCATGCGCGCTTTGTTTATCCCCCGGAATCCATCGTCTTACCTAAGCAAATCATCAGAAATTATTATGATACCGCATGACCTAGCATCAAGTAAGCACTAACAAAATCCTGGTGCCCCAGCTGCAACCCTTTTCAGCGCACAGAAAAATGCACGCCTAGAGACAAAAAGATAAAGGCCGTGTACGTCAGTGGTACGTGTGTATCAGGAGAGCAAAACCCTGAAATTAAGGGGAGCGATGCCATGGCCAACCACTAGGCTTTGCGCCTAGGGGACACTGAAAATGACCCGAGCAACAGAGGAACAGAATTACAGAACAGACCAAGCAGCAAGTATAGGAGCAGATCAGAGATCACACACACACACACACACACACACACACACACACACACACACACACACACACAAATAAAGCTGTTTCAGACTTCCGATGCAAACATGGAGAGGGGGTGATGGATACGGACGGACGGGCTCCCAAAGCGCACGAAAAATGGATCCGTCCGCGATGTCTGCCCCGGGCAAACCACGCCAAACATGGGGTGGTGCCGCCTGAACTACCAGGGTGGGGGCAAGCGGCGGTGCATGCATATCTTGGGTTCTTGCTGATATCACAGAAATACAGAATGCATCGGTGTGCATTGTGCAGCAGTTATGTGGATCGTGGACAAGAGAAATGCGTGGAAAAGCAGCCCCCCTTTCCGATGAATCAGCGTGTAGACAAAGAGGATGTTCCGGGTGCGTAGCTGCACCGTATGGAATGTCGTTTCTAGGACCGTGTGAATCTGGTTTATGAATGTATATGCTCATGGGAATCAAGCGGCTACGATGGCATCCTAATCTCCAAAAACTGTTTCTCCAAGTTCATGAAGCATGTGCAAACTTTTATTTTATTTTTTATTTTTTTGCGAGATGAAGCATATGCAAACTTGATAGAATCTACATATTTTGCCCGTTCGAGTAGTAGTCTGTGTTCTTGCCGTGTTGCTGGCTAGACATATTTGGGAGAAGCTAGGAAACCACGACAGGCTATATGATCATAGCAGATAGGCTCAGCGAGGCAGGCAGATGCCCCAAATTCATCAGTTTGCTTCCAACTGCTTTGGTCAGGCTAGCACACCATAGGGCGCCACAGATTGCAGGGAGTAGTAACTCAGTGAGAGAGCCTCATCCAAGTTAACTCCATTCTGCTGCCATATTTAGTTAATTCAGCATGTTAAACGTTTTTTTACCTGACAGAATTCACCCTTCTTGACAGCACTACTAAATTTCACACTGAACTTTCACAGTTGTTCTTCAGCACTGTCGATTTGCTGCTGCCAATTTGAGTTGCTATCCCTAGCCATGATGGTAGCCCTAGAAATCGGGGTAGGCGCCTAAAAGGAGTGACAAATGTGAGACACCGAGAGAATTCATCCCTGTGCAGCAATGTTTCTACTGTTGTGATTTTGGAGAATGTGACCCCGACAGCCATGTGTACCGGACAGTTGCTTTGAACGACTAACTAGCTAGACAGATGCCTAAAATTAGTGTCAGGTTCTAGCATACCTTAAGCACTACCTACTCCTTGCAAGTTGCAAGCAGGAAGTGACTGAATGTGAGAAGTAAAAGAAGAACAGCAGCAGCAGCATTGTTTAACTGCCTCGACCTTTGTGTGACGGAATGTTCTTAGCCGGCCATTAACTTTAATTACCTTTCGACAGTGCGCCGAGAGGCATTTTTGAAGCCGGATCTATCCGCGTAAAGTGCATGTGATTTTGTAAAAACAATGAGGATGGCATTGGATCAGATCTTGGCTGCCAGCAGGCCTGGGAAAAGTCCTAGTGTCAGAGAACTAACGGAAGAATTAGCTGTGAAAGAACTGCATCACATCTCGGGCAAGGCAGCAGTACAGGTTTTAATCTTAATTAACCCTGCGATCGATCGATCGATCGATGGATCTACAAGCCTGCTTGAAACTTAACCATGTGCTCCGTGCCTTCATCTTGTCCTCGCATCGTCCTCGATGGGATCTGAATCCGAATGCTGCTCATGTTCCTCTGATGTTAATGTTATTGTTACCGTCCATCCATCCACCACCACCATATTGCCAAAGACATTATCAACCATTTGTGGCACCTAACATGTCCCCTCCTGCTTTGTCTATGGTAAGCCTAGACATCACCCATGTGACCGCATTCTAACCTCGGGTCGGGTGCAATCGACGGTCGATTAGTGCGGATTACTTCGCTGTTTATTCCTTGCGTTGCTACTAGTACAAAGTTAATCTAGCTTAGTTGACTTGACCTCACATCAAGCTTGTTAGTGCAATGGTTAGGTAGGGGTAGTTGGTTATTGCAATTCAAGTTTTGCATCTCAAGAACCATTCATTTCTGACAAGATCTCTGAGTATTTGGTCTGAATCAACACAATTACAACTGAACTTCTTGCATTTTGGTGAAGTAATTCAAGCCTCAAAGTTAAAGTAGGAGCCATTGTGAAATAAGTGAATCCACCACACGCACAACGGTGGAAAGCAGAACTTCAAAAGAAAGTTAGAAATTCGACGATGTTCAAAATGTTAACCACTCGAACGCCGCAGGGATCTACCAGCCGTGGCGAGGATGCTAAGTACATATCGATAGGCCGATTAAACTAAGTACAACACGGTGAATTCTAAATGAACAAGTTTTTATCTTAGTGATATCTTATTCCTCATTGTCCCTTGCACTCAAAGACATGTACATGTTCTTGCCCAGGGAAATTAGTTCTTAACCAGATTGCATCTGATCTTTTCGGTTACTTTCCAGCGGTTAGCCATCTATTCACATGGGTAAGTTGCTTAGTTTTTCTAGGCGCGTAGTGCTAACATTCACCCCTTTACTGCCATGTGCACCCTAAGATTCCTCCTATGTCTTGCTCCTTCTTTAACCCCACAAGCCTATCACTGACGCCCATCATGAGCTCACAGGAAGTACTTAGGATTTGCCAGTTCCTGTATCCTCTAATTAGTGTTGTGTTTCATGGCTTGGGCATGTGAGATGAACATGCTTTCTCATTTTCAGAGTAAACCTGCAAAAGGAGTAATCTGAAGTTTTGAACTCGGCGCAATGATCGCGCACATTATCTGAAACTGGATCACAGACTACTTTTGGGTAATGTATAGAAAGAAAATAGCAGACCAGCATAGCCGAAATACGTTTACCATCGTGGTTCTAGTATTTACAAAAATAAAATAAAAAAATCCAATCGATGCTTCATTGTGTCTAAACCTTGACAAACCCAGTTCTAGTTCATCTGGATTGTGAGTCTTTACCATACTCCATTATAATTGACAAAGAGTAGAACTGCATCGTCATAGGTTTGAGAAGAACAACCCGCATTGATGCATAGAAGAATTACAGCCTGCGGTTTTTTAAGAAAATCATAAGAAAGAAAAGGAAGAGACATGGACATATTTACAGTTATATTCCTGCCAGCTACTGTAGATAGTAACATAAGCAGATGTTCGTGCCAGAAGTCAAAACCGCAGATAAAGATGGCTGCAGGTGAACAGAAAACACACATACCTCATGATGAGAACCTGAATGGGTACTTTCAGAGGTTCAGAAGTAAAAAATCAGGTTAGGAGCCAGGTTTACCTGAGTGAGCCTGACACCGCAAATCACAGACGGATAGAAGAAGAGTTGGGATCTAAAAAGCACGGATACGGGGACACGGACACGGCGACACGCATACGGGGACACGGGATACGGCATTTTCTAAAAACAGCCCATCGGGGACACGGCAAGTATATATAAAAATAAAAATAAATATGACATGTAATATAGAGTTAAAGACAACAAAAAGAAAGAGATACTGCCCCATTTGTTGTCTGGTTGCCTCCTATTTCAATTTTCAAGTGCTTGATTGATCCGGACCATCATTGCAACTTGCAAAAGACATCAAACAATAGTCCAGTATTAGTATGATAGTATCAGTCTGGACATAATCATAAATTCATAATAACCTCAGCATTAAAACTATCTCCAATAGCTGTTTGCTTTCTCTTTCTTGATGGACCAGAATCCACATAGGGAGGCAAAGGAAGTGTATGCCTAGTTATACCATGTTCAATGAGTTCATTGGCTGCCCATCCTCCTTGCAAAGCTGTTCAAATGCAGGGAGTGTAATTTTGTCACAAGTTGCTACATCCTTCTTTTTGATCTGAAGCAGATGAGCCTTCACTCTTGAATAGGTGCCTGGATAAGTTTTGTGACAGAAATTGCAAATGAATTTGATGTTTCCTCCACGGCTACCAGTCGAAGCAGTACTGGGTTCAGTGACAACTCTCTGAACATAGGCCCAGAGAGGATATTTCGGATCCACCGCACCAGGTCTAGCAGCCTGTCCTCCCTCACTCTCACTCACTGATGATTGGCTACCAGCAGTGGCGCCGCTCCCAGATGCAATGTTCCCTAACATGAAGCACCAAACAATAGCATTAAATCAAGTGAATCAACATCAGCAATAAGCAAGCAGCAGCACATGAACAGCAAGGACAGCAGCTAGCGAGCAGCAACAGCAAGGGCATGAAGCACCAAGCATTCAATCAACAACAACAGCAGGAATAAGCAAGCAGCAGCAGCACATGAACAACATAGGGAAGCACTTGGCGAGCAGAAACAGCAAGGGCATGGCTAACAGGGGAAGCAAGCAGCAGCAGGCCAGCAGCTCAACAATAGATCGAGGCAAATAGATGAAAGAGGCCTAGGTTACCTGCCCCAGCTTGGTTGCCGTTGGAAGGAGATGCTGCTGCACTTGGGAGACGGCGGCGGTCAGATCCAGGCGCCGGCGGCGACTCCATACTGCGGCGGCGGCGGCGAGTCCAGGAGGTGGCGGCGGCTGTGAGTCCAGGAGATGGGAAAGGGAAACCCTATTTTGTGGCGTCAAACTGGTCGAGGAGGTCTCTTTTGTGCGCCCCTGAAGGGTTGGGCCGAAGCATAGTTGGGCCGACCGAGTCCCCCACGTGTCCCCAACGTGTCCCAGCCGTGTCGGCCCTTTTTTTTCTTTTTTTTAATTCGTAATACGGGAAATACGGGGGGACACGCGATTTCTGCCGTATCCAGCCGTGTCAGCACGGGGATTCGACAACATTGGCCGTGTCCATGCTTTTTAGGTTGGGATTACCGAGGGAATTAGGAGCCTGGTGTTCTCACAGAACACGAGGAAGAGCAGATGTTTTTCACCTCGGGGGCAATTAACAAGTTAGGTTAGGGCCACTGTCATGGCAGCAGTAATTAGTACGAGCATGATTGGTTTGATGCCAAAAATTGACATGCCAACATTTGACAAATGCCAAATATTGGCTAGTGCTTGGTTGGTTACCAAGTTTAATTGTCAACCTCACAAGGAGTTGCCAATTTTTGACAACTTTTAATATTGCCAATTGTTAGCTTGCCAAGTATTGGCAATGCCAAATGTTGACATCAAACCAATTATCCTCTACGTACACCATGTTCGGCCTAAACATATGTGTGCAGTGCAGATGATGCCACCTTCCTCCCATGTTCCCACCACTCACTGCACACCACACCGCACTGCACTGCGGCGGCCAAAATCCTTTGATTTTGATGATAAAAACGAACGGGATTAGCTACTTAATCTGTGCTCATTTGGATCCAGATCTCTAATCCCCTCCTTGTCTAGGGGTATAAACTAATCATGGGGTGGTCTCCTCCTCTACAATCCCAACGACAGCAATAGGAGGCGCCACGCCACATCGGTACATCACATCGCCATCACCAAACCATCCGTCCGTCCGTCCACCTCGCACGCACGCGCCGCGCCTCGCCTCGTCAGTCACCGTGCGCCAATGCCGCCGCGCCCCTGCGCCGTCGCGCTGCTCGTGTCGCTCGCCTGCGCCGCGCTGCTGGTCGCCCCGTGCCGGTGCGTCAATGAGCAGGGCCGCGCGCTGCTGGAGTGGCGGCGGTCGCTGCGGCCGGCGGGCGGCGCGCTCGACTCGTGGAGGGCGTCGGACGGCTCCCCGTGCCGGTGGTTCGGCGTGTCGTGCGACGCGCGCGGCGGAGTCGTCTCGCTGAGCGTCACCGGCGTCGACCTGGGTGGCCCGCTCCCCGCGAACCTGCTGCCCCTCGCGCCGTCGCTCACCAGGCTGGTGCTGTCCGGCACGAACCTCACCGGCGCCATCCCGCCCGAGATCGGCGGGTACGGCGGGCTTCTCACGCTCGACCTCAGCAAGAACCAGCTCACGGGCGCGGTCCCGCCCGAGCTCTGCCGGCTCGCCAAGCTTGAGACGCTCGCGCTCAACTCTAATTCCCTCCGCGGCGCCATCCCCGACGACATCGGCGACCTTGCGAGCCTCACGCACATCACGCTCTATGACAACGAGCTGAGCGGCACGATCCCGGCGAGCATCGGGAGGCTCAAGAAGCTGCAGGTCATCCGCGCCGGCGGGAACCAGGCGCTCAAGGGCCCGCTGCCAAAGGAGATCGGCGGGTGCGCCGACCTCACCATGATCGGCCTGGCCGAGACCGGCATGTCCGGCAGCCTCCCGGAGACGATCGGGCAGCTCAAGAAGATCCAGACCATTGCCATCTACACCACAATGCTCTCCGGCGGCATCCCGGAGTCCATCGGCAACTGCACCGAGCTCACCAGCCTCTACCTCTACCAGAATTCTCTTTCCGGCCCGATACCGCCGCAGCTTGGACGGCTCCGGAAGCTGGAGTCGCTGCTGCTCTGGCAGAACCAGCTCGTCGGCGCGATCCCTCCGGAGCTCGGCCAGTGCGAGGAGCTCACCCTTATCGACCTCTCGCTGAATTCTCTCACCGGCAGCATTCCGGCCACCTTGGGCCGGTTGCCGAACCTCCAGCAGCTGCAGCTGAGCACGAACCGGCTCACCGGCGCCATCCCGCCGGAGCTCTCCAACTGCACCTCGCTGACGGATATCGAGCTCGACAACAACGCGCTCTCCGGGGAGATCCGCCTCGACTTCCCGAAGCTTGGGAACCTCACGCTGTTCTATGCGTGGAAAAACGGCCTCACTGGCGGCGTGCCGGCGAGCCTCGCCGAGTGCGAGAGCCTCCAATCGGTGGACCTCTCCTACAACAACCTCACCGGGCCGATTCCGAAGGAGCTATTCGGGCTGCAGAACTTGACGAAGCTGCTGCTCCTGAGCAACGAGCTCTCCGGCGTCGTGCCGCCCGACATCGGCAACTGCACCAACCTCTACCGGCTGCGGCTCAACGGCAATTGGCTGTCCGGCACGATACCTGCCGAGATCGGCAACCTGAAGAACCTCAATTTCCTCGACATGAGCGAGAACCACCTCGTCGGCCCGGTGCCGGCGGCCATTTCCGGGTGCGGCAGCCTCGAGTTCCTCGACCTGCACTCCAATGCTCTGTCCGGCGCATTGCCTGCCGCGCTGCCGCGCAGCCTCCAGCTCGTTGACGTATCCGATAATCAGCTTTCCGGGCAGCTGAGGTCCAGCGTTGCCTCGATGCCGGAGTTGACCAAGCTTTACTTGTCGAAGAATCGGCTGACCGGCGGCATCCCGCCGGAGCTCGGTTCTTGCGAGAAGCTCCAGCTGCTGGACCTCGGGGACAACGCGTTCTCTGGCGGCATCCCCGCGGAGCTCGGGGCGCTCCAGTCGTTGGAGATTTCGCTTAACCTCAGTTGCAATCGTCTCTCCGGTGAGATACCGCCGCAGTTCGCCGGCCTTGACAAGCTGGGCAGCCTCGACCTGTCACACAACGGGCTGTCCGGGAGCCTCGACCCGCTAGCGGCGCTGCAGAACCTCGTCACGCTCAACATCTCGTACAACGCCTTCTCCGGCGAGCTCCCAAACACCCCCTTCTTCCAGAAGTTGCCGCTCAGCGACCTCGCCGGCAACCGCCACCTTGTCGTTGGCGATGGCTCCGACGAGTCCTCACGGCGGGGCGCCCTCACGACGCTCAAAATAGCCATTTCCGTCCTGGCCGTTGTCAGCGCGGCGTTCCTGGTGGCTGCCACCTACATGCTCGCCCGCGCGCGCCGCGGAGGACGCGGCAGCACCCCGGTCGACGGCCACGGCACGTGGGAGGTGACGCTGTACCAGAAGCTGGACATATCCATGGACGACGTGCTCCGCGGGCTGACGTCCGCGAACGTGATCGGCACCGGCAGCTCCGGCGTGGTGTACAGGGTGGACACCCCAAACGGCTACACCATCGCGGTGAAGAAGATGTGGTCGCCGGACGAGGCGACCGCCGGCCTCGCCTTCCGCAGCGAGATCGCCGCGCTGGGCTCCATCCGGCACCGCAACATCGTCCGGCTGCTGGGCTGGGCGGCCAACGGCGGCAGCAGCACGCGGCTACTGTTCTACAGCTACCTGCCCAACGGCAACCTGAGCGGCTTCCTCCACGGTGGCGTCGTCGGGGGCGCCAAGGGCGCGCCCACGGCCGAGTGGGGCGCGCGCTACGACGTGGCGCTCGGGGTCGCCCACGCCGTGGCGTACCTCCACCACGACTGCGTGCCGGCCATCCTGCACGGGGACATCAAATCGATGAACGTGCTGCTCGGCCCGGCCTACGAGGCGTACCTCGCCGACTTCGGCCTCGCCCGCGTCCTCTCCTCCGGGCAGGGCAAGCTGGACGACTCCTCCAAGCCGCAGCGCATCGCCGGCTCGTACGGCTACATGGCGCCAGGTCCAAAATCTCGTTCTACTTTTGCAAAATCGTACAATTACTGTAGTGCATTTTGAACATCATTTTTGCTGACATTTTTTGTGTGGTGTGCAGAGTACGCGTCGATGCAGCGGATCAGCGAGAAGAGCGAGGTGTACAGCTTCGGGGTGGTGCTGCTGGAGGTGCTGACGGGGCGGCACCCGCTGGACCCGACGCTGCCGGGCGGGGCGCACCTGGTGCAGTGGGTGCAGGCCAAGCGCGGGAGCGACGACGAGATCCTGGACGCGCGCCTCAGGGAGAGCGCGGCCGAGGCGGACGCGCACGAGATGCGGCAGGTGCTGGCCGTGGCCGCGCTCTGTGTGTCCCGCCGCGGGGACGACCGGCCCGCGATGAAGGACGTCGTGGCGCTGCTCGAGGAGATCCGGCGCCCCGCCGCGGCCGACGACGCCAAGCCGCCGCCGGCGACTACGCTGCCCTCCGCCGCGGCCGCGCCGATGCTGTCGCCGGCGAGGGGCGGCGCGCACTCCATGGGCGACTCGTTCGCCGTCTCGGACTACTCCGCCTGAGAGTGATGACCGATCCGATTTTTCAGTTTTGGCACCGATCGAGCAGTAGCGTTCAGTAACTAGCCAGCTCGATCGGCAAATTTAGCAACAGCATAAGCAAATGCTACTGGTAATTAGTTACTCAATAATTCGTTGATTAGTCGAGGATGTATGTAGATCATGGCGTGGTAATTACATACAGGGTGTGTCTAGGGCACATCTAGATGTGACATAGTTATTGCACATCTAAATGACTAAATTAAATAGAAAAAGAAAAAGAAAAAGAAAAAGGAAATACCTACACGAATCTTCATATAAGATCAATGATATATGACTTAGATGTTCAATACTTATGTCACATCTAGATGTGTTTTAGCAAAACCGTTACATTAATCAATGGATGCTGTACTTAGGTGTAATCACATCGGGCCTTGTACATACATGCATGAAACTTGGTTCTTTGGTCGTGTCGAGCGCGGGCGGAACATGCCGTGGCACTGTTCCCGTGGACCCTTTCCGAATTGGGACCTGCTGGTCCTGGGCTTGGTTTGGACCTGCCCGCCTTGCTTGCTGGATCGAAATAGACGTGACTTGCTGATGATTGGTGGGTGATGCTGACGGGCGATCGTTTAATGACGAGTGGGCTCTGTCGAGGGTTTCGGAATGTGGCGTGCGCGCGCGATCGGGGAGCAGTGCGGTGGGTTCTCCCTGCTGCGGTTCGCACGTCCGCTTCGTTTGTGGGCAGTACTCCGCGCCAGTGCGCCGGCCGATCAGCCCCCAGTCGCACGATGCGCGCGTCCCGGATCACACGATCCATTCCTCAGCCCCCACCCCCCGCGCGCGTCTTCTTCCTCGCGACAGATCACACAGCCCCTCCTGTTTCCTTTCTTCGCGATCAACGATCAGTCATGACTCCGCTTTGCCCTTGGACCATCCGTGCTCGCCGCCTGCCCACGCCGCCGCGCTCCCGTCGCCGTAAGTGGTTGCAGGTTCCTCGTCGAGCGTTTCCAGCTTCCTTGATGGGCAGTTCCAACACTGCCGGTGGTGACCGCCGTAACTCTGAGAAGCACCGTCGCCGGTGCTCCGTCGGACTGGTTCCAACATCGATCTCGCTCCGCCGATCCACGGTTGCATCATACCAGAAATCAAGAGTTCGCCCCTTGCATCTCCACCGCACCGCGGTTCCATCTCGTCGGACAACGGTTGCAACATTCCAGCCGCAGGGGTAGCCTTGCAGCTCCACCGGACCGTCGTTGCAGCTCCCCTTGCCTGGTTGCAGCAAGCCATGCCCGGCGGCCGTGTCGTCCGCCATCACCGATGCAACAAAATTGGTCGCCGGTAGTAGCAAAACCAACAACGTTTGTAGCAAAAAATCATCGCCGTTGTCTCGCCATAACTGTTTGTAGCAAAAACCGATGTAGGTCATAGCACCGAGGCTCGTCGGTTGTAGCAAAAAATCGCCATGGTTGTAACCTGCGACGACGGTTAAATCTTTTTTTCCATGGCCATTGAAGCTTTTTTTCAAAGGGTTGAAGCATTCCCACACACCGGTTGAAGCTTTTTCACACACCGGTTGAAGATTTTCCCCCGTTGCTCGAAGATTTTTTTCACGGTTGAAACTTTTTATCCACGATGTTTGCTGCAAACGGCGATGAAGAAATCTACAAGCAATGCCCGTTTTTTCTACAACCAGGAATACGACGAAGTGTGGCTACCAACGATGGGTTCGTGTGGAGGTGCAACTACAACGACTAGGATTTTCTACCATTCGTGCATCTTTTGCTACCACCGTCGTGGCCCGTGCTACAAGCGGTGCAGCGACGGGGAGCGGCTACGGGGAGTTGCGACTGTTGGAAATATGCCCTAGAGGTAATAATAAATTAGTTATTATCATATTTCCTTGTTCATGATAATCGTTTATTATCCATGCTAGAATTTGAAAGAACATGTGCTGCCCCCATGTTTGGTTTTGGTAATTGATGACAATCTCTATGGACTAATGGTTGCCTTGAGTTATATTTGAAGGTTTTGTCCATAGGCATTGCTTGAAGACCATTTGTTGGTTTCAAGGTTATTAGAAGAAGAATGTGTGTTGACCAAGGTGCTATTCAAGGATTTATCCAAAGATTGGTCATGTGAGTGTTGAGCCTATTGCAAGCATGTCTTGAAGAAGAAGTTTGTGTGAACATTCATGTTTACCTTCAAGACATCATCCTAATGAAGAGAGTTGGAAAGATTCAAGGTTGATCAAGACTAAATATGAAGAGTGATTCAAGTTGATCAACACACAAAGCGTAGAAGATGTACCGAGTGGGATCAAGTGATCTCACGGTATGGTAAGCATTATCCATTACGCTTTGTGTACTAACCCATGTTCTATGCGAGAGTTCTTTGTGGGGTTAGGTTTGTTTCCATGGGCGTGCATCAAAAGGAAGATATCACACAACCCATGGAGGATGACATCAAGTGGTGATCGTCATCAAGATTGCGGTGTGCAAGTTCAAGTGGAGCATCACGAAGAGATCACATGCTTGAAGCTTGCCGTCCATTGTGGTGACAATGGACTTGTGAAGATGTGCCGAAGAGTGGCTCACCCATAGTGGAGTATGGGGGAGCAATCAACTAGTCTTCATCGAGCCGGCGCAATCAAGAAAGGTGGTCCAACTTGAGGAGGTCAAGATCGTCATCATCTAGCTCAAGTGGACTATGCGCAAGGCAAAGGTTTGCCCTTGATAGGTTTTCTATTTTACCGGTCTCATGGTAGTAGTTGGGAGACCGAGTTATAGGATCGATAGCCGTACTATCAAGGGGGGCTCTCAAGTGAGTAGCTTTATCGTATCTTCGTAGAGAGCTCAAACCATTGCATCCTTGCATCATCTTTCTTGGTTCGTGTTTGGTGTTTCTCTTTGTGAGTCTTTGAGCTTTTGGTCATCTTCATGACAAGCTCGAGGTCATCGAAAACGGAGTTCATCTATGCATCTTCTATGATGTTTTCGATGTTGGAGTTTATGCCGGTTCTTCATTCATAGAGGTTTCTCATCTCTATATGTTAGGCATATCTCCCCTGCCACTTCTTATTATAACCAGTCGCTGTTGGATAGTATTTGTCGTCATCTATCCAACAAGCTTGAGTTTGCTCAATTCGGAGCTCATTTGCAGAAGTTGTGGCAGTTCAGGTTTTATTGTATTCTCTGTTGCTCTCTGTGCGGTAGTACCGCTCTGATCAGCGGTAGTACCGCTTGTGCAGTAGTACCGCTCTCCAGCGCGGTAGTATCGCTGGCTTGCAAGCTTTCCCGGCAAGTCCTTGCCGGGAGCGGGTCTTGCCGGGACCGCAGCTTCTCTGGGCAGTTTTCCTGTCACCCAAGCGGTAGTACCGCTCGGTACCACGGTAGTACCGCTTATGCGGTAGTACCGCTGTGGTCTACCGCAGCGTGTACCGCTTGGGGGTATTTTTTCTGGTATCGTTTTCTGTTAAACGGTAGTAGTGCGGCAGTAGTGCGGTTGTACCGCTCAGGGCGGTAGTACCGCTCTGCTGGGCGGTAGTACCGCTTGGTGCGGTACTTCCGCCCTCCACTACCTCTGCTACTACCGCTTGTTTTTTCGCAGAGTGTGCAAGCTTCTGTTGCTCTTTTCGCTTTAGCGGTAGTACCGCTTGGTTGGAACGGTAGTACCGCTAAGTGCGGCACTACCGCTCCAGTTCCGTGTTCTCGCCTGCTGTTTTTTGAATTACTACCGCCCGAGCGGTAGTACCGCTCTGCGGAGCGGTAGTACCGCTCTGTGCGGGCTGAGACAGGTAACGGTTGGATTTGGGGGCTCCTTTAAAAGGGGGTCTTCTTCCCCCTTGCCCCCAACGGTTCTTTTATCCCCTTGCAGCTCTCTCTCCTCCATTGTTGACCTTCTAGAGCTTTGCTATCTCTCCATCCCTCCAATGATTCTTGCTCCTTCTTGAGGGAATAGAGAGAGGAGATCTAGATCCATCTTTCCACCAATCACTTTCTCCTCTATGTGAGGGAAACCTTGTGGATCTAGATCTTGGAGTTCTTGGTGTTCTCCTTGTTCTTCCTCTCACTTTCCTCCATAGCTTTTGTTGCTTTGGTGGGATTTGAGGGAGAGGGACTTGTGCACTTGGTGTGTTCTTGCCATTGCATTAGTTGCATCGGTTTGAGTTCTCCACGGTGATACGTGGAAGTTAGTAGTTGAGAAGCTTATTACTCTTGGGTGTTTGAGCACCCTAGAGCTTGTTCCTCTTGGGTGCTTTGGCGCCCTAGACGGTTGGTGGTGCCTCGGAGCTCAATCATTGTGGTGCAAAGCTCCGGGCAAGCTTCGGGGTCTCCAATTAGGTTGTGGAGATCGCCCCGAGCAATTTGACGGGTACCGGTGACCGTCCCCAAGGGTTGCCAAAGTGTACGGGTTCGGTGACCGCCCCCAAGGGTTGCCATTTGTACGGGTTCGGTGACCGCCCTCAAGGGTCCCTTAGTGGAATCACGACACCTTGCATTGTGCGAGGGCGTGAGGAGAATACGGTGGCCCTAGTGGCATTGTTGGGGAGCATTGTGCCTCCACACCGCTCCAAACGGAGATTAGCATCCGCAAGGGTGTGAACTTCGGGATACATCGTCGTCTCCGCGTGCCTCGGTTATCTCTTACCCGAGCCCTTTACTTATGCACTTTACTTTGTGATAGCCATATTGTTTCTAGTTATATATCTTGCTATCACTTAGTTGTTTATCTTGCTTAGCATAAGTTGTTGGTGCACATAGGTGAGCCTAGTCGATTTAGGTTTTGTGCTTGTCAAATTAAACGCTAGTTTTATTCCGCATTTGTTCAAGCCTAAACCGTAATTATTTTAAAGCGCCTATTCACCCCCCCTCTAGGCGACATCCACGATCTTTTCAATTGGTATCAGAGCCTCGTCTCTCATTATTAGGCTTAACCGCCTAGAGAGTAAAGATGTCGACTAGGGGATTAGGATTCTTTGACACTCTTAGTTTTGATGGCACAATTTTTGATGTTTGGGTAATTCGCATGCTTAACCTCTTTAGGGTCATGGACCCAAATTTAGAGCGAATTGTAGATATGGGTTTTTCTCCTCCAAAGGATTCTCAAAACTTATCTTTAGAGGATGAGAAAAACTCTTATCTCAATGCTCAAGCTTCTAATGTGCTTTTCGATGCTTTGAGCAATGTAGTTATATTTCAACTCATGCCGTTTCGGGATGCTCATGAGTTGTGGACAAAGTTTCAAGACAAATATGGTGTGTCCAAGATTCATGGGGATGATTGTTCTCCCTCCACCTCCGGTCGTGTTGTCTTCTCAACTTCATCTACTTCACCTACATGTGGATTGCCACAAGGTAATGATATGGTGAGTAGTGATGATCATTGTAATGTTGATAGTGGGATAATTGTTGATGATCCTTCATCGCTATCTTATTGCTATGCTTCATCTTTGGACTTTAACACTTCGAGCACTCTTAATGTTTCACATGCTCGTGTTGATAGTCCTTGCATATCATGTAGAAATTGCTTGACTACATCTCATAATGATATGCTTGCTATATCTTGTTGCCATGATAAAAATGTATCTATTTCCTCGAATTGTTGTGCTAACAATGTAAAGGAAAATCAACACTCCATGGAACAAGATGTGGCCTTGAATGGTGCCTCAAGGGATCCTACATCATCATCCATTGCTTTTTGCCTTATGGCTAAGGCTTCAAAGGTATCTCCTCCTTTGAACTCCAATATATCTCTTGATGATGATGTTGATGCTAATGATGAAGAGAATGATAATGTTGCCTCCTTAAAAATTAAGGGGGAAATTATTTTTAAAGCTCTTCATAAGAATAAACTTGCTCGTTCCAACTTCATGGAAATTTTGACTATTGCCATTGAGGGCAAGAAATATATTGAGGAGTTGGAATCTCATCTCGATGAGCATGAGGCCACCATTGAGAAAATGGAAGGTCATGAGCGTGATTACGCTAATGAGATTGCGGAGCTATCTCAAGCTCTTGAACTTGAACAAACCACCAAGGAATCTCTTGAGGAGACCTTTGCTCTAGAATTATCTAGATTAAAGGAATCCCATGATAGAGCTCTCGAGGTGGCTAATGATTTTAGAACTAAAAATGATAAGCTTGAATTTGCACATGCTAAACTCCTTGAGGACTTTGAGCACCTCGAAAATGGCTCAAGGGCCATTAAGAGTTCGCTCATTGAACTCACCGAGTCTCATGCTCAACTTCAAACTTCATATGCTAAAGAGCTTGCCAAGTTGCCTTCTCCTCTTATTGTTAATGATGATGCTTGTACTACTAACTCTGTTTCTTGTGAAGCATCCATTTTAAAGGAGAATGTTGAGCTAAAGGCTCAACTTGAGGTGCTATCTAGCAATTATGGGAAATTGGAAGAAAGTCATGAAAAGCTCTCGAGCTCTCATGGTGATCTTCTAGTATCCCATGATGTGCTAAAGATAGCTCATGAGGCTTGTACTACTAAGGTAACATCTAGTGAGCCTCATGTGGACATTAGCACTACATCTAGTAGAAATGCTTTATTGACATGTGCTAGTCCTCGTAATTCATCTATGCATAACATTGGTACATCTTGTGATGAATTACTTTCCTTGCCTTGTTGCTCTAAAAATGATGCTTATACTTCCTCTAGTACTTGTGTTGATACTAACCATGTAGAGGAAATCAAAGAGCTCAAGGCCCAAGTCACTTCTTTGAAGAACGACTTGGAAAAGGGTCATGAAGGGAAGTCCACACTTGACAATATTTTGTGTGGGCAAAAATCCCCCAATGACAAAGGTGGACTTGGATTCAACTCCAATAAGAAGAAGAAGTCCAAGATCAACAAGAAGAAGGACTTGGATTCAACTCTTTTGTATCTCGTTCAATCCTCTCATATCATGGTTTCACCTATTCTCAAAAACATCTTCCACACAAAACTTGAAAAGAACTCGTGAGATAGGTTAGTGCGCATAATAATAAATCAACTCTTTATGTACTGCCAAGACAAGTTGCATAATAATTTTCAAACATTAGGTACTGTATACTATCATTTCCACAATTTATATCTACCAATATAGGCTATGGAAACTATAGGATAAGTAGATAACGAAACTATGACAGCAATCTGTCTAAACAGAACAGTCTGTAGCAATTTATGAAAACAGTGTACTTCTGTAACTCAAAAAATTATGAAAATTTAGTACATGCTAAATAATTTATATGAAAATACTTTGTAAAAATTTCAGAAACTTTCCACGGTCCAGTAAAATATGAAAATTCAAACACTACCGCAAAAGTTTCTGTTTTTTACACAGCACACATCAACCATGCAATGCAAGCATCCTAAAGGCAATTCTTGGAACTTTTTTATTGAAAAACAAGATTATAAATAACATCTAACAGAAAATAACAAAATAATATGATGCTCCAAGCAAAACTCATATTATGTGACGAATAAAAATATAGCTCCAAATAAGATATACCGATAGTGTTGAAGACGAAAGAGGGGATGCCTTCCGGGGCGTCCCCAAGCTTAGGCGCTTGAGTATTCCTTGAATATTACCTTGGGGGTGCCTTGGGCATCCCCAAGCTTAGGTTCTTGTCACTCCTTATTCTCCTCATATCGGTGTCTCACCCAAAACTTGAAAACTTCAATCACACAAAACTTAACGGAACTTCGTGAGATGGGTTAGTATAATAAATAAAGATAATTCACTTAGGTACTGTCAAGACAAGATTCATAATTGTTCCCACATGATACCTACTGTATTCTATAATTCCCATAATTTATACCACTAAATATAAGCTATGGAAACACTAAAACAAGCAAACTATGCATGCAAAACTGAATCTGTCAAAAACAGAACAGTCTGTGAATATCTGTAGTGTAAACATACTTCCCTGTCTCTAAAAATTCTTAAACATTAGGAAAACCTGAAGAATTTGTATATCAAGACTGTGTAAAAATTTCAGATCATTATCACGCTCCAGTAAAAAATAAAAATTCCTGTACTGGAGTCAAAAGTTTCTGTTTTGGTTCAGCATCAATTCTACTCATCTTGTGAGTCATCCCAAAGGCTTTACTTGGCACTTTATTGAAACAAAAGCTATAAAACATGATTACTACAGTAGCTTAATCATGTGAACACACAAAAACAGAAAGTAAAAGTGTTGGGTTGTCTCCCAACAAGCGCTTTTCTTTAATGCATTTAGCTAGGCATGATGATTTCAATGATGCTCACATAAAAAGTAGTAATTGAAAGATGCAAGAGAGCATCATGAATCTCATGACAAGCACATTTAAGTCTAACCCACTTCCTATGCATAGGGATTTTGTGAGCAAACAATTTATGGGAGCAAGAATCAACTAGCATAGGAAGGCAAAACAAGCATAACTTCAAAACTTTGAACACATAGAGAGGAAACTTGATATTATTGCAATTCCTACAAGCATATGTTCCTCCCTCATAATAATTTTCAGTAGCATCATGAAGGAATTTCACAATATAACCAGCACATAAAGCATTCTTTTCATGATCCACAAGCATAGAAGTTTTACTACTCACCACATAAGCAAATTTATTCTCATCAATAGTAGTGGGAGCAAACTCAACAAAATAACTATCATGTGAAGCATAATCCAATTGAAAATTAAAATCATGATGACAAGTTTCATGGTTATCATTATTCTTTATAGCATACATGTCATCACAATAATCATCATAAATAGGAGGCATGCTTTCATCATAATAAATTTGCTCATCAAAACTTGGGGGACTAAACATATCATCTTCATCAAACATAGCATCCCCAAGCTTGTGGCTTTGCATATCATTAGCATCATGGATATTCAGAGAATTCATACTAACAATATTTCTATCACTACTGGAATCAGGGAATTTGCCGTCTGCCAGTTCTTTGCCATCTGCCAGCGGACGGCAAAGAAGGCCATTGCCGTCTGCTGGCAAAAAGCGGACGGCAAAGAAATGCCAGATGGCAAAGATTGTGTTTGCCGTAGGCCGAATCTTTGCCGTCTACCGGCGGACGGCAAAGAATGTTTGCCGTCCGCTGGCAGACGGCAAAGGAGCCAGCTGGGCCCACTGGGCCCTGTTCAAGATTTAGGTCAGATGGGTTATCCCTTTGCCGTCTACCAGCGGACGGCAAAGAATGTTTGCCGTCCGCTGGCAGACGGCAAAGCGAACGGACTAGTAACGGTCGTGCTCTCCTAAAAAAAACAAGTAACGGCCGAGCCCCGCCCCCACTCCACTCTCTCTCACTCTTCCTGCGGACGCCACCTCTCGCCGCCGCCGCCCCCTGCGCCCGCCGCCGCCACCACCAGCGCCCGCTGCGCCGCTGCCACCCCCTGCGCCCGCCGCCGCCACCACCAGCGCCTGCCGCGCCGCCGCCAGCCCCCTCTTCGCCCATTCGCCGACCCTGCCGCCGGCATCCCCTGCCCTCCCTCCCCGCGGGGCTCCTCCACCACCGCACCCCCTCCCCGCGCCCCCCTCACCGCCGCCACCCCCTGCTCCCGCCGCCGCCACCACCGCGCCCCCTCCCCGTGGCCCTCTCGCCGTCGCCACCCCCGTCCCCGCGCCGCCCCCCTCCCTTCGGTGGCTCCCCCGCTCCGCCCCCCTCCCCGAGACGCCCCTCCCCTTGCCGGCCCCCAGCACCGGCCCCTCCCTGTGCCGCCCCCACCACCACGTCGCCGCCCTCCTTGGGTCGCCCCCACCACCGCAACGACCCCCTCCCTGCGCCGCCCCCTCCCCTCGGCAGCTCCCCCTCCCCGAGCCACCCCTTCCCTCGCCGGCTCCCGAAGCCGCCCCCTCCTCACGGCTCCCCCCTCCCCGCGGCTCCCCCTTCCCCCCGCCGCCCCGGCCGCCCCCACCCAACTCCGGTAAGTGCCCGGCCGTCGCCCCCTCCCTCACATTTTTTTGTTTTTTCCTGTTTTTTTAGTTAGTTAGTTAGTTAAATTAGATAGTTAGTTTATTTTCTATTTTATTTTCTGTTAAATTAGATAGTTAGTTTATTAGGTAGGAAAAACTTAGATAGAAAAGAAAAAACTTAGAAGAAAAGAAGAAAAGAAAAAAAACTATAAGAAAAAAGAAGAAGAAGAAGAAGAAGAAGAAGAAGAAGAAAGAGGAGAGGAGGAGAAGGAGAATAGGAAAAAGGAAAAGAAGAAGAAAAAGAAGAGAAGAAGAAGAAGATATATATATATATATTCCGATTTTGTTCTGAAAAACATCATATTTGTGTTGATCGGGTGGATTTCAATGTGCAGTTGTTTCGTCGCTGCGAGGGTCTGCTGTTCGACGACCTCCCCGTGCGTTTGACGAGCTTCCCAACGAGTTCTTGGGTGAGCACAAATGACATCTCCTCCCCCCCTTAATTTGCTCTGTTCCGGTCTTCGTGCCGATGAAACTTGCTAGCTATAGGTGTCTTCAATCATCAGTATGAGTAACCAGTATGCGTCTCCCGTTCGAAAGGGCGGCATCTATAAATATGCATGTCTTTGCATATTTATAACCGCCATCCTTTCGAATTGTCCAACGTTATCCATGGACAGCCCGAGTATGTGTAGATTGGGTTCGTTTTCCCTTATGCTCTGCTCCGGATCTGATGTGGATTTTCGTCAGTGCCTCCCTGTTGTTCTCCGGGTACACATCCTCTCTGCTTATTGCCAAGACGTGTATCAAGAGAACAGCGGGGAGGTGCTACCGAAATTCTACGTCGGATCCGGAGCAGAGCATGGGAAAACGAACCCAATCTACACATACTCGGGTGGGATTAGGACCTATCTTTACCTATTAGCGTGTAGGTTGCATGGACGTAATAAAACTGACAAACTTGATTAACTGATGAATATAGATGATGAATTATATATATATTTCTTGTGTGTTTAGTAGGTAGGCAAGATGAGTGATCGTGCGTGGATGTACACCGGTCACTCTAGTCAGAAAGACGTGACCATTGAATGGTTTACAAAAACCAAGGGGTTTCTGAGCGCCGCATTTGCAAATGGCCAGGAAATAACCTGGTGCCCCTGTGTCCGGTGCGACAACCATAAAAAGTGGACATGGGATGAAATGGGTAAACACTTGCAGAAGTGGGGTTTTACGCCTGATTATACGGTGTGGAGATTTCATGGTGAGTCTGCCCAACGTGCCAGAGCTGAGGTGGTTCGTCGTCGCACCGACGAGCATGGTACCGGGATCGAAGACATGGTGCAAGACTTTGATGATGCTAGGGATTCAGATGATGAGATGGAGGAATCTGCAAAGGCCTTCTATGAAATGTTGGAGTCTTCAAAACGTCCTCTCCACGAGCACACTGAGCTTTGTCAGCTGGATGCCATCGCGCAAGTAATGGCTCTGAAGGCTCAGTTCAACCTGGGCAGAGAATGCTACGACGCGATGATGACAATATTTGGACGCTTTCTACCCAAAGGCCATGTATTGCTTGCAAACCTGTACCAGTCGGACAAAATCCTACGCGCGCTTAAGATGCCCTATGAGAAGATAGATGCCTGTGAGAATGGATGTGCCTTATTTAGGCTTGAGTATGTGATAATCCCCAAGTGAAAGGAATCATCATAGCAATTTCTAAAGGTGGAAGTGATAAGTATGGAGTGTCGAACCCACAAGGAGCTAAAGGTAAGATCAATATTCTCTCAAGTCCTATCTGCCACTGATACGACTCTACGCACGTCGAACGTTTGGTTCCAACTAGGAACGAGAAATAAAACTACGTTGTGGGTATGAAGAGAATAGCTTTGCATGATATCGGAGAGCTAAAATATAAAAATAGGTGCTGTTATCATAAAGTTAGAATATATTACAATGTATTACAAACAGCGAGGGTGGAATAATGATGGGTCGGTGTGCGGAATTATCCTAGGCAATTGTTAACAAGATCGGTAATCATTATTGCAATTTTATATGAGGGAGAGGCATAAGCTAACATACTTTCTCTACTTGGATCATATGCACTTATGATTGGAACTCTAGCAAGCATTCGCAACTACTAAAGATCATTAAGGTAAAACCCAACGATAGCATTAAAGCATCAAGCCCCCTTTATCCCATACGCAACAACCCACCTACTCGGGTTTATGCTTCTGTCACTCAAGCAACCCACTATAAGCGAATGATGAACGTATTGCAACACCCTACAGCGGGAATCCTTCACGTGTGCGCGGCACGGAAGGCACAATAGGACAGCACCAAAGTAAAACATACAACTCAAACCAATCTAGATCATCAATCAACCCAAAGGACAAAAGTAATCTACTCAAAACATCATAGGATGGCAACACATCATTGGATCATAATATGTGGCATAAAGCACCATGTTCAAGTAGGGGATTACAGCGGGGTGCAGGAGAGTGGACCGCTGAAAGGAGATGAGGATGGTGATGAATAAGGTGATGTTGATGAAGACGATCACCGCGGCGATGGTTCCCCCGATGGCACTCCGGCGCCACCGAGAGAGAGGGGGAGAGGGTCTCCCCTTGTGCTTCCTCCTCCATGGCCTTCCCCCTGGTTGGGGGAAGGTTCTTCCTCTGGTCCTTGGCCTCCATGGCGATGATGGCCCCTCCGTCTTCCTCCTCCATGGTCTCCGGTGAAGGTGACCCCCTCCGGCAGGGTGCCGGAGAGGGCCAAGATTGATCTTTCGTGGCTCTGGAGACTTGCGGCGGTGGAACTTCCGATCTAGGTTTGTTTCTGGGGGTTTTGGTATTTATAGGAAATTTTGGCGTTGGTCTCACGTCAAGGGGGTTCTCGAGGAGTCCACAAGCCAGGAGCGCCCTCTCGGGGGTAGGGCGCGCCCTCCTGGCTTGTGGCCACCTCGGTCACTTCCTGGCCCAGCTCCGGTGCTTCGGGGGTCTCTTTTGGTCCATAAAAAATCACCGTAAATTTTCAGCCAATTCCGAGAACTTTTATTTCTGCACAAAAAACGACACCATGGTAGTTCTGCTGAAAACAGCGTCAGTCCGGGTTAGTTCTAATAAAATCATACCAAAATCATATAGAATTATTGTAAACATGGCATGAATACTTCATAAATTATAGATACGTTGGAGACGTATTAGTATGCGGGCTTGAACTATTGTCCCATTTGCAAGTCTTCCAGGTATGTTGTGGTAGACAACGGTATGGGTGAGAAGAGTCAGGCCAAAATCCCAGTTAATGTTCTTCGGTATATGCCAATCATACCAAGACTTCAACGTCTTTTCATGGTCGAAGATACGGCCAGACAGATGACGTGGCACAAATTGGGCAAAAGAACCGAACTAGATGCAGATGGGAATCCGATGTTGGGACACACTTCAGACGCTTTTGCGTGGAAGCACTTTGATGCATTACATAAGGATAAAGCGGCAGATCCAAGGCATCCTCGAGTCGCCATCAGCACGGATGGGTTCAATGTGTTTGGTATGACGGCAACCCAATACAGTTGTTGGCCTGTATTTGTCATTCCACTCAATCTCCCCCCCGGAGAGATTATGAAAAGAAAGAACATTTTCTTGACGTTGATAATTCCAGGGCCCAACTATCCGGGGAAGAATATGAATGTGTACATGCAGCCACTTACGGATGAATTGCAAGAAGCTTCGGATAATGGGATCGAGACATATGACGTCGCTACAAAACAAAACTTCAAAATGCATGTGTGGTACATGTACTCAACGCATGACTTGTCGGCGTATGCGCTATTCGTTGGCTGGTGTGTGCATGGAAGGTTCTCATGCCCCACATGCAAGGTAGCTCTTCAGTTCCGTTGGCTGCAGGCGGGTCGCAAGTATTCTTGCTTCGACTTGCATAGACAGTTCCTGGATCCTCGCCATAAGTTCAGAAAAGACAAGAAGAATTTCATCAAAGATAGAGTTGTCAAAAACTCTGCACCACCTGCATTGACAGGCCAACAGACCCTGGATCAGTTAAACGCTCTCGAGCCTGATCCACAGTGTCCTGGATATTTCAAAGGGTATAATTTGGAACACGCCTGGACTCACAAGATAAGCTTGTGGGATCTGCCTTACTTTAAAGACCTCCTTTGCCCACACAACATCGACGTGATGCACACTGAAAAGAATATCGCTGAGGCCCTTTTTGGTACATTGTTCGGCATAGAGGGGAAGTCAAAGGATAATCCTAAGGCTAGAGTCGATCAGGAGGCTCTATGTGATAGACCGTTACAAAACATGCGACAACCGAAAGGAAAGAAGAACTGGAGGAAGCCAAAGGCATGGTTCAATCTTGGAAGGCCAGCTATGAGGGAAATGATCTTGTGGGTGAAAATGCAGTTGATGTTCCCCAATGGGTATGCAGCGAATCTAAAGAGGGGAGCGAGTCTTGAAAAATTGAAAATATTTGGTCTCAAGAGTCATGATTGGCACATATGGCTTGAGCGGGTAATGCCAGTGATGTTGCGTGGCTTTATCCCTGAGGATGAATGGCTAGTACTGGCAGAGCTGAGCTATTTCTTCCGTGCTCTTTGTGCGAAAGAACTATCGCCTGACGTGCTAGATGAACTGGAAGAGTTGGCGCCGGAGTTGATGTGCAAGTTAGAAAAGATCTTTCCACCGGGCTTCTTTAATCCAATGCAGCATTTGATTTTGCATCTCCCGACCGAGGCAAGATTGGGGGGGCCCATGCAAAATCGTTGGTGCTTCGCAACTGAGAGGATGCAGAAGACGCTTCGAGCAAAATGTAAAAATAAACATAGAATTGAAGCATCGATGGCCGAGGCATTCATTACTGAGGAGGCGGCAAACTACGTGACAGCACACTACGAAGCCAAGAATCGTCATTTGCATAATCCGAAGCCTCGGTACAATGATGGCGACCGTGAAAAAGGTCGATCCAACCTCAGCCTATTCAAAGGGAAGCTCGCACCAGACGGTGCTTCGAAAGCAATAGCGTTGGATGTCGAAGAATGGCGGACCATTTCGTTGTATATCTTCAACAACCTAACAGAAGTGCGGCCGTACATCGAGTAAGTGCTCGGTACATTGTTTCTCAACTTCTAATTCCTTTGAAATGCTCTTATTCCCTGATATGTGATACAGTCGATACGTCGCCAAATTCTCGGATGGAGCGGTGATCCAAAAGGATTCCATCAAAGAGTATGAGATTCTGGCAAAGCATGGAGGCGGCTATCCCGGTTTCATCTCTTGGTTCAAACAAACGGTAATTTCCATTTGACCATTTCATTTCTTCGTCTAGTTTGCGGCTAATGTAACAATCCTTTCGTATTGAACTTGTAGGCTAATTCAGAGTCTATGGACTCCGAATTGAGACAAGTCGCTAATGGTTTTGACTATAAGGTCCATTCATTTGACAAATACGACATCAACGGGTATCGCTTTCGTACTTTTGGCAAAGAGCTATCTATGGCCGACCGAAAGTCTACAAATTGTTGTGTCTCTGCTATCGGCGAAGGAGGTGTCGAGTATTATGGAAGAGTTGACGCAATTTATGAACTTATATTCTTTGGTGAAAACCCACCAAACGTCGTAGTCTTCAAATGTTATTGGTTCCAGCCGAAGGAGACTAGAAGGACTCATGAACATATAGGGCTAGTCGAAATCAAACAAAGCACCCATTTAGATGTCCCCGATGTCTATATTACGGCTCAACAGGCGACCCGAGTTTTTTATCTACCGTGGGCCTACCAAATTGATCCAAATCTGAATGGTTGGGATGTCGTTTATGATGTGCCACCACGTTTTAAACCACCTCCCCTCAATGAAGATGATTATGAACCTCACATTAACCCAGACACATATGAAGGAGAATTCTTCCAAGAAACACGTCTTTCCAAAAAACGTTTCAAGAACCGCTCTACTTCATCGCAGAACATTGAAGTAGACAGTGACAGTGAATCCGACTTCACCCCTGAGCCGGAACAAGAAGAGACGGAAGAAGAAGAGGTTACTGCTGCGGATGACCTCTCAATGCTTGACCGATTACATAAAGGAGGCCTTCCACATGTTGCTCCCGATAGTGATGATGATGCATTTATTGATGATAGTGATGATGATGCATTTATTGATCCCGGAGCATATATAGACGATGAAGATTATTATTAGTTCATGTCAGGTATACATGATGATGATAAACTCAAATTATATATATACATATTATTATTCATGTCAGTATTCAATCTTTTTATGTTGTACTAATTTCGTTTACTCTTTGTCATGGCAGGTGTTGAAAGATTGTGGGCGCGGGTCGAGAGCAATCCGAGGCTCCTTCGTCGGCGCGTGGTGGGAGGGGTACTTCCATTCCACCCCAAACTCTCCGGAGAGCATTGTACGACAGTATTGGGACACCCGAGGGCGCTTCTTCGTCGGCGAAGTTGCCTACCGGGAGAGGAGGTCGGGGGAGAGGTAGGAAGGCTCCTAAAGGTACACGTGGTGGCCGCGGGAGAGGTAGGAAGGCTGCTACGCCTTCCTCGCCGCCACCCCCAGCTGATTCACCCGAGCACAGGACTGCTACGGTGGACCCGTCTGAGGTGGAGGCTACAAGGACTCCTGTCCACGAGCCTCGGGTCGATGATCCTTCTGTCTTAGACGCTTTGCCCCGCGAGACTCCTATGCCAGACGCTTCGTCCCGCGAGACTCCTGTGCCAGACACTTCGTCCTACGAGACTCCACACGTTTCGACCGGATGGGATACCTGGCCGGATCAGCATCAGTCGGAGCCGAGTGGCCATGCTGATGGTGGCGGGGATCAGTTTTCTGATAGCGGGGACGAGGTGGCTAAGGGGGCCACCGTCTACCAGCGTGGGTGTACACGGCTCCCGCCCGTGCCGGCGACCCGCGAGCAGAGGTGGCCGATTAAGCCCGAGTCGCTGAAGTAAGTGCATTTACTCTTTTTAAACCTTTTGCCTTCATGTTTCTTCACATATCTAATGCATTGGCTTTGTCATACTGCAGGGGTTGGATTCACGCCTAGGATGTCCGCAGGCCCAACTCCATCCTTGGTGTGCTTTTACGGCATAACTTCCCGGGGTTTGTCACGTTGCCCGGTGAGGGTCAGCTTCCAGAGTTAGGATTGAAATGGGAGCACTACTTGGCTGCCCCGGCCCCGCCGGAGGAGATGATCAACGGTGTGTTGTGCCACACGAGGGCCGACATGGTGATCAGAAAGTTTTGGGTAATTTCTCCTTTACACAATTAAAAATCAATAATAGCTATTTATTGTACTAATCAGTGTTGTCTCGTTTGACTGCAGACCTTCTACAGGTGTGAGGAGGGATACGAGGAGGCCGCGGCAAAGCTTATCGATTACGAGTGCAGGCGCCTACTACAGAACTTACGGCACGAGGCTCGGGTACAGGCTGTTCGAGACTACTACGCCTCGCGGCGTATTAAGAAGGACAAGTCGTCGTCCCGCCGAAAGTTTCTGGACAAGGAGCAATACATGAAGGTAATTATCTATTCTTAAGGCCTTGTACTTAGTTTCCTTGCTTTGATTCGTAGGCGTAGCTCTCAAATTTCTCTTTACTAACTTAGGTGCCCCCGAGATGGTGTGCGGATAAGATGGGTTGTTGGGAGGCGTTGGTGAATGAGTGGTGCTCTGACAAATGGCGAGCCGTCCACGACGATGCCAAGGAACGGCGTGCCCAAATGGAAGGTGTGCCACACCATCAAGGCAGCGCCAACTTATTTCAGTTCGGGCGGAACTGGGTATGTGGTTTGCTTCATGATTCCTGTAATTCATTTGTTGATGCTAGCTTGACCCCTTTATTAATACTTTGTTCCTCTCTTGTAGGCGCATTACAATAAGACGGAGGTGCCACAGGTGTATGACCTCTATGCCATGGCCCATACTACCTCGTACAAGAAGGCCAAGGCATTCTCTGAGTCTGACCTCGATAATCCCAAGAACTTCACCAACATCTCCTCCCACAACAAGCTTGTGAGGTACAGAGATGTGGGGAAGGCGGTGAATGGGGAGGACTTCAACCCGAGCCAGCATCCTATTGATCCAGACCTGGTGATGATAGCTGGCAACGGGAGGCCCCATGGCTCGATAGCCATTGGAGATGGACTTATACGGTCTTCGCGCACTCTCCGGCAGATCAAGGCACACCAAACGAGCTCTTGTCCTGAGATGACGCCTCGTCCACGTCCAGTCCAGCTCGCCTTCGAGGTTAGTCATACGGACTCAGATAGCTTTCCTCCATTACATTGTGTGTGCGAACAAAGATGATTACAATGCTAACGAGGAGTTGTGTTGCAGGCTGCTCTGCAGAAAGAGAGAGAGACAACCCAGGCGCTTCTGGCGGAACAGGCCCGACAGGCGGCGGAGGAGAAGAGGGATTTGGAGGAGAGGATGGCTAGGTTGTTGGAGGAGGAGAGGGCACGGAACGATGCGTCTCACCGGGCCATGTACGAGCTCCTCCTGGTAAGTTTCTTCTTCATATTAGGCAAATCATGCACTACATGTTCGTTTCATTAATAACCAATATGATTGACTTGTCAAAACCAAATGTGCAGACTTTGTGCGAGAAGACCGGCCAGACCCCTCCGCCGATGCCAGTCATTACCACGGCTGGAACGGTGAGTTTCATTTCAATGTTCATTAGTTACTAGTCTTAACGTTTCAGCGTCATCATGCTAACGCAAATGATCTTTGGTACAGCATAACTCCCGAGCCGCATCGCGTGATCCTTCTCTAGGGCCAAGTAGTGCTCGAGCTGACACCGGCCCGAGCAACCCCAGTGCTTCACCTCCGTGATGACGAGGACGGTAAGCCGTAATATGCCACTTACTTGGCTCATTTTCTCAAACAAAGACAAACTTAGCACTTAGACAAACTTAGCACAAAGACAAACTTAGCACTTAGACAAATGTCATATTTTACCTAAGTTAGCTATGTTTCCTCTAGAAAGACATAGTAAGCTTATTTACCTCCAAAATGACATATTGTACCTAAGTTAGCTCTAAAATGATCTATACTTAGCATTGTTTCCTCCACAATGACATAATAAGCTTAGTTAACTCAAAAATGGCATAATAGACTTGGTAACCTCATAGATGCCATAAACTTAGCTTATTTTCTTGCAAAATGACACAATAAGCTTAGTTAGCTTAAAAATGTGATAATTACCTAGGTTAGCTTAAAATGACACAAATAAGCAATAAGAAGAAGAAAAACAAGAGGAGAAAGAGAGAGAAGAAAAATGCTTCTTCATCATCTTCTTCTACTTCTTCTAGTATTCTTATTCTAACTTTCTTATTTCCAATTTTGCAGATTTGATTGAGTTCACGGCAGCTTGCTTTGATGTAGTGCTAGTCTTTAATTTCTATTTTCATTTTGTATCGATGAACTTACATGAAACTTTCTACCTATGTATGAGACTATGTATGTATGGATGAAACTAATGTAATATGGTGAACAATGTGACATTTGATACTTTTAATTTGGTATAATTGTTGGTTGATCATATCCATATGACAAGGATATTGTTGCTGTGAAATATATATATATTGTTGCTGTAAAATTGTTGAATATAACAAAACCAAACAAAAAAGAGGCAATACAGCGTCTTTGCCGTCTGCCCCGGACGGCAAAGACAGCTTTGCCGACGGCCGCCGTCGGCATAGGGGACACGTGCCAGCTACCTATTAAACCTGGGAGCGCCAGGCCTGAGGTCATTTGGCTTCCTTGCCGACGGTGGCCGTCGGCATAGCGGGGGCCGACGGCAAAGGGTGGCTTCTTTGCCGATGGTGGCCGTCGGCATAGCGGGGGCCGACGGCAAAGCGTTCGGTGGGGCCATCGGGGGCGGACGGCAAAGGGCCCGGGCGGGGCCGTCCGGGGCAGACGGCAAAGGCCTGTGTGGGGCCGGCCATGGCAGACGGCAACGGACTGATTGTTTGCCGTCCTGGGGCTGACGACAAAGACTTTGGTGAGGGCCCGTTAGCCACCTAACGGTGCTAACGTCAAACTTCGCCGTCCAAACTCGTTGCCGTCGGCAGGCCAACGGCAAAAAATCTTTGCCGTCCACTGTGCGATGGCAGACGGCAAAGGACCTCTTTGCCGGGCTTTATTCGTCCCAAAATTTTGCCGTCCGCTAGCGGATGGCAAAGTTCTTTGCCGTCCGTGGTTGCTCCTTTGCCGTCTGCCATGGCGGACAGCAAAGAACCTGATTCCTGTAGTGTATCATGCTCATCATTCAAAGATTTAGTGCCAAACATTTTAATAACTTCTTCTTCTAACACTTGAGCACAATTTTCCTATCCATAATTTTCACGAAAGACATTATAAAGATGAAGAATACGAGGCAACCTCAATTCCATTTTTTGTAGTTTTCTTTTATAAAACCAAACTAGTGAAAAGTAAGAAACTAAAAGATTCAATTGCCAGATCTAAAGATATACCTTCAAGCACTCACCTCCCCGGCAACAGCGCCAGAAAAGAGCTTGATGTCTACTACGCAACCTTCTTCTTGTAGACTCGTGTTGGGCCTCCAAGCGCAGAGTTTTGTAGGACAGTAGCAAATTTCCCTCAAGTGGATGACCTAAGATTTATCAATCCGTGGGAGGCGTAGGATGAAGATGGTCTCTCTCAAACGACCCTGCAACCAAATAACAAAGAGTCTCTTGTGTCCCCAACACACCCAATACAATGGTAAATTGTATAGGTGCACTAGTTCGGCGAAGAGATGGTGATACAAGTGTAATATGGATGGTAGATATAGGTTTTTGTAATCTGAAAATATAAAAACAGCACGGTAGCAAGTAACAAAAGTGAGCACAAACGGTATTGCAATGCTTGAAAACAAGGCCTAGGGTTCATACTTTCACTAGTGCAAGTTCTCTCAACAATACTGACATAGTTGAATCATATGTAAATCCCTCACGTGCGACAAAGAGTTCACTCCAAAGTCACAAATAGCGGAGAACAAACGAAGAAATCATTGTAGGGTACGAAACCACCTCAAAGTTATCTTTTCCGATCAATCGTATGACCTATCCCTATAAGAGTCACGAACAGCCCAAGAGTTCGTACTAAAATAACACCTTAAGATACACATCAACCAAAACCCTAATGTCACCTAGATACTCCAATGTCACCACGAGTACCCATGGGCTTGATTATAGGATATGCATCACACAATTTCAGATTCATCATGTTCAATCCAACACAAAGAACTTCAAAGAGTGCCCCAAAGTTTCTACCGGAGAGTCAAGATGAAAACGTGTGCCAACCCCTATGCATATATTCCCAAGGTCACGGAACCCGCAAGTTGATCACCAAAACATACATCAAGTGGATCAATAGAACATCCCATTGTCACCACGGATATCCCATCACAAGACATACATCAAGTGTTCTCAAATCCTTTAAAGACTCAATCCGATAAGAAAACTTCAAAGGGAAAACTCAATTCATCACAAGAAGATAGAGAGGGGAAAACTCCATATGATTCATATATATTAATAAAGCTCGCGGTACATCAAGATCGTGTCATCTCAAGAACACGAGAGAGAGAGAGAGAGAGAGATCAAACACATAGCTACTGGTACATACCCTCAGCCCCGAGGGTGAACTACTCCCTCCTCGTCATGGAGATCGCCGGGATGATGAAGATGGCCTCCGGTGATGGTTTCCCCCTCCGGCAGGGTGCCGGAACGGGCTCCCGATTGGTTTTTCATGGCTACAGAGGCTTGCGGCGGCGGAACTCCCGATCTAGTTTCCTTTCTGGTGGTTTCTCGATTTATAGGAGTACTTGGTGTTGAGATCAATTCAGGGGGTGCTCGAGGGACCCACAAGCCAGGGGGGCGCGCCCTAGTGGGGGGGGGGGGCGCCCCCTAGGCTTGTGGCCTCCTCGGGACTCCTCTCCGGTATATCTTTTTGCTCCAGTATTTTTTATATTTTCCAAAAATATTCTCTGTAAATTTTCAGCCCATTCCGAGAACTTTTATTTGTGCACAAAAACAACACCACGGTAGTTGTGCTGAAAACAGCGTCAGTCCGGGTTAGTTCTAATCAAATCATACCAAAATCATATAAAATTATTATAAACATGGCATGAATACTTCATAAATTATAGATACGTTGGAGACGTATCATGTACCGCACCTGGTGTGTGCCTTGCCATGAGTCTATCAAGGGGTACATGAGTGATCCAGGACTGGATCACTGGACGACGTTCAAAATTATCCTTAGTAACTTGAGGATTGAGGAAATATTTCTCGATTATGGAGGTGATAAAGAGTTCGTCGTAAAGAGTTACGTGGATGCAAGCTTTGACACCAATCCGGATGACTCTGAGTAGCAATCCGGATACGTATAGTGGAGCACCATTTGGAATAGCTCCAAGTGGAGCATGGTAGCAGCATCTACAGTATGACATAATATTTGCAAAGTGCACACGAATCTGAATGTTGCAGACCCGTTGACTAAAAACCTCTCTCACAAGCAAAACATGATAAAACCCCATAACTCATTGGGTGTTAATCACATGGTGATGTGAACTAGATTATTGAGTCTAGTGCAAGTGGGAGACTGTTGGAAATATGCCCTAGAGGTAATAATAATTAGTTATTATCATATTTCCTTGTTCATGATAATCGTTTATTATCCATGCTAGAATTGTATTGATCGGAAACTCAGATACATGTGTGGATACATAGATAACACTATGTCCCTAGTGAGCCTCTACTAGACTAGCTCGTTGATCAAAGATGGTCAAGGTTTCCTGGCCATAGACATGAGTTGTCATTTGATAACGGGATCACATCATTAGGAGAATGATGTGATGGACAAGACCCAAACTATGAACGTTGCATATGATCGTGTCAGTTTATTGCTATTGTTTTCTGCATGTCAAGTATGTGTTCCTATGACCATGAGATCATGTAACTCGCTGACACCGAAGGAGTACCTTGTGTGTATCAAAGGTCACAACGTAACTAGGTGACTATAAAGATGCTCTACAGGTATCTCCGAGGGTGTCTGTTGAGTTGGCATGGATCAAGACTGGGATTTGTTACTTCGTGTGACGGAGAGGTATCTCAGGGCCCACTCGGTAATACAACATCACAATGAGCCTTGCAAGCAAAGTTACTAAAGTGTTAACCACGGGATCTTGTATTACGGAACGAGTAAAGAGACTTACCAGTAACGAGATTGAACTAGGTATAGAGATACCGACGATCGAATCTCGGGCAAGTAACATACCGATGAACAAAGGGAACAGCATACGGGATTAACTGAATCCTTGACATAGAGGTTCAACCGATAAAGATCTTCATAGAATATGTAGGAACCAATATGGGCATCCAGGTCCCGCTATTGTTTATTCACCGTAGAGGTGTCTCGGTCATGTCTACATAGTTCTCAAACCCGCAGGATCTGCACACTTAACGTTAGGTGACGTTTCGGTATTAGTGAGTTATGTATGTTGGTGACAGAAGGTTGTTCGGAGTCACGGATGAGATCCCGGATGTCACGAGGAGCTCCGAAATGGTCCGGAGGTAAAGATTTATATATGGGAAGTCATATTTTGGCGACCGGAAAAGTTTCGGGTTTTTCCGGTATTGTACCGGGAAGCTTCTAGAAGGTTTCGAAAACTTCCGGAGGAGTCCGGAAGTCCACCAAGGGTTCCACCACGTCCCAAGGGTTTGCATGGGCTGAGGGGAGGCGCTCTGGCCTTATTGGGCCAGGCGCGCAAGTCCCTCAAGGCCCATGTGGCTTGGGAGAGGTGGAAAGTCCACCTGTTTATGGAAAGGGAGGGAATTGGACTAGGAGTCCAACTCCTCCCCCTTGGTTGCGCCCTAGGGCTTGGAGGGGCTGATCTCCACGCCCCTCCACCTATATATAGAGGGGAGGGGGCGCCCCTAGCGTACACACGAAGCCCTTGGCGCCCCTGTCTCTCCCTAGATCGTTTTCTCCTCCGTTCGCAGTTTCGGTAGCGCTAGGCGTAGCCCTGCCGGGATAGCGCCACCACCACCGCCACCACGCCGTCGTGCTGCTGGAGAACTCATCTACCTCTCCGCTCCCTCTTGCTGAATCAAGAAGGTGGAGATCGTCATCGAGCTGTACGTGTGCTGAACGCGGAGGTGCCGTCCGTTCGGCGCTAGATCGGACGGTTCGTGATTGGATTGCGGGACGGATCGTGATCGGATCGCGGGACGGCTAGCGATTTGGATCGCGAAGACGTTCGACTACATCAACCGCGTTTCTTAACGCTTCCCGCTTAGCGATCTACAAGGGTATGTAGATCCACTCTCCCTCTCGTAGATGCTCATCACCATGGATAGATCTTGCGTGTGCGTAGTAAAATTTTTGTTTCCCATGCAACGTTCCCCAACAGCGACAGGCACCCAACTTCAGCTTGCCGGTGCGGAGGGAGATCGCAGCGGCGGGGAGAGAAAGGGGATCGAGAGGAGGAAGATGAGCGGGTGAGAGAAGGAGATCTGGAGGAAGAAGACGAAAAAGGTGGGCCAGAGGCAGCGCGGGGCGTGATTGGAGTGCATCGCGTGGTTCGCACTTGACCAGCCGAAGTTTCGGCTGGCGCGCGAGCGTTAAACGTTTACCTTCGTATATTTGTGGGAAATCGACTATAAATAAGTTTAGATAATAGTATAAGTAATTAGTTAATGAATCAATTAAACCATGGGCGCTTAAACTTGGCCAGAAAAGTCACCATAGTGGTAAATTTGTGGCATACATTGAACTCGCGCGCAGGCCACCCACCATGGCTCGCTCAGGGGGTAACCCCGGTAGGGACTACTAGAATTGGGCCGGAAAAGCGCCAAACTTGGATCCTTGACCCTGATGTATACTACACAACTTGTTTTTGTAGACTCGTGTTGGGCCTCCAAGCGCAGAGTTTTGTAGGACAGTAGCAAATTTCCCTCAAGTGGATGACCTAAGGTTTATCAATCCATGGGGGACGTAGGATGAAGATGGTCTCTCTCAAACAACCCTGCAACCAAATAATAAAAAGTCTCTTGTGTCCCCAACACACCAAATACAATGGTAAATTGTATAGGTGCACTAGTTTGGCGAAGAGATGGTGATACAAGTATAGTAATGATAGTAGGTATTGATTTTTGTAATAGTAACAATAAAAAACAGCAAGGTAGCAAGTAACAAAAGTGAGCACAAATGGTATTTTGCAATGCTTGAAAACAAGGCCTAGGGTCCGTACTTTCACTAGTGCAATCTCTCAACAATGCTGATCCATCCCTCAACGTGCAACGAAGAATCACTCCAAAGTTCTTATCTAGCGGAGAACATAAGAAGAAATTGTTTGTAGGGTACGAAACCACCTTAAAGTTATCCTTTCCGATCGATCTATCCAAGAGTTCGTACTAAAATAACACCAAGTTATCCTTTCCGATCGATCTAGCTAAGAGTTCATACTAAAATAACACCATATGATACGCATCAACCAACTCTAATGTCACCTAGATACTCGAATGTCACCACAAGTATCCATGAGTTAATTATACGATACGCGTCAAACAATTTCAGATTCATAATACTCAATCCAACACAAAGAACCTCAAAGAGTGCCCCAAGATTTCTACCGGAGAAAGTAGGACGAAAACGTGCATCAACCCCTATGCATAGATTACCCCAATGTCACCTCGGGAATCCGCAAGTTGAGTGCCAAGACATAGATCAAGTGCTCTCAAATCCATAAAAGTATTCAATCCGGTAATAACGAAATCTCAAAGGGAAAACTCAATTCATCACAACAAGATAGAGAGGGGAAAACACCATATGATCCAACTATATTAACAAAGCCCGCGATACATCAAGATCGTGCCAAATCAAGAACACGAGAGAGAGATTAAACACATAACAACTGGTACAAACCCTCATCCCCAAGGGTGGACTACTCCCTCCTCATCATGGAGACCATGGGGATGATAAAGATGGCCTCCGGTGATGATTTTCCCCTCCGACAGGGTGCTGAAACGGGGTCTAGATTGTTTTTTCGTTGCTACAGAGGCTTGCAGCGGCGGAACTTCTGATCTAGGGTTATTTCTGGGGGTTTCTGAATATATAGGATTTTTGGGCGTCGGTTTCACGCGAAGATGGGCCACGAGGGGCCCACAAGACACCAGGGCGCGCTAGAGGGGGCTGGCGTGCCCTGGTGGCTTGTGGCCACCTCGTGGCTCTTCTGGCCCTCCCATGAAGCTTCTAGTGCCTCTTTTGTGCCAAAAAAATCGTCAAAAAGTTTTGTTGCATTTGGAGAACTTTTATTTCTGTACAAAAAACAACACCACGGTAGTTCTGCTGAAAACAACGTCAGTCCGGGTTAGTTCCATGCAAATCATACCAAAACCATATAAAATTGTTGTAAATATGGCATGAATACTTCATAAATTATAGATACGTTGGAGACGTATGAGACCCCACATCATAGTCTGAGGTGCCAGAGGCAACATGCCGGACGAACGTGACGACTCAGATGTCAGGGATAGAGTAACTAACCACAAACGTGGTAGCAGCTCAAGGGAAAGATGTGCCGGGGGACCACAACCTTAAACCCAGAAACAGATGGAGTTGCACCGCCGCACCAACACGCCAGAGCTGGCATGCCGCATCCAGCGACTAGAGCCGCACAATCGTGAGGTCGCGTGCCGCACCACACCACACACAGAGCCGCCCTACCGCCACCATTCATGGAGCCGGCACAACTTCGACGGTGAGCCCTCTGTCATTGGCAACGTGACGAGGAGGAAGAGCCCGCCCAAAAGCAGCCGCTAGGGTCTCCCTTGTGTCGCCAAGAGAGGGTGACGCGGGGGACGGGAGTGGATTTTGTTTCACTCGACGAAGTATTTTTTCCATTCCCTTCATGTCAACGAGATGTGTCTAGATTACAGATTAGGCCGTGAATTAAAACATTTGTGCCCGCCCTTGCCCACCTCGTTGAAGTGGAGGCAGTTGTGCATGCGATCATAGTGGAGTATTTTTTCTCAAAAGTCAAACACTTCTATTGAGGGTCCAAAATAACGTCTGATCCCTCGATAAGGGTTCAAGCGCAGTTGGAAGTCTTGGATTGGAGGTCACACAAGCACTACTACAGAATGGTCCAAACATGACACATCAATCAGAGACCCTTCGACGAAACTGTGTGCGATGCATGAATCGCAAACAGTAGAGTGCAAGCTCCGTCGCTAATGGCACGAACTGTGTGCGAAGGTGGATCCATCAAATACGATTCAGAAAGTAGTTGCGTGTGCGATCTACGGCAGACAGTTTGTTCTTATGAACCGTTTGTGATTAGAGAAGATAACAGAAACGGTTACGAAAACTACATACGTGTGCGAAGTACGACATACAATTCACTCGGATAAATTGTGTGCGCTGATACAGCAGAACACAAAGGACTCGTCATAACACGATGTGTGCGATATACAGCAAACATGTGAGTAATGAGAATCGTGCGCGAACACCAGAAATAACACAGACGATTCATACTGACAAGCTGTGTGTGTTGTGTGCAGACGGTTGCTACCAAGTAAGTGTCAGCGATGGATGAGATCATTACACACGCTACGTTTCGAAGTGCCGTTTGCCTGTATTAATATCACAGACGTTTTATTATTTTGACGCGTGTGCCTCCACATTAGTCTGTCCTCCTCTCTCACGTCTTGTCACCGCATTGCCGCCCGAGTATTCCAGTGCACGCTTTGGCACCGCTTTTGGGTTTTGGCCACGCGCCCGCTCGATGATCCCGTTCCCGCTCAGAACCGCGCAGGTTCCCGCGCGCAAAACCGTTCTACGGCTCTAGCTTCCCGCCATGCTCGGTGAAACCCCCAATGCTTGCCAGCCTGCTATATAAATTCTCATGGCCGGCGACTCCACATTGCCTTCATCCCCCCTCCCCGTAGCTTGTCTAGTTTGCTTCTCCCCCAATCGCCAATGGCACCGGCCGTTCGTCGTCGCCCAACCAGTCCGCCAGAGGACAACTCCAGCTAGGAGGTTTAACCGCGTCGGCGCGGTAGTCCTCGGAAGCATGTAGTGCACGTGGCGTACCTGGTGGGTGTGCGCACGCCACCAACTACACGCTCCACCACCGCTGCCCGAAGGCAGCTGCTGTCGGTGGCTGCCGTGGTTGCCACCACGCCTTCCGCCGCCGGGGCCGCCACCCCACCGTCGTCCGTCTTTGCCATGACCCCGCCGTCAGGCTGCAGGGTCATAACCCGCGCCGCCACCAAGGCCCGAATGAGGGAGGTGGAGTCCGCCAAAGGCCCGCCGTCGGGCTTCTGCGTTGCAACCCTTGCGCGCTACATCTACTTCCTAGAGAAGGAGGTGGAGCGCCAGGTCACGCACGCGAAGAAGCTCACCGATGCCGTGGCCGAAGGAGAAGCCACAGCGGCGGCGCGGAATGCGGAGATCTACGCAGAGTCCCGTCACTTCAAGGAGGGGCGTCTTGAGCGTCGGAGGGCAGCACTGGCAGGCAACGGACACGTCTCTGCCAACTTGTCGGCAGGCTCCTCCTCCACTTGCTCTTACTGAGCATGCTCGATTCTGCTGGAAGTAGTACAAAGCCCCTCCGTAGTACTAGTATTTAGGGGCTATTTTGTTCAGTTCATCTAACTATAGATATGGTTGAACTGTACCACGTACTTTAATTAGCTAGTATATAGTTGAACTAGCTAATTCAGTACGTGGTTGGCAACAATTGGGGAAAAGTTTGTTCGGTTCAGCTGTCGAGTTGAACTGTATTGTACAAAGACCAGTGCTTAATGTATGAATGAAATCCATGTTTAAAGTGAATTTAAGTTGCAAAATTACACCCTAATTGTGATTTTGTTTCTGCAATACTTGCCAAATGCCAGTGCTACAATGTTGACAAATGCCAGTGTTACTAGATCGACAGATGCCAATGTTTCCGATTTGACACATGGGACCCAGTATGATAGATGCAAATCTTCCCGGATTGTCTGTACTAGGCACACGGATCATATTCGAGAAACGTTTGCGATGACACATTGGACCAATCCTTCGCGCCAATATTTTGACTTGGCTTACGGGCGAAGGAAAGATAGTTGTCGATCTTCAAATGGGTATTCAACCTGAACCATTTGTGATGTGTGTTCATTCAGATAAAACTATGATGGTTTTTTGTTTGCTACGTGAATTCATAGATAAATAATTAGTTCATCAAACCATACATTTCATTCAGTCAAGCTTTCACTTTACATTCATACAATCGAGATACAATATAAAGAAAACTAGTTGCGGCGGCGACGGCGGCGGCGGCGGCCTCCTGCGGCAGTGTTCTCGTGCTCCGGGGCACAGTTGTACAGTTCTTCAACCGAGACCAGAATGTTATGGACTTCACAATCAAAGAGCCGGTAGTCGCGCGATCGACGGGCGCGGGGCCGGGGGGCGGCGACTAGCGGCACTGCGAGAAAGCTGTCGACGGCGGCGACCCAATCCGCTGAGGGGACCGTGACGGGTGCAGGCGCGCGCACGGGTACGAGTGCGGTGGGTGCAGACGCGCGCAAGGGGTCTGGCGCCGTCGGTGCGGGCACGCGCACTGGGACTGGTGTGGCGTGTGCAAGGGCGCGCACGAGCACAGGGGCAGGAGGAGGCACTGGCGCTTGCACGTACACGAGCTCACGCGGGTCGGTGGGGACCTCCCTGACGCCCGAGGTTTCCAGCGCTGTAATGATGCTGGGCGACCAGCCCGTCAATGCCACGGGGATGGTTGCTGGCGCGGGCGCGATGATGGTTGATGGCGAGTGCGTCGGGGCAGCATCCGCTGTGGCATGCAGCTCTTCCAGGGCCATGTACATGGCGTCCCATTCGTCTTCATGTTCTATCTCTTCCGGTTAGGTGTCAACTTCACCAAACCGGAAGACTAGTGGCATATGATCCTTCTGCAGCATGGCGTAGGTCACCGTGGAGGTCTGGAGATGGAGGGGAATGTGAGGCAAAAATATATGGAGGATTGTGAGTGAGTGGGTAGTAAAGCCGCCTATTAAACAGCGGCTCGGGCGCCATTGATGGACAGGTTGGAAGCGAGGAGGGCGGATACGGAGGTCAAAGGGCTCGATTCCCGGTGAGTCTTCGGCGTACTGCCCGCATGCCTCCCGGTGAGCCTGCGCGGCGGATGCCAGCTCGCACGCTTCCTGTCAACTCAAGCAGCTGCTCGCACGACACCTCCTAAGCCCTAGCCAATAAAAGAGTGCGACGCTTGGCAGCACATAAAGGGCAGTAGAACGCCAATGGTTTGAAAATAATGCAACGTTTGCGTGGAAATGTGACAGTTCTTTGTTCCAAAAAGCTTTTGTTTGCTATTAATGACACGAAAAATACCACAGCATATTTGTGCTATATAATGATGCCATGCCAAATTTCTTGAATTTTGTGTGAGTTCTAGATTTACTATAATTTAACTAATATTCTCAATGTTGGCTTTAAAAGAAAATATATATTAAAAAACGAGTCTCATATAGGAAAACAAAATGCTATGACGCCTTTATGTGCCATGTACATGAAACCATGCCAAGTTTCATGAATCTCCTAACGAGTTTTTGATTTACATGATTTAAAACCCTATAGTTTCTCAATGTTTCTGTGGCTGAGCCAAGACCCCGAGATGTTTGAAATTCATTCACATGTCTTGCATGGGACCTAAAGATGCATGCACACTAATACGGTTTTCAACCCATTTTGATGCACCAGACCTTGTGATTGTAGTTCGGATTTGAATTATGCACGTTAAATAATGCATATAAAAGTCAAATAATGTATAAAAAGGCCAAACGAACCATGTATAATTTCATATTTTGGCACGACACTCTCATTTTAGTATATGTTGCCTATAGAAATAGTTCAAGACGAGAAGAGGCAACGGATGTCGATTCGCCCACATAAGGTGACACATTCCATATCGAAACAACAAAGCTTCACATGATAATTAATCTTTGGTTTGTGCGGGGCTTGTGCCAAAACTTGTCCCAAATTGGTCATTATTTTACCAGGGCACATATGAGCCATGCATGTTATGACACCATGCCAAGTTTCATGAATTTTCTGACTAGTTTTTGATTTACACATGATTTAAAACCCGTGTTTCTCAATGTTTGTATGGCCGAGCCAAGACCGCGAGATGTTTGAAATTCATTCCCATATATTGCATGGGATCCTAAAGATGCATGTACACTTATACGGTTTTCAACCCATTTTGATGCACCGTACCTTGTGAATGTAGTTCAAATTTGAATTATGCACGTTAAATAATGCATATAAAAGTCAATTAATGTATAAAAAGCCCAAACGAACCATTTATACTTTCATATTTTGGAACGACACTTATTTTGGTATATGTTGCCTTTAGAAATATATAGTTCAAGACGAGAAGAGGCAGCGGATGTCGATTTGCCCACATAAGGTGATGCGTTCCTTATCGAAACCACAAAAGCTAGCTTCCCATGAGTAGCTGAGGTTTGTAAGGGCTAGTGCCAAAACTTGTCCCAAATCGGACAATTTATCATCAGGACACATATGAGCCATGCCATGACACCATGCCAAGTTTCCTGAATTTCTGATGAGTTTTTGATTTATACATGAATGTAAAACCAAGTTTCTCAATGTATGTGGCCGAGGCAAGACCCCAAGATGTTTGAAATCCATTCCCATATCTTGCATGGGGCCCAAAGTAGACATGGACACTTGTATGATTTTTCAACCCATTTTGATGCACCGGACCTTGTGATTTTAGTTCAAATTTTAATTATCCACATTGTATGCCTAGAGAACTCAATTAACGTATGAAAATGAGAAAAGAACCCTGAATAATTCCATATTTTAGCAAGACACTCTTACTGGTGCGAGTTGCCTCTAACAAAAGTTCATGGCGAGAAGATGAGCGGATGTCGTTTTGCCTACGTAAGGTCACGTTTTCCTTATCGGGACCTCAAAGATTGAAGTGAGAAGCTCTGCTTTGTAAGGGACTTGTGGCTAAAATTGTCCCATGTTGTACAATTTTTTTACCATGGCACATATGTGCCATGTCATGACAACATGCCAAGTTTTTAGAATTTCTGACGCGTTTTGGATTTACAGTAATTTAAAAACCAAGTTTCTCAACGTTTGTGGCCGAGCCAAGATGCTGAGATGTTTGAAGTTCATTGCCATTTATTGCCCGTGACCTAAAGACGAAGCCATGGACACTAATATGATTTTTCATCCCATTTTGATGCACGGACATTGGGACGATAGTTCAAATTTGAATTATACACATTAAATGTCTAGAAAACTCAATTAATTTATAAAAATGGCAAACAAACCCTGAATAATTCCATATTTTAGCACGACACAGCTATTGGTCAGTGTTCACTACACATAAATGTTATTACAATCCAAACACCGTCCTTTGTCGAATTAACCTCATTTTTTGTTTTAAAAACATTTTGAAAATTAAGTCTTTCACAAACAGTTGACGTTCATGAATCATGTGTGATGCAATACAAAATATCTTGGGCCAATCCTCGTAATGCATGGCTTAGGCCGGAAACTTCGTCGGCTGCAGTACACCGCCAACCAGTTTACCGCACAGACTCCTCAGACCATTTTACTTTTCAATCGTCGCCGGTGAAAGATGGGGACGTGGATCCCCGTCGTGAGGGCAACTTCGTCAACCGACTCCGGCCCGAGCACGGCCGCATCAGCCATGAGCGCGCTCTCAACATGCTTGAACGCGACCGCTACCTCCGACAGAGCGGCTGCAGCAACCGAAAGGGCAGCTGCTGCAGCTGAGAGGGTGGCAGCAACAACCGCGACGGGGATAGCAAATGGCGAGAACGGCACATCAGCTGTCAGTTCCTCAGTGATCACCGTAGCCCTGATGGAGGAAGCCCAGTCCCATCTCGAGGCCACCCATGCCCATCTCGTTTCGGTCGCTGCAAAAATCACATCTGCCTTCTTCGACACCAGTCGACAACCCACCTCCGTTGAGTTGGTAATCACTGAGTGTGCTCGAGCAGGCATCCGTTCGTCGATGGCCTCCCTAGCCAAGATTGTGGCCGTCCATGCCTGGAGCAACGCCACCCACGCTCGGCTCATGGCGGCCTTATCCAAAGAGATGGTGGACGAAGACTGCGAGATGCTGGAGTATGTGGCGATGGATCTCCTTTCCCTAGAGTTCGTCGAGCGGGAGCTGGTCATCGAGGATGCGGCGGAGATCGACAAATGCCAGGCAGAATATTAGTCTCTGTCTAGAGCGATGGTGTTTTGTTAGAGTAATGTTTAAGTCAATTAACTAATGTTTATTAGTTGCTCGATTAAGTAAGTGCGGGCAGTGCTGTAGGCTCTTTTGTGTAGTACTACTCAAATTTGCAAGTGTTGTTAAACTAAGCAATGACCAATGTAACGAGGTAAATTCGGACCAAAATTTGCCGCCGTATCCCCATTTTCTCTTCCAAATGAACATGAAATGCAAGTACCGTGTGTAATGTACTATCCGATATCTTACGCCGGAAGCTTGGAGACCAAAATTTTCACGTTCAGTCTCATCACACACGGGATAAACTATAGCATACGTTTGTGTTGTTGAATATCGCACACAGTTATGGTAAAGGTACTGTGTCCGATGTGACTGTGCGCGCTACTTTTTCGCCACACCGAACGAAATTTTGGGCTGCCGCGCAAATATCTACCTCCCCCGCCCCTCGTACCAACCAAAAGCCACATTTCCCATTCCCCTGCTCCCCCTTCATTTCCTAAGTTCAAACCTTCACTGCTTGCTTGCAGCGCCGCCTCCTCGCCGGCAACGCTTCTTCCTGCTGCTCGGCCTCATCCATCTAGTCATAGTTAGGTAATCCAAACCTTCCCCATACCCCCTCCCCCCTCCACCCCCTCCTCCATTCCACATGGCCCGACCGCCGACGTGACACATTCCACCAAAATCACCGGCCCACCCCCCACATAATCGCCGCCAAAAGACATGGTGCACACAGTATAGCTAGGATCTCAAGGAGCACCTGGCAGCGGAGAAGCAAATCGCGACCGCACGCGCGGATGAGTCCCCGATGGCTGCCATGCGTGCTGACCCCCAGATCTTGGAGCAGCATCTAGATGTCGAGGCCATCGTCGACGCCTCGCGTGCGGACGTCACCACGCGGTTGGCTGCTTTGAACAACAGCTTGTTGTGTTATCTCCAGGGCTCCGATGTTGCCTTCGACGATGACTCCGAGTTGTTTTCTCAGTGTGCCCGTGCTTTCCTCAACTCCATAGCAGGCAGGTTGGTGCCCGGACAGGCTGAGGCAACTCACCACTACGAGGAGGGCACCCACGATGTGGAGGCCTCGCCCTCGTCCAAGCCCATCGTTATTGATATCTGCAATGACGAGGAATATCTTGTTTTTTAAGCTTAATTACTAATGACCTGTGTTCAGCTAGCTACGCCTGTTACGCATGTTTGTTTTACCTGCTGCATGTGCTGCTCCTACCTTTCCTTAAGAAACTCTAGTGAAATATGCAATGTAATGCTACTATGCAATCTGACCTTCTACTACTATGTTGTATTGTGCAATGTGATGCTCAGTTAACTATTTGGTTCAGTTGTTTTGGTGATCATCTACAATGTCATGTTCAATTATTGTTGGTACAATTTTGTTTTGTTATGCACGTGAAACCTACAATTGCTATATTTCATAGTTCTTAGCATGCTTGTCTTTTCCATGTGGCTTGAATTCATATGTTGGATATGCAATGCGTTTAACTTTCATTAACAGATTTTACTGGTCAATATCTATTCTTAAACACGTTCAAGGGGAACAATGGGAGACACTGAGGTTTACCATCGAGGTTTGCACTTTGATGATCCTTTGGCTAATAGCACATTATTGTGCAATTGTAGGAACCATTCTAATATTTAGGTTTCTAACAATAATTTGGTCTTGCACATGTAGGTCCTGCCGTAAGAGGTTTAGACCCACTGTTCAATCCATTTTGCATGTGGGGAAATGATGTGTTCATGAATATCAGACAAATCAAGAAACTCAGAAAGATTGTTAAGATAAAGAAACTTGCGATGAAAAACAACAAGCTGTTTGTCTGCACAATGAAGAAGACATCAGTGAACTATAGGATGGTACTGTCTCTTTTTCCTTGTCTTTTTTCCTTTTATGACATTTCAATTTTTAGAAACGAAATTTACGCATATCTTTGTTTCCAGTCCTTTCCAAAGCAGTTCATCGATGAGTACATCTCAAACCACCTGTATGGTCAAGAGGCGAGGAAGGTATTCATACAGTACCCACGGAATAATCTTGAAGTCTTCCTTAAGAGGATGAAGGATGGGCGGGCAACCATCCACATGCACTGGCATAAAGTTGCAAGAACCTTCGACATCAGTGAAGGCTCAATATTTGCCTTCCGCTTCAACAGTTTTCTAGACAAGATTTATCTGTCTATTTACCGCATATGATGCTATTTTCCAAAGGTTTTAGATGTTGCATGTGAAACTCGGTCCTGTCATGTAATTGGGTAGGTAGGTAGTATATGCCTATAAGATGTTGTACTCTGATGTATTTCAATTATGAAATCCTGATTGCCGTAATACGAAATAAAATATATTGTGTGCTTGATCTGAAGTATCAATTTGTTTACTAGCTGGATTATAAATAATAGAGCAATTAGCCTGATTATTGGGGTTTCATATTGCAGACGGTTTGTCATAGAACACCGTCAGCGATGACCTCAACAAACCCACACGCTCGCTGGAAAATTAGCGCGTTGGATCAGTGAACAATCACACATGACTTCCGGGCGCAAACTGTGTGTGTTAGAAAACCCATTCGCAAACGTTTTCACATAAAACGTGTGTGTGATGGACAGCCCTATGCCAAACAGTTTCTGCTAGGCACCGTGCGTGATGGCCACCCCTAACACACACGATGCTAAGCAGAAAATTGTGTGTGATGTGAAATACGAACAGAAACGTATGTTTGGGATTCACTGTGTGGGATGGTATGCACATCTCACACGATTTCTCCTAAATATCTGTTTGTGATAGTCCTTCCAATCGCACACGACATAATTTTGCCTATCGTGTGTGACCGGGAGCAGACATCGCCAACGGGTTTTTCGTGTCGTGTGCGATAGGCCCCCCTATCGCCCACACATGCAAGGCGACGGTTTGAAACTACGTCACGGAAAGGGGTCAAAAACCGTTTGTATAGCAGGCGCCTGCACTAGTGAAGGGGTTTATCCAGGTTTGAACCTCCGGAGAGTAATACCCTACGTCATGCTGGTTTTCATTATTCATGGTGGAGGGATACCTCATGCGAGGGTTTATAATGGTGTGTGAGATTGCTACTAAGAGTTTCCTATCTATGGATAGATGATGATGAGGACCCTAGACCTCCCTTTATATACGCAGGAAAGGTCTAGGGTTTACATGGTAGACGCGAGGGGTGCCGCCGTCATCTAATATGGAGGCTATGAATGTCGTCTTCGCCTCCTAGGTTTGCTTCTTATCTTGGGCCTAGTGGGCCACTCGTAGTTGGTGAGGCCCTGCTCCCTAGCGTTAGATACCCCTAGTACATGACCCCGCCAGTATCCCCCGAGCGTGGCGGTGGTCGCAGGAGATGACCAAGAGACCTTCGACGGGCTCCCATGTTTTTCCGAAATCTCTTCATGACCCCCCTCCAGTGGGGAGGACGGGCGACGGTTTGCTTGAGACTTTGGTCCACCTGGAGTGCTCCTCAACGTCGTTAGGAGGATTCATTTTACACTCTCCATGGATCTTGGGGCGGAGTGGCGATGCTGTCGCAACTGTCGCAACTGTCGCACCAACCTTTATGCAAAAAAGGAACTTTCCAAAACAGAGAGATTACTAGTTCCGTCTTCGTGGGGCGACGCTTCGGTTTTCGGTTGTCTATAAGAGAGGGAAATGGAGGGTTTCACATCTTATCCCGCCTCTGCTCATTTCAACCTCTTAGTCCGTCTCCAAACCCCTTGACGCATCGTCATCGTACTAGCTTAATCCTTTGGCCGCGCCCCCACCTCGCTGCCCCCGATGGCTAGGACAAGGAGCGAGAAAGGGGAGCAGACTCCTCGATAGGAGACGTTGTTTAGGGTTTAGGGTTTCACATCTCACCCCGCCTCTGCTCATTTCAATCTCTTAGTCCGTCTTCAAACCTCTTGACGCGTCGTCGTCGTACCAGCTTCATCCTTTCGCCGCACCCCCACCTGTCTGCCCCCGATGGCTAGGACAAGGAGCAAGAAAGGGGAGCAGACTCCTCGCTAGAAGACGTCGTCATGCGTCGCCAGCAAGAAGAGGAAGCGGGCCACCCCCACGTCCATCGGGAAGTGGTTCCCTTTTGTGGCCATGGAGGGCGAGATCCAAGGGTACAAGGAGTGGCTTCTTATGTCCGTGGATTTGAGCGTCCGACTTTTGACCGGAGAGGCCCCGTCGGAGCCCTGTGATAGCGAGCACGTCCTATGCCTAGGCTATATCGGGCGAGGGCTTGGGTTCCCGTGCCATAACTTTGTGCAGGGCCTCCTGTGTTTCTTCGGCTATCAGCCGTGTCACATTCTGCCCAATGGATTGATTCATATCACCAACTTCATTACTTTCTGCGAGTGCTATATCGAGACAACTCCTCACATCGAGTTGTTCCACCACTTCTTCCGGGTCTGCGTCCAGATGAACGAGGGTGCCGTTTGCGACCTCGGGGGTGCCATCCTGCAGTTCCACCCCAACTCCACATTCTTCTCCTTCGACCAACCAAAGTCTGTTTAGGAGTGGCACAAATCTTGGTTTTACGTGGAGGGTCTCGATGAGTGTCGTGGTTTTGTCATGCCAGATGCCCTTGAGAAAGGACTTAGGTGTGGATCCATCACAACTAGGTGGCGACTCGAACTGGTTGATCGGGAAAGAGAGATGAGTTTACCCAGGTTTGACCCCTCTGATAGAGGTAAAAGCCTACATCGTGCTTTGTGTATATTGATGATGATCTCGATTACAAGGGTGCGGATAACCTAGCTCTCGAGGGTTTCTTTCTTACTTGATCTTTCTCCTCCGGGGCCCCCCTTTATATATAGGTAGAGACCCGGAGGTTACAACAAAGTCTGGGTCAAAGTGCAACCCGTAACCTAATCTAACTCCTAGTCATCTTGCCTTGCAAGTAACGATACATCATTTGGCCCATGAGCCGTCCTGCTTCATACAGCCCATGAGCTGCCTTTCGTGTGTAGAGTCGCCATCTCTGCCTTTATATGCTGAACATAAGGTGACAATCTATTTTCATAACCTGCCTTTTGTAGACGCCGGGTCATACCTGTATGGCGGGTTACCCGTGGGGTATATCCCCAACATTAGCCCCTAGTTTGACTTGAATTTATTCATGCCAAACTCTGCCCCTGAAACAAAAATTAAGGTTATACCGAAATCTTCTGAAAACATGCTTCTGAGCCGGCTTCTTAATTTTCCGGGTCATCCGTTTCTTCGTGAGACTTAGCGTATTTTGCATCCTTGCTTCATCATGACATCATCTTGATGACCGTTGTCGCCCGAAGTCATTATGGCGAATCTTTTGGAAACAACGCCAAATCCAGTCTGGCACGAATATCCAGGCGCATTTTCAGCCACAAATTTACCGTGACCATTCTGCACTTTTCAAATCCTTATAAATAGGCGTCTGGACTCCTTCTTTCACTTTTTACTTCTTCTTCTTCCTCGTGCCTCCTGATACGTTGTGACAGCCTGGCATATTAGGGATGATGGATTACTCATATCAATAGAGAATTCATTCTTTTTCGGGAGCCCATTCGAACAGAACTCCCAAGTTAAGCGTGCTTGGCTTGGAGTAGTTCTAGGATGGGTGACCGATCGAGAAGTTTGTCCCGGGTTTGCACGAGTGAGGACAAACTGCGCAAAAAAGATTAGTATTGATCTGTGGGGCCAGTCTAGATCCCGCCAGGAGTAACGACCACCGGCGGGTGTGTCCGAGGCGTTACATACGTCTCCAACGTATCTATAATTTATGAAGTATTCATGCCATATTTACAACAATTTTATATGGTTTAGGTATGATTTGCATGGAACTAACCCGGACTGATGCTGTTTTCAGCAAAACTACCGTGGTGTGGTTTTTTGTGCAGAAATAAAAGTTCTCCAAGTGCAATGAAACTTTTTGACGATTTTATGGAACAAAAGAGGCACTAGAAGCTTCGTGGAAGGGCAAGAAGAGCCACGAGGTGGCCACAACCCACCAGGGCGCGCCAGTCCCCTTTGGCGTGCCCTGGTGTCTTGTGGGCCCCTCGTGGCCCATCTTCGCGTGAAACCGACGCCCAAAAATCCTATATATTCAGAAACCCCCAGAAATAACCCTAGATCAAAAGTTCTGCCGCCGCAACTCTCTCTATTGACGAAAAACCAACCTGGAGGCGTTCCAGTACCCTGCTGGAGAGGGTAGATCATCTCCGGTGTCCATCTTCATCATCCCGGCGGAGGCCATGCCGAGGAGGGAGTAGTCCACCCTCGGGGCTGAGGGTTTGTACCAGTAGCTATGTGTTTAATATCTATCTCGTGTTCTTGATTTGGCACGATCTTGATGTATCGCGGGTTTGTTAATATAGTTGGATCATATGGTGTTTTCCCCTCTCTATCTTGTTGTGATGAATTGAGTTTTCCCTTTGAGATTTTATTATTACTGGATTGAATACTTTTATGGATTTGAGAGCACTTGATCTATGTCTTGGCACACAACTCGCGGATTCCCGAGGTGACATTGGGGTATTCTATGCATAGGGGTTCACTAGTAGAAAACAGGCCTTTAGTCCCGGTTGGGAAGGGCCTTTAGTCTCGGTTCCCCAACCGGGACTAAAGTATAGAGACTAAAGGGTCCAAGCCTTTAGTCCCGGTTGGCTATGACCCGGGACTAAAGGGGCTCCACGTGGCCACTGTCTGGAGTAGGGTTGGAGGACCTTTAGTCCCGGTTGGTGTTACCAACCGGGACTAAAGACTCCACCTTTAGTCCCGGTTGGTAAGAATTATTTCGAAAAAAATGATTTTTTTTTGAAATTTTGTTTTTGATTTTTTTTAATTTTTTCCCGATTTTCAAATCTTTGAATCATTTGACAATTTAATCTCTAATCACCCCTCCTCACTGCTCCAGCGTGGATTCCAAATCGTCTAACTTCCCGACCGATCACCCATCCTCTCACTACTCTAGCCCCAGCACGCTTAACTTCCAAGTTCTATTTCCCCTAGTTTCCAAGTCTGCACTTGTTGTTTTCCTGACAATAGTAAGCTATCAATCCTATTAACCCTTAGGTCTTTATGTCACATGACTTAATTTTTTGAATTCCAAATAATTATTAAAATAAAATAAGTAATAATAATATTGAATTTCAATGAAAATCAAATAAGTAATAATATTATTTTATTCATTTTTTGCCATTTATTCATTTAATATGGCATAATTAATATCTTTAAATCTGTAAATCGAAATTGGACAAATAATACATCCATTATTATCAGAAAAATGTGAGGAATCCAAATATGACATCATTTATTTATTTTTAAATAAAATTAAAAACAACTAACATAGCAATAAAGTAATATTAACTAATTACAAAAACTAAATTATTGTCAAACAACAGAAACTAAACTTAATTATATTAAAGTGGCAAAAAGAATTACTTTTTAATATAGCAAAACTAATTCTACCAACTAAAGTGCCAAGTTTCAACCTTTTCAGTGTTCATTTGTATTGCTTTTTAATTTTAGGGTCATTTAGCTCAAAAAAATCATTAAATGCATGAAAAGTAGCAAATGAAGTTAGAAAGGGTTGAAATTTGAAGATGTGGCTTAGAATGGTGCATATTGAATGCACAAAAAGTCTGGAGTTGAAATAAGTTAAAAAATGAAATGCCTTTGTAACAGATGAGTTTTCATCCGAAACCCTCATACTTCGAAGGAGATGGTCCAGTTTGTACACGAAGTGCATCCAATTTTTGCTGTAACCCTCTCAACTTTTTAGCACATGCTATGTGGTCGAAATGATGATAACATGCCAAGTTTCAACCTTTTCAGTGATCATTTATATTGCTTTTTAATTTCAGGGTCATTTAACTCAAAAAATCATTAAATGCATGAAAAGTAGCAAATGAAGTTAGAAAGGGTTGAAATTTGAAGATGTGGCTTAGAATGGTGCATAGTGAATGCACAAAAAGTTTGGAGTTCAAATAAGTTAAAAAAATGAAATGCCTTTGTAACAGATGAGTTTTCGTCCGAAACCCTCATACTTCGAAGGAGATGGTCCAGTTTGTACACGAAGTGCATCCAGTTTTTGTTGTAACCCTCTCAACCTTTTAGCACATACTATGTGGTCGAAATGATGATACCATGCCAAGTTTCAACCTTTTCAGTGTTCATTTGTATTGCTTTTTAATTTCAGGGTCATTTAGCTCAAAAATATCATTAAATGCATGAAAAGTAGCAAATGAAGTTAGAAAGGGTTGAAATTTGAAGATGTGGCTTATAATGGTGCATAGTGAATGCACAAAAATTCTGGAGTTGAAATAAGTTAAAAAAATGAAATGCATTTGTAACAGATGAGTTTTCGTTCGAAACCCTCATACTTCGAAGGAGATGGTCCAGTTTGTACATGAAGTGCATCCAGTTTTTGCTGTAACCCTCTCAACTTTTTTATCACATGCTATGTGGTCGAAATGATGATACCATGCCAAGTTTCAACCTTTTCAGAGTTCATTTGTAGTGACAACAATTAAAAACAACAATTAAATGACTAAAACAACTATATAAGCAAAACACTATTGTTTTAATTAAAATCCTAATTTAAATTATTCTAAAAATAACCAAATAAATCTTACTGTGACAACAATCTAACATGTGACTAGGATCAAAAAGAATTAAATTAAAAACTATTTTTAAACTCAAGTTATTCACAATCTAGGGTTTGAAGCAAATTTGAACAATTTCAAATTTAAACCATTCAAATTTGAAAACTAATGGCACAAACAGAAACTAATGGCACAAACATACGAACTCTTAGCTAGATCGATCGGAAAGGATAACTTGGTGTTATTTTAGTATGAACTCTTGGATAGATCGATTGGAAAGGATAACTTTAAGGTGGTTTCGTACCCTACAAACAATTTCTTCTTATGTTCTCCGCTAGATAAGAACTTTGGACTGATTCTTCGTTGCTCGTTGAGGGATGGTTATGTGATCCAATTATATTAGCATTGTTGAAAGATTTCACTAGCGAAAGTACAGACCCTAGGCCTTGTTTTCAAGCATTGCAATACAGTTTGTGCTCACTTTTGTTACTTGCTACCTTGCTGTTTTTTATTGTTACTATTACAAAAATCAATATCTACTATCATTACTACACTTGTATCACCATCTCTTCGCCGAACTAGTGCACCTATACAATTTACTATTGTATTTGGTGTGTTGGGGATACAAGAGACTTTTTATTATTTGGTTGCAGGGTTGTTTGAGAGAGACCATATTCATCCTATGCCTCCCACAGATTGATAAACCTTAGGTCATCCACTTCAGGGAAATTTGCTAGTGTCCTACAAAACTCTGCGCTTGGAGGCCCAACACGAGTCTACAAGAACAGGTTGTGTAATATACATCACCTCCACTCGCCACTCGAAAGCACCGGAGCTCAGAGCCCTGCACCAGACCATCGAACCGCGTTGCCGTCAACACGGGAGATCGTCCGAAGTCGCCGAAGAAGACACAGCCATCCTCTTCCTCTCTTTGAAAAGATTTGGTTAGTTCCCCTCCCCCATTAGGGTTCGACTCTTTGGTGTTTGTCGTGGTTTTGTCATGGCAGATGTTCTCATAGGAGAACTTAGGTGTGAGGCGATCGCTGCTGTGTGGCGACTCAAAGGGGTTGATCGGGAACGAGAGACGGGTTCACCCAGGTTCGGCCCCTCCGATGGAGGTAAAATCCTCCGTCCTGCTTTGGTGTCTATATTGGTGGTGATCTCGATTACAAGGGTGTGGAATCCCTGACCTATCTTTCGAGAGTTTTTAACCTAGACTATTGACCTCAAGGGCTCACCTTTATATACAGGTTGAGGCCTCGGGTTTACAAGAGTACGACCAATATTACATCTCGTGACCTATTACAATTCTACCTTATCTTGTCTCCCAAGTTAGGAAAGCTCCTGACGTCTTCCACCTCATGGGCCTTGAGTCGCCGTCTTCTTATGCTGGGCCGCTAAGCGACTTACTTGGTAAATCCTCAACGCTTGCCTTTCTGTCATCTCTACAGCCCATTAAGCATATGGTTTATAAGCCGCCTACGGTCTAACCCGGCCCAAATGGCGGGTTATACCGCGGGGTCATATCCCTGACATTAGGCCCTAGGTTGATTTGAACTGGTTCATGTCAATCTCCCTTGCTTCCATCAGACGGCTCAGCTTTTGCCTTGTATCTATGGCTTCTCAGTTTCTCCAGACGCCAGCTGATGGCACTTTCAAATTTCGTAATTTTCCCTGCGCCACCTGCCTATGACGTCACCCGCCGGAAATTTAGGGTAGACATGATGACATCACAACGGATCTCTGTGTGTATCTTTATTCCAAAAATCGAGGCGTCACCTTCTCCAAAATTTACTGTGACTCCTCTTTTCCCGCGCCCAATAGTTGCCCCTTCGGGTATCTCTTTATAAATATTGGAAGAGGGCCCCTCTTTTCACTTTTTACCTCGCCTTCTCTTCTTCTTCTTTCTTAAGCCCAAAACCTAGTCGTACCATCATCACGGTTCACTTGTCCTCTCCGGCGACCGCCTTCAGACTGCAACAACATCCCATCTTCTCTGAGATTCACTCAAGCACTTTCGGCGCCCCCGGCAACTAGCAAGGTGCGTCATTTCCCCTCCTTTTTGATCTGACTGGATTCATTGAAGTTCATCGGAGGAACTGAAACGTCCCTGACTATTTCATCGACATTGTTGCTTCCTGCATTTTTCCAATCTCCTTTCCTTGTAAGAATGAAGCGGTAGAAACAACAGTTTCATTTTAGACGCTATATACTCAGATCCCTTCTAGGAATCCATAGCCCAGACCACTGTTGCTTTCATGCCTTACTATTAGGTTTAGCAACCTTTTTTTTCTGAACCTTTTTCAGATCCATACTTATAGCCAGACTGGTGGAAACCTTTTTGTCCCATACTTAGCGAAAATTAGAAAACTTTCATCTGGTGTAAGGCGACCTCATATTCACCGGCTTGTCCTTATGATCGTAACCCGTCATATATAAATATTGTCAATTTTGGGTGCCGGTTCTTCTTTGGGGCGTCTCTTCTGAGGTAGATACTTGTGCTGTCTTGTCCTTGATTATAACACGGGTGTTCTTGTAATCCCTTTACTTGTATCTAGGTTTTTCATTATGTCAAAGACTTCCATCTGTAATTGGGTGCCTTCACAAGCTTCGGAGGGGGTGCTCAAAGAATATGAGGACCAAGGTTTGTTGCCGTCCAAGGAGGCAATTGGATGGCGGGCTCCTCAAGGACAAGCTCGTCCGGAACCTGGCGAAGGAGAAGTTGTAATTTTCTTAGATCACCTTCTCAGAGGCTTTTCTCCCCCTGGGTCAAAATTCTTCCGGGATGTACTCAACTTCCTTCGCCTTCATACGCAAGATTTGGCCCCTAACTCCATATCAAACCTATGCCAATTTCAAGTTTTATGCGAGGTTTATCTACAAATAGAACCCACCGTCCCACTCTTCCTGGAGTTCTTCTACTTGAATCGCCAGACTGAGTGCACAGATGGTCCTAGCCAAGAATTAGGTGGAATTTCACTTCAAAGGCGTAGAGATGGCGGTATTCCTGCTGCTGTCCTGCCGAGTCACCCCAAAGGATGGGCTAAGACTTGGTTTTATTGTCGGAACACTACTCCTGAGAACGAGAACCCCCTGCCGGGTTACAGACCAGATCGCCTTCCTATGGAGTTTGACCTACCTGTCCGGGCTTCTCAAGAAGAGAGTGATCAATTTGCTTTTGTATTTCCAAAACTGGCAGCTCTACAGGCTCGGGGTTTAACAGGAGTAGACCTGACCCGGTGCTGGGTATCCTGGATGATCCTGCCGTTAAGCCACTAAAATGACTTGATGTGCAACTATTCCGGCCGAGTGGATGATCCTCAACGATATAGTAAGATGGTTTTGACAAATGATGACGTAAATAAAATCATGAAAAAGCTGCTGGGAGAACCTCAAGCAATCTGTGATCAAGTTGGCTTGAAACCCTTTAACGCCCTCAGCCCGGCTCCTTCGGTAAAAACTTCCAACAATCCTTTGACTGCTCTTTGTGGAACTTCTTTAAATTGAATGCTTTATTCTTTTACTTATATCAACAAACTTTGCAGGCGTCTTCTCCATTCTGGAAGAAGAAAAGAAAAGTCCCCACTAGGAAGCCTAAAGTTGGCCCCAGCAAAAAGAAGAACAAGGCGGCTGTAGATGAGCCGTCATTTAGGGGCGAGTCTCCATTAGTTGATGCATATATGGAGGTAATATTTGATTTCCTTAACCGTTTCGTTATTGAATTTATTAACACCTTTGCTATCAGGGTGATGCTGCCACAAGACGGGCTGACAATGTTGAGGTAATTTCTATCTCCTCCGGCTCAGAATCCTTGTCTCCCAGGAAGATAAGGTGGGTCATTCGGAAAGTAAGTTCTTCTCACCCAGATGCTTATTTGGATCCCAATTTTATTTTGAAGAAGACCCATCACACCTCAAGGCGCCAGACTCGGAGTAGTTCTGGAACTCTTGTAACCGGCTTACCCAACAGACCAGCTGCTCGCAATCTGCAAGATGAGGTGCCTCATAGTGCAACTCCGTCTCGTCCTCAGGCTGGTCTTTTTAAACGACCTCTCAATCCTGCTGATTCGAATTACCAGGAATCACCCCCTTCATCTAGAGACTCAACTGCCATGAAGTTGCCACCCTTTGTTATCAACCAGGGGTAAGTTTTTCCTTCTTTGTATCATATGTTTGTTTACTGAACTCTGAGTTTGCATATACTTTATTCTGCCCACTTGTTTTGTAGGGTGATACGTCTCCAACGTATCGATAATTTATGAAGTATTCATGCCATATTCACCTATGTTTACAATACTTTTATATGGTTTTGATGCACTTTATATGCTTTATCTAGAACTAACCCGGACTGACGCTGTTTTCAGCAAAACTACCGTGGTGTTGTTTTTGTGCAGAAAATGAAAGTTCTCGGAATCGCCCGAAACTTGTTGACGATGTTTTTTGGAACAAAAGAGGCACTAGACGCTTCGTGGGAGGGCCAGAAGAGCCATGAGGTGGGCACAACCCACCAGGGCGCGCCAGGCTCCTCCGGCGCGCCCTGATGGGTTGTGCTCTCCTCGTGGCCCATCTTGGCATGAAACCGACGCCCAAAAATCCTATAAATATAGAAACCATTAGAAATAACCCTAGACGAGCAGTTCTGCCGTCGCAACTCTCTGTGAAAAACCAATTTGGAGGCGTTCCAGTACCCTGCCGGAGATGGTAGATCATCTCCGGTGGCCATCTTCATCATCCCGGCGGAGGCCATGACGAGGAGGGAGTAGTCCACCCTCGGGGCTGAGGGTATGTACCAGTAGCTATGTGTTCAATCTCTCTCTCATGTTCTTGAGATGTCACGATCTTGATGTATCACGGGCTTTGTTAATATAGTCAGATCATATGATGTTATTCCCTTGCTATCATGTTGTGATGAATTGAATCTTTCCCTTTGAGATATCGTTATGTTGGATTGAATATTGGATTTGAGAACACTTGATATATGTCTTGCATGTGGGTATCTGTGGTGACAATGGGGTGTTCTATTGATTCACTTGATATATGTTTTGGTACTCAACTTGTGGATTCCCGCGGTGACATTGGGGTGATCTATGCATAGGGGTTGATACACGTTCTTGTCCTACTTTCTCCGATAGAAATCTTGGGGGTACTCTTTGAGGTTCTTTGTGTTGGATTGAGTATTATGAATCTGAAATTGTTTGATGCGTATCATATAATTAACTCATGGATACTTGTGGTAACATTGGAGTATCTAGGTGACATTAGAGTTGGTTGATGCGTATCATATGGTGTTATTCTAGTACGAACTCTTAGATAGATCGATCGGAAAGGATAACTTGGTGTTATCTTAGTACGAACTCTTGGATAGATCGATTGGAAAGAATAACTTTAAGGTGGTTTCGTACCCTACAAACAATTTCTTCTTATGTTCTCCGCTAGATAAGAACTTTGGAGTGATTCTTCGTTGCACGTTGAGGGATGGTTATGTGATCCAATTATATTAGCATTGCTGAGAGATTGCACTAGCGAAAGTACGGACCCTAGGCCTTGTTTTCAAACATTGCAATACCGTTTGTGCTCACTTTTTTTACTTGCTACCTTGCTGTTTTTATATTTTTAGATTACAAAAACCTATATCTACCATCCATATTGCACTTGTATCACCATCTCTTCGCCGAACTAGTGCACCTATACAATTTGCCATTGTATTGGGTGTGTTGGGGACACAAGAGATTTTCTTGTATTTGATTGCAGGGTTGTTTGAGATAGACCATCTTCATCCTACACTCCCACAGATTGATAAACCTTAGGTCATCCACTTGAGGGAAAATTGCTGCTGTCCTACAAAACTCTGCGCTTGGAGGCTCAACAAAGTCTACAAGAATAAAGTTGCGTAGTAGACAACAAGCTCTTTTCTGGCGCCATTGCCGGGGAGGTGAGTGCTTGATGGTATATCTTTAGATCTTGCAATTAAATCTTTTAGTGTCTTGTTTTTCACTAGTTTGATTTTATAAAAGAAAACTACAAAAAAATGGAGTTTAGGTTGCATCATTTGTATCGTCTTTATAATCTCTTTCGTGAAAATAAGGATTCAGAGAATTGTGCTCAATTGGTAGAGGAAGAAATTATGAAAATACTTAATGAGAATTCCTTGAATGGTGAGCATGATAGCAATATTGTTTGTATGAATTCTCTGAATATCCATGATGCTAATCATATGCAAAGCCACAAGCTTGGGGATGCTATGTTTGATGAAGATGATATTTTTAGTCCCCCAAGTTTTGATGAGCAAATTTATTATGATGATGGCATGCCTCCTATCTATGATGATTATGATGATGACATGTATGCTATAAAGAGTGATAGTAACCATGAAACTTGTCATCATGATTTTAATATTGAATGTGGTTATGTCAATCAAGTGTCTCATGATAGTTATTTTGTTGAGTTTGCTCCCACTACCACGGATGAAAAGGAATTTGCTTATGTGGAGAGTAATGAATATTCTATCCTTGTGCATCATGAAAAGAATGATTTATGTGATAGTTGTATTGTTGAATTCCTTCATGATGCTGCTGAAAATTATTATGAGGGAGAAACATATGCTTGTAGGAATTGCAATAATATCAAGTTTCCTCTCTATGTGTTCAAAGTTTCGAAGTTGCACTTGTTTTGCCTTCCTATGCTAGATGATTCTTGCTCCCATAAATTGTTTTCTAACAAAATACCTATGCTTAGGAAGTGGGTTAGACTTAAATGTGCTTGTCATGAGATTCATGATGCTCTCTTGAATGTTTCAGTTACTACTTTTTATGTGAGCATCATTGAAATCATCATGCCTAGCTAAAAGGCTTTAAAGAAAAGTGCCTGTTGGGAGACAACCCAACACTTTTCCTTTATGTTTTTGTGTGTTCACATGATTAAGCTACTGTAGTAATCCTGTTTTGTGCCTTTTATTTCAATAAAGTGCCAAGTAAAGCCTTTGGGATGACTCACAAGATGAGTAGAATTGATGCTGAACCAAAACAGAAACTTTTGACTCCAGTACAGGAATTTTCATTTTTTACTGGAACATGGAAAGTTTCTGAAATTTTTAAACAGTATTTTTATATAAATTATTTAGCATGTCCTAAATTTTAATAATTGTTTGAGTTACATAAGTACACTGTTTTCATAAATTGCTACAGACTGTTCTGTTTGGACAGATTGCTGTCATAGTTTTCTTATCTACTTATCCTATAGTTTCCATAGCCTATATTGGTAGATATAAGTTATGGAAACGATAGTAAACAGTAGATGATGTTTGAAAATTATTGTGCAACTTGTCTTGGCAGTACATGAAGTGTTGATTTATTCTTATGTGTACTAACCTATCTCACGAGTTCTTTTCGAGTTTTGTGTGGATGAAGTTTTTGAGAATAGGTGAAACCATGATATGAGAGGATTGAACAAGATACAAAAGCTCAAGCTTGGGGATGCCCAAGGCACCCCAAGTAAATATTTCAAGAAGTCTCAAGCATCTAAGCTTGGGGAAGCTACGCATCCCACCTCTCTTCATCAACAATTATTGGTTAGCCTATGTTGAGCCTAAATTTTTATTTGTCCACATGATATGTGCTATTCTTGGAGTGCTATTTTTCTTTTACTTGATGTTTAAATAAAATACTCAAACCTGAAAATCTTTATTGAGAGAGAGAGAGAGAGTCCTCACATAGCTACTTTATTGTTTGACTACTCATTGGTCTTCACTTATATCTTTTGAGAGTAGTTTGATGTTTACTCTTGTGCTTCATTTATATCCTAAGAGTAAATTGTGAATGAATGAAATATCATAAATCTGAAATTATCAATGTTCTATATTCTTAGTAGAAAGTTCACATTTGGTTTAGAAAGTAAAATCTATTGATGTTTAACAATCACAATATTGGTCATACAAGCAATTCGTGAATGATTAGTATAATGAAGAGAACTTTCACATACAAATATATTATCTTGGACATCTTCTATGATTGTGAATATCCATTAATTATTTTCAAACTTGAGAAAATTAGTTGAAGTTGGCAAGGAAGACAACGTAATGAGTTATGGTTGTGTATATTTGGATAGAAGTTATATTGTTATGGATCCTCCAACATGTGGTGCTTGTTTAGAACCTTTTGCTAGCCAAAACTTCGTACTAAGTAGAGATACTACTTGTGCATCCAAATCCTTGAGCCAAGTTTCCTCCATAAGAGTCCACCATACCTACCTATATATGGTATTTCACTGCCATTCCAAGTAAATTTGCATGTGCCACCTCTAAACATTAAAATAAACATCTATTTTGTGTGCCTGGACCGCTCATGGAGCGATAGGGGGCGGTCAGTATCTTCCATGTTAAGCGGGTTATTCTCATGATGAGTGTTTATTCACTCGTCCTTGCACGAGAGGGGCGGTAATAGGGATTCCCAGCCTCGAAATAAAAAAATGCAAATAATTAAACAAAACTCCCTCAGGAATGTTGTTGGTATGGACGGTACCCGTGGATTCGGCTAGCCGTGGAGTGTGTTTGTTGGTGGAGGGGGAGTAAACCTTTACTTTTACCGCTTGGGAACCGCCGCTGATGTGTTTAACATGGAAGATATTGATAACTCTTGGTCGTAACATTGACAGGAAGGGTGCACCTCCCAAAATTATATTTATCTCTGTTTTAAACAATGAGCTCTAGCACATATGCAAATCCCTGCTTCCCTCTGCGGACAATCTATTTATTTTCATGTTATTTACTTTTCATGTTGAGTCAACTTCTTATTCCAACCTACTTCTATAAGTTGGCAAGCATCATGTGGTGGGGAAAGATCCAAACATATATATCCAGTCAAATATATTTGATCATGACTTATTATTGTTGACAATTATCTCTATGATAAATGAGTCTGGAGGCGAAACATTAAGCCCCTATCTTTCTCTGTGTTCGATGGATGCCATTTGTTCTAAAAATATGCTTTGTGTACTGATACGTCTCCAACGTATCTATAATGTTTATTTGTTCCATGCTATTATATTATCTGTTCTGGATGTTTTATATGCATTAATATGCTATTTTATATTATTTTTGGGACTAACCTATTAATCTAGAGCCTAGTGCCAGTTTCTTTTTTTTCCTTGTTTTTGAGTATTGCAGATAAGGAATATTAAACGGAGTCCAAACGGAATAAAATCTTCGGAATAATTTTTCTTGGACCAGAAGCAACCCAGAAGACTTGGAGATGAAGGCAGGGGAGCCACCGTGTGGCGACAAGCCACAGGGGCGCGCCCTAGGGGGGGCGCCCCCTGGCTTGTGGCCCCATGACAGCCCCTCTAACCCTATTCTTCGGCCTATAAATTCACAAATATTCCTTGGATACCAAAAAGAGCCACGAAAATACTTTTCCGCCGCCGGAAGCCTCTGTTCCCGTGAGATCCAATCTTGGAGCCTTTTCCGGTAATCTGCCGGAGGGGGATTCGATCACGGAGGGCATCTACATCAACTCCATTGCCCCTCCGATGATGCGTGAGTAGTCCACCACAGACCTTCGGGTCCATACCTAGTAGCTAGATGGCTTCTTCTCTCTCTTTGCTCTTCAATACCATGTTCTTCATGATCTTCATGGAGATCTATCCGATGTAATACTCTTTTGCGGTGTGTTTGACGAGATCCGATGAATTGTCGGTTTATGTTCTGATTATCTATGAATATTATTTGAGTCTTTTCTGAATTCTTATATGCATGATTTCATATCTTTGCAAGTCTCTTCGAGTTATTGGTTTGGTTTGGCCAACTAGATAGGTAATTCTTGCAATGGGAGAAGTGCTTAGTTTTGGGTTCAATCTTGCGGTGTCCTCACCCAGTGACAAAGTAGGGGTAGCGAGGCATGTTTTGTATTGTTGCCATCGAGGATAAAAAGATGGGGTTTTCATCATATTGCTTGAGTTTATCCCTCTACATCATGTCATCTTACCTAATGCGTTACTCTGTTCTTCATGAACTTAATACTCTAGATGCAGGCAGGAGTCGGTCGATGTGTGGAGTAATAGTAGTAGATGCAGAATCGTTTCGGTCTAGTTGACACGGACGTGATGCCTAAATGCATAATCATTGCCTTGGATATCTTCATAATTATTCGCTTTTCTATCAATTGCTCGACAGTAATTTGTTCACCCACCGTATTATTTTCCTTCATGAGTGAAGCCTCTAGTGAAACCTATGGCCCCCGGGTCTACTTTCCATATTATACTTTCAGATCTAAAACCAAAAATACCAAAAATACCTTGCTGCATTATTTTTACTTTTGTTTTACTTTCCGTTCAAGCAATCTATCATATCTATCTCTATCAGATCTCATCCTTGCAAGTAACCGTGAAGGGATTGACAACCCCTTTATAGCGTTGGGTGCAAGTGTTTGATTCTTTGTGTAGGTACATCTATTGGGGACTTGCTTGTATCTCCTATTGGATTGATACCTTGGTTCTCAACAACTGAGGGAAATACTTATCTACTTTGCTGCATCACCCTTTCCCCTTCAAGGGAAAACCAACGCATGCTCGAGAAGTAGCATGTACTAGCAATCATAGAAGACTATATTATGATTGAGTATGTGGAGCTCTTACTTAGACTTTGTTGAGAATAAGTTGAATTGCAATTGTTTGGCAACTAAGAACATAGGTTGTTAAGTTTCAAGAGAATTCATTATTTGAACCATAACATGTGAATTGGTTGCTACTTTATCATGATGAGTTTTATGACAAAGAGTTGCTGTTATGATGCTAGGAAAAGTGCTTGAAATTATCATTGATCAAACTTATATATTATGCTAGCATTCACACTTCATAAATTAGTTCTTTTATCATTTACCTACTCGAGGACGAGCAGGAGTTAAGCTTGGGGATGCTGATACGTCTCCAACATATCGATAATTTATGAAGTATCCATGACATATTCACTTATGTTTACAATACTCTTATATGGTTTTGATGCACTTTATATGATTTATCTAGAACTAACCCGGACTGATGCTGTTTTCAGCAGAACTACCGTGGTGTTGTTTTTGTGCAGAAAATGAAAGTTCTTGGAATCACCCGAAACTTTTTGACGATTTTTTTGGAACAAAAGAGGCACTAGACGCTTCGTGGGAGGGCCAGAAGAGCCACGAGGTGGGCACAACCCACCAGGGTGTGCCATGCCCCTCCGGCACGCCCTGATGGGTTGTGCTCTCCTCGTGGCCCATCTTGGCGTGAAACCGACGCCCGAAAATCCTATAAATATAGAAACCATCAAAAATAACCCTAGACGAGAAGTTTCGCCGCCGCAACTCTCTGTATCTACGGAAAACAAATCTGGAGGCGTACCAGTACCCTGCCGGAGAGGGTAGATCATCTCCGGTGGCCATCTTCATCATCCCGGCAGAGGCCATGACGAGGAGGGAGTAGTCCACCCTCGGGGCTGAGGGTATGTACCAGTAGCTATGTGTTCAATCTCTCTCTCTCTCTCTCGTGTTCTTGAGATGTCACGATCTTGATGTATCACGGGCTTTGTTAATATAGTCAGATCATATGATGTTATTCCCTTGCTATCATGTTGTGATGAATTGAATCTTTCCCTTTGAGATATCGTTATGTTGGATTGAATATTGGATTTGAGAACACTTGATATATGTCTTGCATGTGGATACCCGTGGTGACAATGGGGTGTTCTATTGATTCACTTGATATATGTTTTGGTACTCAACTTGCGGATTCCCGCGGTGACATTGGGGTAATCTATGCATAGGGGTTGATACACATTCTTGTCCTACTTTCTCCGATAGAAATCTTGGGGTACTCTTTGAGGTTCTTTGTGTTGGATTGAGTATTATGAATCTGAAATTGTTTGATGCGTATTGTATAATTAACTCATGGATACTTGTGGTGACATTGGAGTATCCAGGTGACATTAGAGTTGGTTGATGCGTATCATATGGTGTTATTCTAGTACGAACTCTTAGATAGATCGATCGAAAAGGATAACTTGGTGTTATATTAGTACGAACTGTTGGATAGATCGATCGGAAAGAATAACTTTAAGGTGGTTTCGTACCCTACAAACAATCTCTTCTTATGTTCTCCGCTAGATAAGAACTTTGGAGTGATTCTTCGTTGCACGTTGAGGGATGGTTATGTGATCCAGTTATATTAGCATTGTTGAGAGATTGCACTAGCGAAAGTACGGGCCCTAGGCCTTGTTTGCAAGCATTGCAATACCGTTTGTGCTCACTTTTGTTACTTGCTACCTTGCATTAGCCCCCAAGTGTCAAGTATATTGCTTGCAATCCGCTTGAGACTTTGCTTGTCAATCATACTGTATTTTCACTGTGAATCACTGTGGTATCTTGGAATATAGGAAACTCTGAAAGCGGCTGAAGCTAATGTTAATGATTTGAAAAAGGACCTTGCAGTGGGATGATGTCTACTACGCAACCTTCTTCTTGTAGACTCGTGTTGGGCCTCCAAGTGCAGAGTTTTGTAGGACAGTAGCAAATTTCCCTCAAGTGGATGACCTAAGGTTTATCAATCCGTGGGAGGCGTAGGATGAAGATGGTCTCTCTCAAACAACCCTGCAACCAAATAACAAAGAGTCTCTTGTGTCCCCAACACACCCAATACAATGGTAAATTGTATAGGTGCACTAGTTCGGCGAAGAGATGGTGATACAAGTGTAATATGGATGGTAGATATAGGTTTTTGTAATCTGAAAATATAAAAATAGCAATGTAGCAAGTAACAAAAGTGAGCACAAACGGTATTGCAATGCTTAGAAACAAGGACTAGGGTTCATACTTTCACTAGTGCAAGTTCTCTCAACAATACTGACATAGTTTAATCATATGTAAATCCCTCACGTGCGACAAAGAGTTCACTCCAAAGTCACAAATAGCGGAGAACAAATGAAGAAATTATTGTAGGGTAAGAAACCACCTCAAAGTTATCTTTTCCAATCAATCTTATGAGCTATCCCTATAAGTGTCACGAACAGCCCTAGAGTTCGTACTAAAATAACACCTTAAGATACACATCAACCAAAACCCTAATGTCACCTAGATACTCCAATGTCACCACGAGTACCCATGGGCTTGATTATACGATATGCATCACACAATTTCAGATTCATCATGTTCAATCCAACACAAAGAACTTCAAAGAGTGCCCCAAAGTTTCTACCGGAGAGTCAAGACGAAAACGTGTGCCAACCCCTATGCATAGATTCCCAAGGTCACGGAATCCGCAAGTTGATCACCAAAACATACATCAAGTAGATCAATAGAACATCCCATTGTCACCATGGATATCCCATCACAAGACATACATCAAGTGTTCTCAAATCCTTTAAAGACTCAATCCGATAAGAAAACTTCAAAGGGAAAACTCAATTCATCACAAGAAGATAGAGAGGGGAAAACTCCATATGATTCATCTATATTAATAAAGCTCGCGGTACATCAAGATTGTGTCATCTCAAGAACATGAGAGAGAGAAAGATCAAACACATAGCTACTGGTACATACCCTCAGCCCCGAGGGTGAACTACTCCCTCCTCGTCATGGAGATCGCCAGGATGATGAAGATGGCCTCCGGTGATGGTTTCCCCCTCCGACAGGGTGCCGGAACGGGCTCCCGATTGGTTTTTCGTGGCTCTGGAGGCTTGCGGTGGCGGAACTCCCGATCTAGGTTTCTTTCTGGAGGTTTCTTGATTTATAGGAGTACTTGGCGTTGGAAACAAGTCAGAGGGGAGCCCGAGGGGCCCACAAGACAGGGGGCGTGCCCTAGGGGGGGGGACGCCCCCTGGCTTGTGGCCAGGTGGTGGACCCCTCTAGTTGATTCTTTTGCCAGTATTTTTTATATTTTCCAAAAATATTCTCCGGAAATTTTCAGCCCATTCCGAGAAATTTTATTTCTGCACAAAAACAACACCACGGTAGTTCTGCTGAAAACAGCGTCAGTCCGGGTTAGTTCTAATAAAATCATACCAAAATCATATAAAATTATTGTAAACATGGCATGAATACTTCATAAATTATAGATACGTTGGAGACGTATCAGCATCCCCAAGCTTAATTCCTGCTCGTCCTCGAGTAGGTAAATGATAAAAGAAATAATTTATGAAGTGTGAATGCTAGCAAGTGCACAAGTTTGATCAATGATAATTCCAATCACTTTTTCTAGCATCAATATAAACCATAAACAGTAGCTCATCTCATAAAACTTCTCATGATCAAGTAACAAGCTATTCACATGTTAAAGTATAGACCAGAAAGTTTCTTGAAAACTAACAAACCATATTCCTAGTAAGAGCTTTGATTTACCAAATTCCACATACTCAACTATCATATAGTCTTCCATGATTATTGACACTCAAAGCATATTTTTAGAACAAATAGCATCCATCAAACACAGAGAAAGATAGGGGTTTAATGTTTCGCCTCCCAACTTATTTATCATATAGATAATTGTCAACAATAATAATTCATGATCAAATATATTTGTGTGGATATATATGTCTAGATCATTCCCCAACACATGATGCTTGCCAAGAGAAAAAGGCGAAATATAGGAAGTGGTGAAGATCACCATGACTCTTGCATATAGGTAAGTACTAGAAAGTAAAAGATAGGCCCCTCGCAAAGGGAAGCATTGATTTGCAGAGGTGCCAGAGCTCGAGCTTTTAAAACAGGGATGAATAATAATTTTGAGCGGTATGCTTTCATTGTCAACATAACAACCGAGAGATCTCGGTATCTTCCATGCTAGATACATTATAGGCAGTTCCCAAACAGAATGGTAAAGTTTTTACTCCCCCTCCACCAATCAATCACACTCCACGGCGAGCCGAATCCACGGGTACCGTCCATACAAACAACAATCCTGGGGGAGTTTTGTTTCATTATATTTTGATTTGATTTTTGAGCATGGAACTGGGCATCCCGAATACCAGCCACTTTCTCGTGAATGATAGTGAATCAACACATATCGTGAGAATAACCCACCTAGCATGGAAGATACTGACAGCCCCTAGTCACTATATGACCGATTCGGGCATACAAAACAGAATATTATTTGAAGGTTTAGAGTTTGCCACATGCAAATTTACTTGGAACGGCAGGTAAATACCGCATATAGGTAGGTATGGTGGACTTATATGGAACAACTTTGGGTTTAAGGGTGTTTGGATGCACAAGTAGTATTTCTACTTGGTGCGAAAGTTTTGGCTAGTATGAGGTGGAAGCAAGCACCACATGTTGGAGGATCCATAACAATATAAATTCTATACAAATATACCCAAACATAACTCATTAAGTTGTCTTCCTTATCCAATTTTAACTAATTTTCTTGAGTTTGAAAATAATTAATGAGCTCACAATCATAGAAGATGTCCAAGATAGTATATTTATATGTGGAATCTATCTTCCTTCAATATTCTTTCATGAATTGTTCAAGTGACCAATGCGGTGTTTGCTAACTTTCAATAAATTTTACCACCTATACTTATTATGTGTGAAGTCATTACTCCCCATGGGATAAGTATATGAAGCATATTTAATTTAAGATTTATGATATTCAATTCATTCAACCATTTACTCATAGGATATAAGTGAAGCACGAGAGTGAATGACAAACTACTCCAAAAAGATATAAGTGAAGATCAATGCGTAGTCAACAATTAAATAACTATGTGAAGACTCTCTCATCTAAGAATTTCAGATCTTAAGTATTTTATTAAACAGCAAGAAAAATAAAAATAGCACTCCAAGAATAGCACGCATCATGTGAACGAATAAAAATTTAGGCTCAACATAGGCTAACCGATAATTGTTGATGAAGAGAGGTGGGATGCGTAGCATCCCCAAGCTTAGATGCTTGAGACTTCTTGAAATATTTACTTGGGGTGCCTTGGGCATCCCCAAGCTTGAGCTTTTGTATCTCGTTCAATCCTCTCATATCATGGTTTCACCTATTCTCAAAAACATCTTCCACACAAAACTTGAAAAGAACTCGTGAGATAGGTTAGTACACATAATAATAAATCAACACTTCATGTAATGCCAAGATAAGTTTCACAATAATTTTCAAACATTAGGTACTGTATACTATCATTTCCACAATTTATATCTACCAATATAGGCTATGGAAACTATAGGATAAGTAAATAACAAAAACTATGACAGCAATCTGTCCAAACAGAACAGTCTGTAGCAATTTATGAAAACAGTGTACTTCTGTAACTCAAAAAATTATGAAAATTTAGTAAATGCTATAAAATTTATATGAAAATACTGTGTAAAAATTTCAGAAACTTTCCATGTTCTAGTAAAATATGGAAATTCAAACACTACAGCAAAAGTTTCTGTTTATACACAGCACACATCAAACATGCAATTCAAGCATCCTAAAAGGCAATTCTTGGAACTTTTTATTGAAAAACAAGATTATAAATAACACCTAACAGAAAACAAGAAAATAAAATGACGCTCCAAGCAAAACTCATATTATGTGACGAATAAAAATATAGCTCCAAGTAAGATATACCGATAATGTTGAAGACGAAAGAGGGGATGCCTTCCGGGGCATCCCCAAGCTTAGGCGCTTGAGTATTCCATGGATATTACCTTGGGGGTTCCTTGGGAATCCCCAAGCTTAGGTTCTTGTCACTCCTTATTCTCCTCATATCGGTGTTTCACCCAAAACTTGAAAACTTCAATCACACAAAACTTAACGGAACTTCGTGAGAAGGGTTAGTATAATAAATAAAGATAATTCACTTAGGTACTGTCAAGACAAGATTCATAATTGTTCCCACATGATACCTACTGTATTCTATCATTCCCATAATTTATACCACCAAATATAAGCTATGGAAACACTAAAACAAGCAAACTATGCATGCAAAACAGAATCTGTCAAAAACAGAACAGTCTGTGAAGATCTGTAGTATAGACATACTTCCCTGTCTCTAAAAATTCTGAAGAATTAGGACAGCCTGAAGAATTTGTATATCAAGACTTTGTAAAAATTTCAGATCATTATCACGCTCCAGTAAAAAATTAAAATTCCTGTACTTGAGTCAAAAGTTTCTGTTTTGGTTCAGCATCAATTCTACTCATCTTGTGAGTCATCTCAAAGGCTTTACTTGGCACTTTATTGAAATAAAAGGCATAAAACATGATTACTACAGTATCTTAATCATGTGAACACACAAAAACAGAAAGTAAAAGTGTTGGGTTGCCTCCCAACAAGCGCTTTTCTTTAATGCCTTTTAGCTGGGCATGATGATTTCAATGAGGCTCACATAGGAATAATAATTGAAACATGCAAGAGAGCATCATGAATCTCATGACAAGCACATTTAAGTCTAACCCACTTCCTATTCATAGGTATTTTGTGAGCAAAAAATTTATGGGAGCAAGAATCATCTAGCATAGGAAGGCAAAACAAGTGCAACTTCAAAACTTTGAACACATAGAGAGGAAACTTGATATTATTGCAATTCCTACAAGCATATGTTCCTCCCTCATAATAATTTTCAGTAGCATCATGAAGGAATTTCACAACATAACTATCACATAAAGCATTCTTTTCATGATCTACAAGCATAGAAATTTTACTACTCTCCACACAAGAAAATTTCTTCTCATGACTAATAGTGGGAGTAAACTCAACAAAATAAGTATCATGAGATACTTGATTGACATAACAACTTTGAATATTAAAATCATGATGACAAGTTTCATAGTTACTATCACTCTTTATAGCATACATGTCATCATCATAATCATCATAGATAGTAGGCATGTCATTATCATAACAAATTTGCTCATCAAAACTTGGGGGACTAAAAATATCATCTTCATTAAACATAGCATCCCCAAGCTTGTGGCTTTGCATATCATTAGCATCATGGATATTCAGAGAATTCATACTAGCAATATTGCAATCATGCTCATCATTCAAGGAATTCTCATTAAGTATTTTCATAAATTCTTCCTCTACCAATTGAGCACAATTTTCCTTTCCATCATTTTCACGAAAGACATTAAAAAGACGAACCAATTGATGCAACCTAAACTCCATTCTTTTGTAGTTTTCTTTTATAAAACCAAACTAGTAATAAAACAAGAAACTAAAAGATTCAATTGCAAGATATAAAGATATACCTTCAAGCACTCACCTCCCCGGAAACGGCGCCAGAAAAGAGCTTGATGTCTACTACGCAACCTTCTTCCTGTAGACTCGTGTTGGGCCTCCAAGCGCAGAGTTTTGTAGGACAGTAGCAAATTTCCCTCAAGTGGATGACCTAAGGTTTATCAATCCGTGGGAGGCGTAGGATGAAGATGGTCTCTCTCAAACAACCCTGCAACCAAATAACAAAGAGTCTCTTGTGTCCCCAACACACCCAATACAATGGTAAATTGTATAGGTGCACTAGTTCGGCGAAGAGATGGTGATACAAGTGTAATATGGATGGTAGATATAGGTTTTGTAATCTGAAAATATAAAAACAGCAAGGTAGCAAGTAACAAAAGTGAGCACAAACGGTATTGCAATGCTTAGAAACAAGGCCTAGGGTTCATACTTTCACTAGTGCAAGTTCTCTCAACAATACTGACATAGTTGAATCATATGTAAATCCCTCACGTGCGACAAAGAGTTCACTCCAAAGTCACAAATAGCGGAGAACAAACGAAGAAATTATTGTAGGGTACGAAACCACCTCAAAGTTATCTTTTCCGATCAATCTTATGAGCTATCCCTATAAGTGTCACAAACAGCCCTAGAGTTCGTACTAAAATAACACCTTAAGATACACATCAACCAAAACCCTAATGTCACCTAGATACTCCAATGTCACCACGAGTACCCATGGGCTTGATTATACGATATGCATCACACAATTTCAGATTCATCATGTTCAATCCAACACAAAGAACTTCAAAGAGTGCCCCAAAGTTTCTACCGGAGAGTCAACACGAAAACGTGTGCCAACCCCTATGCATAGATTCCCAAGGTCACGGAATCTGCAAGTTGATCACCAAAACATACATCAAGTAGATCAATAGAACATCCCATTGTCACCACGGATATCCCATCACAAGACATACATCAAGTGTTCTCAACTCCTTTAAAGACTCAATCCGATAAGAAAACTTCAAAGGGAAAACTCAATTCATCACAAGAAGATAGAGAGGGGAAAACTCCATATGATTCATCTATATTAATAAAGCTCGCGGTACATCAAGATTGTGTCATCTCAAGAACATGAGAGAGAGAAAGATCAAACACATAGCTACTGGTACATACCCTCAGCCCCTATGAACAAGAGATCTATTCTTCTTAGCACAAATTGTTATGCGGATGCTATTGTCATACTCATTGAAAAATTGGAAAGAAAATTTGTGCATATTCATCCCGCTTTGCAAAAGGTGTTTTATGAACTTCCCAACATTAATCACCCTAAGGCTAAAAAGATTGCTACTATCATCCTTATGCGTGAATTTGATTTTATCTTACATGAAGCTAGGGAAATTTTTGCTTTCTATAAAAAGGATATTGAGCATCCTCCAATTGAAGAAATCTTACATGATAAAGAAACCTTGTGTAGCTTTGAATCTAGGGACTATCAATCTTACCGTGATAATCTTACAAGAAGAGTTCCCTATCCTGAAATTTCCCAAACCATGTATCTTGAAACCTATGATGAATTTGATTGGATCACTAGGGGAATTTATGTAGGATTCAATGATGATTGGTTAGAATAAAAAATCAGGGAACCCATTAAAAATGAGATACGCGTTTTATATGATGATATTTACGGTGATGATCCTGATTTTGAGTTTATGAATGTCAAAGTTACTAATCAAAGTCCTTTTCATGAACTAAGTTCTCCTATTAGAAAGGATAGGAAAAAATTAAAGGATTTGCTAAAGAGGGTTTTGGAAGATATGGTTGAGGATGGATTGCATACCAAAGATGACAATACCTAGATCTATTGCGTTTTGCCTAGCTAGGGGCGTTAAACAATAGCGCTTGTTGGGAGGCAACCCAATTTTATTTTTGCTTTATGTTTTTTGTTTCTGTTTTGGTGTGTTTTGCACATTATTACTTCTGTAGTAATTGTGTTTTTATGTTTTTATTAGTGTTTGAGCCAAGTAAGACCTTTGGGATGGTCTACGGTGTTTGTTGATTTGATTTTGCTGAAAAACAGAAACTTTTGCGCTCAGTCCAGGAATTTTATAAATTTACTGGAACGTGCTTTTGATCTAAAATGTTTACAAAAGATTTATATACAAATTTCCCTGGTTTTCCTAATTTTTCAGAATTTTTGGAGTTACAGAAGTATTCGAAGCTTACAGATTGCTACAGACTGTTCTGTTTTAGACAGATTCTGTTTTCTTTGTGTTGTTTGCTTATTTTGATGAATCTATGGGTTGTATCAGGGGGTATGAACCATGGAGAAGTTAGAATACAGTAGGTATTACACAAATATAAATAAAGAATGAGTTTACAACAGTACCTAAAGTGGTGATTTATTTTTCTCATACTAACGGATCTCACGAGTTTTCTGTTGAGTTTTGTGTTGTGAAGTTTTCAAGTTTTGGGTAAAGATTTGATGGACTATGGAATAAGGAGTGGCAAGAGCCTAAGCTTGGGGATGCCCAAGGCACCCCAATCCATATTCAAGGATACCAAAAAGCCTAAGCTTGGGGATGCCCCGGAAGGCATCCCCTCTTTCGTCTTCAATCCATCGGTAAATTTACTTGAGGCTATATTTTTATTCACCACATGATATGTGTTTTGCTTGGAGCGTCTTGTATGATATGAGTCTTTGCTTTTTAGTTTGCCACAATCATCCTTGCTGCACACATCTTTTTGAGAAGGACACGCTAAATCGTGAATTTATTAGAATACTCTATGTGCTTCACTTATATCTTTTGAGCTAGGCAATTTTGCTCTAGTGCTTCACTTATATCTTTTTAGAGCATGGTGGTGTTATGTTTTATAGAAATAATTGAACTCTCGTACCTCACTTATATTATGTTGAGAGTCCCTAAACAGCATGGTAATTGGATTAGGTTATGAATTTGGTCCTAATATAATAGGCATCCAAGAGGGATATAATAAAAACTTTCATATTAAGTGCATTGATTATGATGAGAAGTTTGATTTCGTGCATATAGTTTTGAGATGTAGAGATGGTAATATTAAGAGTTATGTTAGTAAGTAATTGTGGATTAGTAGAGATACTTGTGTTAAGGTGTGTGATTCCCGTAGCATGCACGTATGGTGAACCGTTATGTAATGAAGTCGGAGCATGATTTGTTTAATGATTGTCATCCTTTGTGTGATGGGTCGGGAGCGCGCGATGATTTACTCCTACCAACCTCTCCCCTAGGGGCATGCGTCTAACACTTTGCTTCGATGGCTAATAGACTTTTGCAATAAGTATGTGAGTTCTTTATGACTAATGTGAGTCCATGGATTATACGCACTCTCACCCTTCCACCTTTGCTAGCCTCTCTAGTACCGCGCAAATTTTGCCGGTGCAATAAACCCACCTTCCTCAAAACAGCCACCATATATTTTCCTCAAAACAGCCACCATACCTACCTATTATGGCATTTCCATAGCCATTCCGAGATATATTGCCATGCAACTTCCACCGTTCCGTTTATTATGACACGCACCATCATTGTCATATTGCTTTGCATGATCGTAAGACAGCTAGCATGATGTTTTTATGGCTTGTCCATTTTTTTGATGTCATTTGCTATGCTAGATCATTGCACATCCCGGTACACCGCCGGAGGCATTCATATAGAGTCATATGTTGTTCTAAGTTTCGAGTTGTAAGTAAATAAAAGTGTGATGATCATCATTATTAGAGCATTGTCCCATGAGAGGAAAGGATGATGGAAGCTATGATTCCCTCACTAGATGGGATGAGTCTCCGGACTTTACAAAAAATAAAAGAGGCCAGCGAAGCCCAAATAAATGAATAAAAGAGGCCAAAGATGCCCACCAAAAAAAGGGAGAAAAATGAATGAGAGAAAAGAGAGAAGGGACAATGCTACTATCCTTTTCCACACTTGTGCTTCGAGTAGCACCATGTTCTTCATGATAGAGAGTCTCCTATTTTGTCACTTTCATATACTAGTGGGAATTTTTCATTATATAACTTGGCTTGTATATTCCAATGATGGGCTTCCTCAAAGTGCCCTAGGTCTTCGTGAGCAAGCGAGTTGGATGCACACCCACTTAGTTTCCTTTTGAGCTTTCATACACTTATAGCTCTAGTGCATCTGTTGCATGGCAATCCCTACTCACTCACATTGATATCTATTGATGGGCATCTCCATAGCTCGTTGATACGCCTAGTTGATGTGAGACCATCTTCTCCTTTTCCCTTGCACCTCCACCACATTCTATTCCACCCATAGTGCTATATCCATGGCTCACGCTCATGTATTGCATGAGAGTTGAAAAGGTTTGAGAACATAAAAGGGGTGAAACAATTGCTTGACTTGTCACCGGGGGTGTGCATGATTTAGATACTTTGTGTGGGGAAGATGGAGCTTAGCCAGACTATATGATATTGTAGGGATAACTTTCTTTAGCCATGGTATTTTGAAAGCTATGATTGCTTGTTAGTATGCTTTAAGTATTATTGTCTTTATGTCAATATTAAGCTATAGTGTTGAATTTTACGGATCTGAATATTCATGCCACAATAAAGAATATTACATGGATAAATATGTTAGGTAGCATTCCACATCAAAAATTCTGTTTTTATCATTTACCTACTCGAGGACGAACAGGAATTAAGCTTGGGGATGCTAGATACGTCTCCAATGTATCTATAATTTTTGATTGTTCCATGCTATTATATTATCTGTTTTGGATGTTTTATATGCATTAATATGCTATTTTATATTATTTTTGGGACTAACCTATTAATCTAGTGCCTAGTGCCAGTTTCTGTTTTTTTCCTTGTTTTTGAGTATTGCAGATAAGGAATATTAAACGGAGTCCAAATGGAATAAAATATTCGGAATGATTTTTCTTGGATCAAAAGAAACCTACCAAGCTTGGAGACCAAGGCAGGAGAGCCGCCGTGTGGCCACAAGCCACAGGGGCGCGCCCAGGGGGGTAGGGCGCGCCCCCCTGGCTTGTGGGCCCACGGCAGCCCTCCTAACCCTACTCTTCGGCCTATAAATTCCCAAATATTCCCTGGATACCAAAAAGAGCGACGAAAATACTTTTCCGCCGCCAGGAGCCTCTGTTCCCGTGAGATCCCATCTGGGGACCTTTTCCGGTAATCTACCGGAGGGGGATTCGATCACGGAGGGCATCTACATCAACTCCATTGCCCCTCCGATGATGTGTGAGTAGTCCACCACAGACCTTCGGGTCCATAGCTAGTAGCTAGATGGCTTCTTCTCTCTCTTTGCTCCAATACCATGTTCTTCATGATCTTCATGGAGATCTATCCGATGTAATACTCTTTTGCGGTGTGTTTGTCGAGATCCGATGAATTGTGGGTTTATGATCAGATTACCTATGAATATTATTTGAGTCTTTTCTGAATTCTTATATGCATGATTTCATATCTTTGCAAGTCTCTTCGAGTTATTGGTTTGGTTTGGCCAACTAGATTGGTAATTCTTGCAATGGGAGAAGTGCTTAGTTTTGGGTTCAATCTTGCGGTGCCCTCACCCAGTGACATAGTAGGGGTAGCGAGGCACGTATTGTATTGTTGCCATCAAGGATAAAAAGATGGGGGTTTCATCATATTGCTTGAGTTTATCCCTCTACATCATGTCATCTTACCTAATGCGTTACTCTGTTTTTCATGAACTTAATACTCTAGATGCAGGCAGGAGTCGGTCGATGTGTGGAGTAATAGTAGTAGATGCAGAATCGTTTCGGTCTACTTAACACGGACGTGATGCCTATATGCATAATCATTGCCTTGGATATCGTCATAACTATGCGCTTTTCTATCAATTGCTCGACAGTAATTTGTTCACCCACCGTAATATTTGCCTTCATGAAAGAAGCCTCTAGTGAAACCTATGGCCCCCGGGTCTATTTTCCATCTTATACTTTCAGATCTATTTACTTGTGTTTTTACTTTCCGCAATCTTTTCCATCTATCTCTATCAGATCTCATCCTTGCAAGTAACCGTGAAGGGATTGACAACCCCTTTATAGCGTTGGGTGCAAGTGTTTGATTCTTTGTGTAGGTACATCTATTGGGGACTTGCTTGTATCTCCTACTGGATTGATACCTTGGTTCTCAACAACTGAGGGAAATACTTATCTACTTTGCTGCATCACCCTTTCCTCTTCAAGGGAAAACCAACGCATGCTCAAGAAGTAGCAAGACCCCGAGTTTTGAGAGTGCCGACTTTATTATATTCGAACATATGGAAGTATTTACAGAATTGCTAAGAAGGAGGGGATACAAAATAGTGAGCCGGTGGCTCTAAGTATAGTAAGGCCGATGTTGAGCAATGTTCCAAGGCCGGGTCGTCTCTTCTACACAGGTGTATGAACCTGGTCGCAGATCTATCAGATAATAGGAACCATTGTGAAGGATTTTGCTGACCACGAAAGGACCTTCCCAAGGCGGCGAAAGCTTATGCATCACTATTTGATCTTGAATCAAACGAAGCACTAAGTCGCCCTCTTGAAAGGTGCAACTTTTAACTCTATGGCTATGATAGCGACGTAGGTCTTGCTGATATAAAGCTGATCTGGCTGCTGCCAAGTCACGTTCTTCCTCCAAGGCATCCAAAGAATCCTGACGTGCTTGTTCATTATCTGCCTCAACATAAGCGGCGGCTCGAGGAGAATCATGACGGATATCACTTGGCAAAACCGCGTCAGCTCCGTATACCAGGAAGAAAGGCGTGTAACCAGTAGACCTGTTTGGAGTCGTTCTAATGCTCCAAAGTACCGAAGGAAGTTCCTCAACCCAACAGCCTGGGGTACATGGTAGTGGAATCATGAGCTAGGGCTTGATCCCTCTTAAGATCTCTTGATTAGCCCGCTCATCTTGTCCATTAGATTGTGGGTGCGCCACTGCTGCCAAGTCAAGCCGGATATGCTCTTTCTGACAAAATTGATCCATAGTTCCTTTGGATAGATTGTTACCATTGTCAGTAATGATACTACGAGGATAACAAAAATGGTAGATTAACTTCTTCACAAACTTAACAGTTGTTTCTGCATCACAACTGCTGACGGGCTCTACTTCAACCCACTTGGTGAACTTATCAACCGCCACTAGTAGGTGAGTCTTTTTATCAGAAGACATTTTGAATGGGCCAACCATATCAAGCCCCCCAGACTGCAAATTGCCAAGTAATCAGGATCATGCGTAATTCCTGAGCTGGCACATGGGCTTGACGAGCGAACTTTTGACACCCGTCGCACTTGCGCACGATATCTTCTGCGTTTGCATGAGCCGTCAGCCAATAAAACCCATGGCGAAAAGCTTTGGCCAGCAAAGATCTTGAGCCGGCATGATGACCACAGTCAATAGCGTGGATCTCATTGAGGATTTCTTGTCCTTTCTCCGGGGAGACGCAATGTTGAAAAACACCTGTGCTACTCCGTCGGTATAACTCGCCCCTGATGATAATCATAGCACTAGTGCAGAAAAGCCTACCTATGGCGTGGCAAAAAGGGCCTTGCTGGCGTAGGCACCCGACGCCAGCAATATGGCGCCACAGTTAAAACATAGTGGTGGCGTTGGATCCTATGCCAGCAGTATAGTGCATGATGCTCGCGTCAAAATTGGCCAACGCCAGCTATACATCTATATTACCTTTATCATTTGTTGTTGTCCAACGCCAGCAATTTGTTTTTTTGGATAATAAAAAAAACTCCTTCAGAAAGTACGAGCTTAAACATCATAGTTTAAAACGACTCAACATCATCAAGGACTAAACATACTTAGCTAATTAGTACTCAACAACTAAACATACTCATAAACATCATATAGTTTAAAACTACTCAACATCATCAAGGATTAAGTCCAGCTGGCTAAGCTTTTTCCGATTGTTCTCTCCATCTTTTTTGAAGTGATCAACGTCTGTCTGTAGGTTATGATTCTCTAGCCTGTATTTCTTCTTCTCCATCTTCAAGTTGTCTCTCTTCTCCGTCAACTCATCCCTCAGATCCCTCTGTTCGTTTAACTTAGTTCGGGCATTAGCACCCTCTGCGAGCAGACTATCCCTTTCATTCTTCAGTGCGGCAGTGCCTTCTTTGAATTTTTTGATGCGCCAGTCTAAAGACTCTAAGCGCCACTGATTCCAGTTCTGCACGTCGCCCACCGATTCGTTGTTGGCTGATGAATTGTCCATATGTGTGCTGTAATGAAAACTCACCATATTATAGAATGAAGAATTTAAAAATAACATGCAGAATTTAAAAAGAAATAGAACATAAGGAACAAAATTATCTATCATGACTTATCTTCTATATCTAATTAGCTAGACCACACTATTGGGAATTCTCTAGCCACAACTCTTGGAACTAGAACATAAGGAACAAAATTATCTATCATGACTTCTCTTCTATATCTAAATAGCTAGACCACACTATTAGGAATTCTCTAGCCACAACTCTTGGAACTAGAACATAAGGAACAAAATTATCTATCATGACTTATCTTCTATATCTAAATATCTAGACCCCGGTATTAGGAATTCTCAAGCCACAACTCTTGGAACTAGAACATAAGGAACAAAACTATCTAGCCACAACTCTTGGAACTAGAACATAAGGAACTTACCTGTGCTTGAGTCGGGCGGGGCGGGTCGAGGCGGCGTAGGGTGGAGATGGGCAGCGTTGGGTGGCGGCGAGGGGGGCGGCCTCACGCTCCTCCTCCGACGAAGACGGGCAGGGTCGGTCGTGGCGGCGTCGGGTGGAGACGGGCAGCGTTGGGCGAGGCGGAGATGGCTGATGACCCACAAGTATAGGGGATCTATCGTAGTCCTTTCGATAAGTAAGAGTGTCGAACCCAACGAGGAGCAGAAGGAAATGACAAGCGGTTTTCAGTAAGGTATTCTCTGCAAGCACTGAAATTATCGGTAACAGATAGTTTTGTGATAAGATAATTCGTAACGGATAGCAAGTAACAAATGTAACAAAGGTGCAGCAAGGTGGCCCAATCCTTTTTGTAGCAAAGGACAAGCCTGGACAAACTCTTATATAAAGCAAAGCGCTCCCGAGGACACATGGGAATTTCTGTCAAGCTAGTTTTCATCATGCTCATATGATTCGCGTTCGTTACTTTGATAATTTGATATGTGGGTGGACCGGTGCTTGGGTGCTGTCCTTACTTGGACAAGCCTCCCACTTATGATTAACCCCTCTCGCAAGCATCGGCAACTATGAAAGAAGAATTAAGATAAATCTAACCATAGCATGAAACATGTGGATCCAAATCAGCCCCTTACGAAGCAACGCATAAACTAGGGTTTAAGCTTCTGTCACTCTAGCAACCCATCATATACTTATTACTTCCCAATGCCTTCCTCTAGACCCAAACAATGGTGAAGTGTCATGTAGTCGACGTTCACATAACACCACTAGAGGAGAGACAACATACATCTCATCAAAATATCGAACGAATACCAAATTCACATGATTACTTATAACAGGACTTATCCCATGTCCCCAGGAACAAACGTAACTACTCACAAAGCATATTAATGTTCATAATCAGAGGAGTATTAATTATCATTAAGGATCTAAACATATGATCTTCCACCAAGTAAACCAACTAGCATCAACTACAAGGAGTAATCAACACTACTAGCAACCCACAGGTACCAATCTGAGGTTTTGAGACAAAGATCGGATACAAGAGATGAACTAGGGTTTGAGAGGAGATGGTGCTGGTGAAGATGTTGATGGAGATTGACCCCCTCTCGATGAGAGGATCGTTGGTGATGACGATGGCTTCGATTTCCCCCTCCGGGAGGGAAGTTTCCCCGGCAGAACAGCTCCGCCGGAGCCCTAGATTGGTTCTATCCAAGTTCCACCTCGAGACGGCGGCGCTTTGTCCCGAAAGCTCCCTTATGATTTTTTCCAGGTCAAAACCCTCCATATAGCAGAAGATGGGCACCGGAGGCCTGCCAGGTGGGCCACAAGCCACAGGGGCGCGCCCAGTGGGGTAGGGCGCGCCCCCCTGGCTTGTGACTGCCTGGTGGGTCCCCTCTGGTATATTCTTTGCCCAATATTTTTTATATATTCCAAAATAATTATCCGTAGATTTTTAGGACTTTTGGAGTTGTGCAGAATAGGTATCTCAGATTTGCTCCTTTTCCAGTCCAGAATTCCAGCTGTCGGCATTCCCCCTCTTCATGTAAACCTTGTAAAATAAGAGAGAAAAGGCATAAGTATTGTACCATAATGTATATTAACAGCCCATAATGCAATAAATATTGATATAAAATTATGATGCAAAATGGACGTATCAATGGCCAGCGGCGGGGATCGAGAGGAGGCGGCGGCGGGGATCGAGAGGAGGACGGGTAGAGTTGGGGATCGAGAGAGAGTGAGGACGAATGGATCCGGATTTTACCTGTTAAAACCGACTAGTGCTGGCGTGGCCCTAATGGGCCTGAACGCGCCACGCCGGGCCTATGAAAATACCTATGGCGTAGGAACTTTAGTCATGCCAACAATAATATGAGCGTTGGGGCCCTCATACAAGTGACGTTCGGCAGAATTTGCACGCCACCACTAAGTCTTTACCAATAACGTACAAATTTAGGCAACGCCAGCACTATTTGAAAATATTAGTGCCGGCGTCGTCTAAAAATGGCGCGCCACCAACAAGAGTTGTGGCTAGCCATTTCTCTACTAGTGTAGACTTGGATCGCCGGATTATCTGACGAGCCTCGACCTCCTCCGCTGGCAGTTTGCCTCTGGTTAAATAGGCCAGATACGGGACTATCCAGTCTGGAATAGCATGAAGAGCCGCCACCAAGTGTGATTCCGGGTCAGGAATAGCTATGTCCTCTTCAGACGGTAATCTTACCAAGGGGCTATGAAGGACATCCAAAAAGACGTTCGGAGGAACTGGCTTCCGCTGAGAGCCGAGTCGTGACAGTGCATCAATCGCCTCGGTCTGCCGCTGATCGATATGGTCAACTTGATAGCCTTGTAAATGACCCGCCACAACCGAGACTACCCGTCGGTAAGCCGCCATCAGGGGGTCTTTAGAGTCCCAAGTTCCCGAAACTTGCTGAGCCACCAAATCTAAGTCGCCCAAACACCTGACCCGACTGAGATTCATCTCTTTAGCCATTCTGAGTCCGTGCAAGAGGGCCTCGTATTTGGCTGCATTGTTAGTACATGGGAACATGAGCCGTTAAGCATAACAAAATTCGTCACCTTTTGGAGAGGATATAACAACTCCAGCCCCCGAACCTTCCAACTGCCTGGATCCATCAAAGTGTATAGTCCAGTAGGTGTTATCTGGCCTATCTTCTGGAATCTGCAACTCTGTCCAATCATTGATGAAATCTACCAAAGCTTGGGACTTGATGGCTGTACGGGGCATGCATTTCACGTGGTCAGGGCCAAGCTCGATTGCCCATTTGGCGATCCGGCCTGTAGCCTCCCGATTATGTATAATGTCTCCAAGAGGCGCTGAACTGACCACTGTAATTGGATGTTCCTGAGAATAATGCTTTAGCTTCCGGCTTTCCATGAAAACTCCAAAAGCCAGCTTCTGCCAATGTGGATATCGTTGCTTGGACAAGGTTAAAACTTCACTAACGAAGTAGACCGCCCGCTGAACCGGATACTCCTTTCCTGCCTCCTTCCTTTCAACGACAACCGCGACACTTACTGCCCTTGAATTAGTGGCAATGTACAGGTGCATGGGCTCTTTGTCAGTCGGGGCGGCTAAAACGGGCGGCTCAACCAACTGCTTCTTGAGAGCTTCAAAAGCTTCGTTAGCCGCATTGGTCTAAACAAACTTGTCCGTTTTTATTAACAACTGGTAGAGGGGAATCGCCTTCTCTCCAATGCGGCTTATAAACCGGCTTAATGCTGCTATGCGGCCAGCCATGCGCTGGACCTGGTTTATGTTAGCCGGCTTGGCCAATGAGGTAACTGCTTTGATCTTGTCCAGGTTAGCTTCAGTGCCTCGCTCAGACACCAGGAATCCCAATAGCTTGTCCGCAGGAACACCAAAGACGCATTTCGCCGGGTTGAGCTTCATTTGGTACACCCGTAGATCATCAGACGTCTCCTTAAGATCGTCTAAGAGCGTCTCCTTCTTTGGGATTTCACCACGATATCATCAACATAAGCATGAACGTTACACCCCATTTGTGAGTGAAGGCAATTCTGAACACATCGTTGATAAGTCGCCCCGGTGCTTTTGAGCCCGAAGGGCATAGAGACATAGCAGAAAGCTCCAAAGGGGGTTATGAAAGCCGTCTTCTCTTGATCGTCCTTTGCCATCTTGATCTGGTGATAACCAGAGTATGCATCCAGGAAACACAAGCACTCGCAACCTGCCATAGAGTCAATGATCTCATCGATACGGGGGAGAGCAAAAGGGTCTTTGGGACATGCTTTATTGAGATCTGTGTAATCAACACAAATGCGCCAGGTGCCGTTCTTTTTCAAAACAATCACCGGGTTAGCCAACCACTCAGGATGAAAGACTTCAATGATAAACCCAGCATCTAGGAGCCGGGCTACCTCTTCTCCAATAGCCTTGCATCTTTCCTCGTTGAAACGCCGGAGATATTGCCGTACTGGTTTCATTTTAGGATCCACATTGAGGCGGTGCTCAGCGAGTCTTCTTGGGACTCTGGGCATGTCAGAAGGTTTCCATGCAAAGATGTCCTGATTCTCACGGATGAACTCGATGAGCGCACTTTCCTGTTTGGGATCTAAGCCGGTCCCAATGGTGAACTACTTTGATGAGTCGCCTTCCACGAAATCTACCTGCTTGGTATCTTCAGCTGGCTTGAACTTGAGTGGTGACTCAGACTCTGTGGTTGGTTTCTTGAGAAGACTCATGTCAGCCGGGTCGACATTGGCCGTGTAGAACTTCAGCTCCTCGGCAGCGCAAGCCGACTCAACATAGGCTGCATCTCCTTCCTCGCACTCTCGAGCGATTTCCCTGCTGCCCTTCACGGTGATTGTACCTTTGAGACCCGGCATTTTAAGCTAGAGGTAGACGTAACACGGGCGAGCCATGAAACGGGCGTAAGCCGGTCTTCCAAAGAGAGCGTGGTAAGGGCTCTTTATTTTGACTACCTCAAAAGTGAGAGGCTCGCACCTGTAGTTATATTCATCACCGAAAGCAACATCAAGTGTAACTCGCCTGATTGGGTACGCTGACTTTCTGGGAACCACGTTGTGGAAAACAGTGGTTGAAGGTTGCAAACAACTATCAGGGAGGTTCATCCGTCGAAAGGTGTCGTAATAAAGGATGTTAATGCTGCTACCTCCACCCATCAAAACCTTGGTGAGGGTATATCCACCCACCTGAGGTGCTACCACCAGTGCCAAGTCCCCCGGGTTGTCAACCCTGGGAGGATGATCCTCCCTGCTCCAAGTGATTGGCTAGTCAGACCAATTGGGGTATTGGGGAGTTGCCGGCTCGACTACGTTGATGGCCCTCTGTTTTGGTTTACCGTTTTGCTTGCAAGTATTGGTGGTGAACACAGGGTACTGCCCAGTACTCCGTCATTTAGAACTTGCAGGCAAGCCGGTGCACGACTCGCCTAGGTCATGCTGACCCGGATGTTCCTTCTGATGGTTTTGTAACCCCCGGCTTTGGAATTCCTGCATGATATAGCAATCTTCCCGTGAATGATTAGCCGGCTTATCTCGGGTTCCATGCTTGGGACAAAGCGCTCTGAGTGCATGTTCGTAGTTGCGTGTCCTGCTCCCCTGACGGGTCCTTCCCTATTGATGGCCTTGACGTTGGCCTTTGAGAACTGAGCCGACGTTAGCCATGAATTCAGATCCGCCTTTGGGCTGCTTCCGCTTGTTATCACCACCTTGGCCTCCATGAGTCCCAGCTTTAGGAGGATGGGTCGCCCTGGCTTTCTCTATGGAGATGCGGTTTCGACCGGCCTGACGCCAGCCGGCTTGACGATGTTGGTGCAGACGTCCGGCTCGGGCTCCGGCTCACCGATCTTGCCGATGAAGATATGGATCTTGCCGAAGGCGACCCGACACCTGAACTCGATTGAGTCGGCCTCGGGACCCCAGCCTGAATTGTCAACGTAGAGCTTGCCGCAGCAGCTCTTGCTCATCTTTGCCACCGCGTAGCTCCCGAACCCTGGAAGAGCTCCCTCCTAGAACTCAACTCCACCGCACGAAGGCCCCATGGTGGGCGCCAACTGTCGTGGTTTTGTCACGGCAGATGTTCTCATAGGAGTTCTTAGGTGTGAGGCCATCGCCGCTGTGTGGCGACTCGAAGGGGTTGATCGGGAACGAGAGATGGGTTTACCCAGGTTCGGCCCCTCCGATGGAGGTAAAAGCCCACGTCCTGCTTTGGTGTCTATATTGATGGTGATCTCGATTACAAGGGTGCGGAATCGCTGACCTAGCTTTCGAGAGTTTCCAATTGACCTCAAGGGATCACCTTTATATAAAGGTTGAGGCCTCGGGTTTACAAGAGAACGAGTCATATTACGTCTCGTGACCTATTACAATTCTACCTCATCTTGTCTCCCAAGTTAGGAAAGCTCCCGACGTCTTCAACCTCATGGGCCTTGAGTCACCGTCTTCTTATGCTGGGCCGCCAAGCGACTTACTTGGTAAATCCTCAACGCTTGCCTTTCTGTCATATCTACAACCCATTAAGCATATGGTTTATAAGCCGCCTACGGTCTAACCCGGCCCAAACGGCGGGTTATACCGCGGGGTCATATCCCGGACAATGTTCATACTCCGTTCATTCTTGTTCATCCAAATGGCTGTTGTAGATCCGTAGGTTCTACAAATTTTTGGCAAATATGGTTATAACGCGATTTCCGCCTTGCACTTCTGGTAAAATTAATCTGGAATAACCCACTGACGAAGCCTTTCAAGTATTTCAGCTTCGGTCCCTCCGCAGACTAGGGCATATTTTCCTTCTATTTCTGCGCATATATTTGATCTATCCGTTCTGCTGCTCTAGAAAAAACCTGTTTGTAGGTAGATAAATTCCGCTAAGTTATTACGGAGGCGTCCTGCTTCTGAACTTCCTTGCTTGTTTTGCCGGCTCAAACTTTTTCTTGCTCATTTTGCTGGCTTACCCTTCGTTTGACTATCTCAATTGTTCTTAATTTAATTTGCCCCATTCTTTTAAGTAGTAACTGTATATGGCGGCTCATAATAAAGTCTGGCTTATTTTCTCTATGAACCTTGTAGCTGATTCTTAAGACGCCATGGCTGTTAAGAACTCTAAGGCCTATAATTGTGTCAAATCCCAGGAGTCCAAGCTCACTTTAGACAACTTTGTGACTCAAGGTCTTTTGCCGGCTCGAAAAGTTATAGGATGGCGAGCTCCTGAAGAAGAACCTTATCCTCAGCCTCAGCAAGGAGAAGTTGTCATTTTTTCTGACCATTTGAGTAGAGGCTTTCGACCCCCCGGCTCAAAATTCTTCAGAGATCTTCTACATTTCTTCAACCTCAGGCCTCAGGATATTGCTCCTAATTCCATGACCAACATTTGTCAATTTCAAGTGTTATGCAAAGTATATCTTCAGATTGAGCCATCTGTGACCCTTTCTAGGGAATTTTTCTATCTGAACCGCCAAATTGAGACCAAGAATGGTGCCAGTGTGGAACTTGGTGGTATTTCTATTCAGAAGAGGAAAAACAACCTCTTTCCTGAATCCAAACTGGTGAGTCACCCAAAGGGATGGAACAAGACTTGGTTTTACTGCCAAAACACTGCCCCTGCAGGAGAGAATCCTTTGCCGGGTTTTCGATTGGAACGGCTTGGTAGAAATGCTGAATTCCCGGGTTGGCCCACTAATGAAGAGAGGGATTTGTTGGCACCTATTCGCACAAAATTGAGAGCCCTAACCGCCCATGGTTTAACTGGAATTGACCTGATTTGTTGCTGGATAAAGTGGCGAATCCAACCCGTCAGTGCAAGAGGCGACTTGATGTGCAATTACTCAGGCGACTCAACTGATCCCCAATGCTTCGCCAAGAAAGACTTGCTTGATGATGCCATCAACAAGGCTACGAAGAGATTCTTCTCCGACTCAAAGGAGAAATACAGTGTTACCGGAGTGGGTCCGTTTTATCTGAAGAATCCATCTCCGCCGGTATTAACCCTTTTGGCAAGTTAATCTATTTCTTTGTCAATCAGTATTTTGACCCACCATACTTACTATTTGGTTTATATTGCCGTAGGAAAATTCTAACTTCTGGAAGGTCACGCCTCAAGTTCCTGTGTCTTCGTCGGGTTAAAAAGATGATCCGGCTCATGAGTCCTCATCAGGAGGGGAATCTGAGGTAGAACTTGACTCACTTGGTCATTTATTTATTGAACTTGCTGACATGCCTTCTTCTCAGGATGACTTGGAATCCAGTCAAGCCGGTGATGTTGAGGTAATTCCAATCTCCTCCAGTTCCTCAAAAACATTTATCCCGAGAAAACCAAGGCAAGCCATCCGGAAGGTTAGGTTTTCACATCCAGATGCTACTTAGATCCCAATTTTATTTTGAAGAAGGCTCAACTCTCCGGCAAGTTAAAATGCAAGACCCGAAGGAGTTCAGGCGACTTAGATCCTAGTCTGTCACATGCGTCGGCGGCTCGCAAACCACGCGTTGAGGTGCGGCATAGTCCAACCACTTCTCGTCCTCGAGCCAGTCTTTTTAAACAACCACTTAGTCCCTCAAATTCACTTTATTAGGAATGTTCTCCTTCTTCTGGTGACTCGACGACAGCACAACTTCCCGCCTTTACCGTTAATCGTGGGTAAGTCTTGATTTCGTACTGATTTTATGTACTTAGCCTTGGATTGTGTCTTTTCCTTAGTTTTAATATTTGATTTCTGACAACCACAGGGCCAAAGCTGTTTTGTCGAAGCGTGTTTCCGGGTCATCTTCTAGCGTTGCAGACCAAAACATCCCGAACCCTCCACCAGAAGAGACGACCACCAAGGTTGATCCTTCTGGAGAAAATAACCTGGAGGCTATGGTTGAGCCGGCCACCGTCGTGGAGACGGCCAATCTGGATGAGCCGATTTTCATGGATACGCCGGCAGAAACCCATGGCGTGTCAACTAAGCCATCTTCCCGACCGCCAAGTCCGGCTTAACCCTCCAGTCCTGCACCTCATGTGGATGATACCGCTCCGTCGGCTGACAAGAATGCCCCAAAGGTTGTTATTGTCAAGGAAAACTTCCAAGCTCCTGGTATCTCCACCGCGTTGACCAAAATTATAGCCAAGGATGAGCCGGTAAATTTGGAAAAGGGAAATGCCAAATTAGAACTGCCAGATCTATTTGCACTTGACGCTGGAGATATTTATCAGCAATTCGTGACCTGGCTAACTGAGAGCCGGTAAATTGAGATCAATTTGGTTAATGCCCTCAAAGAAAAGTATGCCATCAATTTGGTCTTATCTTTGTATACTATCTTTAGCCCCCAAGGGCCGGCTTAGTATGAAGATGGTGAGCCGGCTCTTGAAAATATTCATACTAGAAGTATCTGTAGCCCCCAAGGAACGAGTCATTATGATGATAATGAGTCGATACTTAGTAGAAAATAGAGCACTGATCTAGCCTCCAAGGGCCGGCTTAACTCATTGAGTTTGCCCAGTCTTCAATTATAGGAAGTAAATGTTTGTCTTGAAAGTGAAAAACATGTAGCCCCCAAGGGCCGACTTATTTCTGTGAAATAGCCGGGTCTTGTAGATGTATGATTTGAGAAATTGGCACATTAGCCCCCAAGTGTTGTGTATATTGTTTACAACTGCACGGGACTTGCCGTTGAAACAAAACAACTTTGAAGTGTCACAGCCCCCAAGGGTCGAGTCACCTTCTGGAAGGCGGCTTGAGACTTTGTAGAAATAGCTATTGATAATACTTGCATGTTTGGCAGGGATTTTTAGAAGATGCTGAATCTGTTGCTGTAAAACTGCAGAGGCATCTTAAAGAGGAGATGAAGCTGAAAACTGAATCTGAACTGAAGGCATCCTGTCTTGAAAGCTCTGCTCATCAGGCAAATGATCTTCTTGACGAAGCCAAGAAGTCGTTTGAAGAAGAAAAAGCCGCCCTTACAAAGAGTGATGAAAAGGCTGAGGAGCAACTTAAGACTGTGAAGGAAGAGCATCTTACTCTTATAAAGAAGATAAACGAGATGTTGACTGCCATATTTGGTATGTATTTATAACTCTTATACTTGCGTTGCCGGGTTATGATGATATGGCGGCTCATTGTCTCAGTTTGTTTTTGTATGTAGGACGAAAAGAACAGAGCCTGGTGATGTTGCCTATTGTGAAATTGAAGGCAATTTTCACCTACGTGGAACCATTATTCACAGGGTCTGTCTTCTCCATTATGGTAGTGAAGAACTTGAAATATCCTCCAAGGAATATCAAAGATATGCTGAAGCAGCTGTCAACCGTGCCCCAATGGGTCACTCAGTACCGAAAGTCGACGGCTCGGGCTGGAGCTAATAGGGCTCTTGCCCATGCAAAATCATATTTGCCTGAGCTGGATCTAGAAGCTTTAAAAGATGGATTCCCTGAGTTCAAGCTGGATGGCTCAGAGTTCTCGCATGCAGATTTCGCCAATTGTATGAAGGAGACCCGGCCTCTGGCGACTCTCATAGCTGAGGAAGTTGATCTAGCCCACTTTCATCCTGCATATTCCACCGATAATGAGCACATCAATTTGCCAAATGATGAACCCTTCGAGCTAGTGGCCCCCCGAAGTAAGAACACCTTTGCTCTTGATGTTGATGCGTCAGCTATTGTTCCGGGGCCTTCAAATTTTCAATCTCTTTTATCAATTCGGTGGCTACAGAAGGACCAACAGGTTGATGATGAAGATGAGCCGGTGGCATCGGGACCTCAGGCGGTTGACACAGAGAAGCAGTGAAAGCCGGATGTAGCTGTACAAGCCGTCCGAAAATACTAGCCCCCAAGTGTTGGGCTGAAAAACTTGAACATTTTTGGCTCCTGATGTGAGCTTATAATAGGGGTAGTAAACATTTGATCTGCCTGTCATGCACGTAACTTCTGAATACTTTGCTGTATGAAAGTTTGGTAGTGTGTGTGCTTGACGTTTGGAATTTGCCATGAATCGTCACTTCTCTAGATTTTCATTTGATCATGCAAAGTGGAGACAACCGTTCGGCCCAATGAGCCGCCGCTTTCATGGTACTAAGCCGGAAATATGAGCCATCCTTTATAATCACCCAAAGCTTCTTTAGTTGTCTTGAGAGGTTAAGTGGATAACTGGTCATAATATGATCGCAATATTTTAACCAATATCTCAATGTGTTGAGCCGGTAAAAAATAGATGTTTAACAGTGTACCTGAAAAATATGAATAAGATAGAAACTGTAGTTCCAAATTGAAATATTAAATAAGCCGGCGTTTTATAGCACGACTTTAAGACTGGCTTGTGAAGCTCAAGTCCTTGCTTACATGAAGCTGGCTTAATAGCCTTTTGTTTGTCCTAGCTCTCTGTAAGCCGGCTCTCACGTGACACAAGCCGGTGTTTTAACCTAGATAAGTTCAGGGTCCCTAAGGATTGACTTATCGAGAGTACACGGGGTCACTTTGTTCGGAGAAGCATCCTGCAAACAGGCAGGTTTAAACAAAATTCGATTTTTTGCGGCTTATAGCCTAGTCAAGAGGGAAATTATGAATGGCTAACTCGTTGAGTCAGGAGCCCCCAAATGACTTGTGGTCAAAGAATAAAAAATCATGCAATTTTTTAGCTGAAACGACAGATACCCCGAGATTTGGGGGTGCCAGCTTTATTATATTGAACACAAAAAGTATAGACATGAATATGTACAATGATGTAGAGCCAATGGCTCTAAGTGTAATAGGGCCGAAGGTGAGCAATATTCCATGGCCGAGTAGTTTCTTCTCCGGAAGTATAGGAATCTTCACGGATGTCAACCAAGTAGTATGACCCATTGTTGAGGTTTTTACTGATAACAAAAGGTCCTTCCCAAGGGGGGGGAGAGCTTATGCATTCCTGTATGATCTTGAATCAAACGAAGCACTAAGTCGCCATCCTAAAAAGTCCTGCTGCGAATCCTGCGGCTATGATAGCAACGCAAATTCTGCTGATATATAGCTGATCGAGCTGCCGCGAGGTCACGTTCTTCTTCCAAGGCAACCAACGAATTCTGACGCACCTGCTCATTGTCTGTTTCAACATATGAAGTAACTCTGGGGGAATCATGCTGAATATCACTTGGTAGCACTGTCTCCGCTCCATAAACCAAAAAAACAGTGTATATCCGGTGGATGTGTTCGGGGTGGTCCGTATGCTCCAAAGTACTGCGGGGAGTTCCTCGACCCAGCAACCAGGAGTGCGCTGTAAAGGAACCATGAGTCGGGGTTTTATTCCTCTTAAGATCTCATGATTAGCTCGCCCAGCTCGTCCATTAGACTGTGGATGAGCAACAACAGCTAACTCAAGCCGGATGTGCTCACGCTGACAAAACTGTTCCATAGCTCCCTTGGAGAGGTTGGTGCCGTTATGTGTGATAATGCTATGTGGATAACCAAAACGGAAGATCAACTTCTTCAGAAATTTGACTACTATCTCAACATCACAATTACTGATTGGTTCTGCCTCAACCCACTTAGTAAACTTATCAACTGCCACCAAGAGGTGAGTTTTCTTGTCAGAAGACGGCTTGAACGGGCCTACCATGTCAAGCCCCCAGACTGTGAAGGGCCAACTGATAGGAATCATACGCAGCTCCTGAGCCGGCACATGATCTTGTCGAGCGAATTTCTGGCACCCGTCACACTTGCGCACAATATCTTCTGCATCGGCGTGAGCTGTAAGCTAGTAAAATCCGTGACGAAAAGCTTTAGCCACCAAGGATCATGAATCGGCGTGGTGACCACAATCGCCCACGTGAATCTCATTGAAAATCTCTTGGCCTTCTGAAGGAGAAACACATCGTTGAAACACGTTAGTGCTGCGTCGACGGTGTAACTCGCCATTAACTATGGTCATGGATTTTGAGCGCCTGATGATTTGCCGGGCAATGATTTCCTCATCTAGGAGCTCACCTCGAGTCAGACAAGCCAAATATAGTACTGTCTAATCAGGGATAGCATGAAGAGCCGCCACCAACTGTGCCTCTGGGTTTGGAATAGCTAAATCTTCCTCTGATGGTAACTTGACTGAAGGTTGATGAAGTACATCCAAAAATATATTAGGGGGAACCGGCTTACGCTGAGAACCAAGTCTTGACAAAGCATCAGCCGCCTCGTTGAGCCGGCGATCGATATGATCAACTTGATAACCATGAAAATGACCAGCAATATCTGTGACTTGTCACCTATAAGCCGCCATGAGAGGCTCTCTAGAATGCTAAGTCCCAGAACTTGCTGGGCGACTAAATCTGAGTTGCCTAGACATTTGACTCGGCTTAAATTCATCTCCTTAGCCACATGGAGGCCATGTAAGAGAGCCTCATATTCCACCGCTTTATTAGTACAAGGGAACATAAGCCGTAAAACGTAACAAAATTTGTCACCTCTTGGGGAAGATAAGACAACTCCATCCACCGAGCCTTCCAATTACCGGGATCCATCAAAGTGTATCATCCAGTATGTATTATCTCGCCTATCTGCAGGAATTTGTAATTCTGTCCAATCATTGATGAAATCCACCAGCGCTCGTGATTTAATAGCTTTGCGAGGTACGTATTTCACCTGATGAGGACCAAGTTCTATTGCCCACTTAGTGATCCGTCCAGTAGCCTCCTGATTCTGTAAGATATCTCCAAGGGGGCTGCTCTAACCACAATAATTGGATGCTCCAAAAAATAGTGTTTGAGTTTCCGGCTTGCCATGAAAACACCAAAAACCAACTTTTGCCAATGGGGATATTGCTGTTTGGACAGGGTTAAAACCTCACTGACAAAATAGACGGGTCGCTGTACTGGGTATTCCTTTCCTGCCTGTTTACGCTCGACAACAACTGCAACACTTACTGCTTTAGAATTGGCAGCAATGTACATGAGCATAGGCTATTTGTCGGTCGGGTGGCTAAAATGGGCGGCTCAGCAAGCTGTTTCTTGAGTGCTTTAAAAGCCTCGTTGGCTGCATCAGTCTAGATGAAATCATCTATCTTTTTCAACAATTCGTATAGAGGAATCGCCTTCTCACCCAGGCGGCTTATCAACTGGCTCAAGGCCGCAATTCTGCCAGCCATGCGCTGAACTTGATTAATATTGGTCGGCTTAGAGAGTGAGGTCACCGCCTTGATTTTATCCGGGTTAGCCTCAATACCACGCTCAAAAACTAGAAAACCAAGTAATTTTCTTGCAGGAACAGCAAAAACACATTTGGCCGGGTTAAGCTTCATCTGTTATACCCGAAGATTATCAAATGTCTCCTTGAGGTCATCCAAAAGTGTCTCCTTTTTCTGAGATTTCACCACGATATCATCAACATAGTTATGAACATTGCGTCCAATCTGTGGGTGCAAACAATTTTGAACACAATGTTGATAAGTCGCCCGAACACTTTTAAGCCCAAAGGGCATAGAGATGTAGTAGAAAGCTCCAAAAGGAGTGATGAAAGCTGTCTTTTCTTGGTCCTCAACAACCATCTTAATCTGATGATAACCGGAGTAAGCATCCAACAAGCACAAACGCTCGGAACCAGCTGTAGAATCAATAATCTGATCTATACGCGGAAGAGCAAACGGTTCTTTAGGACAAGCCTTGTTGAGATCTGTGTAGTCAACACACATACGCCAAGTACCGTTTTTCTTCAAAACGAATACTGGATTTGCCAGCCACTCAGGATGAAAAACTTTGACTATGAAGCTGGCAGCTAGGAGCCGTGCCACTTCTTCCCCAATAGCCTTTCGTCTCTTCTCGTTAAAACGACACGGGTATTGCCGTACAGGTTTCATTTATGGATCCGCATTAAGGTGGTGCTCAGCGAGTTCCCTTGGTACTCCAGGCATGTCAGAAGGTTTCCATGCGAAGATGTCTCAATTCTTATGGATAAACTTGATGAGCGCGCTTTCTTATTTGGCATCCAGGCAGGTTCCAATGGTGAACTGTTGAGATGAGTCGCCAGGGGTAAAATCAACCTGCTTAGTATCCTCAGACGGCTTAAACTTCAATTGAGTTTCAGATTCGGTGGTGGGTTTCTTGAGGGGGGTCATATCTTCCGGATCGACGTTATCTATATAAAACTTTAATTCTTCCGTAGCACAAGCTGACTCAGCATAAGCAGCATCCCCTTCTTCACAATCTTGGGCTATTTTCCGGCTTCCATCCACAGTAATGGTGCCATTTGGTCCAGGCATCTTGAGTTTGAGATAAACATAGCAAGGCCGAGCCATAAAACGAGCATAAGCCGGCCTTCCGAAAAGAGCGGGATAAGGCCTTTTAATCTTGATGACTTCAAAAGTAAAAGACTCACATCTGTAGTTGTACTCTAACCCAAAGGCAACATTGTGCTTTATTCACCCAATAGGACTTTCCAGGAACGATTCCGTGAAAAACTGTGGTTGAAGGCTACAACTTATTTTCGGCCAAATTCATTCGCCGGAAAGTATCATAATATAAAATGTTAATGCTGCTACCTCCATCCATGAGAACCTTCGTCAGGGTATAACCGCCAACTTGAGGTGCCACCACCAGGGAGTGACCACCCGGGTTGTCAAACTGCGGAGGATGATCTTCTCGGCTCCAAGTAATTGGCTGCTCAGACCAGTTTAAATATCTTGCAACCACCGGCTCAACTATGTTAACGACGCTCTGCTTCCATTTGCGATCCTTCCTGCAAGTGCTGGTGGTGAACACATGATATCGCCCACTGTTCAATTGTTTGGGATTACTCTGAAATCCTGCTTGATTGTTGTGCTGCTGATTACCCTGTCTAGAACACTGCTGTCCACTATTATGATTGTCATGATGCTCATAACCAGCCCTCGAGCCGCCAGATCCATGGGAGCCTGGACCTACAAAGCCCCCAGACGAACCAACGCCAGGTCCTATTTTAAAACATTATAATTCAAAGTAGAAAAGATCCAGTCATGCTCACATCCAACATTAACTAGACTCAATGCATAAAAATGACAATAATGCTCTCCGGCTTGGTGCCTTTAATAAGAGAATTATGACTCAACATAAAAATAAATAGATAGACCCTTCGCAGAGGGAAGCATTGATTTGCTGCGGTGCCAGAGCTCATGTTTTAAAACAGGACAGAAATAGAGTTTTTGGGTGGTGCATTTTTCTTGTCAACGTTGCGACAAAGGTTTTCAATATCTTCCATGCTAAACTCATTATTGGCGGTTCCCAAACAGAATAGTAACATTTACTCCTATCCACCATCCATACACAAACCATGGCTGACCGACTCCACGGATGCCTGCCAACATGTCAACTGTCCCAAGGAGTCTTGTTTAATTAATTTTGATTATGCAGGACTGGGCATCCTTTTACCATCATCTGTCATGCAATGACAGTGAATAAACAACCGTCTTGAGAATAACTCACTTAGCATGGAAAATACTGACCGCCTCGTCGCTCCATGAGCGAGACGCGTGCACAAAATAGATGTTTATTTGAATGTTTAGAGATGCACATGCAAATTTACTAGGAATGGCAGGGTAATACCGCATATAGGTAGGTATAGTGGACTCATGTGGAATAACTTGGCTTAAAGGTTTTGGATGCACAAGCAGCATTCCCGCTTAGTATAGGTGAAGGCTAGCAATAGGTTGGGAAGCGACCAGCTAGAGAGCGAAAACGGTCATAGGTATGCATTGCGAATAATTAACATTGGACATAGCATGAGTAGGATATGAACACTCTGAATTTAAACATCATGAAGGCTCCATTAGTTTTGAATCAACTACATGTTTGCCCATGGGCCAAGTCAAGCCGCTTGATTTACTTAGAGGGAAATACCATATTACCATACCACATCATAACCATTTTAATGCATGTTGGCCTATAAGATAAATCATTATTCACTACTAGCTATTTAAGCATGGCATGAGAAGCTATAATCTCTAATTGTCATCATGAACATGTTCACTCATAATATACTAAATCAAGATCGAACGAGCTAAAACAAGAAGAGTTCATACCAGCATCCTTTGCCACGATCACTTCATCAAATATTATCATTATTGCCTTTCACTTGCATGACCGAATGATGTGATAACAATAATAGTGCAAGAATACCGTGGACTAAGCTGGGATCTGCTGGGTAGTTTTATACAAAGGAGAAGACAAGGTAATATTGGCTCTCTGTTAGATCAACAATAAGGCATATAAGAGCCACTCATCCTTTTCGTCGTGGTCTTCTCGTTTCAAAGACTCAACAAAAAGAAAAGAAATTCAGAGAAACACACTAAAATATTTTTGGAGTTTCTGTTTTTCTCAAGCAAGCAAATAAACTAAAGATAATTAAGACGGGAAAGCTCCCAACATGCAAAGGAAATCTTTTTGGGTTTTCTTTTTAGTACTAAAGATAATTAAGTAGGGAAAGAAAATTAAAAAGGAGCGAGAAATATTTTTGGGTTTTCTAAAGTTTTTCAAACACATAAGAAGAAAATAAATAAATAAAACTAACATGGATATATAATGAAAGAGGATGAACACCGACAATTTATTTGACGTGTGTGAACATGAATGTAATGTCGGTGAGAAATACGTACTCCCCCCAAGCTTAGGCGTTTGCCTAGCTTGGTCATCACCACTGGTAATAGCCATCAGGTCCGGGAAAATGTTCCAGCAGGGGCACCTAAGCATCCCATGCCTGGGCCTCGGCCCGCGTAGCAGCCAACTCATTCCGGTAAGCAATTATATCTTCTGGCATTATTCTATATCCGTGCCTGGCATGATAGTTAAACAAAGAGGGTGCAGGCAAAGGAATAATACCTCAATTCGTCTTGCTAAATACTAAGATGCAACGAATATGTTGCGGTGGTCGCGGTTCCTCAATAAATTGGTGTTCCATCATAGATTGGTGATCAAGATAAACCTTAGGCAACAAGTAATCAGTAGGGCGTATAGCAACTTCAAAATGCTTTGCCAAGCGGGTGGCATAAATACCACCATGAATCTTGCCCTTGTTTCGGTTGAGATTTAATCGACGCGCAACAATAGCTCCTATGCTATAAGTATTATAACCATAAAGTGCACGACGTAGAATTGCCAGGGTAGGGGCACTAAGGCCACCGCCCTGTTCCATGGCAGTTATGCATTTTCCTATAAATAGAGAAAAGTAGTGCACGGAAGGAAATTGCAAACTAGTGGCTCTAGCGTGTGACACAGTTAGGGTTTGGAGGAATCCTCAAACTCCTCGGGCTTAGGCTCACGCATTCCCCCATCAGAAGGAAGCAAACATATTTCAAAAAATTCATGTAGCGGCAATTCATAGTTGGTGGCATAAAGATCAAAGCGTACTGTGGGAGCCCCGGGCGTGTTTGTGAAGAAAAAGTTTTGCACGAAGGAATTAGTAAGGAGATAGTATTGGTCACACTCATCTGCGAGGAAGTCGGTAAGCCCGGCATTTGCAATGAATTGCATGAACTATTCATAGAAACACGCTTCATTCATGAAGAGCGTATGTGGCTATTCACATGGCCTAACCTCCGTGTTGCGAACAAGGTTGATGTCTCGGTCCTGAGTTCTCCTAACAACTCCCTTGGGGCTCCGGCTTGAAGAACCTCTTCTCAAGAAATTCATTTTCCTAAGCGCAAATTTCTGAAATTTTTGAGCCACAAATTCATGTCAGTAAAACTTTCCAAGATTAATAGCAACTACTCATATGGATGCCTAGAGGCCATATCAAGCATTCATACTATTTGGAACTCAAAGAATTCAACATGCAACCTCATTTTCTGTAGCACCAAGTGCAACACCATTTGCAAAATATAAAGCACTAAAGCAAAAACTAATTGGAGGTGAGGAGGAGTCACATACCAAGGAACAATTCCTCGAAACAGTTTCGGAAATGGAGTTCTGAGCAAACAGATCGAAAATTTCACTTTCTGGGTGAAGAACAAGGGAGAGAGATGGATAGGAATTTTTTGCTGGAGGTAGGAGAAAGAGTGGGACGAAGGGATAAGGCAGGGGGCCCTGTGGACCTCACAAGTCATCAGGGCGCAACCCGGGGGGGGCTATTGGCTTGTGCCCAATAGGTGCAGTCCCCTGCTGTAATTTTTGTGCCAAAAATTCTTATTTATTCTAGAAAAAATCATGTGAAAATTTTGTGGGAATATGAGACTTCTTATTTTCGGGCATTTTTCTACGCACGGGAAAAACAGAAAAATGGAAAATCATGCTAATTTATTTTATATAAACTGAAAATAACAGAGGATAAACTTTTGATACAGAGAGTTGTGAGTACTAAATTCATCAATCACATGTCTTTCGAAAAGGATCCATTAATAAGGTTGATCAAGTCTTATTAACAACCATTTCGGTTAACATGCAACCGAAGAATTTTCATATATCACTAAGTTACCTCAATGGGGATTTGCATCTCCCCAACAATAAGATTATAGTATTTCTTCTTGACAGTAGGTAGAGGAATGGCAAAACTTCAAATGATAACCGTGGGAGTAGGCTCAATGTCGTTAATATTATTAACCAAAGTTTGCTTCTTCGGAAAATAGACGGTATGTTGCTTTCCATTGACATGAAGGTAACCTTTCTTTTATTGCAATCAATAACAGCCCCTGCAGTATTTAAAAAGGGTCTACCAAGGATGATCGACATATTGTCGTCCTCGGGCATATCAAGAATAACAAAGTCCGTCAAGATAGTAACATTTGCAACCACAACAGGAACGTCCTCACAAATTCCAATTGGTAAAGCAGTGAATTTATCAGCCATTTGCAAAGATATTTCAGTAGGTGTTGGCTTACTCAAATCAAGTCTTTTTATAAAGGGAGAAAGGAATAACACTAACACCAGCCCCTAAATCACATAGAGCAGTTTTAACATAATTTCTTTTAATAGAGCAAGGTATTGTAGGTATGCCAGGATCTCCTAGCTTCTTAGGTATTCCTCCATCAAAAGAATAATTAGCAAGCATAGTTGCAATTTCAGTTTCAGGTATTTTTCTTTTGTTGGTAATAATATCCTACATATACTTAGCATACAAAGGCATTTTCAATATATCGGTCAAACGAGTACGCAAAAATCTTCATCGTCCCTACTCTTGGAAGGCTTATGAGGGAATGGCATGGGTTTTTGAACCCATGGCTCTCTTTCCCTTCCATGTTTTCTAGCAATAAAGTCCCTCTTAGCATAACGTTTATTTTTAGGAGGTGGGTTGTCAAGATCCTCCACAGGTTCTATCTCTACATCGTTATCATTTTCTTTATTACTACCTGGTGGAGCACCTACATGCACAGTATTATTTTCATCTTCCTTTTCATTATCGCTAGGTGCATGTTCACTACCAGACTGTGTCTCAGCATCAGAAATAGAAACATCATTGTGTTTCTCAGTAGGTGTTTCTATAACAGGTTCACTAGGAGCATGCAAGTTCCTATCATTTTTGTTCTTCTTTTTCTTATTAGAGGAACTAGGTGCATCAACATTAATTCTCTGAGAATCATGTTCTATTCTTTTAGGATGACCTTCTGGATAGAGAGGTTCTTGGGTCATACAACCTCCTCTAGTCATTACTCTAACAACATGATCATTCATATTTGTATTTATTTCAGCAAGCAAATCATTTTGTGACTTAGAAACTTGGTCTAGTTGGGTGTGAACCATAGAAGCATGTTTACCTAGACCTTTTACATCATTAGCAATTCTTAACATCAAGTCACTTAAGCGGTCTATCATCATGGCATTACGTCTCAATTGATCCTTAACATAATAATTGAAGTGTTCTTGCTTAACAACGCAATTATCATATTCATCCATGCATTGTTCAGGAGTCTTAGTGTAAGGTATATCATTTTCACTAAAGGAACGGAGAGAGTTTACGTCTACTACCCGTGTCGGGGTATCAAGTCCGTGTATTTCTTCAATAGGTGGTAGTTTCTTGATATCCTCAATTTTAATACCTTTCTCCTTCATAGATCTTTTTTCTTCTTGCATATCTTCAGGGTTAAGGAATAGAATACCTCTCTTCTTTTGAATAGGTTCCGGAGGTGGTTCAGGAAGTGTCCAATCATTGGCATTTTGCAATATGTTATTCAATACTTCTTCAGCTTGACTGACAGTTCTTTCCCTGAAAACACAACCTGCACAACTATCTAGGAAGTCCCTAGAAGCATCGGTTAGTCCATTATAAAAGATATCGAGAATTTCATTTTTCTCAAGAGGGCAATCATGCAAAGCTCTAAGTAACCAGAGAAGCCTCTCCCAAGCTTGAGGGAGATTCTCTTCTTCAATTTGCACAAAATTAAATATTTCCTGTAAGGCAACTTGTTTCTTATGAGCAGGAAAATATTTCGTAGAAAAATGATGGCGCATATCCTTGGAACTACGCATACAATCAGGTGCAAGAGAAAGGAACCATTCCTTGGCCTTGCCTTTTAGCGAGAATGGAAAATGCTTAAGGATATAATAATAGCGCATCTTTTCATCATTGGTAAACAAAGCAACAATATCATTTAATTTCATAATGTGTTCGACAACAGTTTCATTCTCATAACCATGGAAAGGATCAGATTCTACTATAGGAATTAACTCAGGGTCTACAGAGAACTCATAATCCTTATTAGTTACAAATATAGGAGAGTAGCAAATTTAGGATCATATTTCATTTTCTCCATCATAGATTTTTCTTTTAGTTTGCATAGCAGTTTCTTCAAGTCATCTCTATTTTCACAAGCAAAGAAATCACTCGTTGTTTCCTTATCCATGACATAACCTTCAGGTACATAAGGCAATTCATATCTATTAGGAGAGCAAGGTGTAACAGGTGAATCAAAGTCCTCACCAGTTTCAGCATTTTCAAGTTCTCTAGCTTTAGCAATATGAGCATCAAGTAATTCATTCAGTGGCATAGTTTCAGTTTCAACATGTGTAGCAATAGTATCATAATTAATTTCAGAAGTAGCATCATCAAGTGCATGTGACATATCAGGACGATCAACAGGTGGTGGTGTAACAAGATGATTCAAAACAGTAGGTGAATCAAAATCAAAGCTAGATGGCAGTTCCTAACCTCTTCTCGTGCGAGAGGGGATGATTTTAGTTCGATTATCTTTCAGATTCATCATAGTGGCAATTGGATATCCTCACGTTAACACAATAAATAGAGCTATGCTCCCCGGCAACGGCGCCAGAAAAAGGTCTTGATAACCCACAAGTATAGGGGATCGCGACAGTCTTCACGGGTAGTATTTCACCCTAATTTATTGGTTCGACACAAGGGAAGCCAAAGAATATTTATTGGCCTTGACAGTTGAGTTGTCAATTCAACCACACATGGGATATCTCTCTGCAGCAAAGGTTTAGTAGCACAAAAAATAGTAGTAGCAAAAGTAACAATAGTAGTGACAGCAGCAATTTTGTAGCAGTTGTGACAGTAGCAGTAGCAATAGTAACTTAGAAAGATTCAGTATATGTAAAGCGTAGGCACGTGGATCGGTGATGGATAATGATGTAGATGACATTGATCATGTAATAGTTACATGCTAGGGCGACACAGAACTAGCTCCTATTCATCAATATAATGTAGGCATGTATTCCGTATATAGTCATACGTGCTTGTGATAAGAACTTGCATGACATCTTTTGTCCTACCCTACCGTGGCAGCGGGGTCCTATTGGAAACTAAGGGATATTAAGGCCTCCTTTTAATAGAGAACCGGAACAAAGCATTAACACATGGTGAATACATGAACTCCTCAAACTACGGCAATCACCGGAAAGAATCCCAATTATTGTCACCTTGGGGTATGCGGATCAAGACACGTAATAGGTGCATACAACTTGCAAGATAGGATCCAAATCAATCTTATATTCAGAGGTAATATAATATGTTCAGATATGAAATCATGGCACTCGGGCCCTAGTGACAAGCATTAAGCATAGCAAAGTCATAGCAACATCAATCTCAGAACATAGTGGATACTAGGGATCAAGCCCTATCAAACTTAACTCGATTACATGATCAATCTCATCCAATCCCACCACCGTCCAGCAAGCCTACAAAGATATTACTCACTCCCGGTGGTGAGCATCATGGCGGTGTTGATGGAGAAGGGTTGGTGATGACGACGGCGATGATTTCCCCTCTCTAGGGCCCCAAACAGACTCCAGATCAGCCCTCCCAAGGAAGAACAGGATGTGGCGGCAGCTCCGTCTCGTGAAACGCGATAAAAACTTCTCTCTGATTTTTTTCTCCGAAGATGTGATTTTATAGGACTGGAATCAAGGTCGGAGGAGCCTCGAGAGCCCCACAAGCCATCAGGGCGCGACCTATTGGGGGTCACGCCCTGATGTGTGGTGCCCCCCTAGCATACGCCCTCTGGAAGTTCTTTGCTCCATAATTCATTATAAATCCCAAAAATAATTCACAAAAAGTTTCGTCCAATTTCGAGAACTTTTATTTCTGCACAAAGTTAACACCAAGGTAGTTCTGCTGAAAACAGCATCAGTCCGGATTAGTTCCATTCAAATCATGGAAATTAGAGGTCAAAACCAGAGCAAAAGTGTTTGGAAAAGTAGATACGTTGGAGACGTATCACTTCTCAAGCCTCAGGAAGAAAGGAGCTCCATTCATGTGAGACGAGGGATGCCAACACGGCTTTGATGAAATCAAAAGGTACCTCCTTAATCCACCTGTCTTGGCAGCTCCCGTAAAGCGGCTCCCACTCATCCTATACATTGCAGTGCAGCCTACTTCGGTAGGCGCTTTGTTCGCTCAGAACAATGATGAAGGGAAGGAGGTGGCCTGCTACTACTTGAGCCGCACCATGGTAGGGGCCGAGCGAAACTACTCTTTGATAGAGAAGAGTTGCCTCGCCCTAATCGTTTTGAAGAAGTTGAGGCACTACACGTTGAAGCACCAGATCCAGCTTGTCGCATGAGCGGACCCCGTAAGGTACATTCTAAGTCAGCCCACTCTCATGGGGCGACTAGGAAAATGGGCGCTTCTCATGATGGAATTCGACATCACCTTTGTGCCTCAGAAGGCGGTCAAAGGGCAAGCTTTGGCGGAGTTCCTCGCGGCGCACCCAGTTCCAGATGATTCCCCTCTCATCACCGACCTTCCTGACGAGCAGGTCTTCACCGTCGACCTCAATGCACCATGGGAACTCTACTTCGAAGGAGCCTCTCGCACGGACACCGATGCTGATGGAACCCCAAGGTGAAGGGCAGGCGTAGGTTTGGTGTTCAAGACGCCGCAAGGAGGGGTGATGTATCACTCGTTCTCCCTCCTCAAAGAAGATTGCTCAAACAATGAGGCGAAGTATGTGGCGCTCATCTTCGGCCTTCTCCTGGCGCTCTCGATGGAAGTCCGTTCTCTATGGGCCTTCGGTGATTCCCAACTCATCGTTCGTCAAGTCAACGTCATCTATGAAGTTCACAAGCCTGAACTGGTGTCATACTACACTGCGGCCCGGAACCTCATGGACAAATTTCAACATGTTGAAATTCTCCATGTCCCATGAAGCAGGAATGCGCCTGCTGATGCCTTGGCAAAACTAGCGCCAGTATTAGTGCTCCCAGATGATAGAACCATGCAGGTAAATGTTGAAGAAAGGTGGCTACTCCTGGCTGTCCTGGAACTTATCCCGGTGGAGTACGAAGTCAACACCATCATGACGAACACGGTGGAGGAAGGAGAGTGGCTGCAACCCTTCCTCGACTACTTCAAGCACGACAGTCTCCCCAATGACCCTGTCGCGAGACGCCAACTACAACGACGACTCCCTTTCTATCTTTATAATGCAGGTGTCCTATACATGCAGTCTCAAGGGCAGGAGGTCCTACTTCGGTGCGTTAACCGAGGTGAAGCCGAGAAGATCCTCCAGGAGATGCACCATGGAGTCTGCGGCGGGCACCAAGGAGGAGCTGAGATGTACCATAGCATACGTCTGGCGGGATACTACTGGCGCGGCATCATGGCGGACTGCCTTCAGGTGGCCAAGTCATGCCACAACTGCCAAGTACATGACGACTTCAAGCACCAACCGCCGGTCCCTCTTCACCCTACCATTCCCTCTTAGCCATTTGACGCCTAGGGAATCGACGTCATCGGCCTCATCGACTCTCCATCTTCCAGGGGGCATCATTTCATCCTCGCCGCAACAGACTACTTCTCCAAATGGGTAGAAGTTGTTCCACTACAGGAGGTGAAGAGCGACAACATCATCAACTTCCTAGAGCGAAATATCATATATCGCTTCGGGATACCACACAACATCACCTCCAACAACGGCAAGGCCTTCAAGTCCAATAAGCTATACAAGTTCATGGAGAAGTACAAGATCAAGTGGAACTACTCCACCGGCTACTACCCTCAAGACAACGGTGCAATCGAAGCCTTCAACAAGACGCTTGGCAAGATACTCAAGAAGACGGTGACAAGGCACAATAGAGACTATCATGACCGTCTCTTTGAATCCTTGTGGGCGTACCACGTTACAGCCTGTATCCGACACATGCTACCCCAGTCTCTCTCGTTTACGGGAGTGAAGCAGTCCTGCCATTGGAGGTCCAACTACCCTCTTTACGGGTGGCTATCCAGGAAAACCTCACCCAAGATGAACAGGTACAACTTCGTTTCCAGGAGCTTGATGCCCTTGAAGAGGAGCGACTTCATGCCCTGCAAAACCTGGATCTCTACCGCCAAAACATGATGAGAGCCTACGACAAGCTCATCAAGCAACGCGTATTCCGCAAGGGCGAGTTGGTCCTCGTACTGCGTTGGCCCATCGTCATCACGCACAAGACGAAGGGGAAGTTTCAGCCAAAGTGGGAAGGACCATACGTCATCGAGCAAGTCTACGACGAGGGTGCATACCAGCTGGTCGATTCCCAGGGAGCCCGACCTATGCCCCCAATCAACGGAAGGTTTCTTCAAAAAATACTTTTCTTAAAATCTTGCCTTTTTTGTTGCCTTTTGGTTTTGCCTTGGGGAGACCCTTTTCAGTGGGCTATCAGATCTATGATGCACTCTTCGTTGCATGTTGTGGATATTTTTCTTGGTCTCCCCAATTTAAACAGACTCTGTCCAAAAAAACGGCTTTCCCCCACTACGTCATGTTGTTGATTGAAGTTTTGGCTACCCTAGGACTTCTCGGAGGATGGCACAATGTGTCAAGTTACAGGTGGAGCGGCTCCTACACCCACAATGCACGACACGTATCAGGCGTATGCTTCCGGAGGTAGCGGAGATGACTCTTGGGCAATTCTGAGTATCGAGACCCCGCGCTCTTCATGTTTCCCGGCATGCTTCATGATCACGGAGGCTCGCATACTAGGGGAAACTATAGGAAAAGATTCATGGTGTGCCTCCTGGTCCAATGCAAGTTGGTCTGGTGCGTAGCCACATGACAACCCTGGGATACGCCACCAAATGCCCAGATAAAATACCAGAGGGTTTTCTTAGTCCACAGAGGTGAACAGGTGCCTTCCAAGTTCCCAAGGTGGGCCCCCGAGAATTCACGGAAGAATAATGCTCAAGAAGTGAAAGCAAGCTCATGAATTCTGCGGCCAATCAATTAGCCTACGCAAGCAATCCCCAATAAAAAATTCCAGAAGCTCCAAGAAGCAATAAAATCCCAAGAGTCCAAGAAGCAGTCAAGTTGTCCCAAGCAGTAAGGGACCCACTGGAATGAAGGCGGGAGGTAGCTGTTCATCACCCCTCAATAAGGCATGAAGAAAAACCGCCAAGCTGTTCTCCCAAAACCATCTATCCTGAACCAACCATACCCAAGTCTCTTGTTCATGAGGCATGTGCAGGGGGCATGTCGAGCTGCGGAGCCCCCTCCGTACGATAATGGGCTAGAGTATGAATTTCCGCTGCCTCTCGGAAGCATCTCGAACATGATGTCTTCATACACGTACACCGAGGCTTATTCAGTTGTTCAGTTGTAATCGTCATGTTCTTTCGACAATTCCCAATGACAAGTCCTTCGGTAGATTTCTCTGATATCACACCTATAGTTGGTGTATAATGGGAAAGCCAACATTTTGAAAACCCAACCAAACCTTCCTTTCTCTTTCTTTGGTTCACTTTGTTCCGTTTTGTGTTTCTAGTCGTTGTGTTTCTCCAACATCCACTACACCACAACACTACATCCCCGACAGACAGGTTGGTCGGGAATACAAGTTTCGCCAACAGACAGTCGTACGGGAAAGACTATTGCCGACTGACAATGTCTGTTGGGGAAAGTCCAGACGGGAAAACCCTTTCCCGACCGACATAGCTTTCCCGACCGACTGCTTGACGGATATGGAGTATCTTTCCCGACCAACAGTCTGTTGGGCCTGCCATGGGCCTTTCCCGACCAACAGTCTGTTGGGGCAACCATGGGCCTTTCCCGACCGACTATTGGACAGGGTATTCTTTCCCGACCAACATTCTGTTGGGCCTGGCATTAGCCTTTCCCAACCGACTGTCAGACGAGGTTTGTTTTGCCGACCAACATTCAGACAGGGTTTTTCTTTGCCGACCAACAGTTCATCAACATTTTGTTTAGCCAACCACAGCTTTAATTAACATATGGTACTGACTATCACATACATATAGTTCATGTGTTCTAAGTATAATCACCAAGACACCATACATCAGGCTCACATCAGGTGCACCAAACATATTTTATTCCATTAACTATTTGTCACATACATACACTTCAGTTTGTTCTAAACATAACCACCGAGACACCATACATCAGGTTCACAAAAGGACAGGTAAAAGATGCAAGTATGAGGCATCAGTTGTACAAAATGAAATCTAAAACATCTAGTTGACATAGATCGTTGGCTTCATGGTTCCGTCTGAGTGCAGTCCTTTTGTTTGCTTCCTACAAAAGTTAAACAATTCTCAATTATAATACACTATTAGAAACTACTCCCTCTGTTCCTAAATATAAGTCGTTGGGGGAGTTCAGTTTACACTCCCCCAGCGACTTATATTTATGAACGGACTACAGTAGTAAAATTCCAACATAGAGGATCATCACATTCTCAAAAATATAAATAGTAATAAATACGGAGAATTCAATAGCCATGTGTTAACACTAACATTGATCCTCGGCTTAGATCACCCCAGCCGGCCCACCATCTCCATAAGGAGTTGATAGGTCAGCAAAGGCGTTTGTTTCTTCTCATTAAAAATAAGATAAATTACTCTATTGGCATAGGCAAAAAAAACTGGAGTTCGCATGATCCAAATTCTGGCAGCAACTCCTTTGTTTCTTAAGGAAATCGACAACAAACATAACAAAATATCATTTCTAGCTGTGATAATCATAAATAAGCGTCTAGTCAGGTCAAATAACAGATATAGTATCCAAGACAGAAGATGTGAACACTAGAGCGATTAAAGGCTCACAAAACAGTGAAAGCGACACAAACAAGTTTGAATATTGATATACTCAGCCAAATACAGTTTAGTGTTGAAACATTCACAAGTAATTGCTGAAGGGAAACTCAAAATAAAATGTGAATTTTACGTGCATAGCTTTGCACTGTTAAGGTCATGACACCAGCCCACTTACAAGCATGGCATCAACTATTACTTCACAAGGCAACTGAATTGCTGCATATACAGGAACTATTACTCTACAGGAAACTATCTCCCAATTTCTTTCTCTCTAGTTTGAGAGTAATTTGGTTTAGTTCATCTTTACAACAGTTTTAAGTTATTAGGAACACCATAACAGCTAAATAATTCCAATAGCATTTATGCCAACCATGCATTATGTTCCAATATAGTATACACACTAGCACAACACAATTTTTCCATTAGATTTCGATGGTTAAGGTCATAACAGCAGCTTTGTGTACTGCCTACTTATACAAGCATGACAGCTTTATATGCATAGCCTTGCACTGTTAAGGTCATGACAACAGCCCAGTTATTCAAGCATGACATTAGCTATTACTTCACACAAGTCAACTGAATAGTTGCATATAAAAGAACTATTACTCTACAAGAAATTAGTAACTCCCAATTTCTTGCTCTCTAATTCGAGAGTACTATGGTTCAGTTAATTTATACAACAACTTTAAGTTATTAGGAACACCACAACTCAAATTTTTCAATAGCATTCATGTCAACCATGCATTATGTTCCAGTATACACAGTAGCAGTAGCACACTTCTATTTTGTCTCAGTGGGATCTAAAACAGCTTGTTGAAAAAGAGGTTTGTCTGTTTAATCTTTGTAACCAGTAAATCTTCTTGTAAACATAAAATTCTAAAAAGTAAGTGATCAAAATTATTTCACCAATTGTGATTGCTTGCAAGAATGTGTCAGTTGGAGAACAGGATATTAACAGTAGGCGAACCATCATGGAAGAATGACGACATAAAATTCGAATGTCAACATATCCCTATTTTTGTTCTATAAGATAACATGGCCATACGAAAAATATGAACTCTCTTTTTCGCCATATGAAAAAAGAACAACATAAAGGTCCAATGTCAACTAAGCCTGTAGTTTCCTGCTCTCTAATTTGAGAGTAGCATGTTTCAGTTCATCAACGAGAACCCAGCCCCATGGGAATAGATTATCTTTTCCAATAAAAGGATCCCCAATGGACCCCCAATTTCATTAAGAGATCAGAGCCCCTTTTGTTCAGATAAGTGACCGAAATTACCTTAGTGATGGGATGACGAATATGCCCCTTTTGTTCAGACGCCCCATAGAAGAATTGATGTGGTCTTTCAAAGTTGAAACCAAGTATTACTTCTGGGAACTAAATAGAACATAATGTTACAGTATGATAATTTTCACAAGGAAACATTTACAAAGTGCTACATGTATTCCGTTTGTACCAAAGAATTAATAGAAAACTGGAGATGTGTTTACTGGACAAGCACATAGTCCTATATGCCAATCAGAAGTAAACAGTGAGGGCATCCAACATTTCTTGCTATCACACATACATACTTACAGAGGTTCTTGAGAGAGTAAATAGTAGTAGCATCAAGTCGATGTGATGCATACATATGACTATGGACATCTTCCGGTGGCCTTTTTGCCCAAACTTACTAAAGATTCATTTCCCCTGCAAAAAATAATTTTCAAATTCAATCTGCCAACAACCCTAGAATGCAAACAATAATAGTGATAGAATGTTAGGGTTTGAACTTTACTACTTCAAGGACTTCTGCTTCCATGAACCAAAGCAGCACAATTTTTTTTTGAAAGAGATTAAACTTACAACCAAGTAAAAAAAAATCTGGCCCACCGGTGGGAGTTGGAATCTGAACACACACACACACACAGTGAACTTACGATGTTGTTTCTGCCATGGATGGCTAGCTCATGTTCTCCTGAAGTGGGGAGAGATGGGGGCACCTACCACCAAGCTCCTAATCACCGGAAGCAGAGGAAGCAGGGGCTGGCTGCCTTGGACCTGACCACTGGGAGCGAAGGGCATCGGTTTTAATTACACAAACTGTTATGATTTTCATCCCACGCTGACTTACGTACATGAAGTAATTTGCACTGTTTAGTTGGCAAACAAATCAAGATGTTTCTGATATATGTTCTTCATAAAGAGAGGTCGGCATGTGCTAGTTATCTCACAACAGATGGACTCATAGAGCAGACCCTAGGAGTAGCTGATACGATCAATTAACACTGTAAATCTATCGTACATATAATCAACAATTTGCACTTCAGAATTGAGATGCACACACCGGCCGGCCAGCACAGAAGTAGCAGGCTGTAGGCACGCATGATTTACTTGAAGAAAAACTAGAGTGAACAATGAAGGAAGCTCCGCACATTCCTCAAATAATAAAAGAAAGCAAACTGCTGAACATGCATCCAGAGACATTGCTGAAGAGAAAAGACATGGGGACTCCCACAAGCATTACAGCCTGACCCAAATAGATTGAACCTAAATCGCAGCATAGGGGAATCAATATTGTTCTTGGAACAAAACTGCTGACCGAATCACCATAAATCTCCAGAATCCAGCAAGCCCTAGCCTATTTTATTGAACCAAAATTCATCTGGCCAAGAGAACAGGAAGAGACAAGGGAAGAAGTAATCTCATACCTTACAGGGAGAACAAGACCAGATCAGATCGGGCAGGACGACGCCGACGGCGGGCTGAGGACGAGGGTGCGCCGGCTTCTCCTCTGGTTCGCGCCTCAGATCAGGCAGGACGGCGTCGACGGCGGGCTGAGGACGAGGGTGCACGGCCTTCTCCTCTGCTTCGCCCCTTCCCCTGATTCGCGCCTTCCCTTCTCCCCTTCCCGCGCCTGGTTCGCGCCTTCCCTTCTTCCCTTCCCGCCCTTCCCTTCTCCGGGCATCACCGGGCGCTTGCGTATGAACAAAAAGCGCCGCCGTTGGCACCTGTGTGATGGCAGCGCCGGCACAAGCCCACCTCGGCGTGGGAAAACGGCAGCCATGTGGGGATGACGATGGAGGGGTGGGAGTAAGAGGGGAACAGAGTGGTGGCAGCCTCGCTGGACGCGTATCGCCGCCGCCGGCCGGAGAGGGCACCTAGGGCGGCGGTGTGCGTGGTGGATCTGGAGAAAGGGGATAAGGTTGGAGCGTGGGGTTCGGGGTGAAGGAAAAGAAAAATGAGGGAGCTTTCGCGGGCTGAGCCAAATGTTGGCGCTATAAATTTTGTACACGCGCGCACATTTTTGGGTCGACCATTTAGCTACCCTCAGTTGGTCGGGAATTGTTTGCCGACCGACCATTAGTTGGGTATAAGGGTATTGCCGACCGACCGATCGTTGGTACATATTTTAGCATTCCCGACCGACAATCGGTCATTATATACAAGTTTTCCCGACCGACGGTCCGTTAGAAGTTTTCCTAACCGACAGTCGGCCAGCAATACTGACTTTTGCCAACACACGCCGGTAGGGAATTCTGGTGCGTGGTGTAGTGATCTTTGCAGCAAATGAAGAGCCACCTCTCGGTGTTGCTGACAACATTTCAACGTCGAGTCTCTACATCAACCAACATCGCATGCGTCGGGGGCAACGAACCCGTACGCCATGAACGCCGACGGCATCCCGGCGTCAAACCTCTACACCGACCTACACCATGTTTGCTTGGGGGGGGGGGGGGGGGGGCTGAAGCACCCATGCGTCCATGGCGGCACCGACGGTATCCCGGCGACCAATCACCTACACCAACAGGAATGGCGGGAGCCGAAGGCAACACCTGCGCGCTTCTAAGGGTGGCCCTGATGTCACTCTGACACTCCATCTCCAACAAGAATGAAGCTTGGGGCAATATCATCCTCTCGATTGTCCATAAGGCCGATGGCGTCCCGGCATATCACTTTGTGATGCACTATTCATGGTGAAAGGCAGCTGTCGATGGTCTACCGACGCCTCACCTACATCATCATATGAAGATCACAGGAGCAGTGCAATGCGCCAGGGTGGCTAGCATGAATCTGTGAAACCCTCCGATCTAGCCGGCTGGCACCGCAACAGCTAGGCGGTTGTGACGAGTTCGGTAAATTCTATTTTGTTTTCAGGACAAGGCATGTTGTTTCGCCACCAAATGAAGACGAAGTAGGGCTGTCTCGACGGCTGGCACCATGCGTGTTATACGATCCCAATGAGCTCCCTAGAGAATGCAAGTGTGGATGAATAGCACTAGATCACATCGTTACCTGAATAGTGACCAGACCCCTTTTGGGACGGTGCTCAGACCTGCTACGTGCTCGAACTTTATTCAGTGAGGGGTCATTTGTTCAATGTATTTTTGTGCTTCCTGTTTTCAGAAAATCTAAGTCTAATACAAATGATTTTCTTTAAGTGCAAGTTTTTTTTTGAACACAATACAGACGCAAGTGCTCATATACACGCGCATACACTCACCCCTATGAACGCACACACGCACACCCTACCCCTATGAGCACCTCCGAATGACTGAGCCGGCATATCATCTTGAAATTTACGAAGTCACCATAGGCGCCTCGTCGTCGACGGGAACGTCTCCTCCCACTGAATGCACATCGCCGGAAATCCTGAAATAAATCCAGGAATAAATGCGAGCACCAGGATTTGAACCCTGGTGGGCTGGAGATACCACAGTCCCTCTAACCATCCAACCACAGGTTGGTTCGCTTCTTTAAGTGCAAGTTACACATCCATGTTTGATATTTTGGATGTACACGTACGTACATTGCACACTTTTGATCAGTCTTGCTTCACGTCCCATGCATGCACGCACGTATACTTGTTAATCGCATGCATGCTATGAGCTACACTACTTAGGTAATTGATCATGTACCTGAGCTAACCGGGCAGGCGTCAAGACTGGTGCAGTTGACGTCTATATGGACGTCCCAGCTGTATTGTACGTATACCTCCGAGTACCCACGTACCGGCTGGCAAGCTCTCGTACATACTCGAATACTCGTATCATCAACAAAAAAAGCCCACCTGCCGGCCACTTGGGTAGGAAATTTTGGACCTTGTTTTGCAGGAGTGTGCGCCAAGAAGATCAGCCGAAGGTAAACATACGAAGCAAGATTAACATGTTGTCGTCCATATATCTTCCAAGGAAATCGGCAACGGCCGAACGGCTGTGGCGCGTCGCGCAGCGCCTATCTCCTCCTGCCTATAAATACTGTTAGGAATAGCATTAGATCACGTGGGGAATTACTAATTACCATGTGCAGATTAGTGAACCGACATTCTAATATTAGCAGTTGCTAATCTCTCTCTCATCCTAACAACTGCTACTTGCGGTTGCTACTTTGTCTCACACATTAGGAACCGCTTGTTGCGGTTAGAGTTACTCTCACAGATTTGTAACTGCCTCCTGTATATATAGTCACAAGCAATGAGAATCGAATCACTTCGTACAATCACTTTCACTTTTTACACCTTATCAGCACTGCTTTGCCGAAAGAGACAAAGAGCCATCACAGGAACGAGAAGAAAAGGATTTTACGGGAAAATAATCCAATGGAAGAAGAATTATGTTTGGTGGACAGTTGTACCACTAACACAATATTAAGGGAAATAAAATATTTCCAAACTCTAACTAAGAGAAAAGGGAATATTATGACCATCGCCGGTCGCGATGCGTCAATTATTGGTTCAGGAGGAGCCACGCTCGTTCTACCTATGGGAACTACAATTGTAATTGAGGATGCACTCTTGTATCCTGAATCTACACGCACCCTTCTAAGTTTCAAAGATCTCAGATCAAATAATTTCCATCTGGAAACAATCTCTGAAAATAATTCTGAATATTTGCTTTTAACAAAGAGCAATGGGTCTGAGAAACAATTTCTTGAGAAATTCCCCTCACTTTCATCTGGATTATATTACAGTTATATAAAACCCGTACCACATGTTGCGTACAAAATAATTTTTCAAGATCTTGAAAAATTCAAGACTTGGCATGATCGCCTAGGTCATCCTAGCATAGGGATGATGAGAAAAATTATTGACAATTCTATTGGTCACAGCCTTCCAACTAAAAAATTCCCAAAATCATCAGATTTTGTGTGCACCGCATGTGCAACCGGGAAATTAATTATAAGACCATCTTATCTTAAAATAAAAATTGAGTCACTTAATTTTCTTGAACGCATTCAAGGAGATATATGTGATCTAATTCAACCACTATCGGGACCCTTTAGGTATTTCATGGTACTCATAGATGCATCTACTAGATGGTCACATGTGTGTCTATTGTCCACACGAAATCATGCCTTTGCCAAGCTAATTGCTCAAATTATCAAATTAAGAACAAATCATCCTGAAAATAGGATAAAAACAATTCGAATGGATAATGCCGCTGAATTTTCTTCACGTGCATTCAAAGACTATTGCATGGCTATGGGTATTCATTTAGAACATTATGTGCCTTATGTTCACACTCAAAATGGTTTGGCTGAATCTCTCATCAAAAGAGTAAAATTAATTGCTCGACCACTATTGCAGAATTGTAATTTACCAACATCTTGTTGGGCACATGCGGTATTACACGCCGCGGATCTGATACAAATCAGACCAACTGCATATCATACAACATCCCCGCTGCAACTAGTACGTGGCACTCAGCCAAGTATTTCCCATCTGCGAAAATTCGGTTGCACAGTATACGTACCGATATCACCACCGCAGCGTACATCCATGGGCCCCCCCATAGAAAACAAGGGATCTATGTGGGTTACAATTCTCCGTCAATAATAAAATATCTTGAACCTCTTGCAGGGGACCTGTTTACTGCCCGCTACGCTGATTCTATTTTTGATGAGGACCATTTCCCGGCATTAGGGGGAGAATCAAACCACAAAGAATGCCAGGAAATAGATTGGAATGTAATAGGCATTCAGTCCTTAGATCCACGTACTAAAGAATCTGAAACTGAAGTGCAGAGGATCATAGATTTGCAACACATTGCAAATAACCTGTCAGATGCATTTACTGACCATAAAGGTGTCACTAAATCACATATTCCCGCTGTTAATGCACTAGAACGAGTGGAGGTACCAACTAAAACCACTAAAACCCCAAATGAGAGTAAGAGGGGGAGAAATCTGGTTAGCCGGAATATAGCTTCTCAAAAGCCTCCGCGGAAACAGAGGAAATCAAATCCTCTACCAGTAAATGCAATTCAACCTCAAGTTGAAGGACACCAACCAGATGCTCAACATCTTGAACCTAGCATAAATGCGCATAAAAACATAATAGCTGGGACATCGGAACACCATGACTCTATTGTTGTGGGAAATCACATAGAGTCTGAAGGTATAAAAGAAATTTCCATAAACTATATAGAATCAGGAGAATCATATAATAGAGAGACTACAATTGTCGACATATATTTTGCCTCCGAAATTGCTGAAACCCTTCAACTGGATCCAGAACCAAAGACCGTCAGGGAGTGCCTCAAGCGTCCTGATTGGCCTAAATGGAAGGAAGCAATTGAGGCAGAACTGCACTCGCTCAACAAAAGAGAGGTATTTTCCTCAGTAATACCTACTCCTCAGAATGTCTTCCCTGTGGGAGCAAAATGGGTTTTTGTTCGAAAAAGGAATGAAAACAATGAGGTGGTGAGATACAAAGCGAGGCTTGTAGCACAACGGTTCACGCAGAGACCCGACATCGATTACGATGATACATACTCTCCTGTTATGAGTGGAATAACGTTTCGATACTTAATATCTTTGGCAGTACAAATGAATTTATCTATGCAGTTGATGGATGTAGTGACAACATACTTATATGGGTCACTCAAATCGGACATATATATGAAAGTCCCTGAAGGACTTAAAATGCCGAATACAAAAGCAAATCGCAACGCATATTGTGTAAAATTACAAAAGTCACTATATGGCTTAAAACAGTCGGGTAGAATGTGGTATAACCGACTGAGTGAGTTCCTTATTCAGAAAGGCTACTCAAATAATGATGATTGCCCTTGTGTATTTATAAAGAAGTCCTCAAATGGATTTTGCATCATCTCAGTGTACGTTGATGACCTCAATATCATTGGGAGTACACCTGATATAGAAGAAGCACGCAATCATCTAATGGCGGAATTTGAGATGAAAGATTTGGGAAAGACCAAATTCTGCTTAGGCTTACAGCTTGAGCACCTTCCCTCAGGAATTTTAGTATACCAACCTGCTTATATTCAAAAGGTTTTAGAAAAAATTAATATGGATAAATCATATCCAACCAAAACACCCATGGTTGTGAGATCCCTTGATACGAGTAAAGATCCTTTTAGACCTCGGGATGATGACGAAGATATATTAGGACCTGAGTTCCCATATCTTAGTGCCATTGGTGCGCTAATGTACCTTGCAAATTGCACCAGGCCTGATATTGCATTTGCGGTAAATTTACTAGCTAGACATAGCGCTGCTCCAACAAAACGTCATTGGACGGGAGTAAAGAATATCCTTAGCTATTTACATGACACAAAGATCTTGGCTTATTCTATCAGAAAAACCAAGATATGACTATGGTAGGATATACTGACGCTGGCTATCTATCTGATCCTCACAACGCCAGATCACAGACAGGTTTCGTATTCTTATATGGTGGAACTGCTTTTTCATGGAAGTCAACAAAACAGACTCTCGTAGCAACTTCCAATAATCATTTTGAAATTATTGCATTATTTGAAGCATCAAAAGAATGTGTATGGCTTCGCAGGATGATTAACCATATTCAGACTTCATGTGGTGTTGGTTCATTAGGATCACCAACTATTATATATGAAGATAATGCAGCTTGCATTGCTCAAATGCAAATGGGTTATGTGAAAAGTAATATCACAAAACACATTTCTCCTAAGTTATTCTATCCTCATGCATTACAAAAGGATGGAGAAATTGATATTTTGCAAACCAAATCATGTGACAATCTAGCAGATTTGTTCACAAAGTCTTTACCAAATTCAACATTCCAGAAATGTATTCATGGAATTGGTATGAGACATTTTCGAGATTTGCAAATTTCAGGGGGAGAAACTCCTAGAATCATAACCCATTAATTATCATCAGATAATAATTATTGTACTCTTTTTCTTTATGAGTTTTACATCAGTTTTCTCATAAAAGGTTTTTAATGAGGCAATATAAATTATACCATATTGTTTTCTCCTTATATTTTTCCCACAGGGTTTTAAAGGAGTTTTCAATAGTGTATCTATTACTCCTCGTATTTTTCCCATAGGGTTTTTGGGGGAGATTCTGAAATTGTACAAAAGATTCTCAAGCTCGATGATGAATATACATGAAGCTCTGGATGATGGATATTTCTAGAAGATGTGTGATCCAAGGGGAGTGTTAGGAATAGGATTAGATCACGTGGGGAATTACTAATTACCATGTGCAGATTAGTGAACCGACATTCTAATATTAGCAGTTGCTAATCTCTCTCTCATCCTAACAATTGCTACTTGCGGTTGCTACTTTGTCTCTCACATTAGGAACCGCTTGTTGCGGTTAGAGTTACTCTCACAGATTTGTAACTGCCTCCTGTATATATAGTCACAAGCAATGAGAATCGAATCACTTCGTACAATCACTTTCACTTTTTACAAATACAACCAGTGGAGGCCATCGTCCGGGAGATCGATCCATTCGCCAACGTAGCACACATCCATCCACCGTACCAGCCACCAGGCACGCATCCATCCATCCACGCACCCGACACACACACACACATCCATCGCTCACGAGCAGGAGAAGAAATCGCAGCCGAGGGAAGGAGGCATGTACGCGGAAGGACGAGAAGCCTCACGCATCGGATTAGATCGCATCTAGCGGAGGTGCCTGGCAGCGACGGTGCACTCAGACGCGAGGCATCCAGGAGCAAGGCATGGAGGAGGACTCAAACCAGAGTCCATGGAGGCTAAACTCATGTTCCCGGATGGTAAGATGATCGTCTAACTAATCTCTCTTCTGTCTTTCTTCCATACATGAAGCATGCACAAGCACGAGCCGGACACTACTCAAGAGCCACCGGAGATGACGCGAGCATGATCGGTCCGCTGCCGGAGAGGGAGCCATCGACGTCATGAAGGACGAAGACATGGAGCTCGTCGAGATGCTACCCACTTCGTCACAACGTTGTCATGGAGGTCGATGGCACCGAGGGCTCCATAACCACTAGTAGAAAACAGTGCTTTCGTTCCGGCCGCGTTATGAACCGGGACTAATGTGAGCATTAGTCCCGGTTCGAGCGGTTAGGACGCCGGACGGGACTCGGCAGGCATCAGTCCCGGTTCGAATGGGACCTTTAGTCCCGGTTGGAGACACCAACTGGGACTAAAGGGGGTTGCGGCAGGTGCGATACCCTTTAGTCCTGGTTGGTGTCTCCGACCGGAAATAAAAGTCTGTCTTCAGTCCCAGTTTTAGACCCAACCGGGACTAAAAATTTGCCTATATATATCCTCGCCCCTGCTCGCCCTCTCTCTGTTTCTTCCTCATAGAAGGTGAGAGGTGTGTGCTAGTTTGTTTTCCTTTCCTATGCACAAGAGATGCTCGATGAAATGCCTGAGAGCATGATGGCACTTGAGTTCACACAAAATAGACATGATATGAGGTGCCCGAGCCACACTTAAGCTTTCTCCTGTCTTTCCTCCTCGATCGAGGTTAGCAACTTTATCCTTTCATCTGTCATTGATACAATGCATGTGTCGATGTACACTAACCCTGACTAATCGGGACTAAAGGTTTCCTGCATATATGCCATCGTGCCCGAGCCACACAATCCATTCTTCTACTCTGTTCCTCCTCCAAGCTCGACCTTGAAGCTCCATTTTCCCCAAGATTTGACTATATTTGACGGTGCACCAACTACCCATGTGTTCTAAAAGGTTAGCAACTTCATCCTTTCATCTCTCATTGCTAATTTAGCTCATTTCATGCTCTAGAAGTAGAGTGATTTGTGCATTTTAGTGGAGGAGTGTATGTCGGAGTTTATTTGATTTAGATGCAATGTGAACTCAAATTAACTTCTTAGTTTGCACATGTGTAGGTGTGGTACTGTTACTTAGGTATCTCAATTTTGTGGTTAGTGGTACTATTAGTGAGTTAGTGTGTTAGCTAGTGTTACTATTAGCTAGTGTGTGTTAGTGTGTGCTAGGGTGTGTCTTAGTGGTATAGTATTAGTGTGTGCTCAAATTAACTTCTTAGTTTGCATATGTGTAGGTGTGGTTTAGGACGCTGTCTCGTCCCTGTCCCCGTCCTCACCGCCGTCGATCACCCGCGCCGATCTCGTCGCCGGCACCACCGTGGTGAGCCTCTTATTCTTATGTTTTAAAAAAAATCTTACTTGTATGATTTAGATAATTACTTGTATACTTTTTCCTACTTGTATTATTGTTTGTTATTATATAGTGCCATGGTTTTGATATCCGCTCCCGTCGGCTCTCGTCCGGTCTATGATTCAGATGTGGTATATTATCTTTTATAACTATTTGTTTCATTTAGTGTTTATGACAATTATGCCGACCAACTTGACATAGATATTTTTATCTAGGAGGTATGTGAACCGGAAATTCCAACCGACCCTCTTGTCGAGAGGTTAAATTTAGTTGAAAAACAAAACAATTATTTGAACGAAAAATTGAAAAGAATTAAAGAAGAGAAGATGAAATTGGAGTTACATGTTGTCGATGTCGTCGATCTACACAAGATCCAGATGGATGCAATGCACTTGAAGATTAGAAAGATTAGAAAACATGCCATTAATAAAGAGGCTTGGTGTCATTATGCTGTTGGATCAATTATTACATTACTTGCGATTTTGATCGCATTTGTTGTTGCATTTAAATGTTTTACATAGTTGTATGTTAGTTTCAATATATGTTTTAGATGCTCTAGATAGTTGTATGTTGTTTTATGAGAACTATGTATGAATTTTATGTATTTATTTTTGCAGTAATAACATTTGATCACTACTGTACTTTGGTTTTAATGTGATGAACTTGTATTAATTTTGTCATTTCTCTATTCATGATGTTTTGTAATGATTTTAGATATACTTAATTATATAATACAGATGAACCAGCAATGGATGTACGGTGACCGACGCACTGCCCAGTACATTACGGGCCTGCATAATTTTATCGGTGTGGCTCAGGCAAACAGTCTGAATGGTTTTATGTGTTGTCCATGTGTTGTCTGTCAGAATAAGAAGGATTACTCTGGCTCGAAAATCCTTCACACCCACCTGCTTCGGTCCGGTTTCATGCCCAGCTATAATTGTTGGACCAAGCACGGAGAAAGAGGTGTTATAATGGAAGACAATGAAGAAGAAGAGGATGATGACAACTATCCTATGTTCCCTGAGTATGGTGATACTGCAACGGGGGAAGCTGAAGATCAAGAGGCACCAGATGTGCCCGCTGATGATCTTCGCCGGGCCATTGTTGATGCATAGAGAGAATGCGAAAGTGAAAATGAGAAGTTGAAGTTGGAGCGCATGTTAGAGGATCACAAAAAAATGTTGTACCCAAATTGCAAAGATGGCAACACAAAGCTCGGTACCACACTTGAATTGCTTCAATTGAAGGCGAAGAATGGTTTATCCGACAAGGGATTTGAGAAGTTACTGAAAATAATGAAGAAGAAGTTTCCAAAGGATAACGAATTGCCTGACAGTACGTACGAAGCAAAGAAGGTTCTCTGCCCTCTAGGATTAGAGGTGCAGAAGATACATGCATGCATTAATGACTGCATCCTCTACCACGGTGTGGAGTGCGAGAATAAGAATGAATGCCCGGTATGCGGTGCATTGCGCTATAAGATCAGCCCTGATGACCCTGGTGATGTTGAAGGCGAGCGCCCCAGGAAGAGGGTTCCTTCCAAGGTTATGCGGTATGCTCCTATAATACCACGGTTGAGACATTTGTTCCAAAACAAAGAGCATGCCAAGTTGTTGCAATGGCACAAAGAAGACCGTAAGAAAGACGCGATGTTGAGAGTACCCGCTGATGGGTTGCAGTGGAGAAAAATCGAGAGAGAGTTCCTGGACTTTGCAGATGATGCAAGGAACTTATGGTTTGGTCTAACTACAAATGGCATTAATCCTTTTGGGGAGCAGAGCTGCAGTCATAGAACATGGCCTGTGACTCTATGTATCTACAACCTTCCTCCTTGGTTGTGCATGAAGCGGAAGTTCATTATGATGCCAGTGCTCATCCAAGGCCCTAAGAAACCCGACAACGACATTGATGTGTACCTAAGGCCATTAGTTGAAGAACTTTTACAGTTGCGGGGCGAAAAAGGTGTACGCGTGTGTGGGATGAGCACAAACAGGAGCCATTTGACCTACGAGCGTTGCTTCTCGTAACCATGAATGATTGGCCTACTCTTAGTAACCTTTCAGGACAGACAAACAAGGGATACAATGCATGCATGCACTGTTTAGAAGAGACTGAAGGTGCATATTTGGATAAATGTAAGAAGGTTGTGTACCTGGGGCATCATAGATTTCTTTCGACCAAGCATCCCGTAAGAAAGAAAGGCAACCATTTCAAAGGTGAGGCAGATCACCGGAAGAAGCCTGCCCACCGTACTGGTCATGATATATTTGATATGGTCAAGGATTTAAAAGTAATCTTTGGAAAGGGCCCTGCTGGTCAATCTATTCCGAGTGACGCTACCGGACACGCGCCCATGTGGAAGAAGAAATCTATATTTTGGGACCTACCCTATTGGAAAGTCCTAGAGGTCCACTCTGCATTCGACGTGATGCACATGACGAAGAATCTTTGCGTGAACCTGCTAGGCTTCCTGGGCGTGTATGGGAAGACAAAAGATACACCGGAAGCACGGCAGGACCAGCAACGTATGAAAGAACCAGACAACATGCATCGAGAGAACGAGAAGGATAAAGGACGTCATTACTTAAGTCCTGCCAGCTACGCTCTTACCCAAGCAGAGAAGGAAATCTTTTCTGAATGCCTGAGAAGTATCAAGGTCCCGTCTGGCTTCTCGTCGAATATAAAGGGAATAATAAATATGGCAAAGAAAAAAAATTCAAAAACCTAAAGTCTCATGACTGCCACGTGATTATGACACAATTGCTTCCAGTTGCATTGAGGGGGCTTTTACCAGAAAATGTTCGATTAGCCATTGTGAAGCTATATGCATTCTTCAATGCAATTTCTCAGAAGGTAATCGATCCAAAAATCCTACCATGGTTACAGAATGATTTGGTCCAATGTCTTGACAGTTTCGAGTTGGTGTTCCCACCATCCTTCTTCAATATTTTGATGCACGTCCCAGTTAACCTAGTCGAAGAGATTACCATTTTGGGTCCTATATTTCTACACAATATGTTCCCCTTTGAGAGGTTCATGGAAGTCTTAAAGAAATATGTTCATAACCGTGCTAGGCCAGAAGGAAGCATCTCCAAGGGCTATGGAACAGAGGAGGTTATTGAGTTTTGTGTTAACTTTATTCCTGACCTTAAGCTGATTGGTGTTCCTCAATCGCGGCATGAGGGGAGACTGAGTAGAAAAGGCATGCTAGGAAAGAAAGCAATAATATGTAGGGACGGGCATTCTTTCACTCAAGCACACTACGCAGTTCTACAAAGTTCCACCTTGGTGGCCCCGCATATCAATGAACACAAGAATATTGTACGCTCCCAACACCCGGGGCAGTCTGACGACTGGATTACACGTGCACACATGGCGACTTTCGGCGGTTGGTTGCAAACACATCTCACAAATAACACCACTGTTGGAGATCAGCTGTACTTGTTGTCCAGGACACCATCTTCGACTTTATGGACTTTCCAAGGGTACGAGATAAATGGGAATACATTTTACACGATCGCCCAAGATAAAAAAAGCACCAACCAAAATATTGGTGTCCGCTTTGATGCAACAAACACCAATAGGGAAAAGGACACATATTATGGTTACATAGAGGAGATATGACAACTTGACTATGGACCTTCTTTTAAGGTCCCTTTGTTTCGATGCAAATGGGTCAATCTGACAGGAGGCGGGGTAAAGGTAGACCCGCAGTACGGAATGACAACCGTGGATCTCAACAATCTTGGGTACACAGACGAACCATTCATCCTAGCCAATGATGTGGCTCAGGTTTTCTATGTGAAGGACATGTCTACCAAACCAAGAAAAAGAAAAGATAAGGAAGCAAATACATCATTCGATGTGCCAAAGCGCCTCATAGTTCTTTCAAGGAAAAGAAACATCGTGGGAGTGGAGGACAAGACAGACATGTCAGAAGATTATAATAAGTTTGATGAAATTCCTCCCTTCACAGTGAAGACTGACCCAAGCATCCTGTTAAATGATGAATATTCTCCATGGTTACGACGCAATCATAAGCAAGGGACATACGCGAAGAAAAAGTCTTGTACCCCAACATCCTACTCTAGGATGTGACCGGCTTCACCGTCATCACTTTCTCTCTAGTGAGTTTCCGGACTTATAGCTGGAAAGTCCCACTTTGAACAAACTGGAGGGAATCTTTGTAAGAGTTAGGGTACACATGTGTTTTGGGTGTTCCTAGGGTTTACCCTAACACAAGCAAGCAAAAAGTTTTACTTTGGTACCCCCTTCTGACGCCAGAATCTTTGTAAGAGCTAGGGCATTTTGGCATTTGAAACATGATTTATTAAGTTATGAATTTTCATTATTAGGAATTATTCCTATCCTTTTAGTATTTTAATTATATAGAGGAGTTAATCAATGCAATTATGTCCAAACAAATATGAATGTGCAGGTTATGTTAATACAAACAATTTGACATCTTATTTGCTCCATTTGGCTTAACAAAACTGAAGATATGAATTTTTAAAGTTTAAAATAATGTCTTCAATTACATTATTTAATTAATAAGTGCAAAATTAATTATGCAACTTCCTGTAAAAATGATACTAGTTGATAGAAATCTTCCAGATGAATCCATAGAAATTTGAATCAACTCATTTGGTTTAGTTTTCAAACTGTTATGCATTTTATAAGAATTAATTTCAATCTGTAAAATTGAATGTGTCAAATAATTACTTCAAAATGAAAATAAATTAAAGAAACTAGGTGAAAAGCAACACCCTAAACAATATAAGTTTCCGTTCTAATAAAACATAATAGCAAAGACAACACTAAAAGCAAATATATTAATAGAAAAGAAAATCTAAAAATACTATGTTAACAGAAAGTATTTTATTTAGAGTTTAATAGCAAAAATAATTAATGGAAAAGCTTTTATAAAATAATTTGTAAAAAAATTACAAAAGAAAATACTAAGAAATAAAAGAAATACTTTTCTTTTTTTAATAAAACTACGTAAACAAGTAAGATTTTTAAATCTGATCTAAACGGAAATAAAATATAAACTAAAATAAATTTTATTGCTCGTCTGGATAAACAAATCAATAAGAAAACAGTAGCAAAAAGAATTAACTAAAATAAACCTTTAGTCCCAATTGCAACCACCAGCCGGGACTAAAGGTGTCTTTTCGACGGCCAAAATTCCGTGCGGGAGCTGACCTTTAGTCCCGGTTCGTGGCTGGAGCCGAGACTAAAGGTCAGCTCCCGCGCGGAATTTTGGCCGCCGAAAAGACACCTTTAGTCACAGTTGGTGGTTGCAACCGGGACTAAAGGTCCTTTAGTCCCGGTTCGCGGCTGGAACCGGGACTAAAGCTCGCGGGTATATAACTCCCGCGCCTTGGTGTCCCCGTGCCAGCCACCGCCCGGGACATACAGATTGAACCACCGCCCCTGCCTCACCTCGCCACCGCAGCTCGCCGTCCCTGTTCCCTGCTCGCCGCAGCATCGCCGCCGCGCCTGTGCCACCCGGCCCGCGTCTACCCCCACGCCGCCTCAGCTCCCCGACGCGCGCCTCTCCGGCGTGGCCCTGATCACGGTCAGCCGCCCCCTCTGCTCGACGCCGGCCGCGCCGCCGTCCTTTGCCCGCCGCCGGCCGCGCCGCCATCCTTTGCCCGACGCCGGCCGCCGGCTGCCCCTTTGTCCGATGCTGCCCATCTGCCCTAGCCGACCACCGTATCCATCGAGCCCACGGTGAGCAGCCTTGGTTTTTTCTTGTTCATGATTTTACAAAGAATATATTGCTTAATTTGATAGTTAGATAGTTAGATGATAGTTAGATAGGTAGATGATTGATAGATAGATAATAGTTAGATAATTTAGATGATAGTTAGATAGTGTAGATAATTTGAGATAGTGTAGATAATTCGATGAGATGAATTGATAGTGATGATGAATAGATGAACCGATGGTGATGACGAATATATGATGGTATCTAGTTTTTTTTCTCTAGATGATGATGATGATGAATATATTGTTAATGTTGTTAGTTTTTTGCCTACATGATGAAAAACTTAAAGAAATCTGATGCAAACAATGAAATAAAGGTGAGCCAGTAGCACCGTAACAAAGGCGAGCCGGAACAATGAACCCGCATCCTCGTCATCGTCTCGGCGGCGACAACTAGTTTGAGAGGCGCCATGTCCGAGACTGGGCTCCGCCGGGCTGGCACTGGGAGGTGCTACCTTCCGGGGCACGCAACTTGGTGAGGAATCGGGGTCTCGTCGTCGACCCGGAGCTTCTTTGGTGGCGGTCGCGTGGGCCACTATCGGTGCAGAGGGAGCCGGCCCCCGAGGAGGTGGTACATCGCCGTGTCAGGGAGGACGACGAGCACGTCCGTCGCTACATGGTTGCGTTGGAAGTCAGTTTCTCCAATACCTGGCAGTTTCTTGAGTGATTTCACCCGAGCTATGACCCTGTGATGGTTCCTTCTCTTTGGGTGTTCACCGCCCGCGGCTCAGGAACCACGAGTCGACGTCCAGTTTGATTGGGCGAGATGTATTAGTGATATTATGTGGTATTATTGTTGCATTAACTGGATTATTCGAGATGTATTAGTGATATATTATATGATAATATTATTGTTGCAACTGGATTATTCGAGATGTATTAGTGATATTATGTGAATTTGTTTTAATAATGTGATTTTTTTAATCGAGATGCAAATAGACATGGAAATGTGATTTTTTTAATAATTTGTTTATAGCATTGAAATAACTTGCAAGTCTTTGCAGAAACTATGGAACAAGACAGAGACAAAGAACAAGAAGACATGTTGGGGGAAATAATCCGTGACGGAGATGATATCACCTCACAGTTTCTGAACAACTCCGGTGAGGGAATGGAGGGAGAAGATGACGGCTCCGGTGAGGGAATGGAGGGAGAAGATGATGGCTCCGATGTTGGAACCTTAATTATTACAAAGTCCGGCGAGGTATATTAATTAAGCCTCCGCTGACTAGATGGATTAATTGATTTGTATATACATATATTAACGCTTCTTTCTTCTTTTTAGCCCTCTGGATCGAGCCAATCTTCTATAAAGAAACGAGGCCCAAAAAAAGGTTGGGCGATAATGAAAGGTTCAAGATTGAAGAAGTCACTGAAGATGGCAAACGGATTGGTCCCACACAGAACACAAAAGCATTTGTAAGTTAGTGCGGAGTTATTTTTAGGGACATCATCTCGATCACCATTTGAGAATGGAATAAGCCAAAGGCGGATGGAGTTTCTTATGTCGACGATAGATCCAAAGAAATGCTTTGGAATACGCTCATGACGAGTTTCACCTACCGCCAGAGGTGGATCCAAATAACAAAGTTATAGAGTGAAACGTCAAGGTGTGGACTCTTAAGAAGATGGCCGCACAATTCTGCAACTCGAAGGAAAGATTGCACCAAGACTATATCCTGAAAAACAAGACTCCAACATTCACCGGAGCATATAAGATGATAAAAGATCATAATTTCCTGGTATAAGGAAAAGGGAATTGCACTCACACTAGCACCCACATCACACAAACCATGATAACAATGATCTCCTATTTTAACAGAAACAACAGGCACGCCAACAATAGGTCTATGTTTACCTTTAGTATCAGGTCTAGCAATTCTAGCAGCTTCATCACAGAAATGAATAACATGCCCATCAATATTATCAACCAACAGATCTTTAACAATAGAAATACTAGGTTCAACTTTAATTTGTTCAGGGGGCGTAGGTGTTCTAGTACAACTCTTACGAACCACAGTTGAAGCTTTAGCATGTTCCTTTATTCTAATAGGGAAGGGCGGTTTCTCAATATAAGCAGTAGGAACAACAGGATCAACATTATAAGTAATGGTTTCTTCTTCAACTTTAATAGGTTAAACTACTTTCACTTCAATGGGAGGATGGTATTTAAACCACTTGTTCTTAGGGAGATCAACATGAGCAGTAAAAGATTCACAGAAAGAAGCTACTATCTCAGAGTCAAGTCCATATTTAGTGCTAAATTCACGAAAAGCATCGGTGTCTATAAAGGATTTAACACAATCAAACTTAAGGTTTATAACTGACTCATTACCTTCGTCGAGTTCCCAATCTTCAGAGTTGCATTTAATTCTTTCCAATAAGTCCCATTTGAATTCAATATCTTTCTTCATAAAGGAACCAGTACAAGAAGTATCGAGCATGGATTGATTGTTACGAGAAAGCCGAGCATAAAAATTCTGAATAATAATTTCTCTCGGGAGCTCATGATTGGGGCATGAATATAACATTGACTTAAGCCTCCCCCAAGCTTGAGCGATTCTTTCTCCTTCACGATGAACCAGATGCATGGGATAAAACTTCTGATGAAATTCCAATTTCAATCGGTTGTAGTTCCATGATCCAATATCATCACATAGCCTATACCATGTCAATGCCTTCTCCTTCAAAGATAAAGGGAAGACCTTCTTCTTGACATCATCCTCGGACAAACCTGCAAGCTTAAATAATCCACAAACTTCATCCACATAAATTAGATGCAAATCAGGATGTAGTGTTCCGTCTCCTGCATAAGGATTAGCTAGCAGTTTCTCTATCATACCCGAAGGAATTTCATAATAAATATTTTCAGTAGGTGCAGTAGGTTGAGGAGCATCTCTTTGTGCTTCCGGTTGAGGTGAAGATACCCCGAACAAGCCCCTCAAAGGATTATTTTCCATAGTAACAAGTGACAGTAAATTTCAATACACTATATAAATTTTTCCTTACCAAGTTCCACTCACCAAAGGCGCTTCACTCCCCGGCAACGGCGCCAGAAAAGAGTCTTGATGACCCACAAGTATAGGGGATCTATCGTAGTCCTTTCGATAAGTAAGAGTGTCGAACCCAACGAGGAGCAGAAGGAAATGACAAGCGGTTTTCAGTAAGGTATTCTCTGCAAGCACTGAAATTATCGGTAACAGATAGTTTTGTGATAAGATAATTCGTAACGGATAGCAAGTAACAAATGTAACAAAGGTGCAGCAAGGTGGCCCAATCCTTTTTGTAGCAAAGGACAAGCCTGGACAAACTCTTATATAAAGCAAAGCGCTCCCGAGGACACATGGGAATTTCTGTCAAGCTAGTTTTCATCATGCTCATATGATTCGCGTTCGTTACTTTGATAATTTGATATGTGGGTGTACCGGTGCTTGGGTGCTGTCCTTACTTGGACAAGCCTCCCACTTATGATTAACCCCTCTCGCAAGCATCCACAACTACGAAAGAAGAATTAAGATAAATCTAACCATAGCATGAAACATGTGGATCCAAATGAGCCCCTTACGAAGCAACGCATAAACTAGGGTTTAAGCTTCTGTCACTCTAGCAACCCATCATCTACTTATTACTTCCCAATGCCTTCCTCTAGGCCCAAAGAATGGTGAAGTGTCATGTAGTCGACGTTCACATAACACCACTAGAGGAGAGACAACATACATCTCATCAAAATATCGAACGAATACCAAATTCACATGATTACTTATAACAGGACTTATCCCATGTCCTTAGGAACAAACGTAACTACTCACAAAGCATATTAGTGTTCATAATCAGAGGAGTATTAATTATCATTAAGGATCTAAACATATGATCTTCCACCAAGTAAGCCAACTAGCATCAACTACAAGGAGTAATCAACACTACTAGCAACCCACAGGTACCAATCCGAGGTTTTGAGACAAAGATCAGATACAAGAGATGAACTAGGGTTTGACAGGAGATGGTGCTGGTGAAGATGTTGATGGAGATTGACCCCCTCTCGATGAGAGGATCGTTGGTGATGACGATGGCTTCGATTTCCCCCTCCGGGAGGGAAGTTTCCCCGGCAGAACAGCTCCGCCGGAGCCCTAGATTGGTTCTGTCCAAGTTCCGCCTCGAGACGGTGGCGCTTCATCCCGAAAGCCCCCTTATGATTTTTTCCAGGTCAAAACCCTCCATATAGCAGAAGATGGGCACCGGAGGCCTGCCAGGTGGGCCGCAAGCCACAGGGGCGTGCCCAGTGGGGTAGGGCGCGCCCCCCTGGCTTGTGACTGCCTGGTGGGTCCCCTCTGGTATATTCTTCGCCCAATATTTTTTATATATTCCAAAATAATTCTCCGTATATTTTCAGGACTTTTGGAGTTGTGCAGAATAGGTATCTCAGATTTGCTCCTTTTCCAGTCCAGAATTCCAACTGCCGGCATTCCCCCTCTTCATGTAAACCTTGTAAAATAAGAGAGAAAAGGCATAAGTATTGTACCATAATGTGTAATAACAGCCCATAATGTAATAAATATCAATATAAAAGCATGATGCAAAATGGACGTATCAACTCCCCCAAGCTTAGACCTCGCTTGTCCTCAAGCGAAAGCCGAAATCGATAAATATGCCCACATGTTTAGAGATAGAGGTGTCGATAAAATAAAATTAGAACAACAACATATATTGACATATAATTTCTTATGCTAAAGTAACGATTCATTCACAAGGTAAAGTATGAATCAAGAACTCTATTGAGAACCAACAAACTATGATCTTAGTCATTGAAGCAATTCCAATTTATCATAACGTAGGAAAGAGTCAATATAAGAGCTTGTAAAGCAAATCCACATACTCAATCATCTTTTAGTCTTTTATAATTGCTAACACTCACGCGGTACCTATGAGATCAAAGCTTTTAATCGGACACAGAGAAAGATAGGGGCCTATAGTGTTGCCTCCCAACTTTTTACCTCAAGGGTAATGTCAACAGAAATAACTCATGCTCACCCACATCCGAGTGGATATATGTGTCTAGATCATTCCCCAACACATGACGCTTGCCTAGAGATAAAGGCGAAATAAAGGAAGTGATGGAGATCACCACGACTCTTGCATAAAGGTAAGTACTAGGAAATAAAAGTAATAGATAGGCCCTTCGCAGAGGGAAGCAGAGGTTGTCATGCACTTTTATAGTTGGATGCACAATCCCTTAATGCAAAAGAACGTCACTTTATATTGCCCCTTGTGATAGAGAACTTTATTATGCAGTCTGTCGCTTTTATTTCTTCCATATCACAAGTTCGTATAAAGTTTATTTTCCTCACACTAATAGATCATACTTATTTAGAGAGCAATTCTTTATTGCTTGCAACGATGACAACTTACTTGAAGGATCTTACTCAATCCATAGGTAGGTATGGTGGACTCTCATGGCAAAACTAGGTTGAGGGTGTTTGGATGCACAAGTAGTATCTCTACTTGGTGCGGAAGTTTTGGCTGATATGGGGTAGAAGCAAGTGTCACATGTTGAAGGATCTATAACCATATAACTTCTATTTGGAAATAAGCAAACATAACTCATTATGTTGTCTTCCTTGTCCAACAACAACTTCTTAGCATAAAATATTTTAATGAGTGCTCACAATCATAAAAGATATCCAATATAATACATTTGTATGTGAACCTCTCTTTCTTTATTACTTCCTTTTAATTGCCACAATGACCAATTGCTATGTTTGTCTACTCCCAACAAGTTTCAATCGACATACTTGTTATATGTGAAGTCATCACTCCCCATAAGATCATCATATATACTCTTTGCTTTTATTCTATACTTCTTTTTATTTCTTTTTCTCAAGATCATAGCAAACAAGCAAAGCCCTCAACTCAAAACTACTTTTTATTATATAACTCTCGGACTCGCTTACATAAGGGGAACAAAAAGCAAAAATTCAAAACTAGATCATACTAGAGACTTTATTCTACTAGATCAAGATATAACCAAAAGGATCGAACTAAGAAAAACGATAAAAGTAAAAGATGTGATGGTGATACGATACCGGGGCACCTCCCCCAAGCTTGGCACAAGCCAAGGGGAGTGCCCATACCCATGTGTTTAGTTGTCTTGCTTCGGAGATGGCGATGTTGGAGTTGTTGATGAGGTTGGAAACTTGTCTAGTTTCCTCCTAAGCATAAAATTCTGTTCCCTCAGATCATCTACTTCCTGCTCGAGCTTCAATATCCTTTGATATAATTCTTGTTTGCTCTCCTGCAGGAAACGAGAAGGGATAAATAGAACCTTGGGTTTTCTCCTTGTGTTTGGAAGGCTCGACTTCTTGAACTCCACGTGCATGTCTCCTGGTCGAGGCAGGGGGGTTTCCTCTTCATCCAAGCTTTCTTCCTCATACTTGCCTTCCAGTTCCTCCTTCGAGAAAAATCCATAAGGATCTAAGTCCCCATAGAACTTGGGATTGGCAAGATAATGCGATACATAGCTCTCTCCATCGGAATCTTGGGACGACATCTTGCTCTAAATCTGCTGCAGAAACAGCTCAAAACGAAAACAGGAAGTATTGTCGTGATACGAAGGTCAAAACCTTCGGGAGATTATATAATGATTTTTTACCAACCCGAAGGAGTATACCATAAGAAAACGGAGTCCGGAGGGTACACGAGGTGGCCACAAGCCACAGGGGCGCGCCCAGGGGGGTAGGGCGCGCCCCCTGGCTTGTCGCCTCCACGTGCACTCTTCGGACTACTTTAAATTTTCCTAATTTTTTAAATATTCCAAAACGGATAAAAATTGCCATTGGAAAAGTTTTGGAGTCAGTTTACTTACCGTACCACATACCTATTCCTTTTCGGAGTCTGAAACGTTCTGGTAGGTCTCCCTAATGTACTCCTCCGGAGTCACGGTGTTGATAATATTGGTTTCAACATTTATGGGAGTACCTGAGATATAATGTTTGATTCTTTGCCCGTTTACCACCTTCGGGTTTGTGCCTTCGGGGTTGTTAATCTTGATGGCACCGGAACGATACACTTCCTCGATAATGTAAGGCCCTTCCCATTTAGAGAGAAGTTTTCCTGCAAAAAATCTTAAGCGAGAATTGTATAGCAAGACATGGTCACCTACATTGAATTCGCGCTTTTGTATCCTTTTATCATGCCATCTCTTAACCTTTTCTTTAAACAACTTAGCATTCTCATAGGCTTGGGTTCTCCATTCATCAAGTGAGCTAATGTCAAATAACCTCTTCTCACCAGCAAGTTTGAAATCATAGTTGAGCTCTTTAATTGCCCAATCAGATTTATGTTCTAGTTCAAGAGGTAAGTGACATGCTTTACCATAAACCATTTTATACGGAGACATACCCATAGGGTTTTTGTAAGCAGTTCTATAAGCCCATAATGCATCATCAAGTTTCTTAGACCAATTCTTTCTGGATCTATTAACAGTCTTCTGCAAGATCAATTTAATTTCTCTATTGCTCAATTCTACTTGACCACTAGACTGAGGATGATATGGAGATGCAATTCTATGATTAACATCATACTTAGCAAGCAATTTACGGAAAGCACCACGAATAAAGTGTGAACCACCATCAGTCATTAAATATCTAGGGACTCCAAATCTAGGGAAAATAACTTCTTTAAGAATTTTAATAGAAGTGTTATGATCAGCGCTACTAGTTGGAATAGCTTCTACCCACTTAGTAACATAATCAACAACAACTTGAATATGAGTGTACCCGTTAGACTGTGGAAAAGGTCCCATATAATCAAAACCCCAAACATCAAATGGTTCAATAACAAGAGAGTAATTCATAGGCATTTCCTGACGTCTACTAATATTACCAATTCTTTGACATTCATCACAAGACAAGACAAACTTACGAGCATCTTTGAAGAGAGTAGGCCAATAAAAACCAGATTGTAATACCTTGTGTGCAGTTCTATCTCCAGCGTGGTGTCCCCCATAGGCCTCGGAGTGACACTTGCGTAGGATCTGTTCCTTTTCATGCTCAGGTACACAACGTCTAATAACACCATCTACTCCTTCTTTATAAAGGTGTGGATCATCCCAAAAGTAATGTCTTAAATCATAGAAGAACTTTTTCTTTTGTTGGTATGTGAAACTAGGCGGTAAATATTTAGCAACAATGTAATTAGCATAATCAGCATACCATGGAGCATTACGCGAAGCATTTATGATAGCTAATTGTTCATCAGGAAAGCTATCATCAATAGGTAGTGGGTCATCAAGAACATTCTCTAATCTAGACAAGTTGTCTGCTACAGGGTTATCAGCACCCTTTCTATCAATAATATGCAAATCAAATTCTTGTAGCAGAAGAACCCATCTAATAAGTCTAGGTTTAGCATCTTTCTTTTCCAAAAGATATTTAATAGCAGCATGATCGGTGTGAATAGTTACTTTGGAATCGACAATATTAGGTCTGAACTTATCACAAGCAAACACAACCGCTAAAACTTCCTTTTCAGTGGTAGCATAGTTTCTTTGAGCACTGTCTAGAGTTTTACTAGCATAATGGATAACATTTAATTTCTTATCAACTCTTTGTCCTAGAACAGCACCAACATCATAATCACTAGCATCACACATAATTTCAAAGGGTAGGTTCCAATCAGGTGGTTGAACAACAGGCACGGAAATCAAGGCATTCTTAAGAATTTCAAATGCTTCTACACAATCATCATCAAAAACGAATGGAACATCTTTTTGCACAAGATTAGTGAGAGGCCTAGAAATCTTAGAGAAGTCTTTAATAAACCTTCTATAGAAACTAGCATGACCAAGGAAACGTCTTATACCTCTGATATCCGTAGGACACGGCATTTTTTCAATAGCATCAACTTTAGCTTTATCAACTTCAATACCTCTTTCGGAGATTTTGTGCCCCAAGACAATACCTTCATTAACCATAAAGTGGCACTTTTCCCAATTCAAGACAAGATTAGTTTCTTCACATCTCTGCAAAACTCGATCAAGGTTGCTCAAGCAATCATCAAAAGAAGTTCCGTAAACGGAAAAATCATCCATGAAAACCTCAACAATCTTTTCACAAAAGTCAGAGAATATAGCCATCATACATCTTTGAAAGGTAGCAGGTGCATTGCATAAACCAAAAGGCATACGTCTATAAGAAAAGGTGCCGAAAGGACAAGTAAAAGTGGTCTTCTCTTGGTCCTCTTTTGACACATGTATTTGAGAGAAACCAGAATAACCATCTAGAAAGCAAAAGTGTGTATGTTTGGATAGTCTTTCTAGCATTTGATCAATAAAAGGAAGAGGGTAATGATCTTTCCTAGTAGCTTTATTTAATTTTCTAAAATCAATTACCATTCTATATCCTGTAACAATTCTTTGCGGGATCAATTCATTTTTATCATTAGGAACAACGGTAATACCTCCTTTCTTAGGAACACAATGAACAGGGCTAACCCATCTACTATCAGCGATAGGATAAATTATACCTGCCTCCAGAAGCTTTAGTATTTCATTTCTTACCACTTCTTTCATTTTAGGATTTAACCGTCGTTGGTGATCAACAACTGGTTTAGCATCAGGCACCATATTAATTTTATGCTGACATAGAGTGGGACTAATGCCCTTAACATCATCAAGAGTATATCCAATAGAAGCACGGTGCTTCCTCAAAGTTTTCAATAATCTCTTTTCTTCATGCTCTGAAAGGTTAGCACTAATAATAACAGGATATATCTCCTTTTCATCAAGATAAGCATATTTCTGAGTATCAGGTAATTGTTTAAGCTCAAACACGGGATCACCCTTGGGTGGAGGAGGATCCCCAAGTATTTCAACAGGCAGGTTGTGTTTCAAAATAGGCTGCTGATCAAAGAAAATCTTATCTATTTCATTCCTTTCATTCATATGCATAGCATTTTCATGGTCTAGCAAATATTGTTCTAAAGGATCAGTAGGAGGCACAAAAATAGAAGCAAGACCAATAATTTCATCTTTACTAGACAATTCTTTGTCATGGGGTTGTCTACAAAATTTAGAGAAATTGAACTCATGAGACACATTCCCAAAACTTACAGTAACAGTTTCTTTCTCACAATCAATCTTAGCATAAACAGTATTCAAGAAGGGTCTACCAAATATAATGGGACAAAAATCATCTTGTGGGGAACCAAGAACAAGAAAATCAGTAGGATACTTTATTTTCCCACACAAGACTTCAACATCTCTAACAATCCCAATTGGTGCAATAGTATCTCTATTAGCCAGCTTAATGGTAACATCAATTTCCTCTAATTCAGCTGGTGCAATATCATTCATAATTTCCTGGTATAAGGAAAAGGGAATTGCACTCACACTAGCACTGACATCACACAAGCCATGATAACAATGATCTCCTATTTTAACAGAAACAATAGGCACGCCAACAATAGGTCTATGTTTACCTTTAGTATCAGGTCTAGCAATTCTAGCAGCTTCATCACAGAAATGAATAACATGCCCAACAATATTATCAACCAAGAGATCTTTAACCATTGCAATACTAGGTTCAACTTTAATTTGTTCAGGGGGCGTAGGTGTTCTAGTACAACTCTTACGAACCACAGTTGAAGCTTTAGCATGTTCCTTTATTCTAACAGGGAATGGGCGGTTTCTCAATATAAGCTGTAGGAACAACAGGATCAACATTATAAGTAATGGTTTCTTCTTCAACTTTAATAGGTTCAACTACTTTCACTTCAATGGTAGGATGGTATTTAAACCACTTCTCCTTAGGGAGATCAACATGAGCAGCAAAAGATTCACAGAAAGAACCTACTATCTCAGAGTCAAGTCCATATTTAGTGCTAAATTCACGAAAAGCATCGGTGTCTATAAAGGATTTAACACAATCAAACTTAAGGTTTATACCTGACTCATTACCTTCGTCGAGTTCCCAATCTTCAGAGTTGCGTTTAATTCTTTCCAATAAGTCCCATTTGAATTCAATATCTTTCTTCATAAAGGAACCAGTACAAGAAGTATCGAGCATGGATTGATTGTTACGAGAAAGCCGAGCATAAAAATTCTGAATAATAACTTCTCTCGGGAGCTCATGATTGGGGCATGAATATAACATTGACTTAAGCCTCCCCCAAGCTTGAGCGATTCTTTCTCCTTCACGAGGCCAAAACTTATAAATATAATTCCGATCACGATGAACCGGATGCATAGGAAAAAACTTCTGATGAAATTCCAATTTCAATCGGTTGTAGTTCCATGATCCAATATCATCACATAGCCTATAACTTGTCCATGCCTTCTCCTTCAAAGATAAAGGGAAGACCTTCTTCTTGACATCATCCTCGGGCAAACCTGCAAGCTTAAATAATCCACAAACTTCATCCACATAAATTAGATGCAAATTAGTATGTAGTGTTCCGTCTCCTGCATAAGGATTAGCTGGCAGTTTCTCTATCATACCCGAAGGAATTTCATAATAAATATTTTCAGTAGGTGCAGTAGGTTGAGGAGCATCTCTTTGTGCTTCCGGTCGAGGTGAAGATACCCCGAACAAGCCCCTCAAAGGATTATTTTCCATAGTAACAAGTGACAGTAAATTTCAGCACACTATATAAATTTTTCCTTACCAAGTTCCACTCACCAAAGGCGCTACACTCCCCGACAACGGCGCCAGAAAAGAGTCTTGATGACCCACAAGTATAGGGGATCTATCGTAGTCCTTTCGATAAGTAAGAGTGTCGAACCCAACGAGGAGCAGAAGGAAATGACAACCGGTTTTCAGTAAGGTATTCTCTGCAAGCACTGAAATTATCGGTAACAGATAGTTTTGTGATAAGATAATTCGTAACGGATAGCAAGTAACAAATGTAACAAAGGTGCAGCAAGGTGGCCCAATCCTTTTTGTAGCAAAGGACAAGCCTGGACAAACTCTTATATAAAGCAAAGCGCTCCCGAGGACACATGGGAATTTCTGTCAAGCTAGTTTTCATCATGCTCATATGATTCGCATTCGTTACTTTGATAATTTGATATGTGGGTGGACCGGTGCTTGGGTGCTGTCCTTACTTGGACAAGCCTCCCACTTATGATTAACCCCTCTCGCAAGCATCCGCAACTACGAAAGAAGAATTAATATAAATCTAACCATAGCATGAAACATGTGGATCCAAATGAGCCCCTTACGAAGCAACGCATAAACTAGGGTTTAAGCTTCTGTCACTCTAGCAACCCATCATCTACTTATTAATTCCCAATGCCTTCCTCTAGGCCCAAACAATGGTGAAGTGTCACGTACTCGACGTTCACATAACACCACTAGAGGAGAGACAACATACATCTCATCAAAATATCGAACGAATACCAAATTCACATGATTACTTATAACAAGACTTATCCCATGTCCTCAGGAACAAACGTAACTACTCACAAAGCATATTAATGTTCATAATCAGAGGAGTATTAATTATCATTAAGGATCTAAACATATGATCTTCCACCAAGTAAACCAACTAGCATCAACTACAAGGAGTAATCAACACTACTAGCAACCCACAGGTACCAATCTGAGGTTTTGAGACAAAGATCAGATACAAGAGATGAACTAGGGTTTGAGAGGAGATGGTGCTGGTGAAGATGTTGATGGAGATTGACCCCCTCTCGATGAGAGGATCATTGGTGATGACGATGGCTTCGATTTCCCCCTCCGGGACGGAAGTTTCCCCGGTAGAACAGCTCGCCGAAGCCCTAGATTGGTTCTGTCCAAGTTCCACCTCGAGACGGCGGCGCTTCATCCCGAAAGCTCCCTTATGATTTTTTCTAGGTCCAAACCCTCCATATAGTAGAAGATGGGCACCGGAGGCCTGCCAGGTGGGCCACAAGCCACATGGGCACGCCCATTGGGGTAGGGCGCGCCCCCCTGGCTTGTGACTGCCTGGTGGGTCCCCTCTGGTATATTCTTCAACCAATATTTTTTATATATTCCAAAATAATTCTCCGTAGATTTTCAGGACTTTTGGAGTTGTGCAGAATAGGTATCTCAGATTTGCTCCTTTTCTAGTCCAGAATTCCAGCTACCGGCATTCCCCCTCTTCATGTAAACCTTGTAAAATAAGAGAGAAAAGGCATAAGTATTGTTCCATAATGTGTAATAACAGCCCATAATGCAATAAATATCAATATAAAAGCATGATGCAAAATGGACGTATCAACGAACACGAGGCACGTCAGGCTCCGTTCCGTGGAAGATTAGATTTCCCGACTGCAATGACACTTATAGAAGCCAAGGGAGAAAAAAGAAACAACATACAGACCGGCTGCATCAGATAGAAGAAAAATTAGTGTGGTAGCAGAAGCAACTAGACACACTTACTAGCCAGCAAGCTACCGGCCCTTCTCAGCGGCACGAAGATTCTGCATTCGATACTACCGGACCACCATCTCAACGGAAAAGCAGCATGGCTTCCACGGAGCTCGTTCGGCCCATAGATGATATCACGGCTCCTCGCTACCCTGTGGATGATATCACGTAGTGGGAAAATTGTGAGCTACATGTGAAATGCATGAACATATCCGTGAAGGTGGTGGTCGGCTTTGCCTTACCTCCTGTATGTAATGGAACTCACCATTGCTCTCCGATTCCAGATGGTTATGCTGTTGTCGGGGTGGATGAAGTTATCAAGGGATTTGAGCAGCTGGAGCTTGACTTCACTACAGGTGAAGGGGAGACTGAACTGGGAGATGCCAGAAAAAGTACCATTCTATGGAAAACGGAACACATCGTGCTTCCACATAGGATGCCAAGGCCACTGCTCAGAGTACCAATCTAGCTCTATCTCCGCCGCCTCAGCCGTCTCCGCCGCCTCCGCCGCCTCAGCCATCTCCGCCGCATCAGCAGACTCCGCCGCCTCCGCCGCCTCAGGCCTAGGTGGATAAGCGGAAGAGAACCGCGTCAAGGAGGCTCCTGCCAAGTTACCATACGATCTGACTGATGAGGAAACCAAGATGGTCGTGGATGCCGATGTGAAATGCCAGCTTGCACCGAAACGACCTGAGCCAAAGGAGAAAATAGATCCGACAAAAGCGAAGCAATTTTTGGAAAACCTTACGCGACCACCGCCTTAGCTGTCATTAAACTATGACCGCTCAATTATGAAGTCACATAAAGAACATGTGCAGCGGTCGGGAAGTAGTAGTGCAACGGGAAAAACAATTCCCCAGCTCGGAGAATAGAGAAACCAATCATGCCCCCCACTCAACGTGTTTTCCGATACCGATTATGATCTAGAGGTAGCGGCCCTTGATCTTGGTTTGACTTTTTCTCAATACTTAGGCCAGGTGGTAGAGTTTCCCACGGCTGATTTAGCATATAGATACCAGCATGGGAAGCCTCTCATAAGACCTGAGGAGGTCCGACTTCTACCAACACAAATGCGAAGATTGCATGAGTGGTACATGCAAGCCTCAACGGAAGGGAGCAACTGGCTCATGGTGGGAATTAGAGATGAGCATTACTTCCGTGGAAATGACGAGATAATCATTGAATTTGATGAATTATTTTAGTTATACAATCAAGAGGCCATCGACAAATCTATCGTCAGTTGCTATTATCTGTAAGTATTATTTCTGTAATTAAGTCACTAGCTCAGCTCGTCCATTGCATGTATAATTATCCTCACTATATTATGCAGAATGAAGATTCTCGAATGCAAAAGAAGACAAATCTATGACATTGGGTTCATTGACCCAAATAACATACATGAATATACGGTAAAAAACAGCACCAAGGAAACAGAGGATAACTTGCTAAGGGCGGTAAGGAAACAACAAACCAAAAGGGAAATACTATTTCCTTACAACTTCATGTGAGTGTTACTGTCTTGTACACATTCTGTTCCGCTTACTCGATGTTAAATGTAATTGATGAGTTATGCGTGTGCATGTTCCACTTTATTCTGCTAGTAATTCAGGTTGATGAAGGAGTAGTACTTGTCATGGAATCGAAACGTAAAGACCATAAGATGTGGGCGGACCTGAGTGAAATGCTCCAGAGGTATTTTCAATCATTATCGCACTATATCGGCAACTTTCGTTCATTTCCTGATATCAAGTAATTAATAACTCCTTTATTCATTTTATTTGTCGGGCAGGGTTTGGAAACGGTTCACCAAGAAGGTTAGGGGTGAATGGAAAGAGGAGCTGCAATTTCGAGAACTCAATGTAAGTAGTACTAGCTAGGTCCGCGTATCTCTTTGATTCTTGTTTCAATACCATTATCATGCTTGATTATTATTTTGATTGAACTATATTCTCGTAAAGTGCTTGAGGCAGGGAGACGGGAATAATTTATGTGGATACTACGTTTGCGAGTTCATTCGCCAGACGACTTGTGAGAAGGGCAGAATTTTAGAACAACTTCGAGTACGTAAACAATATTCACCATTTTATTTTATTACCATCAATTGTGTTGAGTTTCCTTCATATATATTGACCCCCTTCTTTAAATTGGATCGAACGGATGTGGGACAATCTCCTACCAAAGGATCGGGTACGAGCAATTCAAGAGGAATTGGCGGGATTCTTACTTGAAGAGGTCATATCTAAAACCGGAGAATACCATCGAGAATTGGTAGGGAATTGGTAATTACATATTATGGATCGTAAGAGATATTATATTGTATATATGCATAAACGTGCACTATATGTAGTAGCGTCGAATATATATACAAAAACTTGTTGTTCGACCAAGCACGGAGAAAGAGGTCACTTCTCTATATTCATGACGATGTTGTGTAATGGTTCCTTCATTGCTATATGTAGTAGCGTCGAGTTGAATGAAAAATATAAAATGAAAATGAAAACCCTAAATGAAAAAGAATTGAATGGTAAACACAAAAAGAAAAGGGAAACACAAAATGAAACACGGCCCCTCCAAAACCCTAAACCCCAGCGCTTGGCAGCACTGACGTGTGGCGACCTTTAGTCTCGGTTGGTGTTACCAACAGGGACTAAAGGTCCTCCTGCCTAAGCGCTCCACAACGGCCACGTGGAGCCCCTTTAGTCCCGGTTCGTAACACAACTGGGACTAAAAAGGGGGGCCTTTAGTCCCGGTTGCCCAACCGGGACTATTGTCCCGTTTTCTACTAGTGCACCACAACGCTCCTCTACTCCATCACGATGGTGCCGCAGAGGACGACGACATGGAGCATGCCAGAATGCCGCCATCTTTGATGTGGTCAAGCTGGCGCCATGGAGGACGATGACACGGAGGTCGTCGAGGTCGACGACACTGAGGTCGCCGCCTCCGCTCTCCTCTACTTCATCACGATGGTGCCGCGGAGGACGACGAGATGTTGCACGCCACGATGCCGCCCACCATCGATGTAACTAAGCCGCCGCCATGGAGGTCGATTCCCCGAAGGTTGCCATCACCACTCGCGTCCACCTCGCCACGGCAGTGCGGTGAAAACGTGAACACGGAGCTTGCCACGACGTCGCCCACCATCGATGTCGCCAAACCAGTGCCCTGGAGGTCGACGCTGCAGAGGTCGCCATCACCACTCGCCCCACTTTGTTGCGATGGCATCATGGAGGTCGACGACACCGAGGTCATCACCACCGCTCGCGTCTACTTCATCATGATGGTGCCACGGAAGTTGATGGCATGGAACCTGCCATGGTGCTGCCCATCGCCGACGCCGGACCATCATCGATGTCGTCAAGCCAGAACCATGAAGGTCTACGCATGGAGGCCGCCATCACCGCTTGCACCCACTTCGTCACAACGACACCGTGGCGCCGTGGAGGACGACGACACGAAGGTCGTTGAGATGCCGCCCACTTCGTCACGACGGTGCCATGAAGGTTGACGACAACGAGGTCGCCACCACCGCTCTCCTCTACTTCATCACGATGGTGCCGCGAAAGATGACAACATGGAGCCCGCCATCGTGCCACCCATCGCCTACATGGACCTCGACACCAAGGGTGCCGTAACTACTTGTGCCTACTGTTAGCTGCTCTACTGCGACCTTGGCGACAACAGGCAAAACATTACAGGAAGAACAGGCAAGCAAGCTTCAGGCCCGGCCCCAAAGGAACAAGCAGGCCCCTGCGCGCGTAGCTGGGCCGGAATGGGTTATGTAGTTGGCCCGAGCTGGTGTAATAGATAAATAGACTGGCTGATGACTTGTAAGGGTGGGCTGGAAGTAACTGCTTCGGCCGCGGCTGGTAGGATAGCGTGTTCGTGTGTCTAGCTACTTCCTGTTTCTCCTCTCTGATTGAATCCTCCATGAACTGAGACTAAATTGGAATCAAGCTAGATAGATAGAGTGATTCGGTGCTTACAATTGGCATCAGAGCTATAGATCCTGGCGCAGCCAGCGCCGCACCACCACCACCACGCGACGCGTTTCGCGGCCCGCCGCCGCCGTGAAATCATGGAGAATCTGTCGCCGGCGACGAAGGCGGTCTATGCGTTCCTCAAGGCCGATTTGGCGGAGTCTCTCGACGCCCGTTTCAAGCGTCAGGACGAGGATTCGGCCAAGTCGTTGCGCTCCATCGTTGGGGACCTGACGAACCGCATCGACGACCTCAAGCTGTCGATTGGCGTCGACCTCGACGAACTCCGTGCGGGAATGGAGCGCCCGCCTGCGACTACGTCTCCGAATTCGATCGGCAGCGGAGAAGCAGGACCGGAAGGCAGCCGTTCGATCCCAAACAGCCGTGGAAAGGACCACGCTCCATACATACCCCCTCCAACCAGAGGTACGAGATCTGAACACAGCCCTGCATCCGGCTCACGTTTCGCTGAATTTCACCGAGAGGGTTCTGACTCCTATGCGTTTGGTCCTCGAATCGATCTTCCCCGTTTCGATGGCACCAATCCGAGGCTGTGGCAAGCGAGATGCGAAGACTACTTCGGCATGTGCGGCACTCCACGATCGCTCTGGGTGCAGTTTGCCTCAACAATGTTTGAAGGCCCAGCGGCGAGATGGCTGGAATTAGTACAGCGCAGAGTTCCGAACGCCTCGTGGGAAGAATTCTGCCGGTTGCTTCAGTGCCGTTTTGGGCGTAATCAACACCAAGCGCTGGTACGCAAGTTCCACAACATCAACCAGACAGGCTCAGTGGAAGAGTATCTGGAGCAATTTGCTGAACTATATGATCAATTGTCAGCTTATGAATCAGTTCCGGAATCAGTGCATTATGTTACCAGATTCATAGATGGGCTAAAGCCGGCTGTCAGAGTTATGGTGGCTCTACAACAACCACAGGACCTTGATGCTGCTTACGAGTTGGCACTTCTGCATGAGTCCATGACGAATTCCATTCCCCAGACTGGTTCATCTGCTAGAAGGCAGCCGTTCTCACCCACAGTTACAACAGCTAAAACAACACAGTTTAGCAAGTCTGTGGAAGACAGACGTAGCAGTGCGGAACAACACAGACCAGCAACAGGAGATGACAAGTGGAGTGCTCTGAGAGCTTACCGACGAGCCAAGGGCTTATGCTTCATGTGTGGTGAGAAATGGAGCCAAGATCATCAGTGCAAACAAACAGTCTCGCTGCATGTGGTACAGGATATGGTCGAATTTTTTCAGTGTACTGCAACTGAAGGTTCGGTTACTAATGGTGAAGAGGAAATCGATCTCATGGCGATATCTGAAACTGCAGAAGGTAAAACTGCTCGTAGCAAGGCATTTCAGTTGGTGGTACAACTGCAAGGGCAACAGAAGACATTTTTAGTGGACTCAGGAAGTACCCACTCTTTTGTGGACACCACGACAGCAGCTGCACTATCTGGAATTCAGAATTGTGCCCCAATGAGAGTCAAGGTAGCTAATGGTGGTATCATGAGCTGCTGTAGTATCATACCCCTATGTCAGTGGACTACACAAGGATTTCAGATCGAGCATGATCTCAAAATTCTTCCTCTCAGCTGTTACGATGGGATACTGGGCTTGGACTGGTTGGCAAAACACAGCCCGATGACTGTAGATTGGGATCAATAGTGGATGTCCTTTTCCCATCAGGGTACTATAGTTACTTTGCAAGGTGCTGTGCCTGTGGAGTTTGCTTATACAATCATTGAGCTGTCTGTTGTGACTGACGAGAATGCTCCAACTGTACTGCCAGAAATCCAAGAACTTGTTGACCAATATAAGGATGTCTTTGCCGTACCAGTGGGTTTGCCTCCTGAAAGAGCTTGTGATCACTCCATCCCTCTTATACCTAGACCTAGGCCCTTCTCCATCAGACCCTACAGATTAGCTCCTGAATTAAAAGATGAAGTAGAAAAACAGATCCAGGAAATGCTTGATTCAGGTGTTATCAGAAGGAGTAACAGTCCATTTTCTTCACCCATCCTGTTAGTTAAGAAGAAGGACCACACTTGGCGCCTGGTAGTGGATTATAGACATCTGAATGCACTGACAATAAAAGGAAAATTTCCCATGCGAGTGATTGATGAACTGTTGGATGAATTGCATGGAGCACAGTGGTTTACAAAACTTGACCTCAGAGCTGGTTATCATCAAATTAGACTTGCCCCTGGAGAAGAATACAAAACAGCATTCCAAACACATCATGGGCACTTTGAGTTTCTGGTTATGGGATTTGGCTTGACAGGAGCACCAAATACCTTTCAAGGGGCCATGAACACGTCTATGTCACAAAAACCCAAAATGCTCAGACATTTTGTGCTTGTGTTCTTTGATGACATTCTCAATTTCAGCCAAACACTGGAACAACATCTGCAGCATGTCAAGGAGGTGTTGCAAATATTGCAGAAGGACAGATGGTATGTTAAGATGTCTAAGTGTGAGTTTGCTTCACAAAAACTGCTTTACTTGGGCCATATCATTAGCAAAGATGGGGTTTCCACTAATCCTTCCAAGATTTCCACCATTGAACAATGGCCAGTGCCTGAATCAGTAAAAGAGGTTAGAAGCTTCCTAGGCTTGGCTGGTTACTACAGGAAGTTCATTCGCCACTACGGCATTATTGCCAAGCCACTAACCAATCTCCTGCGCAAGGGCACAATCTTTCTGTGGACTCAGATTGAACAGACGGCTTTCCAAACCCTTAAAACTGCTCTGGTTACTGCACCTGTTCTGGCGCTACCCAATTTCCAGAAATCCTTCATCATTGAGAGTGATGCCAGTGGCTGTGGAATTGGAGATGTACTGATGCAAGAAGGGCATCCTTTAGCATTTGTCAGCAAGGCATTGGGCCCCAGGAATCAGACTCTATCTGTTTACGAGAAGGAGTTTCTAGCAATACTATTAGCAGTGGAGCAGTGGCGATCTTATCTGCAACTTAAAGAATTCACAATTATGACTGATCAAAGGGCTCTGGTTAACCTGTATGAACAGAGGTTACATACAGCATGGCAGCAGAAAGCTCTCACCAAGTTACTTGGGTTGGACTACAAGATTGTTTACAGGAAGGGCACTGATAACAGAGCTGCTGATGCTCTTTCTCGACGTCCTCACCCAACTTCTGATTGTTACACCATTTCTTCAGTCCAACCAGCCTGGTTGCAAGAGATCATTAACAGCTACTCATCTGATCCAGGGACTGTCGCAATCCTACAGAAACTTTCAGTAGATCCAGGAGCTATAAACAATTACACATTGCATGGTGGGGTGCTAAGATACAAGCAAAGAATATGGGTTGGTTCTGATGCTCAGCTGCAGCAGAAAATCATTTCCAATTTACATGCTAGTTCTGCTGGCGGTCATTCGGGATTCCCAGTTACTTATCGAAGGATTTCTCAGCTATTTCAATGGAAGAACATGAAACAAATGATCAAAACAGCAGTTCAACAGTGTGAGATCTGTCAGCTTGCTAAACCAGAGCGTGTTCCATACCCAGGGCTCTTGCAACCCCTGCCAATACCATCTCAGCCATGGGAACTCATGACGCTGGATTTCATTGAAGGGCTCCCTGCTTCTCGCCAATATAATTGCATACTGGTGGTCATCGACAAGCTGACGAAGTTTGGACATTTCATTCCTCTGAAACATCCATACACGGCTTGCGCCGTGGCTGAGGCGTTCTTGGACCGTGTATACCGTCTCCATGGTCTGCTTGTGTCATTGGTTTCTGATCAAGATCCAGTTTTCACCAGTTTGTTTTGGAAGGAATTATGCAACAGGACGGGAATCAAACTCAGAATGAGCTCCGGGCAGCACCCACAAACGGACGGGCAAACCGAACGAGTCAATCAGCAGGTAGAGGGATATCTGCGTTGCTTTATCAGCGCTCATCCGCATCGCTGGTCTCAGTGGCTGCCCCTCTGTGAGCTCTGGTACAATACAAACTGGCATTCATGCACGGGGCGATCGCCATTTGAAGTTGTCTACGGACATCCTCCCCGTTTCTTTGGTATTTCACCTGTGGATGATATTGCTAATTCTGATATTCATCAGTGGCTTGAGGATCGTCAGGTGGTGATGGAATCGGTCTGGCAACACTCCTTGCGTGCCCAGCAGCGTATGAAATCGCAGGCTGACAAGAATCGCACTGAACGACAGTTTGAAGTGGGAGATTCTGTTTTCCTGAAGATGCAACCTTATATTCAATCTTCCATAGCTCCTCGGGCAAATCATAAATTGGCTTTCAAGTATTTTGGGCCCTTCAAAATCACAGCTCGAGTCGGTGCGGTGGCATACAGGTTGGCTCTACCAGATCACTGCCGAGTGCATCCTGTCTTTCAAGTGTCACTTCTCAAGAAGCACCTACAGCCTGACCAGCAGGTACTTCCAATGCTCCCTACTGCTGACATTCAGTTACAGGTGCCGTCGCGCATTCTTGAACGCCGTCTCATTCAGCGGGGGGACAAGTCCATTGCTCAAGTTTTAGTCAAGTGGAGCCGTTCGCCGGAATCTATGGCTACTTGGGAGGACCAGGAGTTGCTCAAGCAAACATTTCCTCGCACACCGGCTTGGGGGCAAGCCGCTACTCTTCCAGGGGAGATTGTTAGCAGCTCTACTGCGACCTTGGCGACAACAGGCGAAACGTTACAGGAAGAATAGGCAAGCAAGCTTCAGGCCCGGCCCCAGAGGAACAAGCAGGCCCCTGCGCGCGTAGCTGGGCCGGAATGGGTTATGTAGTTGGCCCGAGCTGGTGTAATAGATAAATAGACTGGCTGATGACTTGTAAGGGTGGGCTGGAAGGAACGGCTTCGGCCGCGGCTGGTAGGATAGCGTGTTCGTGTGGCTAGCTACTTCCTGTTTCTCCTCTCTGATTGAATCCTCCATGAACTGAGACTAAATTGGAATCAAGCTAGATCGATAGAGTGATTCGGTGCTTACACCTACTTTGTCACAATGGCGCCGTGGGGGACGACGATGCGAAGTTTGCCGAGATGCTTCCTGCTATCAACATCATCAAGCCGGAGCCATGGAGGTCGGCGGTGCGGAGACCGCCATCATCGCTCATGCCCACTTCGTCACGACGGCCTTGTAGAAGGCAATGGTTCGCAGCCTGCCATGACGCCGCCACCGTTTTCGTCATCAAGCCGATGCCTTGGAGGTCGATGACACGGAGGTGGTCAACATCGCTCTACGGAGCTCGCCGTCTACTTCGCCGCGCCGTTAAGACGCCATTCAAGAGGGAGATCTGGAGTTTGCCCTTCATGCCCTTCGTCCTTCCATGAAGCCGGTGTACTTGTTGGCAGTTCCTCAAGGTGGACGCGATGAAGACGGAGCCGGAGCAGGAGCCGTGGCCGTAGAATCGTCTACATGATGCAACGGTGCTGCCAGGTCCCGATGGAAACAAATGACGCCCCACCTTGATGCCGACGCCCCGCCGGCCTCTCCTTTATCTCGATGCACCTGGAGTCTGCTCCCTACTGGTGCGGCCATCTAAGCAAAATCTATGAAGCAATGAAGGAAACAGGTTAGCACCTGCATGTGCATGGGCCATGCATGTACGGTCATGATGGTTATTGTCAATGCATTCACAAAAAGAAATACATGAAAGAAGCTGCACATGAGTTATCACCCGAAGACGACGCCGACGAAGCTGTTCGGCATACCGTCTACTTTGTCATGCCCGGTGTCGCTGGAGATGGGAACATGAAACACGCCACCTGCCGCTCGTCGTCCACTTCGTCGCGTCGTACAACGTTGAAGACAAAGATGTGGAGCATGCCGAGGCGGCATCCGTTCGCCGCGTCGGTTGCTCGGCGAAGGTCGAAATCCGGAAGGACGATACCATGCCATGGTGCTGCCCGCGTCCCATGTGAGGAAGATGGCACCCCGTCATGGTGCCGCTGCCACTCGCGTCTCGCTCATAAGAGGCCGGAGTCGAGAAAGGTGATGCCACACAAAGACGAGGCGCGGCAACGAGGCGAAGCGATGCGACTTCAACAACAACACCGCTCCTCTACTAACTCATGAGACGATTCCTACGACGCCGACTGCTATGGACTTGGTGTCTGGACGGGACGAGGCGTCGACCACACCGGCCACGCTGATGTGAGCAACGCGACGGTATTACACCGACACCGGCCTCCACCGACAATTACTCCTGCAAGGCGTAACCCCTTGCGTACTCCGACGAAGCTTTCGGTTGTCAAGAAGTCCGAGCCAGGCACGATCCATGCTACCCCAACAACAACTACTCCAACGCCGCCAAGACCGACGAGGCGCGACGGCGAGGGCAGGCGAGGCCACCGCAAAGGCTACACTACTTGCGGCGCGTGTACCAACGAGGACACGGGATCTGCCGCTGCCCACACACCACAATCATAATGCATGGAGAACGTGAAGCGAAGACGACGGTGATGACCACACAGCTCAATCGGAGGTATCCCGCGGAGCAACCCGCGGGAGTAATTAACCGGGAGCCTTCTGAGGCCCCAGGAACCAGGAGATCACACAATTGCCATAGTTAGCTTGGCCGCGCTAGTAGGCCACGGAGCGCACTTTTCTATATGGGAACTTGTAATTTTGTTTCTCCAGTGAAATTAATGAAATAATCGTTTCCGCGCCTTTTATTTGCGTACTACGGTACACTCGCACGCGCGCACATTTTCTTTTTCTTTCCCCAGCGCATGAGAGAAATACACTCCCCTTTCCTTTCTTCCGGAGTTCCTTTAGATATTTTTCTCGTGTCAAACAGAACTGTAAACTTTTTTACAGATCCCAAATTTGTCTTTTTTGCCTAGGGATACTCAGATGTTCAAATGATTTGAAATTTTGAGCGCACCTCATGCATCAAATTCTCTACCATGCAAAAATTTATAATTTTTTGAATTTTCCTAGTATTTGTTTTGAATTTTTTATGATCGAAGGTGCAGATGACCCTGGGCACCGAACCGTTGTTGTGTGTAATGATTTACTTTTTTTGACCTTTTCACCCTTTTCTCGTGGGTTTTCAGGATAAGATACAATAAGAAATCTAGAAAGGCTTGGGAGTTGATGTCATCGATGAACAAGAGACTGATGAAGCTTTACAACGTAATTAGATTTGATTGCTAGTTGTATGTGTTGGCTGTCATGTAATGTGAGATAGTACGTTTGTACTTTTGTATGTTGTATGACAAACCTTGAAAGAAATCATATAGTGGATTTTGAATATGCATTTTTGCGTTATTTTTTATTGTCAAAAGATGATCATAGTAAATCGATTACGTCTAGCTGATTTTAGGACTAATTAACACGTCGCTAAGATCAATGGCACACCGTTTTTTGGATCCAATTGTGTGTGATGGCATTTATATCACACATAGTTTTTTTATTTTTAATCGTGTGCAATGAATCGCGCATTACATACAATTTTCATGAAATAACAGTGTGTGATGCTAATCCAAATTGCAAACAGGTTTTGTGTTGAACTGTGTGGGATGTACCCCCCGAATCACAAATAGTTTTGGTAGCGTGTGCGATGGACCCCCCTATCGCCAACACCGAAAAGGTGACGGTTTGAAACTGCGTCACTGAAAGGGGTTAAAAACCGTTTGCTTAGGACCTTCTTGCACCAATGTTTGAACTTCAGTTATATCTTTTGAGTATGGATTTATAGAATTCTCTTTGCACTTCACTTACATCTTTCGAGTATGGCTTTATAGAATGCTTCGGGTGCTTCACTTATATCTTTTGAAGTTTGGATGCTTGATTCTCTACATTGAAAACACCGTTAATTGTTGAATGCTATTTTGCTTCACCTATATTTATTAGAGCGTGTTTAGTACTTCTATAGAAAGAATTAAACTCTCATGCTTCACTTATATCTATTTAGAGAGTTAACATGAATTGGTTATTCACATGGTTAGTCATACAAACCGACATAAACTAGTAGATCACTAAATATGATAAGTTTGAGTCTCTGTAATAGTTTTGCGATATTGATGTGGTACTATGGGGGCATGCTAGTAAAAGAATTAAATTTAAGTATTAATAATGGTGTTAAGGTTTATGATTCACTATTCATTAAAGTGTCAGTCGTGCCATGGGAAGGAAGTTGGAATGTTCTGTATCCTTGATTGATATCCTTGTGTGTTGTCTGGCCGAGTGAGCGTGATGGTTAACTCCTCCCAACCTCCTCCCTAGGGGCATGCGATTAGTACTTTTCTTCGATGGCTAATAGATGACGCAATAAGTATCTGGGGTCTTTATGACTAACGTGAGTTTGGGGACTGTAAGGAGTCCCATATTTCTGTATTTTGCTAGTCTCCTCGGTACCGTCCATTGCACGTTCTCACCTCGAGATTTGGCGCATTATTCACTTGGGCATCGAAACTCCGTGATATGATATGCTCTATCACACATAAGCCTCAATATATCTTCCTCAAAACAGCCAGCATACCTACCTATCTTGGCATTTCCATAGCCATTCCAAGATATATTGCCATGCAACTTCCACCATTACTATTCACATGACTTGAGCCTTCATTGTCATTTTCCTTTGCATGATCATATAGTTGCCATGATATTTGTGGCAAAGCCAATGTTCATGATTGTATATATGTTATGCTAGTATCATTGCACATCATGGTACACTGCCAGAGGCATTCATATGTAGTCATATTATTCAGTTTTATCGAGTTGTAAGTAACTGGAAGTGTGATGATCGTTGATACATCTCCAACGTATCTATAATTATTGATTATTCCATGCTATTATATTATCAATCTTTGGATACTTTATATGCATTTATATGTTGTTTTATATCATTTTTGGGAACTAACCTATTAACCCAGTGCCTAGTGCCAGGTATTGTTTTCATCATCATATTGCTTTGCATGATCATGTAGCTGACATAGTATTTGTGGTCAGGCCACCATTCATCATTATTTACATGTTACGCTAGATCATTGCATATCCTAGTACACTGCCAGAGGCATTCATATAAAGTCATTTCTTTTGTCATCATTGAGTTGTTATATCGAGTTGTAAGTAGATAAAAGTGTTATGATCATCATTATTAGAGCATTGTCCTAGTGAGGAAAGGATGATGGAGACTAGGATTCCCCCACAAGTCGGGATGAGAGTCCGGTCGAAAAAAAAGAAAGAAAAAAGAAAAAAGGGAAAAACATTAAATACGAGAAAAGAGAGAAGTGGCAGTGCTACTATCTTCTTTTTCCACACTTGTGCTTAGAGGGATCACCATGTTCTTCATATAGAGAGTTTCTTGATTTGTCACTTTCATATGTTGGTGGCAATTTTTCATTATATAACTTGGCTTGTATATTCCGACGAGGATCTTCCTCAAATGCCCGAGATCTTCATGAGCAAGAAAGTTGGATGCACACCCACTTAGATTTCGTTGAGCTTTCATACACTTACAGATCTAGTGCATTTGTTGCATGGCAATCCCTACTCCTCACATTGATATCGATTGATGGGCTTATATGACAAAATGAGTAGGGAATAACATTCTTTAAGGATCGTATATTTTGAATATGAATGACTATGCTATTTATGTTTATGGATATTATTATGTTGATGTTTATTAGTTAATCGTTTCTCAAAGATCATACCTAAAATAGATTACATGTTCGGTAGCATGTGGCATCAAAAATTCTGTTTTTATCATTTACCTACTCGAGGACGAGCAGGAATTAAGCTTGGGGATGCTGATACGTCTCCAACATATCTATAATTTTTTATTGTTCCATGCTATTATATTATCAATCTTGGATAATTTATATGCATTTATATGTTGTTTTATATCATTTTTGGGAACTAACCTATTAACGCAGTTCCTAGTGCTAGTTGATGTTTTCTACGTGTTTTTGGCTTTTCAGGAAGCCAGTACCAAATGAAGTACGAATTCCACCAAACTTTTTGACGATTTTTTCTGGACAAGAATAAGACCTGGAAGCTTCGGAGGGAGGCTAGAGCCGCACGAGGTGGTGCCAAGGCAACATGGCGCGCCCTGACACCATGGGGCCACCCCTGGCTCCTCCTGACCTAACTTCGCCCCTATAAATTATCTAAACTAGGGAAAACAACAGAGAGCCACCTGAAATACTTTTTCTGCCACCGCAAGTCTCTGTTCCACCATGATCCCATCTGGAGCCTTGTTTCGGTGCCCTTCCGGAGGGGGGATCAATCACGGAGGGCCTCTACATCTACCTTGCTGCTCCCATGATGTTGTGTGAGTAGTCTACCACAGATCTACGTGTCCATAGCTAGTACCTAGATAATATCTCTCCCTCTTGCTATTATCTTCAATACAAAGTTCACCGCGATTCCTATGGTGATCTATTTGATGTAATTAATCTTCTTTGCGGTGTGTTTGTTGGGATCTGATGAATTGTGGGTTTATGATCATATTATTCATGAAAATATATTGAGTCTTTGCCGATTTATTATATGCATGATCGTTATAGCTTCGTATTTCTCGTCGCTCTATCGGTTTAGTTTGGCCCACTAGATTCATTTTCCTTAGTGAACTGCGTTGTAAATTGCGTTGTTTTATCCTTAGTTGGCCAAACCAAACCGATAGATTGGATAGAAATACGAAGCTATAATAATCTTGCATAAAAGAATCCAGAGAAGACTCAATTTATATTCATGAATAATCTGATCATAAACCCTCAATTCACTGGATCCCAACAAACACACCGCAAAGAAGATTACATCGAATAGATCATCATGGGAATCGCGGTGAACTTTGTATTGAAGATCATATAGAGAGATAGCCATGTAGGTACTAGCTATGGACCTGTAAGTATGTGGTAGACTACTCACACAACATCATGGGAGCAACATGCTTGATATAGAGGCCCTCCGTGATTGATCCCCCCTCCCTGCAGGGCACCGGAACAGGGCTCCAGATGGGATCACGATGGCACATAGACTTTTTGCGGCGGAAAAAGTATTTCAGGTGGCTCTCTGGTGTTTTCCCGATTTTAGAGAATTTATAGAGGCAGAGTTAGGTCAGACGGAGCCACGAGGTAGTCCCAAGATAACAGGGTGCGCCCTATTGCCTTAGCACTGCCTCGTGCGGCGTCCGGTCTCCCTTCGAATCTTCCAGGTCTTATTTTTTCCAGAAAAAACCATCAAAATGTTTTGTAGCGTTTGGACTATGTTTGGTACTGGTTTCCTGAAAAGCCAAAAACACGCAGAAAACATCAACTGGTACTAGGCACTGGGTTAATAGGTTAGTTCCCAAAAATTATATAAAATAGCATATATATGCATATAAAATATCCTAGAATGATAATTTAATAGCATGGAACAATAAAAAAATTATAGATACGTTGGAGACGTATCAATTGACAAAGGCATTCATATAGTCATTATATTGAGTTGTAATATCGAGTTGTAAGCAAATAAAAGTGTGATTGTCATCATTATTAGAGCATTGCCCTAGTGAGGAAAGGATGATGGAGACAATGATTCCCCACAAGTCAAGATGAGACACCGGACAAAATAAAAAAAATAGAAAGAATAGGCCAAAGAGCCCAAAGAAAAAAAGAAAACAAATGAGAGAAAAGAGAGAAAGGGCAATGTTACTATCCTTTTACGACACTTGTGCTTCAGAGTCACACCATGTTCTTCATATAGAGAGTCTCCTGAGTAATCACTTTCATATATTAGTGGGAATTTTTCATTATATAACTTGGCTTGTATATTCTGATGATGGGCTTCCTCAAATGCCCGAGGTCTTCACGAGCAAGCAAGTTGGATGCACACCCACTTAGTTTCCATTGAGCTTTCATACACTTATAGCTCCTAGTGCATCCGTTGCATGGCAATCCTTACTCCTAGCATTGATATCGACTGATGGGCATATCCATAGCCCGTTGATCCGCCTAGTTGATGTGATACTTTCTTCCTACTTCCTTTGATCACCACCAACGCATTCTATTCCATGTATAGTGCTAAAGCGCATTAGAAATATGATCCAATCTCCTGGTTTAACACCGGGGTTCTCATGATTTATACTTATGCAATGAAAACGGAGTCATGCCATGCTAATATGATAAAATGAGTAGGGATAAACATTCTTTAGTGATCGTATATTTTGAATAAGTAATGATTATGTTCTTATATTTCTGAATATTATTATGTTGATATCAATTAATTCATCATTCTCAATATTTATACCATGATAAGGATTACATGTTGGGTAACTTCAATATCAAAAATTCTGTTTTTATCATTTACCTACTCGAGGACGAGCAAAAATTAAGCTTGGGGATGCTTGATACGCCTCCCACATATCTATAATTTTTTATTGTTTCATGCTATTATATTATCAATCTTGGATGATTTATATGAAATTATGTGCTATTTTATATCATTTTCTGGGACTAACCTATTAACGTAGTGGCCAGTGCTAGTTACTGTTTTTTGTGTTTTTTTTACCTTTCCAGAGGAACAGTGCCAAATGAAGTCCAAACAAGATGAAACTTTATAGGGGTTATTTTTTGGACATAAAGAGACCCTAGAAGCTTCGAGAGGTGGTCAGGCAAGCTACAAGAGAGCCACGAGGCCGCATGGTGCGCCCTCGGGGTAGGGCGCACCACGCAGGCTCGTTACTCCTCGGTCGCCCTAATGACCTAATTTCACTTTTATATATTTGCAAATACCCCAAAACCAACAGAGAGCCACCCGAAATCCTTCTTCTGCCGCCACAAGCCTCTATTCCGCCGTGATACTACCTGGAGGCCTTTTTCGGTAATCTTTCGGAGGGGGAATCGATCACAGAGGCCTTTTTCATAAACCTTGCTACCTCCATGATGATGTGTGAGTAGTTCACCACCGACGTACAGGTCCATAGTTAGTATCTAGATGGCTTCTTCTCTCTCTTTGATTTTCAATACAATGTTCTCCTCGATCTCCTTGGAGTTCTATCCGATATAATCTTATTTTGCGGTGTGTTTGTTGGGATCCGATGAATTGTGGGTTATGATCAGATTATTCATTGAAAGTAATTGAGTCAAATATGAACTTTATTATGCATGATTTTTGTAGCTTCGTAATTCTCTCCAATATATTCGTTTGGTTTGGCCAACTAGATTGATTTATCTTCAGTGGGAGTGGTGCATTGTAATGGGTTCAATCTTGCGGTGCTCTATATCCCACTGACAGAAGGCGACAAGACACGTATTTGTATTGTTGCCATTAAATATTAAAGTTGGGGTTTATTCATATTGATTGGGTTTACTTTGTCTACATCATGTCATCTTGCCTAAAGCATTACTCTGTTTGTTATGAACTTAATACTATAGATGTTTGCTGGATAGCGGTCGATTGGTGGAGTAATAGTAGTAGATGTAGGCATGAGTCGGCCTACTTGTTTATGGAGGTGATGCCTACATACATGATCATTGCCGTGAATAACATCCTAACTATGCGCTTTTGTGTCAATTGCCCAACAGTAATTTGTCTATCCGACGTATGTTGTGTGTTCGAGAGAGAAGTCTCTTGTGAAAACTATGGCCCCCGGGTATACTTAATCATATTGGTAAAAACCTAAACACCTTGCTACAACTTTATTGTTTTGTTTTTACTTTTCCTTTTATACATATAGAACTATGAGAATTAATCCTTGTAAGAAACAAGTTCAAGGGGATTGACAACCCTCTTACCCACGTTGGGTGCAAGTGTTTTCTTCTGTGTGTTTAGGTACCGAAGACGGGAATTTGCATCTCACTAAGGGAAATGACAATGGAAATACATATCGTCTACTATATTGCTTCACCCTTCCTCTTCCGGGAAAAACCCGACGCAACTCATAAGTAGCACATCGAAAGCCAAGATTTAATAAACTCCAGATTTTTTTGATAGTCAACATAGTTACCAAAATTGAGTTTGATAAATAAATAAAATAAGGGACATTGTTTCCCATCAAGAACATACTTTTTATTCATTGAACCCAGAGAAGTAATATGACTCATGTTGTCAGCCAATACAACCACTTGGTCCACCATAGTGGAATGAATAACCCTCCTTAAATTCAAGAATGAAGTCATCTACAATATAGCAATCTGGCCTATCAACTAAACGAACCATCTGAGTGTTAAAGGGGTCGAAAGCTTGGCCCTTTGAGTTGTAGTTCTTAACACGCCTGAAGTAGGCCAATTTCTTATCATCATAATTCGGAAAGTGGCCACTACCCATAGGAGGACCATGTGCATTCTTCAAGTAATTCACAAATCCAGTCAATGCTTGCATACGCCGGGTTCCAGGGCAAAGCTCCTCCGAAAAATGCCCCAAGAATGATGGTTTTTCTAAATCATGACGATATAGCACCCAATCTCCACAATTTGGATCATGTAGTCAATGAGGGATTACGGCATCCATGAACAATACGTTTCATGCATGAGAAGAGCATAAACTAACTGTAATTAGCAAGAATTTACGATTTCTCATACTGTAATATTCCTTTGTTGATAATAAAATACCATATCATATTACTTAATAACCTTTTATTTAAACTCATGCACAATTTTTTTTCACATTCATAAAATACATGCTTGTCAAAGGTAATTATCACATTTATAAGCTTGTATAATATGTTGGTCTCTAGATTAGGACAGAGGGTGCACCTTGTTGATGCTAAGCCTAATGTAGTGGTCTTGTTTGCCATAAATGGATGGAGGAGGAATGGCTTGCCCAGGCACCAATTCAGCTCCACTTGCAGGAACAAAACCCGTGCACTGTGAGTTGTAGCACCCCCTTGATTTCAAGTCTTTCTGGGCAATAAAAAAGGAAACATGTATTATTGTGGATGTACATAGACTTATATTTAGTATGATAATGCCTCTAACTAGTGCAAAATACTGCACAACTACAATATGACCGACTTAATATATAACTTATTAAAATGGCATTGATTACACTTACAGTCCAATATGTAAAGAATCGAATCTCTCTGTTATGGTACAAAGAGGGAGATACCTGCAAGCAAAACCACATTTTGAGATGGTAGTTTCGTGGAAAAGAATTTGAGTTTACCAGAATGGGTGATATGTTCATACATGAAATCCAGCTTGAATTAAGTTATAGTTTTCTCCATCTTGACAATAAATCTGTAAGGATGCTCCAGATTCTTGAGAGTCATCTTGATTTGGTGAAGCCCATATACTCATTTTAGCTCGGAGGCCATAGAATTTTCCTGGATCTGTGTGCCACATTGCATACTAGTGATAATAATTAAAGCTCAAATTAGTGAATAACCAAAAAAACTATAGATCAAAATATAATAAATAAGTGAGGATGTGTCTTCTTGGTCGTACAAGTTTTTTGGGATTCTCCTACTCGATGTTTACAATGGGGATTTTTTATTCTCCTTTTGGAGCTAGTATAGATTATTTGAAGGCCTGATGAGTTTCTCATACTGGATCTAGCTTGCTCCACATGTGGCCATGCCATTCCTATGTAACCAGACTTTTTTTGGTGGTGCATACAATGCTTGAGTTCAACAACATTTAAGACTCTCTCTCCCCTATCTCAGATCTGAAGTATATTTTTAGCATTGTGTTGGTATGTTAGGATAAGTCTTTCCTAGATCATGGCTTAGGTGCCTTTCCAAATATGTTGATATCGGTATTTTGGTAGCACGCTTTGTCTATTTATTGGGCTTTCTGCTAATTAACTAGGCAAATCTATTATTTTCAATAAAATACAGAGCTCGTTCGCCTTGCCATGATTTTTTTGAATGGAGAGTTGCAAGGGACTACTAAAACATGGCACCACCTTGCTACTTTGACCACTTATATAATTTATCTTGGTCAATTATGATTTAGGTGAGTCAGTAACAAATGTTAATTTCCACGATTGTTTCTTTATGATTTAAGTATGGGATGCTCAGCTTGGAAAGAAGTCGAATTTGCCTTTCAATATATTATATGCTATTGTGGCATTTGTTTATGGTCAATTCTCACCAATTAAAAATCAAGCATGGCTCAAATCTAATACGTCAAAAAGCAGAGGTGGATAGATAGGCACAAGGAGGGAGAGAGATAGAGGGAGAGAGAGATAGAGATAGAGAGATTACATGAGAAACAATGTTGGCGCCTTCATCCGTGATATTGACTCTCCAAGGAGACTGAAAAGTTTCGGGTCTTAAGGTTTTCTGCAAATGGAAATTCCAGTTCATGGCTAGTTAGCAATATAATTGTTATACAAAGTCGCTGATTAATTGGTCAAGTAACAAAAAATTAGGCACACAAGTAACAAAAAATAGTTAAATATGACAAAAACCAGTAGTAGTTATGAAGATTAAGTCAAGTAGGTACCAGAATGGCACAAATAGATAAATTGAGTGAGAAAGAGTTGCATGTGTGAAGCAAAAGGTATTTTTTTACCTTCTGATGATTGCCATCTATATCTCTCGATTCAACAAAGTTGAGGTAGAAAGGTATGAAAAAAAGCACAGTAAGAGCGACACAACAACATAGCCCATTTTTACAAGGAATTGCGTTCCTTTCAATGAAACATGTCTATGTGATTCCTTACTTGTATGTTATATAGATAACACAACTAACATAGAGTTGAGCCACATTCTATTTTTGGAAGCTTTATATTGCATCTTACTGATGATTGACTCAACATTTATTGAATAGTCATCCTCTGCACCATTCTTTCTTGAGTAGATATTCACTTAATCAATGCTCATTAACTAAGGACTTAATTTACATCCAATTAATGACTGTTTAATGACCTATCTTTTCTGTTTTTTTTAATACGGTACAAACGCAAATGCTTATAAATACGCATACACACTCATCCCCCTGAATGCACGCACGGAAACCCTACCCCTATGAGCATCTCTGAGAGAATGAGAGGCACATCATCTTGAGATTGAGCAAGTCACCATAGATGCCTTCGTAGTGTATGGGAACGTCTCGTCCCACTGAACGCACATCGCCGAAAGGCCTGGAATAAATACAGGAAAATACGAGCACCCATATAACACTGCTACTTGTGATGGCGTTGGGATTTCCCCAAAGAGGAAAGGTGATGTAGTGAAGTAGCGAAAAGTATTTCCCTCAGTTAAGACCCAAGGTTTATTGAACCAATAGGAGAACCAAGCAAACGACCGTCAACAACACCTACACACAAAAAGAGCAAATAATTAAATCCAGCACGGGCAAGAGGGTTGTCAATCCCCTTGTACTCGTTAATGGCAAGGATTAAATATGATAGTAGTAGATTGATAAATTGCAAATTAAAATAAAATTATATAAAATGCAAAAATATATTTTTGTTTTTTTAATATGATAAAAGTAGACCCGGGGGCATAGTTTTCACTAGAGGCTTCTCTCTTAATAGCATGGCATAGATGGGTAGACAAATTAATATTAAGCAATTGATAGAAAAGTGCATAATTATGACGTTATTCATGGCATGATCAAATATATAGGCATTACGCTCGTCACAAGTAGACGGACTCCTACCTGCATCTACTGCTATTACTCCACCAATCAATCGACTACTGCCTGCATCTATGGTAATTAAGTTCGTACGAACATAGTAACGCTTTAAGCAAGATGACATAATGTAGACAGAACAAAACCAATCGATGTGATTAAACCCCATCGTTTTATCCTTTGTAGCAACAATTCAATAGGTGCCTCGCTACCCGTTCATGTCACTTGGTGAGGACACCTCAAGATTGAACCCACTACTATGCACCACTTCCACTGAAGATCGATATATCAACCTGGCAAAAGAAAACCCATAGATCGGAAAGCATTACATAACTATAGAAATCACAAATTTAGAAAAGACTCACTTTTAATGAATAATCTGATCATAAACCGGCAATTCATCGGATCCCAACAAACACCGCAAAAGAAGATTGCATAGAATAGATCTCCAAAGACAATATGGTATTGAAGATCAAAGAGGGTGAAGAAGCCATCTAGCTAATCACTATGTGTTGGAAATAGGCCCTAGAGGCAATAATAAAGTGATTATTATCATATTTCCTTGTTCATGATAATCGTTTATTATCCATGCTATAATTTTATTGATCAGAAACTCAGATACATGTGTGGATACATAGACAACACTATGTCCCTAGTGAGCCTCTACTAGACTAGCTCGTTGATCAAAGATGGTCAAGGTTTCCAGACCATAGACATGGGTTTTCATTTGATAACGGGATCACATCATTAGGAGAATGATGTGATGGACAAGACCCAACCGTAAGTATAGCAGTTGATCGTGTCAGTTTATTGCTACTGCTTTATCCATGTCAAGTATATGTTCCTACGACCATGAGATCATGCAACTCTCGGACACCGGAGGAATGCCTTGTGTGTATCAAATGTCACAACGTAATTGGGTGACTATAAAGGTGCTCTACAGGTATCTCCGAGGGTGTCTGTTGAGTTGGCGTGGATCGAGACTGGGATTTTTCATTCCATGTGACGGAGAGGTATCTCTGGGTGCACTCGGTAATACAACATCACAAGAAGCTTGCAAGCAATGTGACTAAGGAGTTGTTCACGGGATCTTGTATTATGGAATGAGTAAAGAGACTTGCCAGTAACGATATTGAACTAGGTATGGAGATACCGACGATAGAATCTCGGGCAAGTAACATACCGATGGACAAAGGGAACTACATACGGGAATGATTGAATCCTTGAAATCATGGTTCGACCGATAAAGATCTTCATAGAATATGTAGGAACCAATATGGGCATCCAGGTCCCGCTATTGGTTATTCACCATAGAGATGTCTCGGTCATGTCTACATAGTTCTCGAACCCGCAGGGTCATGCACACTTAACGTTCGGTGACGATTTGTTGTTGAGTTGTATATGTTGGTGACCGAAAGTTGTTTGGAGTCCCGGATGAGATCCCAGACGTCACGAGGAGTTCCGGAATGGTCCGGAGGTAAACATTCATATATGGGACGTTGGTATTCGGACACTAGAATAGTTTCGGGGTTCACTGGATTCCAGCAGGAGTGCTGGAAAGGGTTCCGGGGGTCCACCGGGGGGGGGAGGCATTTGCCCCGGAGGGCCCCATGGGCTGAGAGGGAGGCACACCAGCCCCAGGTGGGCTGGGCCCCCCGCCTCCCAAGGACCATGCGGTCGAAGGGCTAGGGCTGGCCCTGGGGTGGCCGCCGCCCCCTTGCCTTGGGGCCAAGGCAGCCCCCCAGACCGCTGCGCCCAACCCTAGGGAAACCCCGGCCCCTCCCCCTTGCCCCTGTATATATTTGAGGGGAGGGAGGGCATCTGCACCACAAGCCACGACGCAGCTCTCCCTCTCCCCCTAGATTGGTTTCTCCTCTAGTTCGTCGCGGTAGCGCTTCGCGAAGACCTGCCGGGACAGCTCCACCACCACCACCACCACGCCGTCGTGCTGCTAGAGAACTCATCTACCTCTCCGCCCTTGCTTGCTGGATCAAGAAGGCAGAGACGTCATCGAGCTTTACGTGTGCTGAACATGGATGTGCCATCCGTTCGGCGCCAGATCAGGACGGATCGTGATTGTATCGCGAAGACGTTCGACTACATCAACCGCGTTTCTTAACGCTTCCCTCTTCGTGGTCTACAAGGGTATGTGGATCCACTCTCCTTCTCGTAGCTATTGATCTCCATAGATAGATCTTGGGTGTTCGTAGGAAATTTTTTGTTTCCCATGCAACGTTCCCCAACAGTGGCATCATGAGCTAGGTCTATGCGTAGATAACATGCACGAGTAGAACACAAAAGAGTTTGTGGGCGTTGATGTTCAGATTGCTTACTTCCTTAGTGTTATCTTGATTTGACGGTATTGTGGGATGAAGCAACTCGGACCAACCTTACTCGTCCACGTACGAGAGACCAATTCCATCAACTGCCATGCACTTGTTGCATCAAGATGGTTGGCGGGCGTCTGTCTCTCCCACTTTAGTTGAATCGGATTCGACAGAGGCGGTCATTGTAGAATGTTAAAAGGCAACCTGATTATCACCGTTGGCTTTGCATAGGTAAGAATGGTTCTTACTAGTTGCCCATAGCAGCCATGTAAAACTTGCAACAACAAAGTAGAGGACGTCTAACTTGTTTTTGCAGGGCATGTTGTGATGTGATATGGCCACTGACATGATGTGATATATGTGATGTATGAGATGATCATGGTTTGTATAGATTATCACGACTTGCATGTTGATGAGTACGGCAACCGGCAGGAACATAGGGTTGGCTTTAATTATTTTCGCCTTCATTTGCTTTACTTTATAGCTATGAGTTAGCAATAGTTGTAGAAGCAATAGTTAGCACGACAAACACATGACGACACGATGATGGAGATCATGGTGTCATGCCGGTGACGATGGAGATCATGCCGGTGCTTTGGAGATGGAGATCAAAAGCACAAGATGATGATGGCCATATCATGTCACTTATATGATTTGCATGTGATGTTTATCCTATTTATGCATCTTATTTTGCTTAGAACGGCGGTAGCATTATAAGATGATCTCTCACTAAAATTTGAAGATAAAATTGTGTTTTCCCCAAGTATGCACCGTTGCGAAGGTTCGTCATTTCGAAGCACCTCGAGATGATCGGGTGTGATAGACTCTACGTTCGCATACAACGGGTGTAAGCCAGATTTACACACACGGAATACTTGGGTTAACCTTGACGAGCCTAGCATGTACAGACATGGCCTCGGAACACAGGAGACCGAAAGGTCGAACTTGAGTCATATAGTAGATATGATCAACATGGAGATGTTCATCATTGAAACCACCTCATCTCATGTGATGATCGGACTTGGGTTGGTGGATTTGGATCATGTTACACTTAGACAACCTGAGGGATGTTTATTTGAGTGGGAGTTCTTTAGTAATATGATTAATTGAACTCATTATCATGAACATAGTCTAAATTGTCTTTGCAAAATTATGTTGTAGATCAATGGCTCGCGCAGTAGCTCCCCTGAATTTTAATGCGTTCCTAGAGAAAGCTAAGTTGAAAGATGATGGAAGTAATTATGCGGACTAGGTCCGTAACCTGAGGACTATCCTCACTGCTACTCAAAAGTCTTATGTCCTTGATGCACCGCTTGGTGATGCACCATACCTGAGAATCCGGACGCTATGAATGTCTGGCAAACTCGATCTGATGACTACTCGATAGTTCAGTGCGCCATGCTGTATGGCTTAGAATCGGGACTTCAAAAGCGTTTTGAACGCCATGGAGCATATGAGATGTTCCAAGAGTTGAAGTTAATATTTCAAGAAAATGCCCAGATCGAGAGGTATGAGACCTCCGATAAGTTCTTCGCCTGCAAAATGTAAGAGAATAGTTTTGTCAGTGAACACCTGCTCAGAATGTCTGGGTATTACAACCGTTTAAATGATTTGGGAGTTGAGCTTCCACCAGAAACGGTCACTGACAGAATTCTCCAGTCACTACCACCTAGCTACAAAGGCTTCGTGATGAACTATAATATGCAAGGAATGGATAAGTCTATCTCCGAGCTATTCGCGATGCTGAAAGTCGCATAGATAGAAATAAAAAAGGAGCATCAAGTGTTGATGGTGAATAAAACCACTAGTTTCAAGAAAGGCAAGGGAAAGAAGGGAAACTCCAAGAAGGGTGGCAAGCAAGTTGCCGCGCCTGTGATGAAACCGAAGTCTGGACCCAAGCCTGAGACTGAGTGCTTCTATTGCAAGGGGGCTGGTCACTAGAAGCGGAATTGCCCCAAGTACCTGGCTGATAAGAAGGCTGGCAACGTCAACAAAGGTATATTTGTTATACATGTTATTGATGTGTACCTCACTAGCTCTCGTAGTACTTCCTAGGTATTTGATACCGGTTCGGTTGCTCATATTTGTAACTCGAAGCAGGAACTACGGAATAAACGGAGGCTGGCGAAGGATGAAGTGACGATGCGCGTTGGAAATGGTTCCAAGGTTGATGTGATCGCCGTCGGCACGCTCGCTCTTCAATTACAATCGGGATTAGTAGTAAACCTAAATAATTGTTATTTGGTGCCTGCGTTGAGCATGAACATTATATCTGGATCTTGTTTATTGCGAGACGGTTATTCATTTAAATCAAAGAATAATGGTTGTTCTATTTATATTGGTAACATCTTTTATTGTCATGCACCCAATGTGAATGGTTTATTCTTGTTGAATCTCGATAGTAGTAATACACACATTTATAACATTGATGCCAAAAGATGTAAAGTTAATAATGATAGCACCACTTTCTTGTGGCACTGCCGCTTAGGTCATATTGGTATAAAACGCATGAAGAAGCTCCATGCTGATGGACTTTTGGAATCACTCGATTTTGAATCGCTTGATACATGCGAGCCATGCCTCTTGGGCAAGATGACCAAAACCCCGTTCTCCGGTTCGATGGAGCAGGCAAGAGACTTGTTGGAAATCATACATACTGATGTGTGTGGTCCGATGAGTGTTGAGGCGCGCGGTGGATATCGTTATTTTCTCACCTTCACTGATGATTTAAGTAGATATGGGTATATTTACTTAATGAAACACAAGTCTGAAACGTTTGAAAAGTTCATTCAATTTCAGAGTGAAGTGGAAAATCATCGTAACAAGAAGATAAAGTGTCTATGATCTGATCGTGGTGGAGAATATCTGAGTTATGAGTTTGGCATGCACTTGAGACAGTGTGGAATTGTTTCGCAACTTACGCCACCTGGAACAGCACAGCGTAATGGTGTGTCCGAGCGTCGTAATCGTACTCTATTGGATATGGTGCGATCTATGATGTCCCTCACTGATCTGCCACTATCATTTTGGGGTTCTGCATTAGAGAGAGCCGCATTCACCGTAAATAGGGCACCAACAAAGTCCGTTGAAACGACACCGTATGAATTATGGTTTGGCAAGAAACCTAAGCTGCCGTTCCTTAAAGTTTGGGGATGCGATGCTTATGTGAAAATGCTTCAGCTTGATAAGCTCGAACCACAAGCGGACAAATGCGTCCTCATAGGATACCCCAAGGAAACAGTTGGGTATACCTTCCAACTTAGATCCGAGGGCAAAGTGTTTGTTGCTAAAAATGGGTCCTTTCTCGAGAAAGAGTTTCTCTCGAAAGAATTGAGTGGGAGGAAGGTAGAACTTGATGAGGTTATTGAACTGTCACTTCAGTTGGATAGTAGCACGACGCTGAAAGATATTTCAGCGACGTCTACACCAAGTGAAGAGGAAGCTAATGATGATGATCATGAAACTTCAGATCAAGTTACTACTGAGCCTCGTAGGTCGACAAGGAATCGTGCCACCCCTGAGTGGTATGGCAATCCTGTCTTGGAGGTCATGTTGTTAGACAACAGTGAACCTACGATCTATGAAGAAGCGATGGTGGGCCCGGACTCCAACAAATGGCTAGAGGCCATAAAATCTGAGATAGGATCCATGTATGAGAACAAAGTATGGACTTTGGAGGACTTACCATATGATCGTAAGGCCATATAGAATAAATGGATCTTTAAGAAAAAGACGGACGAGGACGATAATGTCACCGTCTATAAAGCTCGACTTGTTGCAAAAGGGTTTTGGCAAGTTCAAGGAGTTGACTACGATGAGGCTTTCTCTCCCGTAGTGATGCTTAAGTCCATCAGGATCATGTTAGCAATAGCTTCATCTTTTGATTACGAGATCTGGTAGATGGATGTGTCAGAACATCGTTCCTTAATGGTTTCCTCAAGGAAGAGTTGTATATGATGCAACTAGAAGGTTTTGTCGATCCTAAAAATGCTGACAAAGTGTGCAAGCTCCAGTGATCCATTTATGAACTGGTGCAAGCATCTAGGAGTTGGAATCTTCGTTTTGATCAGGTGATCAAAGCGTATGGGTTTATACAAGTCTATGGAGAAGCTTGTATTTACAAGAAAGTAAGTGGGAGCCCTATAGCGATTCTAATATTATATGTGGATGACATATTGCTGACTGGAAACAATATAGAACTTTTGGAAAGCGTGAAGGTATATTTGAACAAGACTTTGTCAATGAAAGACCTCGGGGAAGCTGCTTTCATATTAGGCATAAAGATGTATAGAAATAAATCGAGATGCTTAATAGGACTTTCACAAAGCACATATCTTGATAAGGTTTTGAAGAAGTTCAAAATAGATCAGTCCAAGAAAGGGTTCTTGCCTGTCTTACAAGGTGTGAAATTGAGTAAGACTCAATGCCCAGCGACTACAAAGGATAGAGAAAAGATGAGTGTCATCCCCTATGCTTCAGCCATAGGATCTATAATGTATGCGATGATGTGCATAAGACCAGATGTCAGCCTTGCCATAAGTATGGCCGGAAGGTTTCAAAGTGATCCAGGAATGGAACACTAGACATCAGTCAAGAATATCCTTAAGTACCTGAAAAGGACTAAGGAAATGTTTCTCGTTTATGGAGGTGATCAAGAGCTTGTCGTAAAGGGTTATGTCGATGCTAGCTTTGACACAGATCCGGATGACTCTAAGTCTCAAACCGGATACGTATATATTCTGAATGGTGGAGCAGTAAGCTGGTTCAGTTCCAAGCAAACTGTGGTAGCTGATTCTACATGTGAAGCAGAGTACATCGCTACTTCGGAAGCTGCGAAGGAAGGAGTCTAGATGAAGCAGTTCATGACAGATCTCGGAGTTGTGCCAAGTGCACTGGATCCGATGACTCTCTTTTGTGACAACACTGGTGCTATTGCTCTAGCCAAAGAGCCCAGGTTTCACAAGAGGACCAGTCATATAAAGTGATGCTTCAATTCCATCCGCGATTACATCAAGGAGGAGGACATAATATTTGCAAAATACATACATATCCGAATGTTGCAGACCCGTTGACTAAGCCTCTTCCACGAGCAAAACATGATCAACACCAGAACTTTATGGGTGTTAGATTCATTACAATGTAAATCACATAGTGATGTGAACTAGATTATTGGCTCTAGTGCAAGTGGGAGACTGTTGGAATTATGCCCTAGAAGCAATAATAAAGTGATTATTATCATATTTCCTTGTTCATGATAATCGTTTATTATGCTATAGTTGTATTGATCGGAAACTCAGATACATGTGTGGATACATAGACAACACTGTGTCCCTAGCGAGCCTCTACTAGACTAGCTTGTTGATCAAACATGGTCAAGGTTTCCTGACCATAGACATGAGTTGTCAATTGATAACGGGATCACATAATTAGGAGAATGATATGATGGACAAGACCCAACCGTAAGCATAGCAGTTGACCGTGTCAGTTTATTGTTGATGTTTTATCCATGTCAAGTATATGTTCCTACGACCATGAAATCATGCAAATCCCGTACACCGGCGGAATGCCTTGTGTGTATCAAACATCACAACGTAACTGGTTGACTATAAAGGTGCTCTACAGGTATCTCCGAGGGTGTCTGTTGAGTTGGAGTAGATCGAGACTGGGATTTGACACTCCGTATGACGGAGAGGTATCTCTGGGCCCACTCGGTAATACAGCATCACAAGAAGCTTGCAAGCAATGTGACTAAGGAGTTGGTCACGGGATCTTGTATTACGGAACGTGTAAAGATACTTGCTGGTAACGAGATTGAACTAGGTATGGAGATACCGACGATCGAATCTTGGGCAAGTAACATACCTATGGACAAAGGGAACTGCATACGGGATTGATTGAATCCTTGATCGTGGTTCGACCGATAAAGATCTTCGTAGAATATGTAGGAACCAATATGGGCATCCAGGTCCCGCTATTTGTTATTGACCGTAGAGATGTCTCGGTCATGTCTGCATAGTTCTCAAACCCGCAGGGTCTGCACACTTAACGTTCGATGATGATTTGGTATTGTTGGGTTGTATATGTTGGTGACCGAAAGTTGTTCGGAGTCCCGGATGAGATCCCAGATGTCACGAGGAGTTGCAGAATGGTCCAGAGGTAAAAATTCATATATGGGAAGTTGGTATTCGGACATCGGAATAGTTTCGGGATTCACCGGATTTCAGCGGGAGTGTCGGAAAGGGTTCTGGGGGCCACCGGGGGGGCACCTGACCTGGAGGGCCCCATGGGCCAAGAGGGAGGCACACCAGCCCCTGGTGGGCCGGGCGCCCCGCCTCCCAAGGCCCATGCAGCCTAAGGGCTAGGGCTGGCCCTGGGGTGGCCACCGCCCCCCTTGAATTGGGGGCCAAGGCAGCCACCCCAGGCCGCCGCGCCCAACCCTAGGGAAACCCTAGGGCGGCCGGCCCCTCCCCCTTGTCCCTATATATACTTAAGGTGAGGGAGGGCAGCCGCACGACAAGCCACGGTGCAGCCGTCCCTCTCCTTCTAGATTGGTTTCTCCTTTAGTTCGTCGTGGTAGCGCTTGGCGAAGCCCTGCCGGGACAGCTCCACCACCACGCCGTCGTACCGCCGGATAACTCATCTACCTCTCCGCCCTTGCTTGTTGGATCAAGATGGATGAGACGTCATCGAGTTGTACATGTGCTGAACACGGAGGTGCCGTCCGTTCGGTGCTAGATCGGGACAGATTGTGATTGGATCGCGGGACGGATCGTGATTGGATCGCGAAGACGTTCGACAACATCAACAGCGTTTCTTAACGCTTCCCGCTTAGCGATCTACAAGGGTATGTGGATCCACTCTCCTTCTCGTAGCTGTTGATCTCCATAGATAGATCTTGGGTGTTCGTAGGAAATTTTTTGTTTCCCATGAAACGTTCCCCAACACTATGGACTCGTAGGTCTGTGATAGACTACTCACACATCATCATGGAGGCAACAAGGTTGATGTAGAAGCCCTTCATGATCGATCCCCCCTCTGGCAGAGTATCAGAAAAGGTCTTCAGATGGGATCACAAAAGAATAGAAGCTTGCGGCAGCAAAAAATATTTTGGGTATCGCTCTCGCATGTTAGAATATGTGGGAATTTATAGAGTTGGAATTAGGTCAGACGGAGCCACGAGGGGCTGATACGTCTCCAACGTATCTATAATTTTTTATTGTTCCATGCTATAATATTATCAATCTAGGATGCTTTTTGGGTGATTATTTACCAATTCATATTATTTTTGAGCACTAACCTATTAACCCAGTACCCAGTGCAAGTTGTTGTTTTCTGCATGTTTTTGACTTTTCAGGTTTACAGTACCAAACGAAGTGCAATTGCCCCGAAACTTTTTTATGATTTTTTCTAGACCAAAAGAAGACTTGGAAGCTTCGGGAGGAGACCGGAGACTGCACGAGGGAAGGAGCACACAACAGGGCACGTCTAGCGGGTGGTCGCGCCCTAATGTGTGTTGCCTCCATCGGGTGGCCCCCGACGCCCCTCTCTGGCCAAAAAATTATCATTAATCCCAAAAAAGCTAGAGAGCCTCCCTAAACAGTTTTTTCGCCGCCGCAAGTCTCTGTTCCGCCGTGTGCCCATCTGGAGCCATGTTCCGGTGCCCTGTCGGAAGGGGATCGATCATGGAGGGACTCTACATCATCCTTGCTGCACCCATGGTGATGTGTGAGTAGTTCCCTACAGACCTACAGGTCCGTAGTTAGTACCTAGATGGATGTCGTTCTCTCTCTTGATCTTGAATACAAAGTTCACCGCATCTTCGCGGTGATCTATTCGATGTAATCACTTTGTGCGGTGCATTTGTTGGGATCCGATGAATTGTGGATTTATGTTCATATTATTCATGAAAAAGATTTGAATCTTCTCTGTTTTCTATTATGATTCTTATTTGCATGATTATTATAGCTTCATAAATCTCTCCGATCTACTGAAATAGTTTGGCCAACTAGATTGATATTTCTTCAGTGAGAGGGGTGTGTTATAGTGGGTTCAACCTGACGGATTTCTATATCCCAGTGACAAAGTAGGGGACAAGACGCGTCTTTGTGTTTTTTCCACTAAGGATAAAACCATGGGGTTAATTCATATTGATTGAATTCTCTTTGTCTACATCATGTCATTGTTCTCCAAGCATTACTCTGTTTACTTAATACTCTAGATGCATGCTGGATAGCGGTCGATGGGTGGAGTAATAGTAATAGGTGCAGGCAGGAGTCGGCCTATTTGCTTATGGACATGATGCCTATATGTACATGATCATTGTCGTGAATAAAGATTGCAAAACTATGCGCTTTTCTAAAAATTGCCTAACAGTAATTTGTTTACCCACCATATGCCTTCTAAACGAGAGAAGCTACTAGAAAACACTACGGCCCTTGGGTCTATTCACTTATAAATTTACAAAAGCTTTCATTACCTTGCTGCCATTGTTTGCCTTTTATTTTATTTTGCAATTTACAACATTCAACTTTCATCCATATACTTCACTAGCTTGCAAATAACGAGTCCAAGGGGATTGACAACCCTCTTGCCCGTGTTGCGTGCAAGTGTTTGCTTCTTTTTGTGAAGTCACTGAAGGCGGGGCTTCCGTGCTAATCCTATTGGTTCGATAAACCTTGGTTCTCTATTGAGGGAAATACTTACCTATACTATGCTGCATTACCTGTTCCTCTTCACAGAAAACCCAACGCAGATCACAAGTATCAGGAAGGATTTCTCGCGCCGTTGCCTGGGAGTATCACCAACCTACTATCAAGTAACTTCGCACAAATTATCATTCACTTGTTCTACTCTTTATTTGATGTTATATTTAGTTTGTTTCATAAAAATCAAAAATACAAAAATATTTATGTTTGCTTGTTACTAGTTTACTTCTACACTTGCTAGTTTACATGTCCTGCTTGTTACTTTGCTTGCTCGGTCACCATGTCTCAAGATACTACTAAGTTGTGTGACATTTGAAATACTAATAACAATGATTTTATTAGTACTCCTATACCACCCGCCAATAGTGCAGATTTTTATGATATTAATGCTGCATTGCTGAATCTTGTCATGAAAGAAAAAAATTCGGGAAGTCCTAATGAGGATCCCGCTGCTCATCTCAGTACCTTTGTTCAATTATGTGATATGCAAAAGAAAAATGACATGGATAATGATGTAGTCAAATTAAAATTATTTCCTTTTCACTATGAGATAAAGCTAAGGCTTGGTTTTCATCTTTGCCACGTAATAGTCTTGGAACATGGGATAAGTGCAAAGATGCTTTTATTGCCAAGTATTTTCCTCCTGCTAAGATCATCTCCCTTAGGAATCAAATTATGAATTTTAAACAACATGATCAAGAACATGTTGCACAAGCTTGGGAGAGGATGAAATTGATGATTAGAAATAGCCCTACTCATGGTTTAAACCTGTGGATGATTATCCAAAATTTCTATGCTCGACCAAACATTGTGTCTAGAAATCTTCTAGATTCTGCTCCAGGGGGTACCTTCATGGAGGTGACATCAGGAGAAGCCACCAAACTTCTAGACAACATCATGACAAACTATTCTCAAGGGCATACCGAAAGAGCTCCAACTGGTAAGAAGGTAAATTTTGTCGAAGAAATGACTACTTTGAGTGAAAAAGTGGATGCTCTTATGAAAATGGTTGCTAGTAAAAATGCTCATATTAATCCCAATGATGTGCCTTTTTCTACCTTGATTGAGCGAAATCATGATGCTATTGATGTGAACTTTATCTCGTGAAACAATTTTAACAACAATGCCAATAGAGGAAATTTCAATGCTAGATCGTATCTCGGTAATTCCTCTAATAATTATGGAAACTCTTATGGAAATTCTTATGGAAATTATTATACAAATAATAATAGGATATCCTGTGATCTTTAGAACACCATTAAATAATTTATTAGTTCTCAAAAGATTTTTAATACTATGGTAGAAGAAAAGCTACATAAAGTTGATGAATTGGCTAAAAAAATGGATAGGATTGCTCTTGATGTGGAAACTCTTAAAAATCAAACTTTACCATCCAAGCATGATTTAAATGAGACTATCAAATCTATCCAAATATGTATTAATGAAAGTAAGGAGAGGACTGCTAAGTTGAAAGCTAAGGGGATTTCTTAGAAAAGGCTCTTCCACCCGGTTTTTACCGAAATCATGATGAAGATCTTAAAATGATTGGTACTTATCCTATTGAATCTTTATTTACTAATATGAAAGTAAATGATAAATGGACTTAAGATGAGTCAAATCTAGCTAGAGTGCGTCCCGTTTGCTTGAAGGGTGATGATTCTAATGATTTTTTAAAAAAGTGGGTTTGGAGAGGTTAAAACTTTAACTAGTGATGTGCCCACTATCTTGGATTACAAGGACTTTAATTATTAAAGTTGTTCTTTAGTATAATCTATTTCCTTGTTTCAATCCATTATTATCTCACCCAATGCTTATGAACAAAATAAATCTTTTACTCAACATATAGTAGAAGCAATGATAAAAGCTTATGATGAGAAACTTGAACTTGAAGTTTCTATTCCTAGAAAATGGCATGATGAATGGGAACCTACTATCAAAATAAAAATGAAAGAATGTGAATATAATGCCTTGTGTGACCTTGGTGCTAGTGTTTCAACAATACCTAAGTCTCTTTGTGATGTGCTTGGTCTCACCAATATTCAAGATTGTTCCCTAAACTTGCATCTTGCGGATTCTACCATCAAGAAACCATTGGGTAGAATAAATGATGTGATTATCCTTGAAAATAAAAATTATGTGCCTGTAGATTTCATTGTTCTTGATATTGAATGCAATCCTACTTGTCCAATAATACTTGGAAGACCTTTCTTACGAACTATAGGTGCAATTATTGATATGAAAGAGGGAAACATAAGGTTCTAATTTCCATTAAATAAAGGGATAGAACACATACCTAGGAAGATAATTAAACCACCTTATGGATCTATCATGAGGGCTAATTATGGGTGGAGTGTCAAAGATGACAACACTTGAAACTATGCATTATGCCTAGCTAGGGGCGTGAAACAATAGCGCTAGTTTGGAGGCAACCCAATAGTTATGTTTAATTTTGCTTTCTTACTTTCTGTTTTTTTTATAAAATGATTATTTCCTATGTAATGATTGTGTTTTTATGTTTAAATTAGTGTTTGTGCCAAGTAAAGCCTTTGGGATGACTCACAAGATGAGTAGAATTGATAAGGTGCAAAAAAACAGAAACTTTAGCGTCCGGTGCAGAATTTCTCTGATTTCACTGCGACATATTTTTGATCTGAATTTTTTACACAGTATTTCTATACAAATTCTTCAGGATTTCATAATTTGTGGGAATTTTTAGAGTTACATAAGTATAGGTTCTCTACAGATCTTTACAGACTGTTCTGTTTTAGGCAGATTCTGTTTTTGCTTGCATGTTTTGCTTGTTTTGATGATGCTACGGATTGTATCGGGGGTATAAGCCATGGACAAGTTAGAATACTGTAAAATATTCAATAATTAAATCAAAATCAATTTATAACAGTACTTAAAGTATTTTATAGGTTTTCTATACTAACGGATCTCACGAAGGTTTTGTTGAGTTTTGTGTGCTGAAGTTTTCAAGTTTTGGGTGCTATCACGATGGATGAAGGAATAAGGAGCAGCAAGAGCCTAAGCTTGGGGATGCCCAAGGCACCCCAAGGTAATATTCAAGGAATACCCAGGCGTCTAAGCTTGGGATGTCATCGAAGGCATCCCCTCTTTCGTCTCAATCCATCACTACGTCACTTGGAGCTATATTTTTATTCATCACATGATATGAGTTTTGCTTGCAGCATCATTTGCTTTAGTTTGCTGTTTGTTTTTGCTTTTCCACAATCATTGTTTTCTGGACACACCCACTTGAGAGGGACACAAGATCACCATGATTTGTTAGAATACTCTTTGTGCTTCACTTATATCTTTTGAGCTTAAAAGTTGCTCTAGTACTTCAGTTATATCTTTTAGAGCACGGTGGCGTATATATTTTATAGAAATAATTGCACTCTCGTTCTTCATTTATATTTGTTTGAGAGTTAATAAATAGTGATGGTAATTTGCATGGGTTATAAGACTAGTCCAAAAATAATAGGTATCCAATGAGTGTATAATCAAAACCACATGTAGCACATAACAGAGAAATTGTGGAGTTAATGATATTGATGTGGTAATATGAAAGGGCATGAGTGCATGATCATTGGTTAGTAAAAGTATTGTGAATTATAGGGTGTTAACTTTCTGTTCATCTAAATATTTTTTATAGCATGGTGATGATGTGTGAGCATACTTATTCCTCGTTGAAATCCTAGTGGTGTTTAAGTCGGAGGAGCGCGATGGTTAACTCCTCCCAACCTCCTCCCTAGGGGCATGCGAGAAGTACTTTGCTTCCAGAGAGCTAATAAAATCTTGCAATAAGTATGTGAATTCTTTATGACTAATATAAATCCATAGATGCATGCATGCTCACCAAATCATATTTGCTAGCCTCTTCGGTACCGTGCATTGCCCATTCTCACCTCGAGGATCGGGGCAACCTTCGCCGGTGCATCCAAACCCCGTGACATGATACGCTCTGTTGCACATAAGCCTTATTATATCTTCCTCAAAATAGCCACCATACCTACCTATCATGGCATTTCCATAGCCATTCTGAGATATATTGCCATGCAACTTCCACCGTCACATAATATGACTAGTATTTTCATTGTCATATTGCTTTGCATGATCATATAAGCTGACATGGTATTTGTGGCAAAGCCACCGTTCATCTTTTTATACATGTTACGCTTGATCATTGCACAACCTGGTCCACTGCCAGAGGCATTCATATAGAGTCATACTATATTTTTCATGTTGAGTTGTAAGTAAATAAAAGTGTTATGATCATCATTATTAGGGCACTATCTCAGTGAGCAAAGGATAAGGGAGACAATGATTCCCCAACAAGTCGGGATGAGACTCCGGACGAAAAATAAAAGAAAGAAAGAAAGAAAAAGAAAAAAAGTAGAAAGAAACAAAGAAAAAGAAAAAACAGAAAAATAAAAATAAAAAGAAAAATAAAAAGAAAAAATAAATGAGAGAAAAGAGAGAAGGGGCAGTGCTACTACTTCTTTTTCCACACCGTGCCTCAAAGGGGCACCATGTTCTTCATATAGAGAGTCTCTTGTTTTATCACTTTCATATGCTAATGGGGATTTTCCATTATAGAACTTGGCTTGTATATTCAGATGACGGGCTTTCTCAAATGCCCGAGGTCTTCATGAGCAAGAAACTTGGATGCACACCCACTTAGCTTCATTTGAGCTTTCATACACTTATAGCTCTAGTGCATCTGTTGCATGGCAATCCCTACTCCTCGCATTGATTTCTATTGATGGGCATCTCCATAGACCGTGTTGATACGCCTAGTTGATGCGAGACTTTCTTCTCCACTTTTACCCCTTTAAAACCTACCACCACATTCTATTCCACCTTTATGATATATCCATGGTTCACGTTCATATATTGCGTGAGTAATAAAAAGCTGAAGCGCGTAAGAAGTATGATCCAATTGCCTGACTTCACACCGTGGTGCTTGACATTTGTATTTATGCGGTGAAGACGGAGCCATGCTATTCTTATATGATAAAATGAATAGGGGGTGAACATTCTTTAAGGATCGTATATTTTGAAACTTGATGATTATGTTGCTTATGTTTATAAGTATTACTATGTTAATGTTTGTTAATTCATCGTTTCTCGATGATCGTACCTGAAATAGATTACCTGTTGGGTAGCTTGTCAAATAAAAAGTTCTGTTTTATCATTTACCTACTCGAGGGTGAGATGGAATTAAGCTTGGGGATGCTTGATACGTCTCCAACGTATCTATAATTTTTGATTGTTCCATGCTATAATATTATCATTCTAGGATGCTTTTTGGGTGATTATTTACCAATTCATATTATTTTTTAGCACTAACCTATTAACCCAGTGCCTAGTGCGAGTTGTGTTTTTTGCATGTTTTTGACTTTTCAGGTTTATAGTACCAAACGAAGTCCAATTGCCCCGAAACTTTTTTATGATTTTTTTTGGACCAAAAGAAGACCTCGAAGCTTCGGGAGGACACCGGAGACCGCACAAGGGAAGGAGCACACAACAGGGCGCGCCCAGGGGGGTGGTCGTGCCCTAATGTGTGTTGCCTCCCTCGGGTGGCCCTCGATGCCCCTCTCAGGCCTATAAATTCTCAATAATCCCAAAAATCCTAGAGAGCCTCCCAAAACACCTTTTCCGCTGCCGCAAGTCTCTGTTCAGCCGTGTGCCCATCTAGAGCCCTGTTCCGGTGCCCTACTAGAGGGGGGGTCAATTACGGAGGGCCTCTACATCAACCTTGCTGCTCCCATGGTGATGTGTGAGTAGTTCCCTACAGACCTACGTGTCCGTAGTTAGTACCTAGATGGCTATCTGTCTGTCTCTTGATCTTCAATCCAAAGTTCACCACATCTTCGTGGTGATCTATTCAATGTAATCACTTTGTGGGGTGCGTTTGTTGGGATCCTATGAATTGTGGGTTTATGTTCAGATTATTCATGAAAAATATTTGAGTCTTCTCTGATTTCTTTTATGATTCTTATTTGCATGATTATTATAGCTTCGTAAATCTCTCCTATCTATTGAAATAGTTTGGACAACTAGATTGATATTTCTTCGGTGAGAGGGGTGCATTGTAGTGGGTTCAACCTGACGGATTTCTATATCCCAGTGACAAAGTAGGGGACAAGATGCATCTTTGTGTTTTTGCCACTAAGGATAAAACCATGGGGTTAATTCATATTGATTGAATTCTCTTTGTCTACATCATGTCATTGTTCTCCAAGCATTACTCTGTTTTACTTAATACTTTAGATGCATGCTGGATAGCGGTCGATGGGTGGAGTAATAGTAATAGGTGTTGGTAGGAGTCGGCCTATTTGCTTATGGACGTGATTCCTATATATACATGATCATTGCCGTGAATACAAATTGCATAACTATGCGCTTTTCTATCAATTGCCCAACATTAAAAAAAATTACCCACCGTATGCCTACTAAACGAGAGAAGCCACTAGAGAACACTACGCCCCCCGGGTCTATTCACTTATAAATATACAAATGCCTTCATTACCTTGCTGCCATTATTTGTCTTTTATTTTATTTTGCAATTTACAACATTCAACTTTCATCCATATACTTCACTAGCTTGCAAATAACGACTCCAAGGGGATTGACAACCCTCTTGCCCGCGTTGGGTGCAAGTGTTTGATTCTTTGTGTGCAGTCCCTGAAGACGGGCGTTCCGTGCTACTCCTATTGGTTCGATAAACCTTTGTTCTCTACTGATGGAAATACTTATTGATACTGTGCTGCATCACCCGTTCCTCTTCACGGAAAACCCAATGCTGATCACAAGTATCAGGGGGCCACAAGACATCAGGGCGCGCCTACACTCCAGGGCTCGCCCTGTTGTCTTGCCGTCTCCTCATAGGTCTTCTGGTCCTGCCCCAAATCTTCTTGTCGATTATCCTTGGTTGACCCTTTTTGAACACTGTAGGGGCGGTTATTGATTGCAACAGAAGCAACGTTACCTTTCATGTCAATGGCAAACAACACACAGTGCACTTTCTGTTGGGGAACGTTGCATGGGAAACAAAAAATTTCCTATGCATACTCAAGATCTATCCATGGAGATGCATAGTTACGAGAGGGGGAGTGTGTCTACATACCCTTGTAGATCGCTAAGCGGAGGCGTATATAACGTGGTTGATGTAGTCCTACTCTTCATGATCCAATCGCGATCCGATCCGATCTAGCGCCGAACGAACGGCACCTCCGCGTTTAGCACACGTGCGGCTCGATGACGTCTCCTCCTTCTTGATCCAGCAAGCAAGGGAGGAGAAGTAGATGGGATCTAAACTAGCATGACGGCGTGGTGGTGATGGTGGTGGAGCAATCCTGGCAGGGCTTCGCCAAGCGCTACCATAGATGCGATCTGAGGAGAAAACGGAGTAATGGGAGAGCCAATGGCCAAGGGTGAAGGGTTGGCTGCCCCCATGCACCTCCCCCATCTATATATAGGCTGGAGGGCAGGGGAGGGCGTCCAAAATCCTCTTAGGGCTGGCCACAAGGGAGAAAACCCTTTAAACATGAAAATAACATCTTACCTCTAGATTCAACCCTTTAAATTTAGAGATGAGATCTTATCTCTAGATTTAAAAAACATGTGCCTTGGGGAATAGTGCAGCCAGCCCATGTGGGCTATAGCCCCACCCCTTGGTTCATGTGGGACCTTCCTGGTGTCGGTGTAAAAACCGGCGGATCTCGGGTAGGGGGTCCCGAACTGTCAGTCTAGAATCGATTGTAACAGGAGACGAGGGAGACGAGGTTTTACCCAGGTTCGGGCCCTCCTATGGATCTAATACCCTACGTCCTGCTTGATTATATTGATGGTATAAGGGTTACAGAGTTGATCTACCTCGAGATCGAATGGCTAAAACCCTAGATGAGTTCTCTTGTCCTACAACCTAAAACCCTCCGGCTTATATAGACGCCGAGGGTACCTAGGGTTTACACATGGTCGGTTACACGTCGAAGGGATAAACATGCCTATTCACTACTTCAAACGTGGAGGATACGCCACGATTCCCGAAGCTTCAGTCCTGGAAACAGGGTCTTCGATCAATCCAATGCTCGACAAGCGGCCCATATAGTCCGGCCCATAAGAAATAGATCGGCCTCCCGAGGACCCCTTAAACCAGGACTCCCTCAGTAGCCCCCGAACTAGCCTCCAACGCCAAGGGTCCTAGCTCCAGCTGCTTCATATGATTAGAGTCTTCGGCTTGCGAGGCGAGTTCCTTTCTCCAAATAGTGATCGGCCTAGTTTAGTTCGGCCTCCGACGACGTGTAGTTTTCCCGATCATGGATCGTCCGAACACCATGAATAACTCGGCCCTGAAGGCCAAACATCAAGGGGTAAATAGTGCTCCCTGACAACCTTTCAGATGAAAGGTCACGGCCCACCACGACCGCTGAACCAGTCGCAAAAACTCGATTCGCGGTTCGAGGCCGTTTTCACTAGCACGATCCATCAATGCACAGATCGTTCTCCGTTTCACACAAGATATGTTTAATCATGCGCGTATAACGGCACGCACGTCTTCAGAAGCGGAGGGATTCACGGCACAGTGAAGGGAGGCTAACCAACGACAAGCCCAATAAAAGGGAAAGAAAACCCCAAGGCTTAACCGCGCTTCCCATTCGCATCCCCGCTTCCCCAATCTCCTGAGTCTCCAGAGCCCAGATCTAGGTTTTCCACCCTTCCTCCTCCGAGCTCAGCCATGGCCGGCTCCGGCTCCAACGGCAAGTGGGAGGCTTCCACGGTCACAGACCAGGACATCCGGGACCTCAAGGACGCCGGCTACCTCCCTGCCAACATCTTCCACCGCGCCGCGGAGGAGGGCCAGGTGATCCCCACCCCAAAACCAGGCGAGAGGGTGGTTTTCATTCCTCATTTCATCCGAGGATTGAGCTTCCCGCTCCACCCCTTCATTAGGGGCCTCATGTTCTTCTACGGACTCGACTTCCACGACCTCCCGCCGAACTCCTTCATGCATATATCGGCCTTTATCATCGTCTGCGAGGCCTTCTTGCAGGTCGAACCACACTTCGGACTATGGCTCAAGATATTCAATATCAAGCCGAAGTGTGTCGCAGGAGAACACGCAGACTGTGGCGGGGCGGTCATCAGCAAGCTTCCCCGCGCAGGATGGCCATCCGGCACCTTCATCGACACCATCAAGACTTGGCAAAAGAGTGGTTTTACATCACCGAACCAATGGAGGAAGGCGGAACTGTTCCTGCCAAATTCAGATCCGGTCCCCCGACCAGATTGACCTCATGGGTCCAAAAGGGCCTCGACTGGGGGTCGAATACAGAGGTGGACGACCTGCAGAGGTGCATCGCCTCCATCATCAAGGACAAAATCGGGTTGACCAACGTGGTCCAGATTATGCTCCGGCGGCGCATCCTCCCCTGCCAGCGCGGCGACTCTCCTATGTGGACTTATCGGCTTGACGATGAGCCTACAATTCGTCAGCTCTTCCGCACCACTCGGGAGAAGCTGTGGAAGGCGCTGTTCAAGGCGCGGGAGAGCTGGCCAGCCGAGAAGGAGGACCAGGGCCTGCGCGCCGATAAACCCCCTTCCCAAGTATGTCATAGTTTCGTTTGATCAGCTTTGTTTTCCCGAAGAAAATCTAAGCACTTTCCGATCACTTTCAAAGGAATGGTTGAGCAAGGCCACGGGCATCAAATGTCCGGCTCCACAGCCCGAAGACCCTAGGTCCCAGCTGTTGTCGGAGATGCTTGTCGCGGCGCCTTACAAGGCGCCAGAGAAGAAGGAAAAGAAGAAGAAACCAGGCCGAGAAGGCCTGCGCATCAGGGACCAGCCGGAGGCTGTGTCCGAGGAAACCCATGCCTCCTCGAATCAAGAGGAGGAGCACGAGGACGAGGGGGAAGGCGATTCCCCCCTCGCAAGAAAGAGGGCGGCGTCATCGGACGCCACAGAGGACGTACCTCCTCCTGCCCCGAAGAAAGCGCGTCGGACTAAGTTAATTCTGCCCGACGACAGTTCGGACTCGGATACCGAGTCCGAGGACTTCGAGAAGGTTCCACGAAGGAGCCTCAGGGTCAAGCCCCCAGCTCGAAGGTAAGATCCGAAGACTTCCCGAGCTATTAGTGCTAAGTTTTGAACGTTATTAACATGTGAGCGCCTATTGACTTGCAGCCCACCACGTGTTCTCCCCACCGATCAAATCTCGGACAGGGAGACCCCGCCCGCCGAGCTAGCGGAGGGCGGGACCACGTCACACCCCTCTCCTCCGGGCGCCGTGAAGGAGGCCACGGAGGTGTCATAACAACAGGCTCCTTTGGAGCCAGACACCAGAGGTGGGGGCGATGACGTCATGGTCGAGGCTAACACCTCGGCCGCCAAAGACCGGGGGGAAAAGCCCCTCCCGGATACTGAGGTGACCGGACGAGGAGATGTCCAATCACTTTTGAGGTCGTCTCCGGAGCGCACCATGCCTCCGGAGGCACCGGTTCAATCCCGGGTGGGAGATCGGGTAAACCGATCTCCACCGGCGCCAGAAATCCTTCTTGCTACTTCTCGAGCATGCATTGGTTTTCCCTTGAAGAGGAAAGGGTGATGCAGCAAAGTAGATAAGTATTTCCCTCAGTTGTTGAGAACCAAGGTATCAATCCAGTATGAGATACAAGCAAGTCCCCAATAGATGTACCTACACAAAGAATCAAACACTTGCACCCAACGCTATAAAGGGGTTATCAATCCCTTCACGGTTACTTGCAAGGATGAGATCTGATAGAGATAGATATGATAAATTGCTTGAACGGAAAGTAAAACAAAAGTAAAAATAATGCAGCAAGGTATTTTTGGTATTTTTCGTTTTAGATCTGAAAGTATAATATGGAAAATAGACCCGGGGGCCATAGGTTTCACTAGAGGCTTCTCTCATGAAGGAAAATAATACGGTGGGTGAACAAATTACTGTCGAGCAATTGATAGAAAAGCGAATAATTATGAAGATATCCAAGGCAATGATTATGCATATAGGCATCACGTCCGTGTCAAGTAGACCGAAACGATTCTGCATCTACTACTATTACTCCACACATCGACCGACTCCTGCCTGCATCTAGAGTATTAAGTTCATGAAGAACAGAGTAACACATTAGGTAAGATGACATGATGTAGAGGGATAAACTCAAGCAATATGATGAAAACCCCATCTTTTTATCCTCGATGGCAACAATACAATACGTGCCTCGCAACCCCTACTTTGTCACTGGGTGAGGACACCACAAGATTGAACCCAAAACTAAGCACTTCTCCCATTGCAAGAATTACCAATCTAGTTGGCCAAACCAAACCAATAACTCGAAGAGACTTGCAAAGATATGAAATCATGCATATAAGAATTCAGAAAAGACTCAAATAATATTCATAGATAATCTGAACATAAACCCACAATTCATCGGATCTCGACAAACACACCGCAAAAGAGTATTACATCGGATAGATCTCCATGAAGATCATGAAGAACATGGTATTGAAGAGCAAAGAGAGAGAAGAATCCATCTAGCTACTAGCTATGGACCCCGAAGGTCTGTGGTGGACTACTCACGCATCATCGGAGGGGCAATGGAGTTGATGTAGATCCCCTCCGTGATCGAATCCCCCTCCGGCAGATTACCGAAAAAGGCTCCAAGATTGGATCTCACGGGAACAGAGGTTTCCGGCGGCGGAAAAGTATTTTCGTGGCTCTTTTTGGTATCCAGGGAATATTTGTGAATTTATAGGCCGAAGAATAGGGTTAGGGGGGCTGTCGTGGGGCCACAAGCCAGGGGGGCGCCCTCCCTAAGGCGCGCCCCTGTGGCTTGTCGCCACATGGTGGCTCCCCTGCCTTCATCTCCAAGTCTTCTGGGTTGCTTCTGGTCCAAGAAAAATTATTCCAAAGATTTTATTCCATTTGGACTCCGTTTAATATTCCTTATCTGCAATACTCAAAAACAAGGAAAAAACAGAAACTGGCACTAGGCTCTAGATTAATAGGTTAGTCCCAAAAATAATATAAAATAGCATATTAATGCATATAAAACATCCAAAACAGATAATATAATAGCATGGAACAATCAAAAATTATAGATACGTTGGAGACGTATCAAGCATCCCCAAGCTTAATTCCTGCTCGTCCTCGACTAGGTAAATGATAAAAACAGAATTTTTGATGTGGAATGCTACCTAACATAATTATCCATGTAATTTTCTTTATTGTGGCATGAATATTCAGATCCATAAGATTCAAAACAATAGTCTAATATTGACATAAAAACAGTAATACTTCGAGCACACCAACAAGGCAATCTTGTCCTTTCGAAATAACATGGCCTTAGAAAGTTATCCCTACAAAATCATATGGTCTAGCTATGCTCCATCTTCCCCACACAAAGTATCTAAATCATGCACAACCCCGATGAACAAGTCAAGCAATTGTTTCACACTTTTTATGTTCTCAAACCTTTTCAACTCTCACGCAATACATGAGTGTGAGCCATGGATATAGCACTATAGGTGGAATAGAATATGGTGGAGGTTGCAAGGAAAAAGGAGAAGATAGTCTCACATCAACTAGGCGTATCAACGGGCTATGGAGATGCCCATCAATAGATATCAATGTGAGTGAGTAGGGATCGCCATGCAACAAATGCACTTAGAGCTATAAGTGTATAAAAGCTCAAAAAGAAAACTAAGTGGTCGTGCAAGATGAAAAATTCCACTAGTTATATGAAAGTGACAAAATAGGAGACTCTCTATCATGAAGATCATGGTGCTACTTTGAAGCACAAGTGTGGAAAAAGATAGTAGCAATTGTCCCTTCTCTCTTTCTCTCTTTTTTTTTCTTTTGGTGGGCATCTTTGGCCTCTTTTTTTTATTTGGGCTTCGCTGGCCTCTTTTATTTTTTGTAAAGTCCGGATACTCATCCCAACTTGTGAGGGAGTCATAGCTTCCATCATCCTTTTCTCACACGGGACAATGCTCTAATAATGAAAATCATCAGACTTTTATTTACTTACAACTCAAAAAGAAAATTACAACTCGATACCTAGAACAAAATATGACTCTATATGCAATATGAAGGTGATGGTGCATGTCATGAAAAACGGAACGGTGGAAGTTGCATGGCAATATATCTCGGAATGGCTATGGAAATGCCATAATAGGTAGGTATGGTGGCTGTTTTGAGGAAAATATATGGTGGCTGTTTTGAGGAAGGTGGGTTTGATGCACCGGCGAAAGTTGCGCGGTACTAGAGAGGCTAGCAATGGTGGAAGGGTGAGAGTGCGTATAATCCATGGACTCAACATTAGTCATAAAGAACTCACATACTTATTGCAAAAGTCTATTAGTTATCAAACAAAGCATTAGACGCATGCTCCTAGGGGAGAGGTTGGTAGGAGTTAACCATCGCGCGCTCCCGACCCTCAGACAAAGGTTGACAATAATTAAACAAATCATGCTCCGAATTCGTTACATAGCGGTTCACCATACGTGCATGCTACGGGAATCACAAACTTCAACACAAGTATCTCTTCCAATTCACAACTACTCACTAGCATGACTCTCATATTACCATCTCCATTATCTCAAAACTATATGCAAGGAATCAAACTTCTCATAGTATTCAATGCACTTAATATGAAAGTTTTTATTATATCCCTCTTGGATGCCCATTATATTAGGACTAAATTCATAACCTAAACAAATTACCATGTTGTTTTAAAAAACTTTCAAAATAATATAAGTGAGGTATGAGAGTTCAATAATTTCTATAAAATATAACACCACCGTGCTCTAAAAAGATATAAGTGAAGCACTAGAGCAACATTGCCTAGCTCAAAAGATATAAGTGAAGCACATAGAGTATTCTAATAAATTCATGATTCAGCGTGTCTCCGCTATAGGATACGTGGCTCCGCGACGAGCACGACCTGCGGCGGCAGTCCTTCTTCGCTGGTCATCCACCCAGCCCACGCCGCCGACATCCTGCGAGCCCGCACCAAGGGAGCGGTCGTAGGCTTGTGCGCGGCCTTACGCCAAGACCATCTTCGTCCCCATACTCGTTACCACCATCTACGATGGCCGAGGAGGAGGAGGCTGGGCTCATTAGGCGTGTCATGGAGGAATCCACAAGCACTCACGACGAGCATCAATGGGCGCACATGGAGAGGGTGATGGCCCTCTCTGCGGCCGGCGACGTAGCCATCCCTGAGTGGAGATGGCCGCCGTCGTCAAAGAGGAGGTGAAGGAGGAGGTGGCGGAGGAGCCGCCCCTTGCGGCGTGGAACCCTCGGCTGGTGGGCCAGAAGTGGGGGTGGTCGGCCATTGCGCCGGAGATGGCCGACGCGCTGGCTGTCCAGCCGTGTGCACCCACGCCGCTGCGGTCACCCGAACCAGAGCAAGAGCCACGGGAGGAGGTGGCGGAGGAGCCGACCCTTCCGGCATGGAACCCCCGGCTAGTGGGCCAGAAGTGGGATGGTCAGCCACTGCGCGGGAAATGGCCGACGCGCTGGCTGTCCAGCCGTGGGCACCCACGCCGCCACGGTCACCCGAACCGGAGCAGGAGCCATGGGAGGAGGTGTTGCAGACACCACAAGCGCCTCCGGCCTGGCAGGGGCCGCCAGCCCACCTTTGGCAGTCGCCTCCCTACTTCGACCTCACCAGCAACGATGAGGAGTAGGACGACGCTCCTGAAGACGGAGGCGGCTTCACCGGCAGGCGACATTGTCTATATTTTATCTATGTTTTATATTTCTATCTATGTTTTTATATTAGTTGCTACGGGCCCTGTGTATATTTTTACCCTTTTATCTATGTTTTATATTTAAACTTGGCTAGTTAATGCATGGAAGACTTATCAACTATCGCCAGCCTCTGTTTTATATTGTAAAGACACTTTAAATTTTCAAAAATTAAAAAATAAGTTCATATCCTTCTTATTCACACTAAAATGAAGCTCTGGTGATTTTTTTTTGATTTTTTTTATTTTTCGTAAACCTAAACCCACTATCACTCTCTTCTCGAACTCTATATAACCTCGTACATGATAGCTCATATGTGTGAAGGAGTTTTCATGGAAATATCCATAAACCAAGATTATTATTTTTTGTCATGACCATGTCACATACAATGGCATTGTGTGCAGGTCTTCCATTTTTTTGATTTTTTTTAAATTAGTTCTGCTCATTTGAACTTGGAAATGGTAGCTCACCTTAAAAAAAGATTTTTCATAAAAATGTCCCTAAACCAAGTTTATATTTTTTAGGGTAACTATGTCTTATAAAACGACGAACCATGAAGGTTTCATATTTTTTAGTTTATTTTGAATTAGTTAAGGTCATTTGAAAGTTTGTCAAACCTAAGATAACCCTGCTGACCGGCTCAAAACCCCGCAGCATCTCTCCAAACTCTAGCGTCGAACTGCAACCGTCCGATCATACCCTAGCGCCAAGCGACAGCCCTCAGATATGGTCTTCTAGAAGGAATTCCGAGGGCAGGCTGCGTGCACGCCCTGCGCCATTGGATCACATGGACGGCTCGGCATCGTTGGACCGTTGGGCGATCTGCTAGAGGTTGGTTTTGCTCGCCCACTCGTCTGCCCAAAATGAAATCAAGTCCTGGTGGGGCCTTCGCAAGGCATTGACTGTCGAAGGAGGAGGCGCTGCTCCGACTCCCCGTCCTTATCCAAAGCTGGCTATTTAAGTCGGACGGCGTCCCCGAGCCCTAGCTCATCCGCCGTCTCCCTCTCTCCGCCGTCACCCGAGCACTCCCCTCTCCGAGCCCCTCAGCCATGCCACCACGCCGCCGGTATTACACGATCCAACACCATCTCTTCCTCCTTTGGCAGGTCCAAATCCAGAGGGAAGCGGGGCTACCTCTGGAACCGGAGGAGGATTTCGAGGAGGGGGAGGAGATGGGGGAGGAGCACGAGGAAGAGGCACCAGAGGAGGAGCCATAGGAGCCGGAGGAGGAGGCGCCGGCGGTCGTGGATCTATGCCCGAGCAGCTGGCCATCCTCAACTCCATCCACTAGGATTCAGCTGCGAAGGCCCGACGTTTTCGTCAGCAGCAGATGGAGGCAGTGCGGGAGGCACAGGAGGAGGCGCAGGCGGATCAAGCTCCGGCGCATGCGGATCAGGCCATCTCCGACGACGAAGACGCGTAGTGCACTAGCTAGTACGTAGGATATATATTGCATGCTTTTGTATGGATATAAGGGACGATATATATTGCATGCTTTTGTATGGACATATTGGATGGAGGGAGTGACATTTTTCTAGACAAGCACGACCTATGGCGGTGATGTCTACTACGCAGGCTTCTTCTTGTAGACTCGTGTTGGGCCTCCAAGCACAGAGTTTTGTAGGACAGTAGCAAATTTCCCTCAAGTGGATGACCTAAGGTTTATCAATCCGTGGGAGGCGTAGGATTAAGATGGTCTCTCTCAAACAACCCTGCAACCAAATAACAAAGAGTCTCTTGTGTCCCCAACACACCCAATACAATGGTAAATTGTATAGGTGCACTAGTTCGGCGAAGAGATGGTGATACAAGTGCAATATGGATGGTAGATATAGATTTTTGTAATCTGAAAATATAAAAACAGCAAGGTAGCAAGTAACAAAAGTGAGCACAAACGGTATTGCAATGCTTAGAAACAAGGCCTAGGGTTCATACTTTCACTAGTGCAAGTTCTCTCAACAATACTGACATAGTTGAATCATATGTAAATCCCTCACGTGCGACAAAGAGTTCACTCCAAAGTCACAAATAGCGGAGAACAAACGAAGAAATTATTGTAGGGTACGAAACCACCTCAAAGTTATCTTTTCCGATCAATCTTATGAGCTATCCCTATAAGTGTCACGAACAGCCCTAGAGTTCGTACTAAAACAACACCTTAAGATACACATCAACCAAAACCCTAATGTCACCTAGATACTCCAATGTCACCACGAGTACCCATGGGCTTGATTATACGATATGCATCACACAATTTCAGATTCATCATGTTCAAGCCAACACAAAGAACTTCAAAGAGTGCCCCAAAGTCTCTACCGGAGAGTCAAGATGAAAACGTGTGCCAACCACTATGCAAAGATTCCCAAGGTCACGGAACCCGCAAGTTGATCACCAAAACATACATCAAGTGGATCAATAGAACATCCCATTGTCACCACGGATATCCCATCGCAAGACATACATCAAGTGTTCTCAAATCCTTAAAGACTCAATCCGATAAGAAAACTTCAAAGGGAAAACTCAATTCATCACAAGAAGATAGAGAGGGGAAAACTCCATATGATTCATCTATATTAATAAAGCTCGCGGTACATCAAGATCGTGCCATCTCAAGAACACGAGAGAGAGAGAGATCAAACGCATAGCTACTGGTACATACCCTCAGCCCTCAGGGTGAACTACTCCCTCCTCGTCATGGAGACCGCCGGGATGATGAAGATGGCCTCCGGTGATGGTTTCCCCCTCTGGCAGGGTGCCGGAACGGGCTCCCGATTGGTTTTTCGTGGCTACAGAGGCTAGTGGCGGCGGAACTCCCGATCTAGGTTTCTCTTTGGGGGTTTTGGTATTTATAGGAATTTTTGGCATCGGTCTCGCGTCAAGGGGACTCCCGAGGGGCCCACAAGCCAGGGGGCGCGCCCTAAGGGGGGGCCCCTAGGCTTGTGGCTGCCTCGGGACTCCTCTCCGGTATCTATTTGCTCCAGTATTTTTTATATTTTCTAAAAATATTCTCCGTAAATTTTCAGCCCATTCCGAGAACTTTTACTTCTGCACAAAAAACGACACCATGGTAGTTCTGCTGAAAACAGTGTCAGTCCGGGTTAGTTCTAATAAAATCATACCAAAATCATATAAAATTATTGTAAACATGGCATGAATACTTCATAAATTATAGATAGGTTGGAGACGTATCAGCATCCCCAAGCTTAATTCCTGCTCGTCCTCGAGTAGGTAAATGATAAAATAAATAATTTATGAAGTGTGAATGCTAGCAAGTGCACAAGTTTGATCAATGAAAATTCCAATCACTTTTTCTAGCATCAATATAAACCATAAACAGTAGCTCATCTCATAAAAATTCTCATGATCAAGTAACAAGCTATTCACATGTTAAAGTATAGACCAGAAAGTTTCTTGAAAACTAACAAACCATATTCCTAGTCATCGAACAATTGCAATTCATCTTATTTTTAGGAAGGGTCTATGTAAGAGATTTGACTTAGTAAATTCCACATACTCAACTATCATATAGTCTTCCATGATTATTGACACTCAAAGCATATTTTTAGAAAAAATAGCATCCATCGAACACAGAGAAAGATAGGGGCTTAATGTTTCGCCTCCCAACTTATTTATCATATAGATAATTGTCAACAATAATAATTCATGATCAAATATATTTGTGTGGATATATATGTCTAGATCATTCCCCAACACATGACGCTTGCCAAGAGAAAAAGGCGAAATATAGGAAGTGGTGAAGATCACCATGACTCTTGCATAATGGTAAGTACTAGAAAGTAAAAGATAGGCCCTTCGCAGAGGGAAGCATTGATTTGCAAAGGTGCCAGAGCTCGAGCTTTTAAAACAGAGATGAATAATAATTTTGAGCGGTATGCTTTCATTATCAACATAACAACCGAGAGATCTCGGTATCTTCCATGATAGATACATTATAGGCGGTTCCCAAACAGAATGGTAAAGTTCTTACTCCGCCCCCTCCACCAATCAATCACACTCCACGGCGAGCCGAATCCACGGGTACCGTCCACACAAACAACAATCTTGGGGGAGTTTTGTTTCATTATATTTTGATTTGATTTTTGAGCATGGAACTAGGCATCCCGAATACCAGCCACTTTCTCGTGAATGATAGTGAATCAACACATATCGTGAGAATAACCCACCTAGCATGGAAGATACTGAGAGCCCCTAGTCACTATATGAGCGATTCGGGCATACAAAACAGAATATTATTTGAAGGTTTAGAGTTTGGCACATGCAAATTTACTTGGAACGACAGGTAAATACCGCATATAGGTAGGTATGGTGGATTCTCATGGCAAAACTGGTTTAAGGGTGTTTGGATGCACAAGTAGTATTTCTACTTGGTGCGGAAGTTTTGGCTAGTATGAGGTGGAAGCAAGCACCACATGTTGGAGGAACCATAACAATATAACTTCTATACAAATATACCCAAACATAACTCATTAAGTTATCTTCCTTGTCCAATTTTAACTAATTTGCTCGAGTTTGAAAATAATTAATGAGCTCACAATCATAGAAGATGTCCAAGATAGTATATTTATATGTGGAATCTCTCTTCCTTCAATATTCTTTCATGAATTGTTCAACTGACCAATGCGGTGTTTGCTAACTTTCAATAAATTTTACCACCTATACTTATTATGTGTGAAGTCATTACTCCCCATGGGATAAGTATATGAAGCATATTTAATTTCAGATTTATGATATTCAATTCATTCAACCATTTACTCATAGGATATAAGTGAAGCACGAGAGTGAATGAAAAACTACTCCAAAAAGATATAAGTGAAGATCAATGAGTAGCCAACAATTAAATAACTATGTGAAGACTCTCTCATCTAAGAATTTCAGATCTTAAGTATTTTATTAAACAGCAAGCAAAAGAAAAATATCACTCCAAGAATAGCACGCATCATGTGAACGAATAAAAATTTAGGCTCAACATAGGCTAACCGATAATTGTTGACGAAGAGAGGTGGGATGCGTAGCATCCGCAAGCTTAGATGCTTGAGACATCTTGAAATATTTACTTGGGGTGCCTTGGGCATCCCCAAGCTTGAGCTTTTGTATCTCGTTCAATCCTCTCATATCATGGTTTCACCTAAGTCTCAAAAACTTCATCCACACAAAACTTGAAAAGAACTCGTGAGATAGGTTAGTACACATAATAATAAATCAACTCTTTATGTACTGCCAAGACAAGTTGCATAATAATTTTCAAACATCATCTACTTTTTACTATCATCTCCACAATTTATATCTACCAATATAGGCTATGGAAACTATAGGATAAGTAGATAACAAAACTATGACAGCAATCTGTCCAAACAGAACAGTCTGTAGCAATCTATTAAACCAGTGTACTTCTGTAACTCAAAAAATTATGAAAATTTAGGACACAATATAAAATTTATATGATAATACTGTGTAAAAATTTCAGAAACTTACCACTTTCCAGTAAAATATGAAAATTCAAACACTACAGCAAAAGTTTCTGTTTTTACACAGCACACATCAAACATGCAATGCAAGCATCCTAAAGGCAATGCTTGGAACTTTTTATTGAAAAACAAGATTATAAATAACATATAACAGAAAATAACAAAATAAAATGACGCTCCAAGCAAAGCACATATTATGTGATGAATAAAAATATAGCTCTAAGTAAGATATACCGATAATGTTGAAGACGAAAGAGGGGATGCCTTACGGGGCATCCCCAAGCTTAGGCGCTTGAGACTTCCTTGGATATTACCTTGGGGGTGCCTTGGGCATCCCCAAGCTTAGGTTCTTGTCACTCCTTATAATCCTCATATCGGTGTCTCACCCTAAACTTGAAAACTTCAATCACACAAAACTTAACGGAACTTCATGAGATGGGTTAGTATAATAAACAAAGATCATTCACTTAGGTACTGTCAAGACAAGATTCATAATTGTTCCCACATCATACCTAATGTATTCTATCATTCCCATAATTTATATCACTCAATATATGTTGGAAATATGCCCTAGAGGCAATAATAAAATGGTTATTATTATATTTCCTTGTTCATGATAATTGTCTATTGTTCATGCTATAACTGTATTAACCGGAAACCGTAATACATGTGTGAATTCATAGACCACACCATGTCCCTAGTGAGCCTCTAGCTGACTAGCTCGTTGATCAGTAGATGGTCATGGTTTCCTGACCATGGACATTGGATGTCGTTGATAACGGGATCACATCATTAGGAGAATGATGTGATGGACAAGACCCAATCCTAAGCATAGCACAAGATCGTGTAGTTCGTCTGCTAGAGCTTTTCTAATGTCAAGTATCATTTCCTTAGACCATGAGATTGTGCAACTCCCGGATACCGTAGGAATGTTTTGGGTGTATCAAACGTCACAACGTAACTGGGTGACTATAAAGGTGCACTACAGGTATCTCTGAAAGTGTCTGTTGGGTTGGCACGAATCGAGACTAGGATTTGTCACTCCGTGTGACGGAGAGGTATCTCTGGGCCCACTCGGTAATACATCATCATAATGAGCTCAATGTGACTAAGGAGTTAGTCACGGGATCATGTGTTACGGAACGAGTAAAGAGACTTGCCGGTAACGAGATTGAACAAGGTATAGGGATACCGACGATCGAATCTCGGGCAAGTAACATACCGATGGACAAAGGGAATTGTATACGGGATTAATTGGATCCCCGACATCGTGGTTCATCCAATGAGATCATCGTGGAACATGTGGGAGCCAATATGGGTATCCAGATCCCGCTATTGGTTATTGGCCGGAGAGGTGTCTCGGTCATGTCTGCATGGTTCCCGAACCCGTAGGGTCTACACACTTAAGGTTCGGTGACGCTAGAGTTGTAATGGGAATTGTATGTGGTTACCGAAAGTTGTTCGGAGTCCCGGATGAGATCCCGGACGTCACGAGGAGTTCCGGAATGGTCCGGAGGTAAAGATTCATATATGGGAAGTCCTATTTTGGCCACCGGAAAATGTTCCGGATTTTTCGGTATTGTACCGGGAAGGTTCTAGAAGGTTCCAGAGTGGGGCCCACCTGCATGGGGGGACCCACATGAACGTGGGTAGTGGGGGCAAGGCCCCACACCCCTGGTCAAGGCGCACCAAGATCCCCCCTTAGAAGGAATAAGATCATATCCCGAAGGGATAAGATCAAGATCCCTAAAAAGGGGGGATAACAATCGGTGGGGAAGGGAAAGGATGGGATTTCTTTCCTCCCACCTTTGCCAATGCCCCAATGGACTTGGAGGGTAAGAAACCAGCCCCCTCCACCCCTATATATAGTGGGGAGGCGCATGGGAGCTGCACCCCTTGCCCCTGGCGCAGCCCTCCCCCCTCCTACACCTTCTCCTCCTCCGTAGTGCTTAGCGAAGCTCTGCCGGAGAACCACGAGCTCCACCGCCACCATGCCGTCGTGCTGCCGGAGCTCTCCCTCAACTTCTCCTCCCCCCTTGCTGGATCAAGAAGGAGGAGACGTCCCTGGGCTGTACATGTGTTGAACGCGGAGGCGCCGTCCGTTCGGCGCTTGGATCGGACCTTCCGCGATTTGAATCGCCGCGAGTACGACTCCATCAACCGCGTTCTTTGCAACGCTTCCGCTTAGCGATCTTCAAGGGTATGAAGATGCACTCGCTCTCTCTCATTGCTAGAATCTCCTAGATTGATCTTGGTGACACGTAGGAATTTTTTTGAATTATTACTACGTTCCCCAACAATATAAGCTATGGAAACACTAAAACAAGCAAACTATGCATGCAAAACAGAATCTGCCAAAAACAGAACAGTCTGTGAAGATCTGTAGTGTAACCATACTTCCCTGTCTCTAAAAATTCTGAAAAAATCGGACAATCTAGGAAATTTGTATATCAATCATGTGTAAAAAATTCAGATCAAAAGCACGTCCAGTGAATTTACAAATTTCCTGGACTGAGAGCAAAAGTTTGTGTTTTTGCACAGAATCAAGTCAACTATCATCCACACTATCCCAAAGGCTTTACTTGGCACTTTATTGAAACAAAATCTAGAAAACTTGATTATACAGTATCTTAATCATGCGGACACACAAAAACAGTAGGTATAAATATTGGGTTGTCTCCCAACAAGCGCTTTTCTTTAATACCTTTTTAGCTAGGCATGATGATTTCAATGATGCTCACAAAAAAGATAAGAATTGAAACACAAAGAGAGCATCATGACGCATATGACTAGCACATTAAAGCCTAACCCACTTCCTACGCATAGGGATTTTGTGAACAAACAATTTATGGGAGCAAGAATCAACTAGCATAGGAAGGCAAAAGAAGCATAACTTCAAAACTTTGAACACATAGGGAGGAAACTTGATATTATTGCAATTCCTACAAGCATATGTTCCTCCCTCATAATAATTTTCAGTAGCATCATGAACGAATTCAACAATATAACCAGCACATAAAGCATTCTTTTCATGATCTACAAGCATAGAAATTTTACTACTCTCCACACAAGAAAATTTCTTCTCATGACTAATAGTGGGAGTATCATAAAAGAATTGAATACTACAAATTGGTTCCACATTAAAAGAGTAATATTTAATAAAAGGATATTCATAATTATGAAAAGTATCATAATAGTAATCATCACTCTTTTTCATCGCATAAGTATCATCACAATAGTCATCATAAGTAGGAGGCATGCAATCATTATAACAAATTTGATCATTCAAAGTAGGGGGAATAAAAAGATCATCTTAATTAAGCATAGCATCCCCAAGCTTGGGACAAACATTAATTGCAGCAAATAAATTCTCAAACATGTCATTTTCATCAAACATAGCATCCCCAAGCTTGTGGCTTTGTATATCATAAACATAAGTGTCGGTGTCAAAACCGGCGGATCTCGGGTAGGGGGTCCCGAGCTGTGAGACTTGGGTCGATGGTAACAAGAGACGAAGGGGACAAGGTTTTACCCAGGTTCGGGCCCTCCTATGGAGGTAATACCCTACGTCCTACTTGATTATATTGATGATATGAGGATTACAGAGTTGATCTACCTCGAGATCAAGTAGCTAAACCCTAGATGAGTTCTCTTGTCCTACAACCTAAAACCCTCCGGCTTATATAGACGCCGGGGGTCCCTAGGGTTTACACATGGTCGATTACACGTCGAAGGGATAAACATGCCTATTCACTACTCCAAACGTGGAGGACAAGCCACGATTCTCGAAGCTTCCTTCCTGGAGGCAGGGTCTTCAATCCATCTAGTATTCGGCAAGTGGCCCATATAGTCCGGCCTATAAGCAATAGGTCGACCTCCCGAGGACCCCATAAACCAGGACTCCCTCAGTAGCCCCCGAACTAGCCTCCAACGCCAAGGGTCCAAGCTTCAGCTGCTTCAAATGATCAGAGTCTTCGGCTTGCGAGGCGAGTTCCTTTCTCCGAACAATGATCGGCCGAGTTTTAGCTCGGCCTCCGACGACGTGTAGTTTTTTCCGATCATAGATCGTCCAAACATCAGGAATAATTCGGCCTTGAAGGCCAAACATCAGGGAGTCAATAGTGCTCTTGGACAATCTTACAGATGAAAGGTCACGGCCCACCACGACCACCAGACCAGTTGTAAAGACTCGATTCGCGGTTCGAAGCCGTTTTTATCAGCACGATCCATCAATGCACAGATCGTGCCCCGTTTTACACGGGATATGTTTATGCACGCGCGTATAACGGTACGCACGTCTCGGGAAGCGGAGGGATTCACGGCGCAGTGAAGGGAGGCTAAACGGCGACAAGCCCAATAAAAGGGGAAGAAGACCCCAAGGCTTATCCGCACTTCTCATTCGCACCCCTGCTTCCCCAATCCACTGAGCCTCCAGAGCCCAGATCTAGGTTTCTCACCCATTCCTCCTCCGAGCTCAGCCATGGCCGGCTCAGGCTCTAGCGGCAAGTGGGAGGCTTCCACGGTCACATACCAGGACATCCGGGACCTCAAGGATGCCGGCTACCTCCCCGCCAATGTCTTCCATCGCGCCGCGGAGGAGGGCCAGGTGATCCCCACCCCCAAATCTGGTGAGAGGGTGGTCTTCCTTCCCCACTTCATCCGATGATTGAGCTTCCCGCTCCATCCCTTCGTGAGGGGCCTCATGTTCTTCTACGGCCTCGACTTCCATGACCTCCTGCCAAACTCTTTCATGCATATATCGGCCTTCATCATCGTTTGCGAGGCTTTCTTGCGAGTCAAACCACACTTCGGACTGTGGCTTAAGATCTTCAACATCAAGCCGAAGTGTGTCGCCGGCGCACATGCGGACTGCGGCGGGGCGGTCATCGGCAAGCTCCCGCGTGCAGTATGGCCGTCCGGCACCTTCATCGACACCATCAAGACTTGGCAAAAAGAGTGGTTCTACATCACCGAGCCAAGGGAGGAGGGCGGAACTGTTCCTGTCGAATTCAGGTCCGGCCCTCCGACCAGATTAACCTCATGGGTCCGAAAGGGCCTTGATTGGGGGTCGGACACCGAGGTGGATGACCTGCAGAGGGGCATCGCCTCCCTGATAAAAGAAAACATCGATCTGACCAGCGTTGTCCAGATTATGCTCCGACGACGTATCCTTCCCTACCAGCGCCGGGCCACTCCTATGTGGACTTACCGGACTGACGACGATTCTATGATCCGTCAGCTCTTCCGCACCACTCGGGAGAAGCTATGGAAGGCGCTGTTCAAAGCGCAGGAGAAGTGGCCGGGCAAGAAGGAGGACAAGGGTTTGAGCGCCATTAAGCCCCCACCCGAGGTATAGCATGATTTTATTTGATCGGCTCTGTCTTCCTAAAGATAGTCTAAGCATTCTCCGATCACCTTTCATAGGAATGGTTGAGCAAAGCCACGGGCATCAAGTGTCCGGCTCCACAGCCCGAAGACCCCAGGTCTCCGCTGTTGTTGGAGATGCTCGTTGTGGCGCCTTACAAGGCGCCAGAGAAGAAGGAAAAGAAGAAAACAGGCCGAGCAGGCCTGCCCATCAGGGACCCGCCAGAGGCTGTGTCCGAAGAGACCCATGCCTCCTCGAATCAAGAGGAGGAGCATGAGGATGAGGAGGGAGGCAATTCCCCCCTTGCCGGAAAGAGGGCGGCGTCACCGGACGCTCCGGAGGACGTAGATCCTCCCGCCCTGAAGAAGACGCGCCGGACACAGGTAGCCCTGTCCGGTGACAGCTCGGACTCGGATACTGAGTCCGAGGAGTTCGAGAGGGTTCCGCGAAGGAACCTCAGGGTTAAGCCCCCACCTCGAAGGTAAGGATCGGAAGACCTCCCGAGCCATTATCGCTAAGTTTTTTAATGTTACTAACGTGTGAGTGCCTTCTGACTTGCAGCCCACCACGCGTTCTTCCCATCGATCAAGTTTCGGATGGGGAGACCCCGCCCGCCGAGCTAGCGGAGAGCGGAACCGCATCGCACCCCTCTCCTCCGGGCGCCGCGAAGGACACCGCGGAGGTGTCATCCCAGCAGGCTCCTTTGGAGCCGGACACTGGAGGCGGGGGTGATGACATCATGGTCGAGGCTAACACCTCGGCCGCCGAAGACCCGGGGGAGAAGCCCCTCCCGGATACTAAGGAGACCAGACAAGAGGATGTCCAGTCACCTCCAAGGTTGTCTCCGGACCGCACCATGCCTCCGGAGGCACAGGTTCAATCCGCGGTTGGAGATCGGGTCAACCGATCACCACCGGTGCCGCCGAGCACTTGGTGGCCGGCTATGGGGGAGGTTCTGTCGAGCGCATCCATCTCCGGAGAGCACCACACCCTTATGGGTGCGGTACTGCAGAGCATTCAGTCCGTAGATATCGGACTGAAGGAGGCCTTCAACGGTCTCCTGACGGGCTTTCAGGTAAGCCATGTAATGCTCTATTTTGTGAAATATTGATTTCCTTGAGTAATTATTATATACATGGCAGCCCCCGAGCCCTAGGTGAGTTTGGAAAAACTTACCTGGGGGTCTATAATAGACCATTATCCGAACTATATATAAGACAAATGTGTGTTCGGAATGTTTTAGCAGCCTTAAAAAAGGACCGGGCCCGGGATCTTATTTATGACAGTTCGGAAGCTTTTCAACCCATGTAACTTGATATAGTTGTTTTGTATTTTGCAGGCTTCGTCTACGACGGCGGCTCCTAACGCTGCCGAGCTGGACGAGCTAAATCGGAAGCTCAAAAGCTCCGACGATGAGCATGACGCCCTGAACAAGAGGTTCGACGAGGTGCAAGGTAAGCCGGATTAGAGTATCAAAACTCTTCTTAACCGTACTATCAACGCGGTTTTTTGATATGAGTCTATGCTTATGCAGCCTCAGCGAAGGAGGTTGAGAAGCTCAAAGCCGAGCTTGAGAAAGCGAAGCAGGAAGCTTTGGTTGAGAAGGCGGTGGCCAAGGAAGCGGCTACCGCACTATCCGCCCTGAGAGCCACTAGCGACAAGCATGAGGCTCGGGTGGAAGAAATTCAACAGGAGCTCAAGGACGCCAGCCAAAAGTGCGAGGTCCTTGAGCGGAAAGGGAAGGAGCAGGCCGCCGAACTATCCACCCTGAAAACCGATCTCCAAAAGGAGCGGGTGGATAGGCAGTCCTATGAAGAGCAGATCAGCCAGGCCAAGGCTATCATGGATGGTAAGCCATATTTATTGCAGTGTATCTTCGGGGATAGGAAGTTCAAAGTGCTCACCCAAGTATGGCGTTACTTAGGCGCCTGCTCGGAACTCCAGAAGAGCGCCGCGGACGCAAACCAGTTCTATGCTTCGCGGGGAGAAGGAGACGAAGCTCGGCTGTTTTGGGCGCAATTCGAAGCCCCCGAGAGTTCTCCTCTCCTTGTTGAGCAGCTGAAGCAGCTGGTGGAGCTACACCGGATGGCGGAGCCGGCCATGAAGGATCTCTGTATCCGGCTATGACCCAACGAGCCACTGCTGGGCAGCTACTTCGGCCTGGTGCAAAATCTAAGCGACGCCTCTCTTCGGATCGATGCACTGAGGCGATCTTCCTGCATTGAGGGAGCTCGGATGACCTTTGCGAAGGCCAAGGTGCACAGGCCGGGGCTCGATCCGATGAAGATAACCACCGCCCCTCCGCCTCCTAGAAAGGAGCATAGGCGCCCCGAGCTGTACTTCTCCAGAGTAATGGAGGGTGCTCGGGCAATAGAGGCGCAATGTTCGAGAGAAAATGTGTATGAGTAAACACTGATGTAATTTGTCCGAAGACCTTTTAACGCGTTTATATCAAAGTTGCATGGTTTTATCATGCCTTTCATGTTTTGCATCCTTTATAACTCCTGTGTGGCCGTTGAAACTGAAAGCTGCGAGTCGTCGGCTACAGCCCCACGTAGATACTACGCGGGGTGTCTCTGCCAATCGCACTATGACCCTTAGCCGAGCTATCGGTACCCGAAGGCGGAAGTGTGAGGCAGACAAGGCAATCAAACCATAATGCTTTATTGCTTTCACTTAGTCGTAGGGGCGCGAGAAAGGAGTGCGGGGGGCTGATGACTAGCCCCCAGGCGTTTGTGATGTTCGGATGAACCGCGGCCAAAGCCTATATCACCTGGTTTGTACTAACACCAAACCCATCGTATGACACGGAATAACCTCTGATGAGATTTAGTTAAGCTCGGATTCGCAAACCGGTTCTCGCATACCATGACAGTCAGTTTTCGGCTTTCTCCACAGAGGCGCTTGACCAGACTAGCCGGAAGAACAATCACAGCGGTGCTCCCTTTGCCCCTTTAGCCGAACGAGCGGAACATAAAGGGGCAAGCATAGGAGCCGGGCAACCCAACTATTGACCCAAGACATAGTTCGGAACCAACGCATATACAGCGGAATTCCAAGACGCCGAACACTAAATCAGTAGTGATTAGGGCGATTTTTAAGGTCGAGCCCCCGGTCTATTAGCCGGTTGCATCGTAAAGTATACCAAACAGGTTCGCGAGAAGAGGGAGAAAACAAAGAGTGTTCCGAAAAGGGACAGCAAAGAGAGAATGTATGATGTATCTGTATTTACTCAACAACTCTTATTATTCAAATTTGCCGATGCAACTGTTTACAGGTATTTGATAAATGAAATATAAACTTTACAGGAGGGGCTGTACCAAGGGCCTTCGATGGATGACCTGACGTCCTGGATGTGCCCTGTCGCTTATCCGCTCCTGCGTCACCTATGGAGGTGTATGCCATTATGGGCTTTGCTTGTTCGGCGAACGGACCTTGAAGAAAAAGTCTTGAGAAGTCGCCGAAGTATGGATGAGCTTGACGCCTTAGGAGGCACTTTATGGTACCTGTAGTATGTCCGAAGACGTGTTGATGGTAATGGTTCGGTCCAGCCGAACACCTACCCTTAAATAGTTTTTCCCCACCACTGCCCATGGAATTTTGAGCGCGGAGTTGTGCCTCCTTGGCACGTACTTTGCCGGTTCTAGGGCCGTGCGATGGGGGGCGAGTCCCTATTTGTGGGGGAAGGGAGGTTCTGGTACTTCGGATAGAGACCGAGCTCGCTTCCCAGCCTTGGGTGCCTTTACGGCAGATGTCGGCGCTTGCCAATCATCGGTATAATGGAATTCGGCCGCCAGGGCCAACGCATGTTCCTCAGTTCGGAGGGAGCGCTCGGTGTTGCCATTGACAGTAATGACCCCCCTGGGGCCGAGCATCTTGAGCTTGAGGTATGCGTAGTGCGGGGCGGCGTTAAAGCGAGCGAACGTTGTACGGCCGAGCGGGGCGTGATAGCCGCTGCGGAAAGGTACGATGTCGAAGATCAAGTCCTCGCTTCGAAAGTTATCGGGCAAGCCAAACACTACTTCCAGGCTTACAGAGCCTGTGCACCGGGCTTCAACGCCTGGTATCACTCCTTTGAAGGTAGTGTTACTGGGCTTGATCCTTGATGGATCTATGCCCATCTTTTTCACCGTATCTGAGTAAATCAGATTGAGGCTACTTCCACCGTCCATTAGGACTTTAGTGACGTGGTACCCGTCTATGATCGGGTCTAGGACGAGTGCGGCCGAACCCCCATGACGGATACTGGTCGGATGGTCACGTCGATCGAAGGTGATCGGGTATGCCGACCATGGGTTATACTTCGGGGCTACAGGCTCTATGGCGTAGACATCTCGAAGGGCGCGCTTCCTCTCCTTTTTGGGTATATGGGTGGCGTATATCATGTTTACTGTTTTTACCTCTGGAGGAAATTTCTTTTGTCCGCCACCAATCGGACCACAGGGCTCATCCTCGTCCTCGCTACGTGGGCTCTTGCCTTGGTCCTCGGCTGCGAGTTTGCCGGCCTGTTTGAAGACCCAACAGTTACGGTTGGTGTGATTGGCGGGCTTCTCTTGAGTGCCGTGGATCTGGCAAGGCCTCTCCAAGATCTTGTCCAGCGGGGTGGGTCCGTCGTGTTTGCCTTTAGGAGGCTTCTTCCGCTGCTCAGGCCGGGAGTTGCGGAAGCCGGCGTTAACGGCCGTGTCGTCGGCGTCACTATTATTGTGCCGGCGCTTATTCTTGTTGCACTTCTGTTTCTCGTTTCCATCCCGAACTTCAGAGGTTCCGGGGTCATCGGGGTTGTGGCTACGTCTTGCTAGCCAATTATCCTCGCCCGCGCAAAACCGGGTCATGACTGATGTGAGGGCGGACATTGTCCTTGGTTTGTCCTGGCCGAGCTGTCGAGCCAGCCATTCATCCCGAATATTGTGCCTGAAGGATGCTATCGCTTCGGCGTCTGGGCAATCCACGATCTGGTTTTTCTTGGTTAAGAAACGATTCTAGAATAGCCGCGCGGACTCTCCTGGCTTCTGGACGACATTGCATAGATCGGAGGAGTCCGGCGGCCGAACATAGGTGCCCTGGAAGTTAGATCGGAATGCCTCTTCTAGGTCCTACCAGCACCCGATGGAATTTTCGGGGAGGCTATTTAGCCAGTGCCGAGCTGGCTCCTTAAGATTCAGGGGTAGATACTTGATGGCGTGCAGGTCATCTCCTCTCACCATGTGGATGTGGAGGAGGAAATCCTCGATCCATACGGTTGGGTCAGTTGTCCCATCGTATTGTTCTATGTTTACGGGTTTAAACCCTTCCAGGAACTGATGCCGCATCACCTCGTCTGTGAAGCACAATGGGTGTGCAGCGCCTCTAACCTGAGCTATGTTGCGCCGGTGATCGGCGTCTGCCCGAGCTCGGTGTTGTTCCCGACCTTCATTGTCATGGTCGAACCGAGGACGGTACCCTTCCCATTGATCGGATGAGTATCCTCTGGATCCGTAGATGGATCGCGTACGACCTGCTCTGTAGTCTAGGTCGTGTCGCAGGTCGAACCTGTCATCGGGCTCTAGTGGCTCCTTTCCCCGTCTACGGGGTATTGTCGGCCTATAGCCGGTGTCGTCAGCCGTTCTGTCCCGTCCTCGAGGAGGGCGGTCTGGCTTGTCGTATTGGGTATGTTTGGGAGACGGCGTATCAGTGAGCTCGTCATCGAATTGTGGCAGTAGCCTTCTGCGCGGATAGCTTTTAGGTTGGTCCGATAGATCGGTACCGTATCCTTCCTCAGTTGAGAGGACTCTGGTCCATCAATCGTTGAGGTTGTCTTGCTCGGCTTTAAGCTGCCGTTCCTTTGCTTTCAGGCTGCGGGCCATGGATATGAGTTGTTGCCTGAATAGTTCCTGATCTGCAGGATTATCGGGGATGGCGAAGTCATCGGCTTCCGCATTGTCCTCCCCCTCGACAGAGCGGAGGTAATCGTCATCCTCGGGATCATCCAGATCCTCGAGGTTGCGCCGGTCTTCCGGCCTCTCCTGACCCTCTAACGGGTGTTCGGGGTTTTCGGGATCGCCGAGGTCTTCCGGGGTGTCTCCGTCCCCGGTGCCATCGTTGGCTTTCCTTCCCTTTTTTCCTTTTGACCGTTTATGCGGCTTTCGGCGTCTTGACGGCGCTTCATCTGATTTGTCGCCATTGTTTTTCGGAGTGTCCACCATGTAAACGTCGTATGTGGAGGTGGCGGTCCACTGCCCGGTCTTAGAGGGGGTGAGGGTGTGATCCTCCTCATCCATGTACTCTGCTTCCTCGAAAGCATGGTCTAGCATGTCGGTTAAATCCTCGACAGTGGATATCAAGTGGGTGGTGGGTGGGACGAAAAATCCGTCCTGACCCGTATGACGCCCGATCTGAGAATCGATCGGGTTTGGGTCGTCGGTAATCTTCATCGACGAGATCCGATCTAGAGCCTCGTTGAGTATTGAGAGCTCGATCGGGCCGGTCTGCCCAGAGCTTCCGGAGTGAACCTCCGATGCGTCCGCGCAGGGAGAGTGTTCGGCAAGAACAGATGTCCGGATGTCGGGCACTATGACCTGATCCGGACTGAAAGTTGGGCCCTCGCCGGGGTAGATCCCGTGGGCAGAGCCGAAAGATGGATCTGGGGTTAAAGCCTCAGAGTCTTCGGGCATGGCAGGCGAGACTGCGAGCCCGGTTAGTGATAGATTGCCTCGAGAGTCTACGGAGAACTCTAAGTTCCCGAATCTGACCTCTTGATCAGGGGCGAAACTTCCGACGCGGCCTAGATGGTCGGTCGGGTCGGCATGCAGCACGATGCTGCCGAAAGCGAAGATCTGTCCAGGGACAAAAGTGCCCGTGTTGCGGACCTCTTCGTTGATGACTAGGCGAGCCATCGATTCCTTCTGGCGATCACAGCGGAACTCTCAATGAAAGCACCAATGTCGGTGTCAAAACCGGCGGATCTCGGGTAGGGGGTCCCGAGCTGTGAGACTTGGATCGATGGTAACAAGAGACGAAGGGGACAAGGTTTTACCCAGGTTCGGGCCCTCCTATGGAGGTAATACCCTACGTCCTCCTTGATTATATTGATGATATGAGGATTACAGAGTTGATCTACCTCGAGATCAAGTAGCTAAACCCTAGATGAGTTCTCTTGTCCTACAACCTAAAACCCTCCGGCTTATATAGACGCCGGGGGTCCCTAGGGTTTACACATGGTCGGTTACACGTCGAAGGGATAAACATGCCTATTTACTACTCCAAACGTGGAGGACAAGCCACGATTCTCGAAGCTTCCTTCCTGGAGGCAGGGTCTTCAATCCATCTAGTATTCGGCAAGTGGCCCATATAGTCCGGCCTATAAGCAATAGGTCGACCTCCCGAGGACCCCTTAAACCAGGACTCCCTCAATAAGCACTATCATCATTAATAGTATGAATAGCACCAATAGTATAGCAATTATTATCACCATCCTCCAAGTTGGTGCCATAAATATTTTCAAGATTATAAGAAGTATCATTATCTTCCCAATCATAATTATCACAGCAAGCAATAGGCATAACAAAATCATCCTCAAGTGTATCATATTCCACAACTATTTTTGATTCATTCTCATGAGGCCTATCAATAATGGGAGCAACATTATTAGGGAGAGATACCTCTTTACCTTTACTTTTCCTTCTTTTCTTCTTCTTCACCACATTATGTGTGGGTTTATTTAATTCCTCCAAGCTTCTTTTTGAAGAGGTTGGTTGAATAAAAAGCTCCTCCTCGTTACCTGATTCATCATAAGAAAAAATAGGAGGATATTGGGAAACCTCTTCCCCTTCATTAGTATTCTCTTCATCTTCTATTTGTTTTCTTGTCTTTAAGTAATTGGAAATATAAGGATTCTCAATGCAATTTACCACACAATACATATAGATTTCATTTAGATCAAAATCAATCATTTTCATGAGAACCCAAGCTGGAACATCCTTAGTTTTATGTTTCATTTCTTCATACCCCAAAAATAGACTAAGTTCATTATGATGCTCAAGGGTAATGAGGTTATCACAATTTTTGGACACAATTCGATCATGAAATAATTCACATTGGAAATTAAAATGTCCACTTTCATTGCAAAGTTCACAAGGACGGCAAGAAATATTAAGTCTTTCAGCACGAACATATAGCCTCTCTTGCAACCATTTAGTTTCTAAATACTTATGCCTCTTACAAAATCTATCTTCCCTTTTAGGCATGTCTTCACAAACTCTATGCACTCCACAAAAATTGACATGCTTATAAGAAATCTTTTTATCGTGACTAGTGCAATCATCATTAGTACTATGGATATTCAAAGAATTCATACTAACAACATTGCAATCATGCTCATCACTCAAAGATTTAGTGCCAAACATTTTAATAACTTCTTCTTCTAACACTTGAGCACAATTTTCTTTTCCATCATTTTCACGAAAGACATTATAAAGATGAAGCATATGAGGCAACCTCAATTCCATTTTTTTGTAGTTTTCTTTTATAGACTAAACTAGTGATAAAACAAGAAACTAAAAGATTCAATTGCAAGATCTAAAGATATACCTTCAAGCACTCACCTCCCCGGCAACGGCACCAGAAAAGAGCTTGATGTAACACCCCAAAAATTTAATAATGTTTTATTAATTAATTTTTTGCCAAGAATATTTATTTTCTATTTCCTTGGATTCTCTATTGATTTCAGAACCACTCTTTTTCTCTTATTTATAAAATTCTGCTCTCTTATCAGAAACTTTTGAATAATGTGGTGTGACTTGAATGTTCTGTTAAATCATTTTATTTCATTTATTAAAACCAGAGGAATTATTTTTATAATAGAACTTGCCAAGTTTTAATTCTTTTAATAGCATTTTCATCCTTTTAAAGGCCTAAGTTGCACTACAACCACTTCATAAATTCATTTATTAATTACACAAAAATTTGTAGATAACATGTGATGTCCCTGGATCACTTTTATGCAAAAACATAACCTTGTGTTTTGTAAGTTTTGAACAAATCAACCTCTTTTTCATTCTGGTCCAGTTTGGCATTTTGCACTGCAACCCTATTTTACATTTCTCCAATGACCTTGAGATTTTTCCTACTTGAAGTTATCCCCACCAAACCCTTAAGTCCTGGATATCAGCCTCATTAGGGTCTTTTAACCACATGCAATAATGCCCTGTAGTCTCTATCCAGAAATAGTTTTCTCTAAAACTTGCACTAACAAGTTTTTGTTTTTGCCAAACTAACCATGCCATCATTACCACCATCTACAGATACCATGATCTGGTAATTTTGGTAGCCAGAAAGGTCGCCTAGATGGACCTGGCATTTTGTCAAACACCTGATGTGCATGACCAGTATTGGCATGGATTTTGGTTTGTATTATGGACCAACTCTTATAACCAAACCAGCATGTCCACTAGACGTATCTTGCCCCCTAGCTTAACCCTGTGAATTTCCAGCTCCATCCAAGCCCCGAAACATGCCAGAGCATTCTGTCGAGCATGGGCCGTGCGCGTCCAGAGCGCGGCCAGAGCGCACGTTTTCCACGCGCGCACAACCGAGCCGCCACACTCGCCTAACCGCGCCCCTGACCTTTCCCCTCGCGCAGGGCCGCGACCCCATCCCCTCAGGTCCACTGGAGCCGCCCCGACCGCCCTCTCTCGCCCCGCAGCGCCACCGTCAGAGCATGCTGGGCGGCAAGCCGCCGGCCACAACCTTCCTCTGCCATGGCAGCGCCGCCCAGGCCCTCTCCGCAGCCAGCTGCCCCCTGGAACAGTTCGATCTCATCCTTGAGCTCGTCCGCTAACGCCAGCCGCCGCCACGTCGCCGCGAACAACAGTCCGCCGGACTTATCCACGGCCACGGCGGAACAGACGTCGCCCGGCTATAAAAGGGTCTCTCTTGAGCGCTCCTAGCCCCGCAAGCAAAACCCCCTTCTCCTCCTTGAAGTTCCTGCGAGACCAGAGCAACCAGAGCGGCCACCCCCCTCGCCTCTGGCCGTGACGCTCGCCGTCGCCCTCCGGTCGATTCCGACCAAGCTAGAGCCTCCCCCTCTCCAAGCTCTCCACCGCTAGCTCCACCTCGCTCCCACAATCCCGTTCCCGCCTCCATTTTTGCCTCGGCAAGCCCGTGCACAGAAGCCCCTTTCCCACCGAAGCGGCGGTCCGCCATGGTTGACGCTTCGCTCGCATTCGAGCTCTCCGGCAGGCATGAGTGACACCCCTAGGAGCGTCGTGTCTTCCTGAGCATTCTGGTGGTCGTGGCGCACCAAATGATGGTGTGTGCTGCCCGGAATCATCGCCGGAGCTCCCTGCTACCTCTGTCCAGGCGCGCGCGGTGGGGGAGACGAACCCGACAGGTGGGTCCCACCTGGCGGTGAGCCAGCCTCTATCTCCATCGGCGCAGCCCCTCGGAGGTGTGTCCCCTCTGAAGAAGCGTACTTCCGTAAATACACTTTCGTTTTCGGAAGGCGTATTTAACCCCGGTGCATTTTCCTTTTTTCGGATTTATTAAAAATAGAGCTTTGACCAAACTTTGACTGACCTTAACTTTTAAACTAAAACCACGATTAATTTGATTCTTTTTCCCACCTTTCTAAAAATTTACCTAGTTTATTTTAGGATTTAATAGAAAATTTTCCAAGACAACTTTTTGTTCTGTTTTCAAATGGGGTGTTGATTTGAATAATTTCAAAAATAGGAAAGGGAGAGGAGATCAAACCTTCAACAATTTTGGAGTGCACCCCACCTTTCTGCACACTGAAGGCAAGCATTCTGAACCCTGGCATAATATTTGTTGTGTGTTGTTGATGTGACTACAACACCAAGTTGACATGAAGTATGCGTTATTTCATGTGATGATGTGATCATGTTTACTAGTGCATGATGATAATTCCTTGCTGTTGGAATTGAAATGCTTGTGACAGTATTCACCCTCGTATGCCTTTCATGCCTACCGGAAGGAATCTGGGAAAGTCTCTGTCTTGGGTAGACACGAGCTTGTTACTGATACTTCGTTGAGACGAGTATATTCAGTAAGGCAGGGTGAGGTATGATGAGTGGTGATTCTGTCTGTTGGTGTGGAATATATTTGTTATGCTAATCATGCAGGAAACACTTAAACCTCCTGAGTCGACCGTAGATCGAGTCTTGTGCCAGTAACCCCCATACTTGTTTCGTGCTACCACTCGTCCCTGCCGCAGGTAGGGTACGGTTCAGTAAGTTGTCAACCCCTTTCTTAGCACACACCATACAGAGAGGCCATAGTGAAAGATACCAGTGGCCCCTGGTAGGCATGTCACTTGGTCCGGGGGCATGGGTGTTCCGGTGAGTCTGAGGGGGTAGCTCCCCTGTTTTGCGCGCAATATAAATTTTGTGATCCCATGCTAATCGAGGTTGGAGCCTCCCCATTTAGAGTTTTGCTTAACGAGTGTCGTGGGTGATTCCAGGCACCGGTAAGTTAAGCTGGTGTGTGCGGGTCAGGTGTGTTTTCAATTCAAAGACCGTAAACGGAATTAGTCCCGGTGGACTAAAGGAATCCGTTACTCGTGGGTAAAGAGTACACCCTCTACAGAGTTTATATCTATTCGAATAGCCGTGTCCGCGGTTAAGGACTACAGTCTGGGATGGGTCAAGTGTCGGTCTTAGTGTCGGTCTTTGGAGGAAAACTTCTAAACCATAATATTGATCATGATGTGTGAGGAATGATGAGTATGATTATTATTATTGTGGACTAACCAATTATATTGTTTGGTTTATCGAGTATCCCTTGGATGGTTCTACCTCCTGGATACTTATTGTGATTTTTATTATATAAGCCCTTTATGTGGCGTCGCACAGACGCCCAACTGTGGCATGCTTGGATTTATTTTTACTTATAAGCCCTTTATGTGGCGTCGCTCAGACGCCCGACTACGGCATGTGTGTTATTTCATTTTCTTATAAGCCCTTTATGTGGCGTCGCTCAGACGCCCGACTGCGGCATGCATGTTATTTATTTTTCCTTCTAAGCCCTTTATGTGGCGTCGCTCAGACGCCCGACTGTGGCATGCATGTTATTTATTTTTCTTCTAAGCCCTTTATGTGGCGTCGCTCAGACGCCCGACTGAGGCATGCTTTATATTATTATCCTTTCGAGGCGTCGCTTCAGACACCCGGTCGATTTTTTTTATTCTCTGATTGCTTATTCATGTTTAATATGAATGACCTGCTTGCGTGCGTCATGAATTTTATTTTGTGACTGGCTAAGTGATCGTGGATTATTTCAGTGCATGATTATCATCTGTTATATTATACCTATTTTCATGATGTTTGCGAGTACATTCAAAGTACTCACTGGCTTGTCCCTGGCTATTGTCTTGGCCAGATTTCTTGCTTGGAGAGGAGCGCAATGACGACAGCCCCAGAACCTAGGCATCGAAGATAGCAGATACGCGAAGATAGGAGTTAGCCTGGTCAGCTATTCCTGTGGGAAAATGGTGTCCCATAGACGCTGATGTACCGCAACCGCTTCCGCCACCAACCACTAGAAACCTTTTGTTGTACTCATAGACCAAAATGGTCTTGTACTTCATATTTTGTAATTTTGCTTGGAATTTCTGTATCAAGAATGTGCCTCATCGGCTAACAGTAATCCTGGGGCTGGTGAGCACAAGGACCATTTGCTGGGAAATTAATATCCTGGAAAACCGGTCCTGACACTTGATGTCTACTACGCAACCTTCTTCTTGTAGACTCGTGTTGGGCCTCCAAGCGCAGAGTTTTGTAGGACAGTAGCAAATTTCCCTCAAGTGGATGACCTAAGGTTTATCAATCTGTGGGAGGCGTAGGATGAAGATGGTCTCTCTCAAACAACCCTGCAACCAAATAACAAAGAGTCTCTTGTGTCCCCAACACACCCAATACAATGGTAAATTGTATAGGTGAACTAGTTCGGCGAAGAGATGGTGATACAAGTGCAATATGGATAGTAGATATAGATTTTTGTAATCTGAAAATATAAAACAGCAAGGTAGCAAGTAACAAAAGTGAGCACAAACGGTATTGCAATGCTTAGAAACAAGGCCTAGGGTTCATACTTTCACTAGTGCAAGTTCTCTCAACAATACAGACATAGTTGAATCATATGTAAATCCCTCACGTGCGACAAAGAGTTCACTCCAAAGTCACAAATAGTGGAGAACAAACTAAGAAATTATTGTAGGGTACGAAACCACCTCAAAGTTATCTTTTCCGATCAATCTTATGAGCTATCCCTATAAGTGTCACGAACAGCCCTAGAGTTCGTACTACAACAACACCTTAAGATACACATCAACCAAAACCCTAATGTCACCTAGATACTCCAATGTCACCACGAGTACCCATGGGCTTGATTATACGATATGCATCACACAATTTCAGATTCATCATGTTCAATCCAACACAAAGAACTTCAAAGAGTGCCCCAAAGTGTCTACCGGAGAGTCAAGACGAAAACGTGTGCCAACCCCTATGCATAGATTCCCAAGGTCACGGAACCCGCAAGTTGATCACCAAAACATACGTCAAGTGGATCAATAGAACATCCCATTGTCACCACGGATATCCCATCGCAAGACATACATCAAGTGTTCTCAAATCCTTAAAGACTCAATCCGATAAGAAAACTTCAAAGGGAAAACTCAATTCATCACAAGAAGATAGAGAGGGGAAAACTCCATATGATTCATCTATATTAATAAAGCTCGCGGTACATCAAGATCGTGCCATCTCAAGAACGCGAGAGAGAGAGAGATCAAACGCATAGCTACTGGTACATACCCTCAGCCCCAAGGGTGAACTACTCCCTCCTCGTCATGGAGACCGTCGGGATGATGAAGATGGCCTCCGGTGATGGTTTCCCCCTCTGGCAGGGTGCCGGAACGGGCTCCCGATTGGTTTTTCGTGGCTACAGAGGCTTACGGCAGCGGAACTCCCGATCTAGGTTTCTCTCTGGGGGTTTTGGTATTTATAGGAATTTTTGGCGTCGGTCTCACGTCAAGGGGACTCCCGAGGGGCCCAAAAGCCAGGGGGCACGCCCCCTAGGCTTGTGGCTGCCTCGGGACTCCTCTCCGGTATCTTTTTGCTCCAGTATTTTTTATTTTTTCCAAAAATATTCTCCGTAAATTTTCAGCCCATTCCGAGAACTTTTATTTCTGCACAAAAAACGACACCATGTAGTTCTGCTGAAAACAGTGTCAGTCCGGGTTAGTTCTAATAAAATCATATAAAATTATTGTAAACATGTCATGAATACTTCATAAATTATAGATACGTTGGAGACGTATCAGGCGGCAGTCCTTCTTCGGTTTATGGCAGCTGGAAGCTGTAGTGACATTCATCCCCATAAAAGAAGCAAGCATAACATAGATGGAGGGAGTGACATTTTTCTAGATGGAGGGAGTGACATTCATCCCCATAAAAGAAGCAAGAATAACATAGATATATGGGTAAATAAGGTGGGCGAAGCCCGCACGTAGTATTGCACCCTCACCTCGGTCTGTAGTAGCTGGAAGGTGGAGGCGTGTGCGAGAAGAGACGAACCAGTGTCGGCGACCGTCGCTGCGTCCGTGGCGGCGCGCATCGGCGTATGCAGGCAGGCTAGCTGGATCACGTGGCATGCATAGCAGGCTTTTGTATCATGGCGGCACGCATCGGCAAATGCAACGGCCAAACAGTCCAACGAAACAAGGGCCCAACAGTCCAACCAGCGCCACCGTCCAACGCGGCCCCACTTGTCAGGTCCAACGGGAGACACAGTCCAGCGCGGACCCACTCATCAGCAGTTAACGGTCAAACCATTGACCCGATGGCATCCTCTGATGTGACCATTTGTGAGGGTTTCGAACAAGAGAGTGGGGAAAAGTGAGCAACCGTTAAGAGCGTGGGGATGAATGAGTACAACTAAGGAACGAGGGGCACAGGAATAGAAAACCCTTAAATTAATGCACCTATATACTTGGTAAAAGGTGGAAGGCTTGGACTTTTGCTCGGTGTTTTGTTCCACCTTTGCCGCCTTAGTTTCCGTTTACCGGTGTTATGTTCCATATTGAGCGCTCCTAACATGCTTGGGGTTGTTATGGGGCCCCCCTTGAATATTTGTTTTGGGATAAAACTCTTCGGGCAAGGCCCTACATTGGTACTATATTTGCTTAACAACCTAATAAAATTGCATAGGGAGTAGCTACCTAGTGGATTAATCAACAACCCATGCCAGTGCTCGTCATGAGTGTTGGTCCAAAATGGTTGTAGTCGGGGCCACCAACAGGTGTGCTAGCCAAAAACTTAGCCAATCCTATCGTGTCCCGAGAACGAGATACGCGGCCCCAATTGGGTTCGTCGACACGTTGGGCGGTCTTGCTAGATTTTTTACCTTAACGAATATCTTGTGCACTGGGATTGTGAGGATACTTTGGGCTATCTCGAGGTTGAGGTTTTCCATCGCAGCTTTTGGTTAGTTTGTGATGGATGAGTTGGAGCACCCCTATAGGGTTAAATCTTTCGGAAAGCCGTGCCCGCGGTTATGTGGCAACTTGGAAATTGTTTAACACCCGGTTATAGCAAACTTGAAGTAAACTCAAATAAAATACACCAACTGTGTGCATAACCGTGATCGTCTCTTTTCGAGGGAGTTCGGGAAGAGAATACGGTGGGGTTATGTTCGAACCGTAAGTAGGTGTTCATGATCACTTCTTGATCATAACTAGTTCACGCCCGTTTATGCGTAGATACTTATCTTATTCTTGTACGCGTAAGTTAACCACTTAAACTTGATTAGTGCTTGCTACAACCTCCCCACTTAACAATATCTTACCCATTATCTTAATTAGACTCAGTACCTTGGGTGATGAGATTGCTGAGTCCCCGTGGCTCACAGTTTACTACAACACAACAGGTACATGTTCAGATGAGATCCATCCAGATGATGCTTCTAGACTCCAGTGGGAGTATGACGAGGAGCGTGGACGTATGTATGTCACCTATCTAGATGAGTAGGAGGGATACTTGGTCGGCAACCTAGGATTAGCGGGATAGATGTCATCTTTTTCCGTTTGATTCTTGTTCTTTTGGATGATGCTTGTATGGATGATTGTATTTGAATGATGTTATTTAGATTGTGGTGAGTTTAAGCCAACTCCATATACTAATATCCTCTTTTAAATGTATGTGTGATTATATCTATTCTTGCGAAACAACGAGATGCACTTCTCTCTCTATCGTGGCCTTGAGCCATGATTAGGATAGTACGTACCGCATCTTGGGTGTTACACTTATGATTAGATTATTCATGAATATATATTGAGTCTTCTCTGAATTCTTTCATGCATGATTTTTATAACTTTGTATTTCTCTCTGATCTATCGGTTTGGTTTGGCCAACTAGATTGAGTTATCAATGGGAGTGGTGCATTGTGATGGGTTCAATCTTGTGTTACTCAATCCCAGTGACAGAAAGGGACATGGCATGCATTGTATTTCTGCCATTAAGGATAAAACGATGGGGTTTATTCATATTTCTTGAGTTTACTTTGTCTACATCATGTCGTCTTGCTCCAAGCATTACTCTGTTTCATACTTCATACTCTAGATGCATGCGGGATAGCGGTCGATGAGTGGAGTAATAGTAGTAGATGTAGGAAGGAGTCGGTCTAATTTTTTATGGACGTGATGCCTATATACATGATCATTGTCGTGAATAATATGTCATAACTATGCACTATTATGTCAATTGCCCAACAGTAATTTTTTTACCCACCGTATGCTATGTTCAAGAGAGAAGCCTCTAGCGAAAACTATGACCCCGGGTCCACTCAAACATAAATACAAATACTCCAAAAATACGTTGCTGCCATTTATTTACTGTTATTTACTTTTATTTGTTTATATTATTTGTCTACCAGTATTTAATCCTACAAGTAACGAGTTCAAGGGGCTTGACAACCCTCTTGCATGCGTCGGGTGCAAGTGTTTGGTTCTGCGTGTGTAGGTGCTGCTAAAGGAGGTTTCTGTGATTCTCCTATTGGTTTGATAACATTGGTTCTCACTGGGGGGAAATACTTATCTCTACTGTGTTGCATCTCCCCTCCTCTTTGGGGTAAATCCCAACACAGTTTACAAGTAGCATTGGTACTTGAGATATCTTATTATTGCTCGCTAGTTAGTTATGTTATTATCACGGGTAAATATAATTCTTCAGTTTTATCATTGACATGGTTAGTTATGATCTTTGCTGAAAATCTGAACACACGCTAAGCATAGATACAACAACGAGAACTAAAGAGTTTGTAAAAGTTTTCTTTATCACTTTCAGTTTGTCAACTGAATTGCTTGAGGACAAGCAGTGAGTTAAGCTTGGGGGGAGTTGATACGTCCCAAACGTATCCGCTTTTCCAAACACTTTTTCTCTTGTTTTGGACTCTAATTTGCATGATTTGAATGAAACTAATCCGGACTGAAGCTATTTCCAACAGAACTACCATGGTGTTGTTTTTGTGCAGAAATAAATGTTCAAGATTGAGCTGAAAATTTACGGAGAATATTTTTGGAATTAATAAAAATATTGGCATCAAGATCCACCGGAGGGGGGCCACCCAGGAGTCACAAGCCTAAGGGCACCACCCCCCTAGGGCACGTCCTCTGAGCTTGTGGGCCCCTCGTGGCCCCGGTTGACCTAATTCCAACGCTATAGGTTATCTCCCATTGAGAAAAAACCAGAGAGAAGATTTCATTGCGTTTTACGAGACGGAGCTGCCGCCACCTCCTGTTCTTCCTCGGGAGGGCTATTCTGGAGTCTGTTTGGAGCTCCGGAGAGGGGGCTTCGTAGCCGTCGTCATCACCAACCCTTCTCCATCAACAATTCCATGATGCTCACCACCGGGAGTGAGTAATTCCTTCGTAGGCTTGCTGGACAGTGATGGAATTGGATGAGATTTGTCATGTAATTGAGTTATTTTGATAGGGCTTGATCCCTAGTATCCACTATGTTCTGAGATTAATGTTGCTATGACTTTGCTATGCTTAATGCTTGTCACTAGGGCTGGGTGCCATATTTCAGATCTGGACCTATTATGTTTTCACGAATATGAGAGTGTTATGGATCCTATTTTGCAAGTTGTATGCACCTATTATGTGTTATGATCCATAGACCCCAAAGCGACAATAGTTGGGATCATCTTCGATGATGACTGTAGTATGACGAGTTCATGTATTCACCATGTGTTAATGCTTTGTTCCGGTTCTCTATTAAAAGGAAGCCTTAATATCCCTTAGATTTCCTTATGCACCCCGCTGCCACGGGAGGGTAGGACAAAAGGTGCCATGCAAGTTCTTCCTATAAGCACGCACGACTTAATATCCCTTAGTTTCCAATAGGACCCCGCTGCCATGGGAGGGTAGGACAAAAGATGGCATGCAAGTTCTTATCGCAAGCACGTATGACTATATACGGAATACATTCCTACATTACATTGATGAATTGGAGCTAGTTCTGTGTCGCTCTAGTATGTAACTTTTACATGATAAATGTTATCCAACACAATTATCCATCACGATCCAATGCCTACGCTTTTCGTGTATTGATCTTTGTTAAGTTACTATTATTACTGCTGCTGTTACAATCATCACAATCGCTACTACTATTGTTCCTATTGCTCTTGTTACTTTGCTACTAAAACTTTGCTGCAGAAATAAATTCCAGGTGTGGTTGAATTGACAACTCAACAGCTAAGACCAATAAATATTCTTTGGCTCCCCTTGTGTGGAATCGATAAATTTGGGTGTAATACTACGTGTGAAGACTGTTGTGATCCCCTATACTTGTGGGTTATCACTTGCTCAAGAAGACCTCGGGTATTTGAGGAAGCCCGTCATCGGAATATACAAGCCAAGTTCTATAACAAAAAATCCCCACTAGTATATGAAAGTGACAAATCAGGAGACTCTCTAGATGAAGAACATGGTGCTTCTTTGAAGCAAAAGTGTGGTAAATGGATAGTAACACCACCCCTTCTCTTTCTTTTTTTGAATCAAAGTCTCGAACCTCATCTTCATTCTTTGGAGGAATCAATAGTCTCCATCATTCCTATACCTCACTGGGACAGTGCTCTAATAATGATGATGATCACACTTTTATTTACTTAAAACTCGATAAGCCTAGAACAATTATGACTCTATATGAATGCCTCTCGCAGTGTACTAGGATGTGCAATGATCTAGCGTAACATGTAATACAATGATGAACGATGACTTTTCCACAAATACTATGTTAGCTTTATACGATCATGCAAAGCAATGTAATGATGAACACACAAGTCATGAGATGGAATGATGGAAGTTGCATGTCAATATATCTCGGAAATGCTATGAAAATGCCATGATAGGTAGGTATGGTGGCTGTTTTGAGGAAGATATAAGAAGCTTATGTGTGATAGAGCGTATTATATCATGGGGTTTGGATGCACCGGTAAAGTTTGCACCGACTCTTGAGGTGAGAAAAGGGCAATGCATGGTAACGAAGAGGCTAGCAATGGCGGAAAGGTGAGAGTGCGTATAGTCCATGAACTCGCACACATTAGTCATAAGAACTCATATATTTATTTCAAAAGTTTTATTAGCCCTTGAAGCAAAGAACTACTCGCACACTCCTAGGGACGAGGTATGGACGAGTTAACCATCGGGAGCCCCCGAATCAAACAACACTAGGATTTCAGTGAGGAATAAAAATGCTCCAACATCCCGGTCATGCGATAACCGACTTAAATGAGTAGTTAATAACAAGCTTTAATATCGATATTCTTACTAACTAATGATAATAAATCTATACCCTTTCATATTACGACATCAATATAATCAATTTATTCGAATCATACTCAGTGATCTACATGAAAGTTTTCACTATATCACTCTTATATACCTGCCGACAAGTCATTATAACCCGTGCCAATTACCACTTTCTATTTAAGACTCTCAAAAAGATTTGAGTGAAGCATGAGAGTGAAATCCTTTCTAAAATTTATATAACCACCACCGTGCCCTAAAGATATAAGTGAAGCACATGAGCAACTGCATATCTCAAAAGATGTAAGCGAAGCACATCGAGTATTCTAACAATTCATGATGAATGTGTGTCTCTTGCAAAAAGTGTGTCCAACAAAAAATGATTGTGGCAAACTAAAAATAAAACAAAGTAAACTATAATACACAACGCTCCAAGTAAAACTCATATCATGTGATGAATAAAAATATAGCTCCAAGTAACATACCGATGGATTATGGACGAAAGAGGGGGTGCCATCCGGGGCATCCCCAAGCTTAGTCGCTTGGGTCTTCCTTGAATATTACCTTGGGGTGCCTTGGGCATCCCCAAGTTAGGGTTTTGCCTCTTATTATTCCTTCATCCATCGTGATTTCATCTAAAACATGAAAAATTTAGCACACAAAACTCAACAGAAACCTCGTGAGATCCGCTAGTATAATAAGCAAACCATAAACTTAATTAGGTTCTATATCATAAAATCATACGTAATTATTATTGCATAATACCTACTGTATTCCAACTCTCACATGACTTATACCCCCGATACAATCTATAGAATCATTAAAACAAGCACAGTATGCAACAAAAACAGAATCTGGTTAAAACAGAACAGTTTGTAAGGATCTGTACTAAAGTCATACTTCTGTAACTCCGAACATTCTGAAAATTTAGGATGACGTGGGAAATTTGTATATCAATATTGTTTAAACATTTCAGCAATTTATCACGTTCCAGTAAAATTGAATAATTAGAACACTGGGCGTAAAAGCTTTTGTTTCTGCACCGTATCAATTCAACTACCATACAAATCGTCTCAAAGGTTTTACTTGACACAAACACTAATCTATTCTATATAAAAGTATTTGATGGGTTCACCAGAAAAAGAGAAATAATCTAGAAATTACCACAAAAATCAGAAACATCCAACCGTTTATTTTTCTTGATTGAAATTATATAGCCATTAGATTAGACTTAACTAAAAAAAGTACCCACCAATGCCATTATGAAGGTTATAAACATCTGAACATTGAATTTTGTAAAGACCATCTTTATTAATAATCTTAGCCAGTCAATTTCATTAAACTCTTTACCACCACCCTCCTGTCCCACGCCCAGGCAAAGGCAGTAACGAAACCTATGTAAAAAGAATACAAGGGCAAAACTATGCAAAGAAAAAAAGACAACAGGAAAAAATATGAAGATATTAGGGTTGCCACCGCCGTTCTTCGCAGCCATGATCATGCCCTCGGCAACGTACGTCCTAGCCACAAGGAAGAGGCCACGATGAAAATGGTGGAAGGGCACATCCACTCATCGACGGCTCGTACGTCAACATACATAGCGCCAATCAAAAACGTACATGATATAGTAGGCAGGGACTGTCTCCGTTTGCCTACATGAAGCTGCCGACCGATCAATTCAATACACATACGGAAGCAAGGAAAGGATTCCCAGAAGCAATAAGCTTGATTGGAGTAGAGAAATTATTTTGTGAATATGCCTGATTGGAGTAGTGTATTTTTCTTTTTTGCATGCAAGGGAAGTCAAGCCAGTAGGCAGAGTTCGCATCTGGACGGATGAAGTGGACGCACTCATCAACGCAGGGACATGAGGTATTAACCAACGCACAATCAGCTCGCACCTCACCGAAACGACATGAAAGTAGCAGGCTAGCAGCTCACATCAGTACGTAGCGTACTGTAGTTGCAGACATGCAGGCTATGCAGCGCAAACTCCTTTTTACCGGTGGCAGGATGTACCGGCTAACCATCTGCCGTTTGTTCACTTTGCGATTCGTGCGCTTTGGTGGCCCACATCCCACGTATATTAGTGTATTCTCAAAAAGCATGGTGTATTTAACATTGTGTCACATCAGATGGCAGGTCCATGTCAGTGATAAAGTAGTACTTGATGCATGCCTGATCCATTCTCTGGTTCACGTAAAGGTGCATCCACATGTGAGATTAAATCCTGCCTTTTATTTTCTCTTTAGCAATTTCATTCAGTCATATTTTTAAAACTATAATCCCATTTTAGAAACATTTTATATATTTGAACTCCTGGCGCCAAGACCTTTAGAACAAGATCAATCTTAAATACATTCAAACATGTTTAAATTTCAATGTTTCAAATGAGTGAAATCAGTTTTCTGAAATAAGTGAAACAAGTTCTTTGAATTGAGTGAAACCAATTTTTTTGAAATGGAAAAAAATTTGTCTTTCATGTATATGAAACATATTTCAGTGCAAAATATATGAAACTTGTTATTTAAAAAATGTGAAACTAGTTATTAAAAAATGTGAAGCTGATTATTTCCAACCAGTTTTAAAAATAAGTGAAATCTATCATTGAAACAAGTGAAATTGTTATTTCAATTTAGTGATTGGAATGTGTTTTTCTAAAACTAGTGAAATGAATGAAATCTATCTTTTGTAATTAATGTAATCAGTTTTTTGAAACAAGTGAAACATAGTATTTTAATTGAGTGAGTGTAATGCGTTTTGAATTGAGTGAAATGTGAGAAATAAGATACTTGAAAAAAAAGAAATATATCCATTGTTCTGTGAAACTGTCTATTTCAATGTTTGAAACTGATATTTGTGATGAGTGAAATACGTTTCAAGATATTTCATAAATAAGAAGTGAAATTGGTATTAGAGATTTTTTAAAAGAGTGATTCAGTTTTCCAAATCAGTGAAATGTGTTTTTTCAAACTAGCGAAATACTGATTTGGGAATGGGCGGAATTATATTCTTTGAAATAAGTGAAATCTATCTTTTGTAAATGAGTGTAATTTGTTTTCTGAAACTAGTGAAATCTATCTTTTGGAATGAGTGAAATTAGTTTTTTCAAACGAGTGAAACATAATATTACAATTCAGTGAGTGTAATGTGTTTCTCTAAATTGAGTGAAATCTAATTATGTAATTAAGAGTAATGTGTTTTCTAAAATGAGTGAAATTAGTTTTCAGATCTATATTTTTTAATGAGTGAAATCAATTTTTTTTTAAACGAGTGAAATGTAGTATAGTATTTCAATTGAGTGAGTGTAATGTGTTTTCTGAAATGTGTGAAATATATCTTTTGGAAATGAGTGTAATGTGTTTTTTGAAATTAGTGAAATCTATTTTTGGAACGAGTGAAATTTGTTTTCTTAACTGATATTTTTGAAATGAGTGAAATCATTTTTCTGAAATTGTTTTTTTGGTGTGTGGAAATATGTTAAATGGGTTATTTCAAATACGTTCAAATGATTATTTAAAATATATGAAACTGGTATTTATGAAATACATGAAACATATTTCAATGTGTTTGTCATGTTGTTTATTCAATGTGTGAAACTGATGTTTGTGAAATACAACTAGAACTGAAATATGAAAACTATAAAATTCAAATTGTTCAAAATATATCCAAGATCGGTCTTGTTTCAAAGGTCTTGTCGCCCTGAATTTAAATATATAATTTTTTTCAAAAACAGAGTTTAGATTCAAAGCATATTTATCATCCAAATTTTTTCCAAAGAAATTAAATAGAGGTCTTGCGTGGGAAGAGAGAGGGATAATATATGTATCATGCATGCAAGTGTACTTTCCCCTGACAAAAGTTGTTGCATGCAAAGGGACCCACACTTGTATTACTGAGTGTATAGAGTTGGAGCTGCAATTACTAGTTTATACGGACGGAGACTGCACAGATCTTGACGAAATGGATGAAGGATGGATCCAACACCGGTACATCTCGGCTCCGGTAAAATTACTTATTCGGGCTATGCAGCTCGACCATGACATGGACGCATAGATCAGCTTAATTGAGAACTACGTGTGCAGCTTGCCGTAGACTCCATACGTAACTCATCGTTTCTTTCAGCGGCTCTCTCCTAAACTTCGTGATAGCCTATCACAAGTTCACAGCAGGTCACAACAAGCTGCTGGAGAAATCAATCGATGTTTCTCTTGGCTAGCTTTGCACTTGTATATCTTGCACCTTGACAAATCAATCTAGGGCACAAAAACCAACATGTAGAATGTAAATACACGAGGAAACGCTGGCGATTGGAACGAGGAAGCGGCGCCGACGAGAGGGCTATGGAACTAATATGAAAATTTTCTGACAGGGTCGACTAAACACTGCACCGTGAGGTCCTGTTCGTTCGCCTACACTAACCTTTTAAGTACCTCATAATTCCCATGTAGTTTTCTCACATTAGATGGAAAGATTTATCTCGAGATAGTTTACTGTTTGCAAGAATTGATGTAGAAGAACTGAAGAAGTGAATTTAATTTCATCTATACATGACCAATTGCTTGATGTCGATTTGATGATATAAAGGGATAAATCATGGCCATATTAAAGAGCATATAGTTAAGTGGACAGTATATGTGTCGTTTTTAGCTACCAGTTAAGGTGATGATGTGATTGTAGATTGAAGATTGTTTAGTTATGGAAGGGTCATTCTACTAGAGTTACCTTAACATGATTGAGCTTATGGTAATTCCTACTTCAGAACATGATATTCACTGCTTCAGTGTTAAGAATAGCACTTAAAAATAGTGTATGATTTTCCTATGTTTCCTGTAAAGGCAAACAATCCAAGTTGTAGATCATATAATTGTCTTTGTTATTGCACTACTGGAATTTTCTTATACGCCAGATGTGAAATCACGGGCACTCGGCAAACGTATATATGCTGAGAGCCACCCCCGACAACCACGGCTTCACGGCAACTAGCTAACTTTCCCGACACTGACTCACGGTGAACAAACAATGCTCGGCAAACGGCGCAGACGCCAAGAGTACCACACGACAAAGAGAAGTCCCGTGGCATGTCCATTCGGAGTACATGACGCCGTCACTTTCTGTTACCTATACCGAGAGCCGGCACAGTTCGCTCGGTAAAACATGTCACAGAAACATTCAAAACGGACATGTGGTCTTGCTATTCCCAGTTATCAGTAAAATGCTCAGATGAATCTTTTCCGAGAGTGACCCTCTGAAACCATGGCACAACTGTCGTTGTTAAAGTGCTCAGGTGACACCTTTGCCGAGAGTGGCTCTTGGAAATGAATGGCACGACAGGAGTTGAAATGCTCAGGCGACCCCTTTTCCGAGAGTAACGCTCGTGAATGCCTCTGTTTCCGAGTGTTGCACTCGGAAACATGTCCCATTGCTTATGTTGTGTATTTGTTCCTTGTTGAATCCCTACAACTGAAAACAAGACCCATTTTCTGTCTATATCTTCGATCAACACATCACACACATAGAAATTCATCAAGCAACACATCACACACATAGGCATAATTTAAAGTAGTTCGCATAAGCATAACACAAACTAGTTTACATAGGCCAATGTTTCATACTAGTACACATGACACACAAGCTCACAAATTCATACATATGGTTAACTTATGGAAGTTCACTACTTGCAAAACACATGCGCATCACATAGAGGTTCACATCTTCATACAACCATCTTGAGGAGGAGGATGGGCATCATTTCCATCGAGTTAAACTTCTGGAGGAGGAGGAGGAGGAGGGGCATCATTTCCACCGCCTTGAGATTGCATAAGAGCCTATAAGAGTAGAGTCATGTGAATTATGCACTATTGCTTTTATGTGGGATGTTCTTGAGAATTATTGCTTTTTTTATGCGATGCTGCTTATATGTGAGATATTCTATGTGGGATGCACTATGTACTACTGTTTAATATGTTTTGCTGCAGGGATGAAACAAAAAACAAAAAGAAAGACTGCTGGAGAAAACTTTCCCGAGAGGGCTCTCGATAAAAACTCTTGAACTGGAGCAGGATACAACCTTTATCAAGAGGGTTCTCGGTAAACATTCTCGAAATGGAGCAGGAATCAACCTTTACAAAGAGACCTCTTGGGAAAACGTACCAACTTGTAGACCCTGGCATCTTTACCGAGAGCAGTGGCGTCTCGGCTAAAGGTATAAGGTTTGCCGACAGTGGCTCTCGACAAACTACAGACTCGGCTGTCAGGTGGTTGCCGAGCATAACTCTCGGCGTATGTCGTTGGACCAGGTTGTCAGTTGGTCGACACGTCGCTGTTTCCTATTGGTTCTCTTTGCCAAGGGCAGCTCCTGGCAAATATGGCGCTCAGTGTTGGCTGTGGGACCCACCAGTCAGGTGGTCGACATGTGGTTGTTTCGTATTGGCTCCCTTTGCCGAGGGCTGCACCCGGCAAATATGGAGCTCGGTGTTTGCTATGGGACCCGCCAGTCAGGTGGGCAGCTCTCGGTAAAGATGGCGCTCGGCTCACTCCGCGGGACCCACAAGTCAGTATCTTGATGCGTGCTTAATTCTTATTGGCTGCCTTTGCCAAGGGTTTCTCTCGGCAAAGTTACGCCACGTGGCACCCGCCGTCTCCGTCTACCGTCCGTGAGTTACTTTATTTTGCCGTTGCGTATTGTTCGGCACTCGGCGGAGATTTTTCCGAGTGCCCGTGTTTTGGCTCCCGGCAAATTTCTGTTTGCGTGAGAGGTGTACGCCGGGTGGACTTCACCGAGTGCAACTCTCGGCAAAATCTTTGCCGGAGGTTTTCGGCCCTTTACCGAGTGTTTCTGGCAGTCGGCGTACATGTGGATTCCAGTAGTGTTGGTAGTTTTTTTCAATTTAGATAGCGGAATCATATCATTATAAGAATGGCTTGACTTTCCTATTCCCTTCACTGCCTAGGCAAACTATGCTTTACACAATTTCCCACAATTGTTTGTAATGTTATTTACATCATGTATAGACTTGTGATAAGCCTGTAATATTGCTTCATCCGAATGTATAGATCAGTTGCGGTGCATAATGATGATGAATTCGTGGAGCTATACTTCTTCAAAAAATATCACAAAATTGTAGGAAGGTTTGCAAGAGCTATACGAATTCAAAATGTCCATCTTGATTTTGAGGGGATATTAACATGGATGAATGTAGTTAGAATTTATAGAATTCATATAGCTCTTTTTTTAGAATTCAACATGTTTTTAGATAGTTACGATGTGTTTGTAGTTACCATTTTATCCTGCACCAAATTAAGCATCAGCATTTTCCACAAATGTGCGCGTCATTCTGCCTACATTGAATATGCGTGTGCATGCTTCTAATTAAACTACCTCTCATGGTATTTGCATGATAGACTCAGGTCCTTAAGTAAATATAATGCATGGATCCTACTTCTGTGAACTAGAATAACACACTTATTGTTGTGTTTAAATATACATTTAAACATAGTTTTTCTTAGTTGACATAATTTACAGTACATACAAACATAGTTCCATAGCATTAAATGTGCCAGTACACGCGAGGTTGTAGAAAATATTTCATTATTCTATAGTATTGTTGTTACTATTACATATTTTCCTTTTCTTCACTATTTTTTATGAAATAGCTTCCATATATGTGTCCTCCGTAGAACATCGTCTCTATGACTTACAAAACCAAATTAAATCAGGCACCATAATAAGAAAATAAATAATATTTATATAGGACCATAATTTTACTTTTGATTATTTCAAAACAAAAGTCTTTCCCCTACAAGAATGCGAACATAAGGAATTCATCATTGATAGTATTATACTCAGGATAAAACAAAGGAAATGTATGTATAGAAAGAAATCTTTTACTTTCTAACTATTTACAGGAATACAATACTGAAGTTGGTCTTGATCAACAAAAAACATCAGTTGGATGGACTGCACTGAAGCCATCACATAAGCTATGCAAAGACTAGCAGTTAAATCATTAAAGAATGTGATAGAGTACGAAGAAAGCACCATAGCTTTCCATCTTTGGTCCCTTCCTCCTAGCGTACAATAGAGTGTACCACCAAGATGGATAAATTTATGTAAAGGCCAACTAACATTGGACATCATCAAAGCAATGCCTATTGTTGTTCTTTGTTTTCGTACACGCTGATCATGTTTTAGCTAGCTTGAGTTATGTTTTAGTTCTAATATTTCACAATAAATCAAGTGGACGTTCACTTTCAAACTTCAGCTATCCTTTCCAAGTTTCACCTACAGAAACATAAACATTTCTGAAAGGATTCTCAATATATTAATTTGTTCACTATAAATAATTAATCATTTCTAGAGTTTCCAGTGACTATAATGAAAATGCGCGCAAAACATTTAATGACAAATTAATTGAATCAATTATCAAGTGTGTCAACTCCATTTTGAATAGCATATCAGTTCATTTATTTACATGGAAAACTGTATTAAGAATTTACGCCCACTCATATAGCTAATATTACAAAATATAATTGAGATCATTTTACTAAGAGTTTTCGAGTACTAAATATGGACAAAACAAGTTAAAAAATAATGAAAACAAGTTGCACCACTTCTTGCTCATTTCAAATAGCACATAAAACAAATATAAGAAAGAAAATTGTTCCTATCCAACTAATCCAACCACTGACCAAACCCACCAAATGAACTAGACCAGACTGGCGAAAAAGGACCAACCAGTTCAACTCAAACCATGCGGAACCGACCAAAGGGCCGACCATTGGCCCTAGTGGCGCGGTAGTAGCACGCCGGAATTCATCCAAACACACGGGAGCATGCGAGGGGAGGTAACACGGGGTGTAGGCCTAGATGGGGCCATAATAAACTCCAATTGTTAAGGGGATCCCAATGCAATTTTCTCTTCCAATTATACATACCTATATCTTGTAATTTTGTCAGGGGTTATCTTACAACTTTTCATCATGTTTGTTCAGTCTATTTGTGTGGATTCAAATGATAAAATAATTGGCTAATCTCCGCCCAAGCATTTAATTTTGTAGGGCCGTTGATGGTGGACAATCTTCTTGGACCTCCACCTACAAAGGCTACATAAAGACTTCGTGTTTCAGTAAAATGATGAGTACATGTTTGTTTTATGTGTTTATTCCATACAACTACCTCTATTTCATCAATTGGTCAAGCTAATTCGACCACACAAAAATAAGTGTTATTAAGCATCACCATGACAAGATATAAATTGAAAACAATTGATGAGTACATATTTATGTGTTTGTTCCATCCAACTATATATCTTTAATCACTTGGTCAAGCCAACTCGACCACAAATAGATAAGTGTTATCAAGCACCACCATGACAAAATACAAATTGAAAACACGTTTGAAAATATAAATATGTTTAAACAATTTACGACAATATTAATGGAGTGCTTAAAGAAGTTGATATGTGTGCACTTGTTTATTATTCTTTAACCGTTCAAGTATGTTTCTTTGGTCGTGTGGAGCGCGAGCGGAACATGCCGCGGCACTGTTCTTGTGGACTATGGAGCGGAGGTGCGCCGGGCCATTTACGAATTGGGACCTGCTCGTCCTGGGCTTCGTTTGGAGTTGCTCGCTTTGCTTGCTGGATCGAAATGAAGGTGACTTGCTGATGATTGGTGGGTGATGCGGACGGATGATCGTTTTTTTTAGGAAAAAAAAGAAACGATTTGTGGACGTACGGACAGACGATCGTTTAATGACGAGTGGGCTATATCGAGGGTTTCGGAATGTGGCGAGCGCGACCGGGGAGCCGTGGGGTGGGTTCTCCCTGCTGCGGTTCGCACGTCCGCTTTAGGTCGACGGGATATATAGATCGAGATTCAAGCAACTAAATCCGATCAACGTATGAAGAACATGCTAACTTATTTGGAAATCGACTGTAAGAAACTTTAAGAAATACAAGTAGTAATTAGTTATCCTTGAACTCGATTTAGGCAGTGACGTGGTTAGGACAAACAACACTCTCGGATTCGTTGGGATCAGGTTCATCATTCCCGGAGTAGTGTTCTGCCAACCTCTTGCGGAAAACTGCTAAGAGCATCTACAGCCGGACGCCTCAAACGACCCCTCATACGTCCGCGGACGCGCCCGGTCAGTGACCGGACAGGAGAGAGAAGGAAAAAAGTGACCCAACCAAATCCCTCATATTATCCCTATACGCCCGGGCTGTCCGCGAACCCTCATATCCATCTCAAATATAGGGAGGATATGAGGGCTCGCGGACGCGCCCGGGCGTGCCCGGTCAGTCCGCCACGTAGGACGCGACCCCACACCGGATCACCTTTTTCTTTTTCTTTATTCATTCTTTTCTTTCTCTCTCTTCCTCTCCACCAATCACGTGCAAGTGACCGGACATATGAGGAAGAAATGAGGAGTATGGCTGCGCGGACGAATAAATAGGGGACACGCCCGGTCACTGACCGGGCGCGTCCGCGGGCGTTTAGGGGGTCATATTTGCTATGTCCGGCTGTAGATGCTCTAACTCTCTTGACTTAGAGCATCTCCAACAGACGCCTAATATTAGTGATGCGCCCAAAAAACCGCAAATTTAGCGCGCGAAGTTAAAAATAACACTCCAGCGGATGCTGCATAATAGAGCACGCTGTAAAAAGTGTTCAACGCGCTGGGAGAAATTGGACCGCAAGCTGTATATTTAACACACGAGCTCCAGCGCGCTGCAAAGACCAACAACGGCTGAAACTTCCCACGCGCGCACTGAGCCATTGTTGGCTGCCGGAATTGCGCCGTCGTGCGCCTGCGGCCGCCGTCTGCCTCCTCATGTGCGCCCGCCGCCGGCCTCCTCGCGTGCGCCCGCCGCCGGCCACCACGCACCCGCGGCCGCCGCCGGCCTCCGCGCCGCTAGCCCGCTAGCCGTCGCCGGTCTCCTCGCATGCGCGCGCCAGCCCGCCAGCCCGCCAGCCGTCGCCGGCCTCCTCGTGTGCGCGCGCCAGCTGGCCACGGGCGGCGGGGCGCGGCCACGGCCACGGGCGGCACGGAGAGCGGCCACGGCCACGGCGGGGCGGAGCGCGGCCACGGCCACGGGCGGCGGGCCACGGCCACGGCGGGGCGAGCAGGCCACGGCCACGACGGCGGCGGGCCACGGCCACGGCGACGAGCAGGCCACAGGCGGCGAGCTGGGTACGGGCACGTGCGGTTAATTTTGGGCGCCTGTTGGAGATGCTACTGTTGCTAACTGCGCGTTATATTTTTGGGCGTCCGCTAGAGATGCTCGGTCATCCGGCGCGCTAAATCGTTGTTTTGGCGCTGTAAAAAAAATTAGCGCGCGGTGCGATAGCGCGTCTGTTGGAGATGCTCTTACCCGAGAAACAGGTGCCGCGGCAAACACCTTACAACAAAGTCTTTACTGAGTTTTTATACAGTGCTACTAAAATGGATATATATGTTTGAAGAGACTAATTGTTGTCTACTTAGTACCCTCTCTTTTTCGGTTTAAAGGGCTCGTGTCAAAAATTCCAGATTTCTATTATATTAGGCTTACATTGAGTCCAATTGAGTTAAAGTGCTTTGAGTCTCACGCCACATTTAATTTATAGAGATACGAAAAACAAAATTAATAGATATGCATGCATATTTTTCTACATGCACCATGCAAGTCTAATGAGAGGGAGGGTGCTACACCTATTGCTTTGGGAATCAAAAATGTGAAAAATATTTCATTGACCAGTTAAAACGAGTGTCGTCCACTCATAATCCACCTTAATTGATGAGATTTCAAATATGAGCCCTATAAACCGGAGGAGGGGAAGTATTGAACTAAAACAGAGGTAGAAAGAACATACCAATCTCGGATAACATACGCCGTTCAACCCTACAAAATTACATAAGCATGCCTGTTTTGGCTAGAACGAGTTCATGAATTTAAATTACTAGAAGATACCTTACACGCTGTTGTGGTAATCTTGTTAAAATAAATGCATGAGTAGGTGCTAATAAACAACTTAAACTAATGGAAAAAATGTAAGAGTATTCTTGAATTACACTTCAATTCATTAAAAGTTACCCAAATGATAAGTGAGCCACGAACCACTTTGACCCTGACTTTGTTACAACTAAAGTTGCCATCAGAAGAGAGAAAATAAAACACACACAAAAAAACTTGTCATCCGATTTTTTTTTTGCTATGCTTGAAAACTAAAGTTGCCATCCTCGCGTCACTAAACTTATCATGAAAAATGCTCGGAGTTTCCATGTGTTCGTGCCACACGTGTGACACTTATCAGGGTCCAAAAATTATGAAGCACATAACAAAATTATGTATACATGAGAAAAAAATAGTTTCAGTTAAAATTGTCTCATTTCTAAAAGGAAAAGTGAAGAATCAAATATATGTGTATGCTCGAGGTGCCCAACACATTTGCCATTTCCATGAGAGCACAAAACTTAATCTAAAAAATTAGCTAATGCCTTGCATGCATGAACTGATGATGTGCATGGTAGCATTGCATGGATATACTAACGCAAAATATATAATATATAATTTACATGCATGGCTTGCTATGTGGCATGGTTGCATGGCTAGAAAAAAAAGGTAATAGGCTGACTTGGCCAATTTTCCACTTACTCTTCCTTTTAAGTTTTCTTAAACATACATGCCAATTTTAAGTAATAATCTATTACTTGAATGTTGTGGCAATCCCCATATAATTACCTCATAGTACTAGTAATCTACCTTTTGTTGCTAGTTGTAGTAAACCACCAATTAGTTTTTAGTTGTAACTAATCTTGCTTACAATTGGATAGCTTATTAACGAGTGTCAAAGGAAACTCATAGGGTAGTAGACAGGTCGGATGTTACTAATGGAACCACACTTACCTGAATAGAAATGGATTATGACATAAACTTTGTTGACAGTATTGGGTTCCTTGTGGACACTTTCCATGATGGAGCGTGAGATGGACATTATGTGCCACGAATGCATAGTTTGAACAAGTCCAACCTTGTCAAGAAATTGTTGCTAACAATTCTATTAAGTTTCAGGTTCTTTCACCTCTTGATGAATTAAATAGATTGATTACTATATTAGAATTGTGCTCTTGCAACAGCAAATCCCCCGTTGTGTTGTTTCTAAGCCGGTGTATGATGAATATGGTGAAATAACATTTGTTTTCCATCCTAACACCGATCTTAGATCTACATACTCGAACTCGCCTGCAAATGTATGTGTTATCATCAATGGGTGGAGGCAGCAATTGAGGTGGTACCTAGATTTGAAAATTGGAGAAAGGATGCTCTTCGTGATCCACCATGGACGTACCAGAGCTTTCCTATTTGTCTCATACATTCCTGATGAAGAGTAGTTCAGCTAGTACTAATGGTAATGATTTGTTGATGACACACATGTTGTATGGTAAAACTTATTAAGTAGTATTTGGTTATGATGTCCTTTTGGAGTATTGCTTTCAAACTTGTTGGCCCCTCTGCTTTTGTAGTACACTAGTTAAGTAGCGTTAAGTACTTATAATGGTATATGCTTCTGTGATGATATTTTCATGTGCATGCTTGATTATTGTGTGAATATATCATGCCATACTTATGTGTGAATAATCAATTTATGATATAGTAAGGAAATTACTCATTTCTTACATTGTAATGCACAAACATTATAAAATAAAGCGCCAAAGCAATGTATAAAGTAACATAATCCGCAAGGTTTAAACATGTTTTTCATCCATAAATTTCATAGATATTTGGCAAAGCAATGCATAAAGACCAGCAAAAAAGAATAAAACCATTTGGAATTATGGTTTACAAGTTACGAAAATAACTCTCTATACATGGTGGTAACTACACACGACCCCAATTTTTTACCTCTAATTATTTTGGTAAATTATTTTGGACCATGAAAAATAAATATGTAACAAAATTAAAGTTGTTTTAATGATGCAGGACCAACCAGGCAAGTTAGAAGGCACTTGTGCTAAAAAGGCAAGCGAAAAGACAAAGAGAAGTTAGAAAAAGCCATTCTATACAACGAAAATGCACTATGCCAAAAAGTAAGAAAAATGACAAGGAGAAGTGAGAAAAAATCATTTCTATACAAGAAAAAGGCACTTGTGCCAATGCCATAAAAACGACACCTCATATATATATAAAGGAACTTTTGCGAAAGGGTGCATAGCTACCACCTTGCGTGCGTAGCTGCCACCATGCATAGGAAATCACCTCTTAATATTGTCGTGTGAAGGTTCAAATTCCAATTTGAAATGTTCAATATTGAAATGGTTGGCAATGAAAACAATTGATGCTACAGAACTGATAATATCAATGTATGCATGTAGAAAGAAATAATAACTAGATTTTGATTTGAGGATCTCAAGTTATATCCAAAACATATTTGACTTGAATGTGTTTCAAACTCTTCCATGGTAGAGAAAACCTGAGATGAAGTGTTTGAACCCCATAGCATAAAAAATCAGGTTTTCCCTAAGATGCTCAACATATCTATGACACAGCAAACCTTCACCAAATATGCAAATATCAGTGCCACTAAACCCTACATCAAATAAAATCAGACAAACCGCCAACTAAAATGACGCGGGAGGCTACCCCAAACGACCTTCACTTAGTGACGATCGCCGTCACCAAAAATGTTCTTTAGTTGCAGTTATGACTTTGTCACTAGGATTTTCATCACAAAAAAGGGATTCTTGTAGTAGAAATTATGTCCAAAATGTCTGAGGGTTTTTTTTGGGGGGGGGGGGGGGGGGGGTATACAGAGCTAGCTGCAAAGAGGCACGACGAGGGGAGCCCTGGTAGGCCTAGGTGCCTTGTGCCACTAGGCAGCTAGGGTCCCTGGTCCTATCATGGCTTCACCCCTTTGATGGCGTGTTATCTTGGGTATTTTAGGGTCTCTTGATTTTTTTTACATTTTTTTCTTTGGTCTATAGTTATTTTATTTACTTGAAACATAAAACTAGTAGAGAACATGAGCTGGCATTGGGCACTAAGTTAATAGGCTAATTCCAAACAAACTTAAAAAATGTTGCATAAATTATAGACAACAGGCATGAAATATGCAAAATTATGGAACGTCTCCAATGTATCGTAGCTCTGAATCACATAGCCACGCCCACAGTCCCCCACCGGCCTTATATAGCCCCCATATGACAGTCCCCTTGTTTGTGCGTTCGTCATGCGAGGGTGTGGGAGTTTGCACCGAATTGGTGTTCAACATGTTGGACCCTTCCATGTATCCCACATGGATTCTTAATACATCATACAGATAACTAGAACATTGAAGGCACGTGTTGCCTCGCCCATCCATGTTACAATATAACGATAGTAGGTACTTATTACCAAATCCCTCAGTTTATGATTAGCAAGAACGGGAATGTTTGGGAATCTATACTTGGAGGAAGTGCAGAAGTAGTAGACATAACATTGCTGTTACATTTACCGGAAATTAAATATCAAAATTCGGAGGGTAAGATACTAAAGTGAAAAGTAGTAACTATAGTCATTGTAATAGACTCCTTCGAGATGAGTTAATGCTACAAATTTTCCATGTTAAATATATATCATGCAATCTCGTAAACACAAAGCTCTCTCCGGCCATTATGGAAAATGAAGATCTACAGTTAGCTTGCTTACGTGCGAGGCTTCAAAACATATTATCAAACATTTCACATGTCTTTTTATAGGTCATATTGCCAAATCAAGCACACAAATACAAGGTACCTTACATGAACAAAACTTTAATCTAGCCCCCTGGCACGCCACCAATAAAAGTTTTAAGCTTTAATAAATGCCAACTGCTGCTACAATTTTTCTTAAGCAGGTCATTTGAAGGTCAGTTTTGATTGAAGTTATATCGTGTGCCACCTCACAAATTTCTCAAGCCAAAAACATCATCTTCGACTTCAAGATGGACTTGATGTTTTCAGCCTGTTCAAAGAGAGGAGCAAAACTTAAATCCATGTGAACCTTGTTAACAGGTTTAAAGATGCATAAAGGTTGTTTGTATAATTTTCAACCTTTCAAAACCAATGCAGCTCCCCTTCATAAGCAATAAAACACATCACACACAAAAAAACAATACCATATATATTTTCACCACGCAAACTTCATTCATACAAGTGATTGATAACACACACAAAAATGTGGTTAAAGGGGAAAGTTCCCTCCCTTAAGTGTATGTTGTTATATAGAAATTACACACCCTTGTGGATCAAACGTGGGTGGGAGAGCTTACAAACATGCGACCGAGCCAATTGTCGCTCGGTTTCTTGGAAGCAACAAAAATTTCAGGTGATTGGAGCCATGTGGATCAAACGCGGGTGGGCCAGCTAACAACCAAGCTTCCAAGTTCCCAAGTGTTGTTCTTGTACAAGTCCAATCTAACTAGGATCTGAAAACCATCAAGTTCCTACAGGATCATCCATTTTTTGTGTGTGTAAAGTATACAAATAGTCAAAATAACTGCATTGCATTGAAATGAATAATCGGTAATATTAAATAGAAAACCTCAAAAATGTCATGCCAAAATTTCCCTGAATAACTACATTGCATTGAAATGGATATTTTGTGTTGCTGGAGTAGAGAGAGTGAGCGAAGAGTGGCCAGGGAGGAACCATATATGCACGCATCAGTTGGAAACCAAAGTGTGCAAACGAGATGTATAGGACCGAAAGTACGTCTAGAGGGGGGTGATTAGACTACTTGACCAAATAAAAATCTAGCCTTTTCCCAATTTTTAGTGTTGGCAGATTTTAGCATTCATAGCAAGTCAAGTACACCCTACACATGCATGTCTAAGAGTATAGCAGCGGAAAGTAACAACAAGCATGAGTAGTAAATGAAGGGTAGGAGGATCAAACGCAATTTGTAGACACGATGATTTTTTCCGTGGTTCCGATAGGTAGTGCTATCGTACATCCACGTTTATGGAGTCTTCAACCCACGGAGGGTAACGGTCGTGAGAGTCCACGGAGGGCTCCACCCACGAAGGGTCCACGAAGTAGCAACCTTGACTATTCCATAACGGCTTCCGTCCACGAAGGACTAGCCTCACTATGGGTAGATCTTCACGAAGTAGGCGATCTCCTTGCCCTTACAAACTTCTTGGTTCAACTCCACAACACGAAGTAGGAGGCTCCCAAGCAACACCTAACCAATCTAGGAGGCACCACCCTCCAAAAGGTAATAGGCTCGGTAATGTCGATGAACTCATTGCTCTTGTGCTTCAAGATGATAGACTCCTCAACACACAATCACTCTCTCACAGATTTGGCTTGGTGAAAGAGATGGGATTGGTGGAAAGCAACTTGGGGAGGCTAGAGATCAAGATTCATATGGTTGGAATGGAATGGCATGATCTCAACACATGAGTAGGTGGCTCTCTCTCAGAAAATGAGATGGGGCAAGTATGGAATAGTTCTGAGTGCTTCTCTTTCGAGTAGGTGGTGGTGAAGGGGTATATATAGGCATCTCCAAAAATCCAACCGTTACACCTAAAGTGACCAACTCGGTGACACTGATGTGTGAATCTCGGTGGAACCGAAGTGACCAAAAGGTGACAACTTTTGAATCTCGGTGAGACCGATATATAACTCTTGGTGGTACCAATCAGGTGACCAATGGTCAGATTGCACAAACTCGGTGACGCAGATCTTCACATCTCGGTGGTATCGATTCTTGACCAAGGCTTACCAGAGAGTTGGTCCAGAAACTCGGTGGCGCCGATCCACATTTCTCGGTGGTACCGATCAGGTGAATGGCTATCCACAGAGTTGGTCCAGAAACTCGGTGAGACCGATAGGCAAATCTCGGTGGTACCGAAGACTGAAGATGGCTAAACAGAGAGTTGGCAACCTAAACTCGGTGGCACCGATGCAGAATCGGTTGTACCGACAAGCTAGGGTTTGGCATGGGTCTGTCTGAGTTTGGATATCGGTGGCACCGAGTGGGAAGTGTTGGTTGCACCGATTTTGGATATGTGACTTTGGACAGACTTTTGTGGAAGAGCTTGTGGGTGTTTTTGGTGACTATCACTTGTGCACGTATGAGCATTTTGTTCACCAACAGTACATTACCCCCTTTTAATAGTATTGGCTTTCCTATGGACTCAAAGTGATTTCTCACAAAGTAAAATGTAGAGTCCTCTTGCTTGAAGCTTTGCCAATCCATTTCCTTGCATCTTGGGGTATCTCCACAATCTCCACAATCCTTTTGCCAATCCTGTCATTGAACTTTTCCTGAAATATGCTTAGTGGAAACATTAGTTCAATGACATATATGTTGTTATTAATTACCAAAACCACCAAGGGAGCAAATATGCTTTCAATCTCCCCCTTTTTGGTAATTGATGACAACATATAGATCAAAGCTTCGACATATGATATAATCAATGAATATAATCGTCGTTTTGAGAAGTATGTGATAAGCAAGAGCTCCCCCTAAATTTGTGCATTATTTTAGATTTGCGTTTGAATGCAAATGCACAATCGATTAGGTACATGGGGCACTTCTTCCATGTCACATACAACTTGGTGGTGTGCGAGAATAATAAGAATGAACAACATAGCACAACACAAACAAGCAAAGGTGAATGATCATCTCATAAGCAACATAATGATAGGAAATAGTAGCAGCACACATTAAGCGTATGATCAAACACCACATAGTTCAACACAAACAAATCAAAAGATCAAATGTTTTTGAAAAAGCGATAAAAACCAAATGCTCTCTCACTCGAAGCCTAAAGATCTATATACACTTCTCCCCCTTTGGCAACAACTTACCAAAAAGTTCAAAGAGATATAGCTAAACGTTCTTGGGCTGATCTCCTCTGGTTGTTGATGAAGGAGTCGAGAGAACTGCATCGGCGAAGATCTCTGCTGACGTCGTGGATGGAGTTGGTGTAGCAACTGGAGGCACTGGATCTGATGGAGCTGAGGTGACAGTAGCAGGTGCTGATGAAGAGGGCCTCAAATCTGGAGCTGGCACTGTGGCTGATCTGGCCTGGGTAGAGAAGTGTGTGCCTGGCCTGAGAGGAGAGTCATCCTCATCATCATCATCATCATCATCACCATCATCTGTAGACTGAGGAAGAGGCACAGAGTCAACTTCCTTCTTAAGCTCATTGACTGTCTTGGTCAGCCCATCTACTTTGTCATTAAGGGTCTTGATCCTGTTCTCAAAGATCCTGACAAGACTGTTTTGATTGTCCAGTATGTCCTTGATGTCCTTCTGCATGCCTTGAACGGATGAGATCAAGAGATCCATTTGCTCGTTCCTGGATCTAGGGACCTGAGCACTAGTGGCTCTAGCTGCCTCTGTCTCTGCCTGTGCTTGAGCTGTAGCTGATGTGGGATGTTCTGGGTCCATCACCACAATGTTGTCCTCTAAATTTGGCTGTAGGGGCAAATGGGGTCTGTCCAGAGCAAAGATGTTCTTCTCCATCTTGGAGTTGATGAGCATTTGAATGTAGGGTGCATAGCAGCATGAGCGCTTCTGATCAGCAGCAACCCTCTTCACTGTCTCTACTATCAAGTCCATCACACGTATCCTGGTGTGTCTATCAAGATGGATCAGCATGTTGATGGAATGGCCTCGAATCGTCTTCTCATCTTCTGACTTGGGCATCAAGGTATGCCTCAATATGGTGTTCATGGTGCGGAGGCCAGCCTGGAGGAAGTAGATAGATCCTAACTTGTGAGATTTCAAGTTAGCAGCAGGGATAGCATTGTACATGTCCTTCATAGCATCATGGCTCTCCTTGGATTCAGAGTAGACATCCAAGTCACCATCTTGTACCTCTGGGACTTCTAAGATAGCAGCTCATTCATCAACAGTAGACTCGTATCTTGCTCCTTCTGTCATCCATACAATTCTACCATCTCCATAGAAGTGAGCAGTGGAGTAGAATTGCATGATCATCTCGTCGTTCCATGCAGTGAACTCGTTGTCAACAAACTCATCTAGGACAATGCAATGAAAATTGTCTTGGACATTTGGAAAGTAATCTTCATTCACCTTGATGTATTTCCAGTCAACGTATCTCATGTCACTCACAGCTGGACTCTTGTCAAGCAGCACAGTCTCATAGAAATCCTGTTGCTCCTTGGTGTAGAATCTGTAGTCCACAGCTGTCTTTCTCCTCTGGGCATATGGATCAATAGCTCTCCATGCCCTCAAACCAGAATCCTTCATCTTCTTCATGTCCTCAGCAAGTGGATGGCTGGCATTGTGTTCAGGAAGGTGTGGTCTAAGCTTCATCAAAGCAGACATGGCATCCTCATCCTCATCTCTGGAGGTAGTTCCCTTGTTCTTCTCAGAAGCTGGAATCTGTCTGGATGACCTCTTGGATTTTTCAGCAGCAGCCTTCTTGGGGGCAGACTTGGTGCTCTTGGAGGGACCTTGCTTTGGCATAGCATCTGCCAAAAGCTTCTTTTGCTTCTTCTTGGGAGGGGCCATAGCAACTTGCTCTTCCTCCTCTTCTTCTTCCTCATCTAGATACTCAGGAGTAGATGGGAGAACTTTAGCCTTGACAAATTTTGTCCTCTCTCTCTTCTTCTTCTCCCCTGCCTTCTTAGGCATGGACTTCCTTGGGGGCTCAATGGTCATGGTAGCCCTAGCACTCTTAGGTGCTCTCATAGCCTCAGAGCTAGCATAAACCTTGCTGACAGCTCTTCTGGAAGAGGTGGCTTCATTAGCAGACTTCTTAGCAGCTTTGTCTTGCTTCTTGGCAAGTACTTCCTCTGGAACAAAATCTGAATCCTCCTCATCTGAATTCAGCTTCTTCCTGGCCCTAGTAGCAGCCTTGGGAAACCCATGAGAACTGGGGGTGCCTGGATCTGAAGAGGAACTAGACTCAGGACTAGTGCCTAAATACAAATCAACACTCTCTTCTCTGAAGTTGTTCTCACTGTCCTCAGCATCTGACATACTGACTCTGTGAATAGAGTATAGAGGAGCAGAAGAAGATAAGTCATCACAAAATGCAGCTATTTTTGAAAGTTTGAACAGAAAAATCTTAGATGTAGTTCACTTCAAAAAAGGATTTTGGTGTCACCGAGTCAACATTTTCGGTGCAGCCGAGACTCATAATACTCTTAACAGAAACTTGGCAGCAGTTTCGGTGGGACCGAAAACTACCACTCGGTTTCACCAATTACTGTCCTCAGTAGCACAAAAATAAATCGGTGGAACCGATTTTTCTGACTCGGTATCACCGAGATGTGATTTTGCGGGCAACTAAATCTAAAAAAATTCGATTCGCTAATCTACTGGAACTTTTAGAGGATAGGGAGGATTGCACATGGTGGATTATCGATGGAGTAAGCTTCAGCGCGCAAGATTCGGACGGGGACCACAATGAAGGGTCGGATCCATACCCTAACTCGGCGGCGGATCCGCTAAGGCGGCGACGGCGGTGAAGATTCCCGTCGACGGCGAGGATCCCAGCGGCGGAGGAGCGCGGGGAGACAAGGGCGACGACCAAGGGGTCCTGTTCGGCAGCTTAGGGTTTTGGGGCGCGGCGGTTTGAAGATTGATTTTCAAAGCGTCGGGTCCACAGCATATATACCCCTCGCTGTCGGTGACAACGATTCTAGATTTTCGGTGTCACCGAGTTCCTCAACTGTCAGCTGACAGGGAAACTCGGTGTAACCAAGAATATGGAAACGGTGGTACCGAGATAGAAAACCAGATCAACCCTAGGCATTCGGTGAGACCGAGAATTTTGGGTTGTTTCCACCGAGATGCACTTGGGATGTTTTAATGGTCAGTCCTTTGTCGATACGGAACTCCGAGTGCTCCACACATAGAGGGATCGAAAAGTACTTGTTCAAATTTTGTGATGCAGCATGAATAGAATATGAGGTGAGAAAGCATAGATAGCTAGAGAGTGGTCCTAGGCATTCTTGTCCATCCAATTGGCAAAAGATAAATCAAAACCAAATAGCAACAATTGGATGTCCTCGAATGGGTAAAATAAATGCAGACCAACATGCTCACACAATAAGATGTCAAATGAAATAATGGCAAACATGCACATACATACTAACATCTAACAAGCACTTTGGCGATGACGGAGTCATCTATATATGAGTATATTGACATAGGAGCCAAGTAAGAATACTTGATCATAGGTCATACTCATCGTTTAAGCACAAGTGGGGTTACCAATTTTACATAAAACATTTAATGTTGTCACATACTAAGAGATGCTTTAACTCAAGTCTTTAGAGTAAAGCTCCCCCTTGACGTGACATCCCCCCATTGGAGGAATAAACTAACCTTGGGTTTGTCGATGAAGACTTCATGTTGGTGAGGTAGTGGTGGATGCTCAAGGTTGATGAAGATCACCAAGAGTTGGGAGCATCCTTGTTGTTTCCTTACTCTTCTCACCTACATGGGTTAGTCCCAACATACAAGAGACAAATACAAGGATATCTATGGACATGGAGTGCAAAGCATGTGTGATGATGTCCATTGATTTGTTGATTACTTTGTCCCTTGCTTACCTTTGAGGGAATGTGTGACTCCTTGAACTATTGCATAGAGTTGATGTTGATTGCAAATAGTTCTTTCCAATAATGAATGTGAGTGAATTTCATTGGCGGAGTCACCCCTCAAGAACTCTCTAGTTCTTCTTCTTGGGGACCCACATCAACTTGATGGGGATCCTTGGTGTTGAAGTTGCCTTTGTAGAAGTTGAGCTTGAAGTAGCTTTGGGAACCCACTCCACCAAAGCTAGGGATTCATCTTCGTATGATTCAATGTCCTCTTAAAGCTTGTTCTTGCCCTTGAGCTTGTGGTCTTGTGGTGGAAGGTCATCTTGAGTGTTTGTTCCCTTGGGAAGAGTATTTTCATACTTCTCCTTTTGAGGAACAAACTTGGGCTTGGGGTATTGACCTTCTTCCCATTCAACTCCATTAGCGTTGAAGTAGCCAATGCCATGGTTCTTCCGGTATCCTCCGTGCTTGCGTACAATTTCCTCAAATTGCTTACACCTGGCAAGGCTCTTGTAGATACCTTTCTCTATAATTCCTTTCAATAAAGCATTTTCTTGCTCAAGTGTAACTTGGCTAAGAGAATCATCATTAGTGGAATCAATAGAACTACTAGAAACAACATCATTAGGTTTGGCATTTTTATTGTTGCTACTAGATGAAGTAACTTTCTTGCCTTTGTTACTAGTTTGTTTAGATTTAACTTGTGGCATGAGTGTAGACAAGAGTAGTCGTTTGGCTAGATAAGATGAAGTCTTCTTTTGGAGATCGTCATTAATTGCTTTAAGAAACTCATGCTCTTGCTCCAAGTTGAGCTTCTCGAAGCGTAGCTTCTCATGAGTTCTTACAAGCTCTCTATGATCTTCGAGAGTAGATTCATGGGCTAACTTAAGAGTGTTTAGTTCTTTAGTTAGTTGTTCTATTTTCATCTTATCATCATCAAATGACTTATCTTGACTAGCATGAGAATTATCAAGTTCATTTTGACTAACATCACTAGTTTCATCAAAGAGCAAGTCATCATCACAAAGCAAATCATCTTCATCACTATTGAAATCAAGATACTCGAGGTGTGATACCTTGGGGCCTTTAGCCATGAAGCAACTTCCACTTCCTTCATTTGGTGAATCAAATAGATCATAGGAGTTGGTAGTCACTAGTGCAAGTCCGGCAACACCTTCATCTTGACTATAGTCGGAGTCGGAGTGATAGCTTCTCTCGGAGTTGTTGTCGGAGTCGGAGCCGGAAACCCATTCACCAACATGAGCTTGATGTCTTCTTATTGTGTAGCTCTTGGTGTACTTACCCTTCTTCTCTGAATCCCTACTTCTCCTTGAGGGTCTTTGTTCATAACGATCATCTCTACTCCTTCTCTCTCTTTGAGGTGATTCATTCCTTGAGCTTCGTCTTCTAGGTGACTCTTCTCTTCGTTTGTAGGGAGACGTGCACTCATTGGAGTAGTGTCCGGGCTTCCCACAATTGTAGCAATTGCGGTCACGACTTGACGAACGCTTCTCTTCATATCTTGAGTTGGAGCTTCGTTCTTTGCCTCTATTCTTGTAGAACTTGTTGAATTTCTTGACCATGAGGCTTATCTCTTCATTGGTGACAAGGTTGTCACTTGAAGTTGCAGGAGCATCACTTGTGGCTTTGTAAGCACCGCTAGACTTGTTGTGAAGCTCTTCTTTGTCTTTGAGTGTCATTTCATGAGCAACAATCCTTCCAATGACTTCCGTAGGCTTGAGATCTTTGTAGTTGGGCATCATTTGGATCAATGTGCACACGGTGTCGTATCTCTCATCCAAAGCTCTAAGTATCTTCTTAATGATGAATTTGTCGGTCATTTCTTCGCTTCCTAAGCCGGCAATCTCATTGGTGATGAGAGCTAGCCTAGAGTACATCTCCGCGACTCCTTCACCATCCTTCATCTTGAACTTGTCAAGCTGACTTTGAAGAACATCCAACTTGGATTCTCTCACGGACTCAGTTCCTTCGTGCATATCAACCAAAGTATCCCAAATCTCTTTTGCATTCTCAAGACGGCTGATTTTGTTGAATTCTTCGGGGCATAGGCAGTTGAAGAGAATGTCGCATGCTTGAGCGTTGTATTGCAACATCTTCAATTCATCCGCGGTTGCTTCACGATCTGGTTCCTTTCCATCACCAAAGAATTAACCTTGCAAGCCAACACGAACAACAGCCCATATGGCGGGGTTATGACCAAGAATATGCATTTTCATTTTGTGCTTCCAACTAGCAAAATTAGTGCCATCAAAGTACGGACCTCTACGATGATATTTTCCCTCACTAGACGCCATACTCTCCTAGGTTGTGAGACCAATGCAATGGAGACCAAAGCTCTTATACCACTTGTAGGACCGAAAGTATGTCTAGAGGGGGGTGATTAGACTACTTGACCAAATAAAAATCTAGCCTTTTCCCAATTTTTAGTGTTGGCAGATTTTAGCATTCATAGCAAGTCAAGTACACCCTACACATGCATGTCTAAGAGTATAGCAGCGGAAAGTAACAACAAGCATGAGTAGTAAATGAAGGGTAGGAGGATCAAACGCAATTTGTAGACACGATGATTTTTTCCGTGGTTCCGATAGGTGGTGCTATCGTACGTCCACGTTTATGGAGTCTTCAACCCACGGAGGGTAACGGTAGCGAGAGTCCACGGAGGGCTCCACCCACGAAGGGTCCACGAAGTAGCAACCTTGACTATTCCATAACGGCTTCCGTCCACGAAGGACTAGCCTCACTATGGGTAGATCTTCACGAAGTAGGCGATCTCCTTGCCCTTACAAACTTCTTGGTTCAACTCCACAACACGAAGTAGGAGGCTCCCAAGCGACACCTAACCAATCTAGGAGGCACCACCCTCCAAAAGGTAATAGGCTCGGTAATGTCGATGAACTCCTTGCTCTTGTGCTTCAAGATGATAGACTCCTCAACACACAATCACTCGCTCACAGATTTGGCTTGGTGGAAGAGATGGGATTGGTGGAAAGCAACTTGGGGAGGCTAGAGATCAAGATTCATATGGTTGGAATGGAATGGCATGATCTCAACACATGAGTAGGTGGCTCTCTCTCAGAAAATGAGATGGGGCAAGTATGGAATAGTTCTGAGTGCTTCTCTTTCGAGTAGGTGGTGGTGAAGGGGTATATATAGGCATCTCCAAAAATCCAACCGTTACACCTAAAGTGACCAACTCGGTGACACCGATGTGTGAATCTCGGTGGTACCGAAGTGACCAAAAGGTGACAACTTTTGAATCTCGGTGAGACCGATATATAACTCTCGGTGGTACCGATCAGGTGACCAACGGTCAGATTGCACAAACTCGGTGACGCCGATCTTCACATCTCGGTGGTACCGATTCTTGACCAAGGCTTACCAGAGAGTTGGTCCAGAAACTCGGTGGCGTCGATCCACATTTCTCGGTGATACCGATCAGGTGAATGGCTATCCAGAGAGTTGGTCCAGAAACTCGGTGAGACCGATAGGCAAATCTTGGTGGTACCGAAGACTGAAGATGGCTAAACAGAGAGTTGGCAACCTAAACTCGGTGGCACCGATGCAGAATCGGTTGCACCGAGAAGCTAGGGTTTGGCATGGGTCTGTCTGAGTTTGGATATCGATGGCACCGAGTGGGAAGTGTTGGTTGCACCGATTTTGGATATGTGACTTTGGATAGACTTTTGTGGAAGAGCTTGTGGGTGTTTTTGGTGACTATCACTTGTGCACGTATGAGCATTTTGTCCACCAACAATACCTTACCCCCTTTTAATAGTATTGGCTTTCCTATGGACTCAAAGTGATTTCTCATAAAGTAAAATGTAGAGTCCTCTTGCTTGAAGCTTTGCCAATCCATTTCCTTGCATCTTGGGGTATCTCCACAATCTCCACAATCCTTTTGCCAATCCTGTCATTGAACTTTTCCTGAAATATGCTTAGTGGAAACATTAGTTCAATGACATATATGTTGTTATTAATTACCAAAACCACCAAGGGAGCAAATGTGCTTTCAAGATGTCGCCCCTTGCATGAATGAATGCTTATAAATTGAAGTATGTTCATGTTTATTAGGCCTAGTTGGAGCAGTTTCTATGACATATGGCGCCATCATCGCCACCGCGTCCCTCGCCCCTTCATACCTTGCAGGCGGAACGACCAACCCTCGGTCACCCGCATCCGACGCTTCCGCTTCATCCCCTTGCGAGTGGCTCGTAGGTTGGATTCACATGTGTGTCGACTTGATCCCATAGTAGGTCGCCCACAACGCCTGCTTCGCTTCAATCGAGCGGTCGCCGCTTCCTCTCAACCACCCTTGATCGTTCCTGTATCGAGCATTCTTTCTTTTCTTTATGGAACGGGAGAGGATGTAGGAGAGGGCCTTCGCTACCTTGGGTCGAACATGGAAAAATGGCCCAATTAACCACAAGGCTCAAAAGTAGCTATAGGAGTAGCTGCCCTTGTGAGGTTAGGCCCAGTTCACAGGAAACATAGCTCAACTTTAGATCGATGGTCATGAATATTTAATAAACAAAATTGAACGATGTTTCCATCAAACATCCAAAAATGTCTAATTCATTAGAGGACAACTATTAGGGGGTAGTTTATTTTCCTAACTATACCCCATTAGGCGGTGGTGTTCTACCTAGGTTCCTTGGCACGTATTTGGGCCCAGAGAGGTCCATTCATACGGTCTTTGCTACACTGAGTCTTTCGTTATTTGACTTACAATTCTCACGTAGCACCTGCCACAAGTGTCATGTTGGGAATGCCTTAAGTGGGAGGCGAAAACTAACAATTTGATGAACTAGAGATGATCATGATAATCACCATAAATATGAAGCTAGGTTTGACAAAAATAAATGGAATAAAAGATAATATTTGAATATTAAGTAACACATTTTTATTTATTCAATCGAAATGGCAATACAACTTATGTTGTCAACCAATACAACCACTTGGTCCACCATAATTGAACGTATAACCCTTCTTATATTCGAGAAATAAATCATTTGCATCATAACAATCTGGCCTATCAACTAACTTGGCCACCTTAGTATAAAAGGGGTCAAAAGCTTGACCCTTGGAGTTGTAGGTCTTAATGTGGTTGAAGTAGGCAGATTTCTTCTCATCATAATCGGGGAAGTGGCCGCTACCCATTGGAGGACCATGTGCATTCTTCAAGTAATTCACGAATCCGGTCAATGCTTGTATACGTTCTGTTCCAGGGCAAAGCTCCTTTGGAAAATGTCCCAAGAATGATGGTTTTTCTAAATCATGACGATACACCACCCAATCTCCAGAATTTGGATCCTATAGTCAATAAGGGATTGGTAACATCTATGAGCAATAAATTGCATGCACAAGAAGAGTATAAACACTTTGTAATTACCAAGCATCTTGGGTGGCGTACAATTTCCCTGATTCCAATGTTTCGTATTTTCATATTAAAATACAATAGCATATTAAAGTTGTGAATTTCGGCATAAATAATTTCATATTCATAAAATCCCTCTTTTTTATTCTAAATAGTTGCAATCTACAAACTAATTTCCTATTCATGTAACCAAGCCTCACAAGGAGGTCATGCATGCCAGTTATAAGTTCAATTGTTTCCACTACTTTTCTTTCTATCTGTGCAAACCATGTCACATCAGCAAGTCATGCATATTAGTCATAAGTTATATTTTTTATAGTACTTGTTTTTTATCCACACAACCAAGCCACATCAACAAGTCATGAATGTCCCCCATAACATACAATTTTTGCATTGATTTTTGGTTTGTCATGAATTTTATATGTATTGGACACTCGGAGAATACCTATGTAGTACATTTTTATGTTTTTGTTAGAAAAAGGCATTTTGTTAACTACACCCCAAATTTTCTCTCCTTTTGTAGCTATTCTTATAGCATCTATTTACACATTGCATTCAATAAAGGTTCCCGCAATAGCATGCGAGTATCGTCTTCTTGTCATGGATATCATACAAAAATTGTAAGCTTATATATACATAGTGTTGGAAATATGCCCTAGAGGCAATAATAAATTGGTTATTATCATATTTCCTTGTTCATGATAATCGTTTCTTATCCATGCTATAATTGTATTGATTGGAAACTCAAATACATGTGTGGGTACATAGACAACACTGTGTCCCTAGTAAGCCTCTAGTTAACTAGCTCGTTGATCAAAAGATGGTGAAGGTTTCCTAGCCATGGACATGAGATGTCATTTGATAACGGGATCACATCATTAGGAGAATGATGTGATGGACAAGACCCAAACTATAAACGTAGCATATGATCGTGTCAGTTTATTGCTATTGTTTTCTGCATGTCAAGTATCTGTTCCTATGACCATGAGATCATGCAACTCACTGACACCGGAGGAATACCTTGTGTGTATCAAACGTCGCAACGTAACTGGGTGACTATAAAGGTGCTCTACAGGTATCTCCGAGGGTGTCTGTTGGGTTGGCATGGATCAAGACTGGGATTTGTTACTCCGTGTGACGGAGAGGTATCTCAGGGCCCACTCGGTAATACAACATCACAATGAGCCTTGCAAGCAATGTGACTAAAGTGTTAGCCACGAGATCTTGTATTACGGAACGAGTAAAGAGACTTGCCGGTAACGAGATTGAACTAGGTATAGAGATACCGACGATCGAATCTCGGGCAAGTAACATACCGAAGAACAAAGGGAACAGCATACGGGATTAATTGAATCCTTGACATAGAGGTTCGACCGATATAGATCTTCATAGAATATGTAGGAACCAATATGGGCATCCAGGTCCCGCTATTGGTTATTGGCCGTAGAGGTGTCTCGGTCATGTCTACATAGTTCTCGAACCCGCAGGGTCTGCACACTTAAGGTTCGGTGACGTTTCGGTAGAATTGAGTTATGTATGATTGGTGACCGAAGGTTGTTCGGAGTCCCGGATGAGATCCCGGACATCACGAGGAGCTCTGGAATGGTCCGGAGGTAAAGATTGATATATAGGAAGTCCCGTTTTGGCCACCGGAAAAGTTTCGGGTATTTCCGGTAGTGTACCGGGAGTACCGGAGGGCCATCAGGAGGGGCCACCCACGCCGGGAGGCCACATGGGCCTGAGGGGGGTTGCACCAGCCCTTAGTGGGCTGGGCAAACCAGCCCTACAAGGCCCATGCGGCTAGGAATAAGTGGGAAAGGAAAAACCCCAAAGAAAAGGGAAGGGAGACCAAATATGGAAGGTGTCCTATTTGGACTAGGATTGAAGTGGAGGAGTCCACCTCCTCCACGTCCAATTTCGGCCAGCCCTTGAGGTTTTGAGGCTGCCTCCTCCCCTCCCTCCCTCCTATATATACTAGAGGATTTAGAGGAGAAAAATAACCCTAATTGCCACGTGCTCCCTCTACTTCATCTAGATCGGTTTCTCCTCTAGTCTAGTTTCAGCGGTGCTTAGGCGAAGCCCTGCCGGAATTGTTCCACCACCATAGCCGCCGCGCCGTCGCGCCGCCGGAGAACTCTTCTACCTCTCCGCTCTCTCTCTTGCTGGATCAAGGAGGCGGAGATCGTCATCGAGCTGTACGTGTGCTGAACGCGGAGGTGCCGTCCGTTCGGCGCTAGATCGGAAGGACCGTGATCAGGATCGCGAGACGATTCATGATTTGATCGCGGGACGGATCGTGATGGGATCGTGGGACGGATCGAGATTGGATCGCGAGATGGATCGTGATGAGATCGCGGGACACTCGGCGATTTGGATCGCGAAGACGTTCGACTACATCAACCGCGTTTCTTAACGCTTCCGCTTAGCAATCTACAAGGGTATGTAGATTCACTCTCCCTCTCGTAGATGCTCATCACCATGGATAGATCTTGTGTGTGCGTAGGAAATTTTTTTGTTTCCCATGCAACGTTCCCCAACACATAGTAGTCTCTAGACTGCGACGAATGTTGTACCTTGTTGAGGCTAAGCCTGACGTAGTGATCTTGTATGCCATAAACTGATGGAGGAGCAATGGCTTGTCCAGGCACCAGCTTAGCTCCACTTGCAGGTACAAATCATGCGCATTGTGAGTTGTAGCACCCCTTGGATTTCAAGTCCTTCTAAGAAATAAAAAGGAAACATGTATTATTGTGGATGTGAAGAGACTTATACTTAGTCCGATAAAGCCTATTACTATTACAAAATAACATAAAATAATGTGGACAACAATAATATAAAACTTGTTAAAATGACATAGGTTACACTTACAGTCCAATATGTAAAGAAGCGAATATCTTTGTTATTGTACAAAGAAGGGGAAATCTGCAAGCAAAACCAGATTATGAAATAGTAGTTTATTCAAAAACATTTGAGTTTACCAGGATGAGTCATATATCTATACGTGGAATCCAGATTGAATTAAGTTGTAGTGTCCTCCATCTTGACAATAAATCTGTATGGATGCTCCAGATTCTTGAGAGTTTTCTTGATTTGGTGAAGCCCATATACTCATTTCAGCTCGCAGACCATAGAATTGTCCTGGCTCGGTGTGCCACATTGCATACTAGTCATAGTAAAGTATAGCTCAAATTAGTGAAGAACCAGAAAAATTATAGAGCACGACATAATAAACAAGTAATTGTGTGCCTTCGTGGCCGTGGTACGAGGTTCTACTGCTAGACATTTACAATGTGGATTTCTTCATGCTCCTTTCGAGCTAATTTATATCTATTTTTGTACGCCTCCTTTAGTACATCATACTAGATCTAGTTTGATTCGCAATGTTTGGTGTCATTCCTATGTAGTTAGACCTTTTGTGGTGATGCATAATTTAGCTTGTCAATATATGATTGATGCGGATCATTAATGAATATAGATTTCTACTAGTTTTCCCTATGATTTGAATATGTCATGCTTAGGCTAAAAATCACCTTGAATTTTCCTTTTATATTTATCACATGTCATTGTAGCATACATTGTGATATTTTTTGTGGTGAATGCTCACCTAGAAATTAACAAACATTCCAAATCTAACACATGAAAAAGTAGAGATAAATATATAGTGAATGAGGGAGGGAGGAAGGGAGGGAGGGAGAGAGAGAGAGTACATGAGAAATAATGTTGCTGCCTTCATCCATGAAATTAGCTCTCCAGGGAAACTGAAAAGGTTTAGGTCTTAAAAGAGTGGTATTCTGCAAATGGAAATGTAAGCTCGTGACTAGTGAGCATATATAAATGTTGTACAAAGTCTGTGGAAGATATAAGTAATTATTTCCACCCGTGGTGTACCAAATTTTAGATGGGAACATAATCTATATAGAATAGTTATGAATAAGTATAAAAAGTAGTAATAATAAAAAATTAAGTACTCAAGTAGATGGAAGAATGGGATGAATACATAAACCAATTGCAAAGAGTTGCATGTGTCGAAAGCTAAAAGTAAGATTTTTCTACCTTCTCATTCATCTGTAGATTGCCATCCGCGTCTATTGATTCAACCAATGTGAGGTAGCAAGGTTTGAACAAGAAGCATAGTAAGACGGATATGATGACATAATCACCTCCCATTAGTATGGGGAATTGTGTTCCTTTGAATGAAACTCACGTAACTATGTGATTCCTTATGCACTTGTATGTTGTTTGGAGAGCACAACTTATATAGAGTTAAGCCCCATTGTATATTTGGAATGCATTAAATTGCATCGCACTACCAATTAACTCATCACTTATCTAGTAGTCATCTAGTGCACCATTCTTTCTTGAATATGGATAAAAATAATTTTTTGAATTAATATTCATTAACTATGCACTTGTTTTGCATCTAATTAATGGTTGTTTCATACCTATCTTTTATAGATATATAGCCATTTATACATCAATACTCACTAATAGTGGACTTTATTTACATCCAAATTGAGAATGGATGCCTAATTATCCATATTTTATATATGGGAAAACAGTTGTTGTATCAATGTTACTTTAAGTGTGGATTCGATTTACAACCGACGAATATGTTCTCCGGGGAATGCTCGCCGAAGGTGAGCGTGATGGTGCCGGCCACGCCCACGCCCGTGGCCATCGACCTCAACGCCACGGGTGTGGCAGGTGGATCATCCTCCAGGGGCCAGTGGAAACGCCCGCGGGAGCTCCCAGCTGGCATGGTTTCGGGCGCCTGCAACCTGTTTGATAGAATGTCGGCCATGGACGACGACACGACCAACCATTTCATCATTGAGAACATCATCTTTGAAGGTGGTGCGGGTGCTGGTGCCGTCGATCTCGAGGAGACCCAAAGCCAAGACGTCTGAAACCCCTTAAGTCGACCATGAGTTCCCGGAGGACTACGTCTTAGAAGAAGAAGATGAAGTGGACATCGATGGAGCTCCTCTGTTCGAAGATGAGTTGCTCAACCAAGCCAATGCAAACAAGAAGCACAAAAGCAAGCGGATGAAGGCATACACAAAGGATGAGGACAAGCTCCTTTGTGAATGTTGGAGAGACATTGGACAAGACCCCACGATCGGCGCCGAGCAAAAGGCATCTACCTTTTGGCTACGTGTTCATCGCGAGTACCATGAACGCAAGAAGTTCGTGTCAGTACAAAATGAAGGGTGATACAACAAGAGTGCAACAAGTTTTATGCCACCCTTGAGATCATCGAGGGTGGGTCCCGTGAGCGGCCTCGGCATGAAAGACATGATACACACGCGTGCATCTTCGTTTTCATTGTGCTTCCATGACCATTTGCCAATATGCTAGCATGTCCATTTGCCCATATGCTTGCATGCTATTCATGTGTAGGCATTTCAAGCTTTGGAGGCATTCAAGGCCCAACATGACAAGTACTTCAACCTCGTCCATTGTTGGATGATCATCAAGGGGATGAGAAGTTCAGGGCGCAATATGCCGCCATCAAGGCGCGTGGAAGGAAGGAAGCCGTCGAGGAGCATGGTGAGGGAGAGACACCGTGGCCACGGGGGAAGACCAACTCCAAGAAAGAGGACAAGCATGATGCGGCGTCGATTGCCTTGCATGCCACTTTGGAAGGCATGATGACCAAGAAGGACACAAGGGAGGAGAAGCGCCGACAAGACAAAGACGAGCAAATGAAGGCATTCATGGAGATCCAAAGGAGGAGGCTTGAGCTCGACGCGGAGAAGCAAACGAAGAAGCTCGAGACGGAAGCGGAGAAACAAAGGAGGGTGCTCGAGATCGAGGCCACCAATGCGGAGAAGCAGAGCACCATCCTTTTTTTGTATGCCGGCAAGTGTGCCGGCATGACCACGGCCGAGATGGCGGCGTGGTTGAACTCCCGCCCCTTTTTATGTGCTGGCATGTATGTCTGCCGTTGCAAGTGCGTCAACATGAATTGCGTGGTGTTTTTTGGAGTCTGGCATGTATGCCGGCCGCTGGCATGTCGCTGGCGTGAACTCTGGGTGATGGCATGACCGCTAGCATCTACGGACTACGGGTGCGGGCCTTTTTAATATTATGTGCGGACTACATTTGGGTCTGCGCGTTGGGTGCATTGTCAATCCAAATGACGAATCGATCCAAACGGATAAAAAACAGACAAAAGACGCGTCCGTTTGGGCCGACACGTTGGAGTTGCTCTTAGTTCAAATTGGAAGGAAGGGAGTAGCAAATCTTTCGGCAGTGTGTTTTTCGAAAACACTTCAAGCTATGCCCAACAGTTTTCTCCGGTAGAATGGATCCAGCCCAAGGGTGGGCAGGGACAAACAAAACGACCGTTCCAGCCCTGCATGCGGGCCCACTCCCCTTCGGACCCGCACCATTTTCCTCCTCTTCTTCAAACCGAGGCTTCTCCGGGAAGACTCGAGTCCACACTCCAGAAGCTCGGCAGCTCCCACCTCCCAGTGCCACACACGCACCGACGCGCGCTCGCCTCGGTCTTAGTTCGCCGGTGGAGGGGAGGACCGGAGGAGGCGCCGCCGAAGGATAATGCCGCGGCGGTGATTGCGCCCGATCGGAGGGGAAAGGCGCCGCCTTCGGCTGCCGTCGACGGGAAAGGGGCGCGAGGCGCCGGCGGTGGAGCAGGCTCAAGACAGGCGATCTGCGTAAGTGGGGGATGGGAAGGCGGCGGAGGAGGGGGGGCGCGGTCAGATGGCTGAGCCACTACTCGTCGGCGCAAAGCATCCTGGTCGTCGGCGACGGGGACTTCTCCTTCTCGCTGGCGCTCGCCGCCGCGTTCGGGACTGGCCGGAACATCGTCGCGACGTCGCTGGACTCCTATGGTTCGATCCTTTCCGCTCGCTCTGCCAGCAGGGCTGAAACCTAAAACTTGCATTTTGTTTACGGGTACTGATTTGTGCTAGGGTTTCGGTAAATGGAAACCTGGAGTGGTTGGGTTGAATGGCAAAATTTGTCATCTTCTGTTGCTTAAACATGGATTTGATTTTCCTTTATGAAATCGGAGGCCTTTGCCCTCTTCTCTTCAGAAATAGTTTACTTTGAAATTGCTGAATTGGGGTGATGAAATAGTTCGCCCCCCATACTATGGATAGGGCGAAGATGTCATGTATGGGAAAATCTATCTTGTTATTAGTCGCTCCCATTTGTTCATATACATCAGGACATGTTGGAATTTGGCAGATCACATGATCTCGTTAAACGTAATTATGCGGTCCTATTTGACGCACCTCTAGACTAACTTTCCTTTGTTGCACCTTGATGCTTGAACTAAGTTGTTCCGTTATGGCTGTTTAGGAAAAAATAGTTCTTTTTGAGTGATTTGTTGCGTCATATCTTATTGCTAAAAGTTACTGTCATGGGCAGAGCACGTGCATTTGGTACTATTTTCCAACATCTGAAAAATAATAACAAGTCCTGAACACTGTAATTTCGACAAGTTTCATGCGTGCATTGTTGGCCTCTTGAATGAGTCTAGATTTTGTTACTCTGTTTTCTGACTTTATCTATTGACACCTATCCATTGATATAGGATTGGTAGATGGAGTAACCTTCCCTTTGCATGTGGTTTCACCCTTAAAGCACAATATATCTGTACATTTCCTTCTTTAGCAACTTCATAGTGTCAAGGGCGATTCGGCAACTTGGTGGCGCAAAGGTGATTTAGGGCCATGGGAAAATGCCTTTGGAGATATGAAATGGAAATGAACCGGCAAGAACATTGGCATTCAGCAAAAACACTATGTCAGGCTAGCCTACAAGCATATCCTTATTTAATTCGGGTAACCATGACTTTTTTCATTGGATTCCTTAGCAGAAATTTCATCATTCAGTAGTAGTTTAGTTTTTTATTTGCTTAATTCCTATCCTGCCTTGAGGCCTCTGTATGCACCAATCTGCCCTCCTTACCTTGTAAGCTTCAGAGAGAAAGTGTTATTAGTATGATGCTGTGACTGCTTATAGATTTTTAGTTCTATGTATCTAACTCCTACTGCATTGTTCGTTTGCAATCCTCAGAGGCTCTGATTGGGAAGTATAGCAGGGCAGAGTCAAATGTGATAGCGCTGAGGAGAATGGGAACCACAGTTCTGCATAGCATCAATGCAAACAATATGTCTGGCCAGACTTATCTGAAGATGAGACAGTTTGATCGGATAGTCTTTAATTTTCCTCATGCTGGCTTCAAGGGAAGAGAGGACGACATGCGTATGCTCAAGTATGGCACTCCCATTCTGTGGTCATCTTTATTACCGCAGTTTAGATTACTCCTGGATTTTTTAAATCACTTCCATATTTTCGTGTGGACAGATTGCATTATAAAGCTGTCTTAGTGATTTTATTTGTTTTTAGTTCAGTGTTCCTGGGGGCTGGGACCTCATGTGTGTTGGTCTTGGATGGTTTTGTTTAGAATGTGCAGGTGCAATTGACCTTGGATAGAATCCGTAGGAACATGTTCTCCTTTTCAGTTTTGATTTTAACCGCTAGTCACTGTCACTCACTGCTAAATTTGAGTATATGTTCTTCCATGTCACACAATGTCTTTTTGCAGCGTACAGTTCTTTATGCTTCCTGTAGGATTGAGCAACAATTTGGACGAGTTACAAAGATTATAGATATATGCATATGTTCTCCAATGTTAACAGGCCATTTACTCACTATGGACTATTTAATATGTTCTCCGATGTTAAGAGGCCATCTTATAATGCGGGACTGTTCGGTGCTAAGCTTGAGTGTAAAGCTCTCCTATGTCACTGTAGTTCTTTATGCTTATTGTCAGAGCAAGCAACAACTTAGACAAGTGGATATTTTAGCATACTATTTTTTTGCAGGTTCACATGTAATCACTTGGCCTAGCTAGATACATGATGTTTTTTCCATATTTTTTGGAAGCTTTGATCTGCCTCAACTCATCCCAGGTTGCCAAAAAAAAATCACATTCAAGAAAGAAACCCCTCTCGCCCCTGTCTGCCAGGGCGTACTTGGCTTGTGGTTTCTTATTAACAGTTAACCCAAGAATTCTTTGAAAATCAGAACTTCAGCAACTGACCTTTCTTGTGGTCTACAGCTCGCATAGGAAGCTTCTCAAGGGGTTCTTTGGCAACGCACGACGCCTGCTTCAGCCTGACGGTGAAATCCACATCAGCCACAAGATAGGGTATCCTTACGACAAATGGGATATCATGGGGCTAGCCTCAGAGTGTCTACTTGATATGTTCGAGATTGTTGGTTTTAGTAAGCACGACTACCCCGGCTATAACCAGAAGAAAGGAGATGGCCCAAGGTGCAACGAGCCGTTCTACCTAGGTGTCTGCTGCACTTTCAAATTCTGCCTGATGTACTTCTACTAAGCTCTGCCCGAGATGCGAAAAAGCTGAAGTGTCTAGTTATCGCTGCAAGTTCTGCCTGATGTACTTCTACTAAGCTCCGCCCGAGATGCGAAAAAGCTGAAGTGTCTAGTTATCGCTGCACTTCGCCAACATAACTATGTGAGCAATGCTGAGTCAACCAACTGTATTGAGGGTGCTTTAACAAGCTAGTTGTGGAACTTAGTCTATTTTGGTGCGTTAGTAGTGGTAAATTCTGGTGATCAGTAGTTGGATTTTGGTCTAGTTGATGTGCCACGACTTCTCTTGCTTGGGAGTAACCTTTGAAGTTGATGTGATTTTGGTGAAGTGGTATCTTTTGATATCTTGCAGGCTGATGAGTGATGAGGTATCATCTTCCCATCACCCTATAAATGACTACAATGTATTGTGAATAGTATGAAGCAGATTCTTGGTACAATGCATTGGCTTGTTTCTGTACGCCTTTCTGCGGTTCTCTCTGTTTACAGCTAACAAGTTTTGATCTATCATGACGTCGTAGGCAACCCTTTACTGAACAGCGTGAATATAAAATAGATTAGTATAATTATTTCAAAATATTAATAAAATTATAGGCCGAGGACCAAACACGGGCTCCAGTGAGCTCAAAATTTGAAGGAAAATGGTACTATTCAAAAGTTTCAGAAAAAATCAATATTTTCTACAAATAGGTAATACACGTTATCTATGTATCTGCAGTATTTCACAAAATAATATGATAGTTTGTACTCTATACTACAAAGAAAAAATGAAACTCTGGTCCAAATACAACTAGACAAAAACTAATCTATGTATTTGTCCTTTTTGTATATACTAGATATGAAAATATATTTTCCATGAATATTCTTTTTTTAAATATATTTTCATGAATATTCATATGTACATGCTAATACATATGTATGTGTTAAAAAAAGCCCAAGCTGTCAGTTTGGTAAGCTACCAATAAATTTTCAAATCAATGAAAAAAAAATAGATATGTATGAGTTCACAATTTTTTTTTAGTAATTTTGAGATGTAGAAAAACTATTTTTGATGAAAAAAAGTGAATAGTAGGTTCCGTGGAGCTATAGAGCACGTCCACAGAAGCACTTTTTTGAGGAGAACGATTTATAGCAACGAGGCTCTTGGTCTAGCAGATGGGGAAAGCTGAGATTGGTTCAAGATAAGCTTCATGAGGTGTGGAGCATAAAGATAATTCTTCTTCAAACCTCTCTTGGCGAGTTGGTACTTGAAAGAAAAGAGTTTTTTTTAGAAAGAGGGGAGACCCCCCCCCCCCCCCCCCCCTCTGCAAGAGATGCAAAAAACCTTTTATTTTTAGAACTGAAAATTTGATCACAATAAAGTTCAATAATTTTTTTGCCATGCACCCAAAGGCTAAATCAAAAAGAAAAAGGGCCATGCATCACAAATCCTAGTGGTTGTTCGTCAACTAAATTGGTTGAATAAATCCCGAGAGACCATCTTCCATCAGCTGCATGCAAAAACCGTGGATATTCAATCCTTCTTCCCGCGTAGTAGCGGGCACGTATGAATTTAGCTGATGGGCTTCAAAATAACCTGCAGTTTTTTTAGAAAAACTTTCAGTCTGTTAAAAATACAATCATTACGAGTATTCTAAATGGACAACATGTCACACTATAGTAGAAATATAAATGCATGTGGTCATTACTGCAAGAAACTTCTGTGCATACGTGTAGATTAATTTGTAGATACCACATAATTATACCCAAAAAGAAGCCATCAAAATATGGCATTATAAAAGAAACAAATATCCTTCATCATCTACCTTTATACCAAACTTTTTTTTTGTGAAATCCCAACAACACCTGCCAACGGAAATAGGAAAGTAAATACACGTTTAAACTAGGGAAATGATAACCATCACCCGACGGATTATAGCGCATCGTCCGCCGCCTCAGACGCACGCCACGCGTCACATGTGGGCCATCACCAAGCATTATTTTTTTCCTTCTTATCTCGGTAGCTAGCCACCGTGAGCTATTCATTCCCTTTTTTTCCTCATTCATCCTCTACATCTAGCTCTGTAGTCACATCATGCCCCCATGCCATGCGTCTCTCCAGTGTGGGAGAATAGGTTTGGCTATGTAACTCTCAATGTATTAATGGGGTGCAAAGTGCACGTATATATAATGTACAAGGTGGGCCTCAACCTCAATCTATACAAGGAATAAGAGGTGGGCTTTGAGTACAAGAAATACTATGCACATATATTCAACACACCCCCGAAGTCGACGCGTCGTCGGAGACACAGAGACTAGACCGAAACTCCTCAAAGGTAGAAGTAGGCAATCCCTTGGTCATCACATCGGCGAATTATTGTGCTGTCGGAACATGGAGAACTTGAACACGGCCGAGAGCTACCTGTTCGCGCACAAAGTGGATATCAAGCTCGATGTGCTTCGTCCGACGATGATGAACGGGGTTGGCGGAGAGATACACGGCGGATACATTATCACAAGATACCACTATGGCATGTGAGACGTCATGATGCAACTCCTGAAGCAGCTGTCGAAGCCAGGAGCACTCAGCGACAACATTGGCTACAGCCCAGTATTCTACCTCTGCGCTGGAGCACGATACCGTGGGTTGTCGTTTAGACGACCACGATATGAGGGAAGGACCGAGGTAGACACAATAACCGGATGTAGAACGTCGTGTGTTAGGACAGCCTACCCAATCAGCATCGGAATATGCCACCATGTCAGTAGAAGGAGACGCCGTCAAGGTCAGACCATGAGTCATGGTGCCATGAATGTAGCGAAGGATCCATTTCACTAGTGTCCAATGAGAATCTCGAGGAGAATGCATGTGGAGACACACCTGCTGAACGGCGTACTGCAAGCCTGGCTTGGTAAGCGTCAAGTACTGAAGAGCACCGACAATGGAGCGGTAAAAGGGAGCATCCGAAGCTGGGGTACCATCAAGTGCAGAGAGCTTCGCCTTCGTATCAACAGGAGTTGTAACAGAATGATAGTTGAGCATGCCAGCCCGCTCGAGTAACTCATGAACATACTTATGTTGGTGAAGGAAAAACCCATCGATGCGGCTAACTACCTCAATGCCGAGGAAATAGTGCAAGGGACCCAAATCCTTGATAGCAAACTCTGTGCGCAACCGAGAAGTGAGTTGCTAAAGAAGCTTGATGGAGGATGTTGTCAGGATAATGTCGTTGACATAGAGCAAGAGGTATGCAGCCGCAGAGCCATGATAAACAAACAGCGAAGCATCCGAGCGAGTGATGCTGAACCCAAGCTGTTGGAGAAAGGCGACGATACGCTGGTACCAGGCACACGGTGCTTGCTTGAGACCATAAAGAGAACGGGAGAGCAAGCACACGTGATCCGGATGAGCAGAGTTAACGAAGCCAGTGGGCTGCTGACAATAGACCTGCTCGGCGAGATGACCGTGGAGAAAGGAATGAGAGACGTCCATCTGATGCACAGGCCAGGCACGGGAGACTGCAAGCTGGAGAACCGTGCGAATCGTGCTTGGTTTGACCACGGGAGCAAAATTCTCAGTGAAGACAACACCGACGCGCTGGCGGAACCTGCGGACCACCCAGCGAGCCTTGTAGCACTCAAGAGTGCCATCCGAACGGGTCTTATGGCGAAAACCCCACTTGCCACTGATAACGTTGGCATGACGAGGCCGAGGAACAAGTTGCCAGGTGTGGTTCCTCTGAAGGGCATCGAACTCCTCCTGCATCGCAGCGAGCCAGTGAGGATCATGAAGAGCGGCTCGAGCCGACGATGGGATGGGTGATGGTGCCGAGGTGGAGACAGGGAGAAGATACTCATCGCTGGCGTACCGCCTTCTCAGGCAATGAATGCCAGCACGAGCACGGGTCATCACATGTGGCACTGGCGGAGCGGGCGGAGCTGGCATGACGACGGGCGAAGTTGGTGATGAAGAGCCCGTCATGGCCGAGTCAGCAGTGGCCGATGAGGCGTCGGCCGAGGCGGAGCTGACGGCCGCCGAGCCGGCGAGCATGAGGGGCGCCGAGAACTCCGTCGTGAAAGCCAAACTGGGAGACAATGGGGCGGCCGAGGGACCTGCCAGGGCTGCCGAGAGACTCGCCGTGGCAGCCGAGCTGCGCGACGACGAGGTTGTTGTGGGGCCTGCCGTGGCAGCCGAGCTGCGTGGCATCGAGGCTGCTGAGGGGCCCGCCATGTCGGACAAGCGGCGTGGGGAAGAGCCGGCTGGGGCAGCCGGGGCCTCGAAGCCAGGAGGCGGCCTGAGGGCAGCGCGGGAGCGTCCACCAGGAGAAACACCAGGCGATGACGATGGAGCTGATGAACCGTCGATCGGGGGTACCTGCTGAAAAGGAAACACCTTCTCATCAAAGTAAATGTGTCGTGAAGTGAACACGCGATGCGAGATGGAATCATAGCAGCGGTAGCCCTTGGTGTTTGGTGGGTAACCGATGAAGATGCAAGCAAGCGAGCGAGGAGCGAGTTTATGAGGAGTGGTGGAGGCGATGCTAGGATAGCAGAGACACCCGAAGATACGAAGATCGTCGTAGGAGGGGGTATCCCGAAGAGTAGGTGGTGGGGTGCATAGTTCCCGCGAGTGCGACATGGTCGGATGTTAATGAGAAGTGATGCGGTGGCGAGGGCGTCTGGCCAGAAATGTGGTGGCACGTTAACATGGAAGAGAAGTGTGCGGACGCAATCATTTAGAGTGCGAAGAATACGCTCGGCACGCCCGTTTTGTTGCGATGTATATGGACAAGTAAGACGAAAAGTCGTGCCATATGTGGAGAGTAGGGTGAGGACAACTAAGTTGTCAAACTCCTTCCCGTTGTCGGTCTGAAGCGCATGAATGGGTCGACCAAACTGCATAGAGACATAGGAATAAAAGGCAGTGAGGGTGGAGATGACATCGGACTTGTGACGCAACGGAAAAGTCCACACATAGTGCGAAAAATCATCAAGGATAACAAGATAGTAAAGATAGCCCGTATTACTTGCAACATGAGAAGTCCAGACATCACTATGAATTAATTCAAAGGGATATGATGCTATGGTGGTTGATGCATTAAATGGAAGACGAACATGTTTGCCTAGACGACAAGCATGACAAGTGTGATCGGCGATCTTATCACATGAAAAACTGAAAGTCTGAAGAATATGAAGAAGTGTAGCGGGGTTGGGATGACCCAAACGAGCATGCCAAAGATCCACACTGGCGGAGAAGGCAACTGGAGTGGTAGCGGTAGAGGAGGGTGGGTGTACTGGGTAGAGCTCATCGGGGCTGTCGCATCGGTAGAGGATCATCCGGGTACGGGCGTCCTTGACAACAAAGCCGCACTTGTCAAATTCAACAGTAATAGGATTTTTCACGAGTAAGATATCGAACAGAAACAAGATTCTTAATGAAGTCAGGCGAAATAAGTATGTTAGACATAGACAATGGCATGGATGACGAAGGAAAGAATGCATGTCCCATATATATAATTGGTAGAGAGGAGCCATCACCGACGGTGATGCATGTGGAAGTATGAACGAGATGAAAAGTATGGGTATCACCGGGATGAGCTGCCATGTGAGTGGAGGCACCGTATCCATATACCAATCACCGCCACCGATGTAGTTAGTCGGTGAGGGAGCCGAAGAAAGGGCCACTATGAGAGCATGGTTCCACGGTGCCGGAGGCGCCATGGTGTTGTTGTAGTGGGTGTCGGCCTGCTGCATCGGAGGAGAGGGCAGCATGGGGTAGGCGTCCTGCAACTGCGGGTCGGCGAGGTAGGGTAATGGCACTCCCGTCCAAAGGTTTTGTCCGGCGAGCACGAGGGTGTGGGCTACGCCGCACAGTGCGGCTGCTGCTGCAGGTAGGACGACGCTTGGTAGAACTTCGCCGGTGGTATGGTACCGGCGAACGGGTTAAAGGCGCCGGAGACGCAGGAGCTAGTGAAGGCCATAGCAACGGCGGCTAGGTGGTGCGGCGGCGGCTAGGACAAGAAAAAAGCAGTGGCTGACGTGGCTTGAGACTGCGTCGGTATTTCCCCAAAGAGGAAGGGATAATGCAGCACAGCGACGGTAAGTATTCCCCTCAGTTATGAAACCAAGGTATCGAACCAGTAGGAGGATCACCACCACCTAATAAGCAGCACCTGCACACAAATAACAAATACTTGCAACCCGACGCGTAAGAGAGGTTGTCAATCTCTCTACGGTAAAAAGATATATTAGGTAATGATAGATAGGAGAGATAGATCTCTCAAGAACACAAAATAAAAAGGGCAAATAAAAAGTGTAGCAATATATTTTTGGGTTTTTGAAATTGTAGATCTGAAAACAAAGAGGCAAAAAGATAGATCGGAAAGCAATATGTTGGAAAAGTAGACCCAAGGGCCGTAGGATTCACTAGTGGCTTCTCTCATGAGTATAGCACACGATGGGTGAACAAATTACTGTTGGGCAATTGATAGAAGATCAAATAATCATGACGATATCCAAGGCGATGATTATTATATAGGCATCACGTCCAAGATAAGTAGACCGACTCCTGCCTGCATCTACCACTATTACTCCACACATCGACCGCTATCCAGCATGCATCTAGTGTATTAAGTTCATGGAAAAACGGAGTAATGCAATAAGAACGATGACATGATGTAGACAAGATCTATTCATGTAGGAATAGACCCCATCTTGTTATCCTTAATGGCAACGATACATGCGTGCCTTGCTGCCCCTTCTGTCACTGGGAAAGGACACCGCAAGATCGAACCCATCACAAAGCACCTCTTCCCATGGCAAGAAAAATCGATCTAGTCGGCCTAACTAAACCAAAGATTCGAAGAAGAAATACGAGGCTATGAGTAATCATGCATATAAGAGATCAAAGAAGACTCACATAATATTCATGGATAGAAACTGATCATGAACTCAAAATTCATCAGATCCCAACAAACACATCGCAAAAGTTTACATCAAATAGATCTCCAAGAGACCATTGTATTGAGAATCAAAAGAGAGAGAGGAAGCCATCTAGCTACTGCCTATGGACACGTAGGTCTATGGTGGACTAATCACGAATCATCGGAGAGGAACCTATGAAGAAGATGACCCCCTCCGTGATGGTGTTAGATTGGATCTTGAGGCTCTGGAACTTGCGGCGGGTGGATGTGTTTTTCGTCGACTCCCCTAGGGTTTTCTGAATATTTGGGTATTTATAGGCATCAGAGGCGGTGGAGGGGGTCCCGTGGAGGGCACAACCCATCAGGGCGCGCCGGGGGCCCCCTAGCGGGCCCTAGTGGGTTGTGGCCTCCACACCCCACCTCTCTGGCACTTCTTTGGCCCACTGGGTGTCTTCTGGTCCAGAAAAAATCTCCAAAAAGTTTCGTCGTGATTGGACTCAGTTTGGTACTGATATTCTACGAAGTAAAAAACAAGCAAAAACAGCAACTGGCACTTTGGCACTATGTCAATAGGTTAGTCCCAAAAAATGATATAAAGTTGCTATAAACTGATTGTAAAACATCCAAGAATGATAATATAACAGCATGGAACAAGCAAAAATTATAGATACATTGGAGACATATCAGCATCCCCAAGCTTAATTCCTACTCGTCCTCGAGTAGGTAAATGATAAAAACAGAATTTTTGATGTGGAATGCTGCCTAACATGTGCATCTCATATTCTTTTCTTTGTAGCATGGACATTTGGACTTTTAGATGATTCAAAGCAATAGTCTAGTTTTAACATAATGACTTCAATACTCAAGCATGCCAACAAGCAACCATGTCTTTCAAAATATCAACACTAAAGAAAGTTATCCCTAGCCCATCATGTTCAATCATTGATCCATTCATGAAACACACTCAAATATTAGCTACACCCAATGCTCAAGTACGATCATAGTGCCCCCTAGTTGGTGCTTTATAAGAGAAGATGGAGACTCAAAGTAAAAATAAAAATTGCATAAAGTAAATAGATAGGCCCTTCGCAGAGGGGAGTAGGGATTTGTAGAGGTGCCAGAGCTCAAAGTTTTAAATTGAGAGAGAAAACATATTTTGGGTGGCATGCCTTTCCTGTCAATGAAAACGACAAAGTAGCTCACAATACTTTCCATGCTAGATATATCATAGGCGGTTCCCAAACAAAAAATAAGGTTTATTCCTTTTTCCACCATTCTTTCACATTCCATGGCGGGCCGTATCCACGGTTGCCTTCCATACCAAGACTTTCCAAGGAATTTATTATTTGACAACATAAAGTAAATATTTTTTCCTTTTCATTTCGGGAATGGGCATCCCTATTACCGCCGCACTGTCGTGCAATGACAAGTGAATAAACACTCATCTTGAGAATAACACATCTAGCATGGAAAAATATTGGACACTCCCCACCGTTTCATGAGCGGTACGAGCACACAAAAGAGAAGTTTATTTTGAAAATTAGAGATGACACATACAAATTTGCTTCGAACGGTATGGAAATACCGCATATAGGTAGATATGGTGGACTCGTAAGGTAAAACTTGGTTTAAGGATTTTGGACGCACAAGTAGTATTTCTACTTAGTACAAATGGAGGCTAGCAAAAAGATTGAGAAGCAACCAAACTAAGAAACGAAAATTCACATAAGCGAGCATTGAGCATAACTAACATCGAATAATGCACCACAAGTAGGATGTAATTTCATTGCATAACTATTGACTTTCGTACTTGCATAGGGAATCACAAACCTTAACACCAATATTCCTACTAAATCATAATTACTCACTAACATGACTCACATATTACTATCATCATTGTTTCAAAACTATTACAAGGAATCAAGTTTAATTTGTCCAATGATCTTCATGAAAGTTTTTATTATATCCTCCTTGGATATCTATCACTTTGGGACTAATTTCATATATTGTCATTGCTTTTTGACTAGCACAAATAAATTTAAGTGAAGCACATGAGCATAAAGATTTCAACTCTCAAAATAGTATAAGTGAAGCATGAGAGGATTTCTTCAAAATTTACTAAATCTCAAATTAATATAAGTGAAGCATGAGAGTATTTCTACAAAAATTTCCAAACACACCGTGCTCAAAAAGATATAAGTGAAGCACTAGAGCAATTATATAGCTCAAAAAGTTTAAGTGAAGCATAGAGAGCAATTCTAACAAATCATAGCATAATTTTGGCTCTCCCAAATAGGTGTGTCCAGCAAGGATACAAGTGACAAACTAACAAGCAAAGCAAGCAAATGATAAAAGACGCTCCAAGCAAAACTCATGATATGTGACGAATAAAAATATAGCTCCAAGTAAAATACCGATGGTTGTTAGAAGAAAGAGGGGATGCCACTCGGGGGCATCCCCAAGCTTAGTTGCTTGTTTCTCTTTGGATATATCTTGGGGGTGCTGTAGCATCCCCAAGCTTAGGCTCTTTTCACTCCTTATTCCTTCATCCATCGTGATCTCACCCAAAACTTGAAAACTTCAATCACACAAAACTCAACAAAATCTTCGTGAGATCCGTTAGTATAATAAAGTAAATCACTACTTTAGGTGCTGTTTCAAACCCATTCATATTTTGTTATTGCATTATACCTACTGTATTTTAACTTTAACATGGCTCATACCCTTCAATATACCCCATACATTCATCAAAACAAGCACACAATGCAACGAAAACAGAATCTGTCTTAAACAGAACAGTCTGTAGTAATCTGTACTCTAACCATACTTCTGTAACTCTAAAAATTCTGAAAAATTAGGACAACGTAAAGAATTTGTATAGCAACACTGTGTTGAAATTTAAGATCAAGATCACATTCCAGTAAAAAATGAAAATTCAAATACCTGACGCAAAGTTTCTGTTTCAGATTCAGCATCGCTTCTACTCATCTTATGAATCATCCTAGAGGCTCTACTTGGCACAAACACTAAAAAAACCATAAAAACAAAATCATAAAAGAGGCATAATTGTGTCAACACTCAAAAACATAAAGGAAAAAGAAAAAATAAATTTATTCATTGGGTTGCCTCCCAACAAGCGCTATCATTTTACGCCCCTAGCTAAGCATAACGCATAGTTTCAAGTATTGCCATCTTTGGTTTTGGATCCATAGGATGCTCTCATGATTGATTCATATGATGGCTTAATTATTGTTCTAGGGAAGTGTTCCATACTCTTTATTAGTGGAAATTGAAAATAAATATTGCCTTCTTTCATATCAATCACGGCACCTATAGTGCGTAAAAACGGTCTACCAAGTATAATGGGACAAGACGGATTGCAATCAATATCAAGCACAATAAAATCTATGGGCACATAGTTCCTATTTTCAAGAATGATAACATCATTAATTCTTCCCAAAGGCTTTTTAATAGTAGAATCCGTCAAGTGCAAATTAAGAGAACATTCTTCAATATTGGTGAGACCATGCACATCATATAAAGATTTCGGAATCGTGGAAACACTAGCACCCAAATCACAAAAAGAAAAGCACTCATAATTTTTGATCTTGACTTTAATAGTAGGTTCCAACTCATCATGTAATTTTCTAGGAATATAAATCTCCAAATCCAACTTTTCTTCAAAAGATTTCATCATGGCATCAATGATATGTTTAGTAAAAGCTTTATTTTGCTCATAAGCATGGGGTGAATCCAACATGGATTGCAGCAAAGAAATACATTCAATCAAGGAACAACTATCATAATTAAAGTCTTTGCAATCCAAAATAGTGGGCACATCACTAGTTAAAGTTTTGACCTCTTCAAACCAACTTTCATCAAAATTTTCATCAAGATTTTCACCCTCCAAATTATTGGGACGCCTTCTAGCTAAAGTTGACTCTACTTCAGTCCCTTTATCATCAATTTTAATATTACTAAACAAGGAATCAATAGAAGAAACACCAATCACTTTAAGATCATCATTTTTATGAAGGCAATCACTAGAAAACGATTTTTCTAAGATTTTTCTCTTAGATCTAAGCATAGCGGTCCTTTTCTTACTTTCATCCATAGAGACATATAAAGCTTTAATTGATTCATCAATCTTAGGCAGAAAAGCTTTCAACTTGAGATTTTCAACATCATGAGAAATTCTATCAATGCTTCTAGACATATCATCAATCATATTCAACTTTTCTTCTATCGTAGTATTGAAAACCTTTTGCGCATTGATAAATTCTTTAATATTACTCTCAAGATCAGAGGTGTTCCTATTATTATTGTAAGAGGAATTACCATAGGAATTACCATAATTATTAGAGGAATTTCCAGGAAAAGGCCTAGGATTAAAATTACCTCTATAAGCATTGTTATTGAAATTGTTTCGTGAGACAAAGTTCACATCTACGGAATCACTATTTTGCTCAATCAAAGTAGACAAAGGCACATCATTAAGATGAATAGGAGCATTTTTATTAGCAACCAATTTCATCAAAGCATTAACCTTATCACTCAAAGTGCTAATTTCTTCAACCGAATTAACTTTTTTACTAGTAGGAGCTCTTTCGGTATGCCATTGCGAATAATTTGCCATAATATTGTCTAGAAATTTAGTAGCTTCACCCAAAGTAATTTCCATAAAAGTACCACCCGCGGCGGAATCTAAAAGATTTCTAGAGACAAAATTCAATCCCGCATAAATTTTTTGTATGATCATCCAAAGATTTAGACCATGAGTAGGACAATTTCTTAGCATCAATTTCATTCTTTCCCAAGATTCTGCAACATGCCCATGCTCAAGTTGCTTAAAATTCATGATTTGTGTCCTAAGGGAAAATAATTTTCGCGGGAGGAAAATACTTAGTGATAAAAGCATCCTTGCACTTATTCCAAGATCAATACTATTGCGAGGCAAAGAGGAAAACCAATTTTTTGCACGATCCCTCAAGGAAAAAGGAAATAATTTCAACTTCACAATATCATTGTCCACATCTTTTTTCTTTTGCATATCACACAATTCTACGAACGTGTTTAGATGGGACGTGACATCCTCATTGGGAGTACCGGCAAATTGATCTTTCATGACAAGATTCAACAAAGCGGCATTAATATCACAAGACTCCGCACTAGTGGTGGGAGGAGCAATAGGGGTACTAATAAAATCATTGTTATTAGTATTGGAAAAATCACACGACTTGGTGTTTTCTTGAGTCATCGTGACTACGCAAACAAGATTGCAAGCAAGCAAGAGATCTGACGAGAAAAAGGTAAAGGAAAAAAAAAGGGCGAATAAAACGGCAAATTGGTGAAGTGGGGGAAAGGAAAACGAGAGGCAAATGGCAAATAATGTAATTGCAAGGAGATGAGATTTGTGATTAGGAACCTGGTAGATGATGATGGTGTCTCCTCGGCGCCTGAGATTGGCACGTAGAAGAGACCGCTTCCTCCCCGGCAACGGCGCCAGAAATTCCTTTGACGTGGCTTGAGACCGCGTCGGTATTTCCCCAAAGAGGAAGGGATGATACAGCATAGCGACGGTAAGTATTTCCCTCAGTTATGAAACCAAGGTATCGAACCAGTAGGAGGATCACCACCACCTAATAAGAAGCACCTGCACACTAATAACAAATACTTGCAACCCGACGCGTAAGAGAGGTTGTCAATCTCTCTACGGTAAAAAGATATATTAGGTAATGATAGATAGGAGAGATAGATCTCTCAAGAACACAAAATAAAAAGGGCAAATAAAAAGTGCAGCAATATATTTTTTGGTTTTTGGAATTGTAGATCTGAAAACAAAGAGGCAAAAAGATAGATCGGAAAGCAATATGTCAGAAAAGTAGACCCGGGGGCCGTAGGATTCACTAGTGGCTTCTCTCATGAGTATAGCATACGGTAGGTGAACAAATTACTGTTGGGCAATTGATAGAAGATCAAATAATCATGACGATATCCAAGCGATGATCATTATATAGGCATCACGTCCAAGATAAGTAGACCGACTCCTGCCTGCATCTACCACTATTACTCCACACATCGACCGCTATCCAGCATGCATCTAGTGTATTAAGTTCATGGAAAAATGGAGTAATGCAATAAGAACGATGACATGATGTAGACAAGATCTATTCATGTAGGAATAGACCCCATCTTGTTATCCTTAATGGCAACGATACATGCGTGCCTTGCTGCCCCTTCTGTCACTGGAAAAGGACACCGCAAGATCGAACGCATCACAAAGCACCTCTTCCCATGGCAAGAAAAATCGATCTAGTCGGCCTAACTAAACCAAAGATTCGAAGAAGAAATACGAGGCTATGAGTAATCATGCATATAAGAGATCAAAGAAGACTCACATAATATTCATGGATAGAAACTGATCGTGAACTCAAAATTCATCGGATCCCAACAAACACACCACAAAAGTTTACATCAAATAGATCTCCAAGAGACCATTGTATTGAGAATCAAAAGAGAGAGAGGAAGCCATCTAGCTACTGCCTACGGACCCATAGGTCTATGGTGGACTACTCACGCATCATCGGAGAGGCACCTATGAAGAAGATGACCCTCTCCGTGATGGTGTTAGATTGGATCTTGAGGCTCTGGAACTTGCGGCGGCTGGATGTGTTTTTCGTCGACTCCCCTAGGGTTTTCTGAATATTTGGGTATTTATAGGCATCAGAGGCAGTGGAGGGGTTCCCGTGGAGGTCACAACCCATCAGGGCGCGCCGGGGGGCCCCTGGCGTGCCCTGGTGGGTTGTGGCCTCCATAGCCCACCTCTCTGGCACTTCTTTGGCCCACTAGGTGTCTTCTGGTCCAGAAAAAATCTCCAAAAAGTTTCGTAGTGATTGGACTCCGTTTGGTACTGATATTCTGCGAAGTAAAAAACAAGCAAAAACAGCAACTGGCACTTTGGCACTATGTCAATAGGTTAGTCCCAAAAAATGATATAAAGTTGCTATCAAGTGATTGTAAAACATCCAAGAATGATAATATAACAACATGGAACAAGCAAAAATTATAGATACGTTGGAGACGTATCAGCGGCTAGCAAGCACACATGTACGTCGAAGCTAGCAAGCACATATGCACGTATAAGCTAGCAAGCACACGGACACACAGCTGGATCGATTTAACAATGCTTGTATGCCCCGCCGTATACTGCGCGTACGTGAGCAACTGAAGGAAGGAGGAGAGTGGCTGCGTTGGCAGGCAGAAGTGTAGCAGCAGCGCGGAGGTGCAGCGGCTACGTGGTGATGGAGGAGAGATGCAGAAGCGGCAAGAGGTGCGCCGGCTACGGAGGAAGGTGAGATGGCACAGCGGCAGGGAGCGGAAGCTAGGGTTTAGATCGGAGGGTAACTAATACCTTGTAGGAGAGTAGGTTTGGCTATGCAACTCTCAATGTATTAATCGGGTGCAAAGGGAACGTATATATAATGTACAAGGTGGGCCTCAACCTCAATCTATACAAGGAATAAGAGGTGGGCTTGGAGTACAAGAAATACTATGCACATATATTCAACATCCAGCGAAGTGTTGAGCTCGTCCATGACGAGGAGCGCTCCTTGGCCGGTGGCTGGTGCAGCAACCTGTAAGTAGGCACTCGCGGCTAGTGCGTAGATGCCGGAAGCCGGCCACCATGGTGCTGCCTATGTGCGCTGGAAGCCATTGGACTGCATCGCTCGCCTCTGCGAGGCACGCCGCCGCTGGAGCTGCATCTGTCATCGCTCGCCGTTCGATGTCACCAGCTCTCGCCTCCTTGAGCTCGGACGCAACAACAGTTCAATTGCAATTTTTGCAACAACGATCTTGTTGCGGAAAATCAGAGGCGGCAGGAGATGTTGTTGTAATTTTTGCAACAAGGGTCTTGTTGCAGAAAATTAGACACGACAGGAGATGTTGTTGCAATTTTTACAACAAGGATCTTGTTGTAGAAAATTACATGCGGCGCGAGATGTTGTTGCAATTTTTGCATGGGCCTTGTTGCAGAAAATTAGACGCGACGGGAGATGTTGTTGCAATTCTTACAACAAGGATCTTGTTGCAGAAAATTAGCTGCGGTGGGAGATGTTGTTGCAATTTTTTGCATAGGTCTTGTTGCAGAAAATTAAAGACAAAGAGGTTTTGCAACATGGGTCTTGTTGCAAAAAATTATAGAAGATGAGGTTTCATAACAAAGATCTTGTTGCAGAAAATCAAAAGAGAGGATATTTTACAACAAAAGCATTGTTGCAGGAAATTAGAGAAGCAGATTGAATGACTCACATCGCACGATCGAACGGCTCGCGATGCGGCGGATCTTTGAAAAAGATCCACCTGTCGACGTGTAGCACGCTCCTTTAAACTAGGTTGCAAACCAATCATATTTTCAAAAAAAAGGTTGCAAACCAATCATGTAAAACCAGTCACACTACTAGCTTCGGCCAAGCCTGCTGCTTTTGGTCCTACTACACGTTAGTATTTGACATGAAGAGACGGTCAATTCGGGTCTTGAAAAAACTAGTAGAACGTCCGTGCGTTGCCACGGGCTTTAAAAACATTATAATGCTATGCACTGAGCTAAAATAATCGAGAACAATACTGTCTCAGACTCCCAGCTAACACACATCTTTTTTTGACAATCAGCTAACACACATCATATTATCAAACACAATAATATGTTATTCGTAACTCAAAAATAATGATATTTTTAGGCTGGAATGGGTCGTGTGTTATTCATTCATTTCGGCATGATCCGAGTCCAAACATCACCAATAAAATCCGGCGGGTATCTAACCGGAGTTTTACATAACGTATACACACAACCCTGTTATGGTATCTTTCATCTCTTTTTTTAGATTTGACATGGGAAGCATCTCCTATCCTTTCTTTGTCTCTTTTCTTTCTTTATATGGGGAATTACCCCAAATGACAAATGAATATGTGTGGAAGTTATAATTGTAAATAAACCACGATCGAATCTATGGAAGCATTGGTTTATACGTTCCTTTCAGTTTTGACTTTAGGGATAAAAAATCGCTATCTTCTTTCGAAAACCACCTAAGGTTCCACCAACTCCAACTAAAAGAATCAAATAATTTCATTTACTCCTTGATAGCCGATAAGCAGCTCCATTAACTAAGCATTTCACACATGCCACCCTGAACTCCTCCTTTGATCGGATGCACTCCTTTACCTCCTCCACAATAGGCCCATAGACTGATTTATCCATTTCTGAGCTTCTTAACTTAGCCGCCACTGTTTTTTGAGTCTGTCTCTAAGATAAGTTTTTCAACATCTAGTTCATGCTTAAGCTGAACAGCCCGTCTATAAGCCTTGAGTTCAGCCAATTCAAGGTCCGTAGTGGAGGAGAAAAAATGGCAATGCCCCCGCCTGAAAAAATATGTTACCATCCATGTGCGAGCACATGTGTGTATTGGGGGTGTGCATATGATGTTATCGGTATTGCTTTAAACTTTTATCAAGACATAGATCAATTATCTTGCCCTTTCTTTAATTCAAATATGAACACATCATAGAAATCTGGAGTACGTTGGTGTCAGCTGTTCTCATTCCCTGACTTTCCTATGTACTTGGTACTTTTACCTGTGGGGTCTATGTGTTTATTCGGCCTGGTCAAAATCTGATTGGTCTGTCTTGACTTGTCAAATGTGCATGAAGCACGTCAGATTCAAGCAGCCTTAAGAGATGTACACCCTAATTGTAAACAACTTGAAATATTGTTCTGCTTCATAAGTTCCAGGAGTTTAAATCTTCTTGTACTTAGGACTACACATGTCATGGCTCTTAAGATGCTAAAATGTAAATTCCATATAACGACAAGTACTCGAACCATACTGAGCAATTATTTTCTATGTTCAAAACAATATCAATAGTTCCATATGAAACACAGTTCTAAAACACGACGCATTTATTATATTATCCTAGAACATTTGGAAAAAATTGATGTGTGTACTGGTATTTTTAAGAGCAAGACTAAACCCCCACTAAACCAGATGAGGTACCAACCGTTTCAGTAACAATATTAACTCACTTTCCTAAAAAAACAATATTAGCTCACTAGTGTTATTATTCCCGAAACTCTGGGTGTGAATTGCTCCCGAAAACTACCTAAGAAATAATTGTAAGTGATAGGAGAAACCGGTGCCCTACAGTAACGTTAAGCACGTGCCCCTGCGATCGTCCCCCAGGGGGCGACATGGGTGCACACCCAATCTCATCGCAGCCTGCTACCCTCTCCCTCGCCCCTTTATTTCGCCGCCGCCGGTAGACCCTGTCGGGCGAAGCCCCGACATGGGTTGGTGGTGACGGGGCCGCTCCACTTCTCCTTCCCCCCCCCCTCTCTCCCTCTACTCCTCCTAAACCCTAGCTCTGCGGTTGCGCCATCGCAGGGGTCCCTGCTCTCCTTCATACAACTCGGGTGGGCGCCGGCCTGGAGCTCTCTATCCGCAGCAAGGTAGGCTCGCATCTGCTTCGCCCCACCCGTGGTGTAGAGACACCATCCCTCGAGCTCGCCTCTGCCCAGAACCAGCTGGAAGTCAGGGTCATTGACCGAGAGAGGCTGCAATCAGGGAGGGCTAGGGTCCTCTCTCTGCTCCAGAGATGGGGCTCCTTCGCCGATGCTGCTCGTCCATGGGGGGTAGGGGTGGTTGCGAGCACACTTAGCTATGGTCAGATCTGACCGAGAACATGGGTTGGTGTCGTTCAGGTTCTCCAATGGTGTCGTCTTGGCTCTCCCATGTGGCCGAACCTCTTTGAAGACCTGTGGTGGTGCAGGAGTTTTGGTTCTCGGATGCCGGGGCGGCGGTCCGCCTTGTTTGCCTTTCTTAGCACGCGTCTTGGCGACGATGATGGAGGCATCTTCCAATCGCGTGGGCGATGGAGGATGCAACGTTGGGTGATCCTGGTGTCGGTGGTGACTCGGTAGTGGCGATTCCCAGATAGTGCTCTAAAGGTCTTGTTTGTTGGCGGCATGCCTTCCCTCGGGGTGGGCAGGTGCTCGGGACTACTCGGTGTGGCGTGGCTGAGAGGAGCTGGGCAAAAGTCTGGTGCTCCGGCGCTAGTGATGGCAGTGCTTGTGGGTGTCGCGTCCCTCTTGGGGGCGTCGTTGTGGCCCTCTTAGCGAGCCAGTGCTCCGGGTGAAAACCCTTGACCCTCTCCTCAGTCTCTGTGATCGCGACGCGTTGTGTTTCTCCCCTTCTGAGGGCATCGTCATGGAGCCTAGGTTTCTCTGGCGGGCCATGTCATCTTTGGCGGACGTTTTCAGGTCTTGGCTTGGAACTCCCTCGGCTTTGGCATGGGCGGATTCACTTGCCTCCTAATCTTTTACACGGGACTTCGTTGGTTCTTCTTGCAGCCCTCGTTTTCCACATGCAGGCTTGGCTCCATGATCCAGAGCGGGAGGGCAGGGGGTCCTCTCCGGTGGCAACTTGGTGTGAGCGGCGAAAACAAGGTCCGGCGATTTCCCTTGGCGTCGATTCTCCTTCCTTGTCGGTAGTCTAGGTTGCTTTGTGCTAAGGTGTGGTCTCTCATGTATTCATGTATTTTTCTTTGGTCTTCTTTGTAAGAGGATCTCCTCATCACAATGTATCGGTTTGGTTGTGGTGCTTTATATATAAACGGGGCAGAAACCTTTTTTGGCATATATGAAAAATGATCTGTACATTACAACAAATCACCATATACAAATACAAAGTTGTTTATAAAAGTGATCTGTAAATTACAAAAGTGATTCCTATCATATTTTCCTTGTGCTCTATGTGGATTATAGGTTTGTCTCAGGTGCACGATGAGAAATTTAATTGCTTCCGAGAACAGAAAGATAGCAATGAAAAAAACAGTTGCTGCCTGCACGGCCCAGGTTTGCAGCATACAAATAGATACACACAGACTATGTATGTACTACAACCTTATAAGATACAAATCAGAAAATAATACATTAATATTCCATATTGCAGGGGAAACAAATATAAGGCACAAAGTAGAGAGAAACACGTGCCTGCAACACACATGTAGGATATAAGATTACCTGGACGAAAATCTTCCTCGCGAGAAACATATTGATGTCCGATGCATATAAGAATTATATCTTTTCCCTATAAGATTGCCCTCTCAGGAAGAAAATGAAGGCCCTGAAACGTGTTAGCAAAAGGAGAATGTCAAAGTTCGCTAGGCTTACAATATTCCTGGGTACAAATATTTTGCTAAAAAAATGCCAAGATCACGTTCTGGTTATTTTCTTGCATTTTTAATATGAACTCATATTTTCTATTTCTCGAAGGCATTTTGTACCAAAAAAACAAAAAGAAAAACTAAAGGAGAAGAGCAAGCTATCTCTTGCAGTATGTTGATTCAGTGACCAAGCACCACACACAGATCACTACAACTGAAATCGATGCCTCCATAAAAAAACTTCAATAGGCCCAACATCAGTTAAGAACCAGTCTGAAGGAACTACAAGGTTATGAGACATTATGACAACAAATGAGAACCGAATAAATATATCATATATATATATAGATCAAGGATGAAGCGTACTAATTTATAAGTAAGAATGGATTTACTCTAGACAATTGTGAGGAATTAATCAACATATCAAAAGAGAATCGGGAGTAAATCACAAAGACTATTTCAGCCACTGGAGGAAGAAGTCTGATACTTATCATCAAAAAAGCCTCTTCAACGCACGGCCTGCGGTATGTATGCCTTGAGAGCGTGTCATAGCTGTACACCAACTACTACCTGGACATGGAGGCGCTGATGTTTCCCCCCGTGGCCTCCACCTCCTGCACGATCAGCAAGTGGCTCCCGTGCAACGTGTCCGCCAGAGCTTCTCCAGTAGGTGTGTCACGCCGGAAGACTCCGTCGACTCATTGATCAATCCCGATGCCGCGAACACCCCCACGCATACTGAGGGACCTAGAAAGAAACCACAAGGAACGTCAGCGGAAAGCGACAACGCCACAGCAGACTATGCTATGAACCTATCATCAGAAGGAGGAGGGGGGAAGGTGAGGTAGTACTAGGACGTGCTCGGAGGGAGTGTGTGATGCACATGGGGAGGCGGGCCAGATGGTCGAGGAGAGGTACAGCGGGAGGTCGAGCTCGGCAGGGGGCGCAGGAGCTAGGCCGACCGCGCGGTGGAGGCAACGCCCGTGACAAAGAAGTGGTGTTAATTTCAAGATGAAGTGGAATACCCATGTCATCCTATGTGCTCGATGAAGATTGCCTCGTTACCGAGTCATAACCGTAGGGAAGCTTCGATAGCACCGACTGCTCGAAATGCTTCTCCATGATCTCCTTGCAGCTTCCAACAAATCAAACCCAACAAGGGAGCGTCATAGCCAAAAAAACAAGCACAAACAACCAATAGACTTTCCAATCGATTAGAGAGATGCCTCTTGGCGAATCACTGCTCCTGCTGCGTCAACCAGCTCAAGATGTCGTCAGAATTGGAGAGGTGCACCATGTACTTCTCAATCTACACACAGCAGCACGATGAGGTCAAGTAATTGCCTAATGCAATATTTTGGTCAGTAACTGAACAACTGTGCGGTACAGACTACAAAGACTGAATTCAATCTGACCTTTTGCACGAGGAGGCGTAGGTAGGAGCAGAGCAGGAAGAGCGAGCAGAGCTCCATCTTGTACATCGAGACCACCTGGTCGTCGATGTCGTTATCAGTGAAGAATCAGAAACATTCAGTATTGTGAAGAACGATGAGACAACCAATGGCCATAGGGTACGGGAAATCATAGGGTACGGGAGACGAGGGCGGAGTCGAAGTGGAGGATCTCTAGTGCTGCCTTCTCGTTGCGCCAAGCCCGCTTCAGCAGCTCCACTTCCGTGGTCGCCGCGGCCCGCGCGGCGATAGATTCCTTGTCCTTGCACGAAGACATCGCCGTCACTCCTTTCCTCTCTCGCTAACTGGCGAAGCAAGCGCCGACGCTGCTCCTCGCTGCCCGCAACGCGACCACGCCCTGCCCTGCCCTGGGGTTCCGCGAGGCAGCGACGGCGTCCGCCCACGAGTAGGGCGCCTCGGAGGTCGGCAGAGGAGGAAGACGGTGCGGTGGCGGCTCCTCTCGGACCTCTATGCCCACGATTGTGGACCTCGGAAGCGACCTGGCGGCGGCGGCGAATGGCTCCGCTATGACGGCTGAGGCGTCTTGACGATCAACTTGAGGAAACAAATCGAGGGGAGGCAGTTTTTTTTATGTACGAGCGGGAGGGACGAAAAAAAACCAAATGATGGTGGGAGAAGAGACAAAAAAACCCAGACGAGTGTGGGTGGTGAGGCGAAAAGAAACGTGGAATGGAGACTACCAAGTCTTCTTTTAGGAGAGTAGAGATTAGATTATAGTAGAGATTTGTTTGTCATGATTTAGATGTTAATTTTCTTAAAATCCGTTATTTATTTTCTGAAAATCTGTTACTTGTTTCCTAAAATAAATTGCACTAATGAGAGGGATTGATTGATTTGGATAAATTAGAAAAGCTGGACTAAAATTTGTTATTTCTTTCCTAAAAATCTGCTATATGTTTCCTAAAACAAATTGTACTATTTAGAGGGATCAATTGATTTGGATAACTTATGAAAGTTAGATTTGTGATTTGTTATACTTAGGAAAGTGCTGGTTTGTGAGGAAAAAAAAGTCGATAGAAAAATAAACCGCTGGACCAGGATGGGAGGGGGTGGTGGGAGGGAAGACGAAAAAAAATCAAACGAAGATAGGAGAGAAGACGAAAATAAATCGGTAAACGCCGGCTACCAGAGCAATGGTCAATGAAGACGAGAAGTCGCCCTCCGCCCTCCCATCCGATCCCGCGAATCCACGAGAATGGAAAGAAAAAACTGCGCTGAAGAAACCTGAAAAACTACTGACACGCGGGCCCCACACAAGCCCCTCGCCGCTTACACAGAAAGGAACCTCCGAGTCTTCCGCGAAGACCATATACGAGAATCGCTTCCGCGGCTTCACCGCCGCAGCGCTCCTTCCCTTGTCGCCGCCGCCGAAGAGGATACGAGGAGCCGCCAATGGCGGGGGCTTCGCTGGAGGGTGGCGCGCAAAATGCCGCGATTAAGTGGGTGGGGCTCTACTCGTCGATTCAGACCATCCTACTCGTCGGCGAAGGGGACTTCTCCTTCTCCTTGGCTCTCGCCATCGGGTTCGGCTCCGGCGCCAACCTCGTCGCCACTTCCCCCGACGACTACGGTTAGTTTCGCTCCTCTGGCGTGTACATCTCTCTTCCCAGTGCGGATTGATTATGCGAGCATTGTGCGCGCGGGTGCACTCGTTAGACTTCACAGGGCACGGGGAAAGTTGCATTGCGAAATTGCGATTAGCTCGAATCGGATCATGTGGCAATGAATTTTATCCTCGACGCAGCGGCCTCATTGTCCTCTCAACAATCCTTGCGAAACTATTTTGGGCAGCTACTCTGACGAAGAAGTACAGGGAAGCAGCATCGAATTTGGCCAAGCTAGAGAAGATGGGGGCAGTAGTTTTGCTTGGAGTTCATGCAGGAAAGGTGGACTGTCATGCTTATCTGAGGACGAAACAGTTCGATCGGATTGTTTTCAACTTCCCCCATGCTGGATTCAGCTTCGGCTGGAAAGAAGACGACGAGCGTCTCATCAAGTATGCGCATTGGCTTGCTTTATGTTTTTTTCCCTCTGCTTTATTGATGAATTGCAATGTCCTTGCTGCTTAAGCGTATGTACACCTATGATTCATCAATCATCAGTGGTACTTGTACAATTGGACAAAAAATTCAAAAATCATGGTACTATTACTTGTAAGTGAAACAACGCATGAAAAACATTGTATATAAAAAGATAAAAAAGCTGTATTGTTAGTTTGTTACACTGAAAACAATATTTATTTTTCCATTTTTGCTCAACACATTGTACAACAGTACAATTCCATCTTGTACGATTGTGCGTGTATCCCTACATTTTGTCACGACTGCCTTGAAATTTTGATTTGATTTTTCTTTCTTTCAAAGTTGTACAAATACCCTTGATCGTCATAGATGTAGATACACATAATATACTGAATTACCCGTTGATAGTAGAAATGTGTACTAACTACTAAACAACCATCACATAACTGATGTGTAAGTCTTCTCTCAGTAAATACAGGTATCATCTTACTAATAACTGAACATTTGCCATGTTAATTTAATGTCAAGCTGTCTCCTACACGGAAGTAAGAAAAATATTTCATCCTAGACCCTAAACTATGTCGAGTGGTTCAACATGCATGAACCCTGAACAATACAACCATTTATATTAAACCCTAAACTATCTAAACCCTTTAACTTAAGGGTTGTAATACAGAGCGAACGTGAGAATTTTATTCCAATAGCGCGACCCCCATACCCATTGCAATTGCATGCATGAAAATAGGAGGAAAAAGCTTCTGTCATCGAAATTATTTTGAAAATTTAAAATTCAACATGTTTTAACTTCCCAGCCGAGAATCCATTTACTATCTACTTTCACGACCGGCTTTGTCTCAACAAGAACTTCAATAGTAGATTCCATACGTGTATGTTTCAAAAAAGATCACATTAAAAGTTGCCACTCAGTTTTTTATGAAGATGTCAATGTATTGGTACCGAAGTTGCTAGGGGTAACTTTGGCACCCATACAATGGCAAAGTCATGAATCATGGGGTGACAACTTTTAGGGTGATTTTTTTTGTTGAAACATACACATATGGGGTCTAGTTTTGAAGTCTTCATCAACACAAAGCGAACGGTGAAAATGGATGTCAACCAGGTAGATGATTCAGTCTCCAAAACATTTTTAGTTCCCTCAATCTGTTTTTAGTTTTTTACTATGCTGATGTCATCAGTTTTGTTTCCTTCCTTGTGGCCTTAGGATTTTTCATCCTTTCTCCTGTTGATAGTAATATCATATTAAGCAACCATCACATAGTTGATGCCGAAGCTTTCTCTTTGTGAATAGCGATATCATCTTACTAACTATTTGCCATGTTCATTTTTTGCTTCATTATGGCAAGCTGCGTTCTACACAAAATTAAAAAATACTCCCTCCGTCCGAAATACTTGTAGGTGATATGGATGTATTTAAACGTATTTTAGTTCTAGATACATCCATTTCTTCAACAAGTATTTCTGGATGGAGGAAGTATAACTCATCCTAAACCCTAAACTATGGCAAGTATTTCAACACGGATGAGCCTGGTCAATACAACCGTTACCCCTTGCAATTGCATGCATGCGAATAGGGCGCAAAAGTTTATGCCATTGAGATAATTTTGAAACTTCAAAATGCAAAATGTTTTAACTGCCCAACTGTGAACCTGATTTACTATTTGTCTTCATGGTTGACTTTGTCTCAATGAGAGCTTCATACTAGATTCCATGTCTGTATATTTCGACAAAAAATAAAATCACATTAAAAGTTGCCACCCATTTTTTTATGAAGTTGTCATTATATTGGTACTAAAGTAGCCAGGTTGTAACTTTGGTACTATTACAATGGCAACTTATGAATCAAAGGGTGACAACTTTTAGGGTGGTCTTTTTTGTTGCCGAAACATACACATTTGTGATTAAGTTTTGAAGCACTCGTCGACATGAATCCAATGGTGAAAACATGTTGTGAATCAGGTAAATAGTTTCGTCTAAATAACATTTTTAGTTCCCTAAATCAGTTTTTAATGTGGTAATGTCATCAGTTTTGTTTTTGATTGAACTAGATGTCGCTTTTTGATGCAAGTGATTAGCAACGAGCGGCGAGGAACATTTCGCTCATGAGATACAGCCGACGTGTGCACGCTATTTTTTGGTTAATTTGAAATCATTAAATGGTTTTAGATTTATTTCTGTTATTTTCAAGTTTTCTAGAAGAAATGGAAAAATTAATGTAATGAATGCTATGATATGACAACTAACCAAAGTTCATTCAATAAACATGCCAACTTATGTCATATGGAAAATTGACAAGAAAGAAATGGATTATATTTTCATTTTTGTATAACACACAAATGATCATTGTGGATGAACCTTTTATGTTCTCATTTTGTAGTGTTCCCTATGCTAATGATTTTTTTTCTGGCTTTTTTCCCTGAAACTTTGGAGTTGCAAAATCATTCCTAACTGGCTCATTGGTGTGGGTGATGCTATAAAATGAGAACTCACAAAAAAATATCAAAAGATATGATTAGTTGTGTTTCACGCTAAGAAGACGAGAGATATGTTATTTACTCTCGTCATTTTTTCACAGTAGAAAAATATTTATATTTTTTCATGTTATCGTCCATATATAGCATTTGAGTTATTTTTCACATCGTTTGAAGTCAGAAATTCAAGGGTACTATCCAAAATTGGGCTTGACTGGTCTGCCTTGTATAGTTTAAGTCATAGAATAGACAGCTTGATACTTCTGGATTCAATTCGAACCAAGCACGGTAGTTTTAGGAGTCAAAATGAAGTTTTTTCCTAGAATAGTAACACCATAAAAACAAGGGATCATGCTAAAGACGTTTTCAAACATGTGTCATAGTATTTTGGCTTGTGGGATTTTTACCCATAAGAAGCTTCATTTCCCTAGTTTTGGTAAACATTTTGTATCTATGTTTGGTGAACAGAGGTTATAGTCTTATAGAGCATGTTTATTTTGTTTACTTGCAATTGCTTGTCACTTCAATCTTATTAACTAATAGCTCTGAGCTCCAGGGAACACCAAAAGGTAGTGAAGGCCTACTTCGAAAGCGGCCCTAAGGGCGAAGTCCATGTGAGCCACAAGAGAAAACACCCTTACACTAGTAGAAAACAGGGCTTTGGTTGAGGCCAGGATAAGGGCATTAATCCCGGTTCACTTACGAACCGGGACTAATGGGAGCATCAGTCCCGGTTCGTGAGGCCAGGGCGCCGGCCGGCCCTCGGGGGCCATCAGTCCCGGTTCAAGCGGGACCTTTAGTCCCGGTTGGTGACACCAACCGGGACTAAAGGGGCGGTGGCAACCGTTCGCCTCGTGCGACCCCTTTTAGTCCCGGTTCGTGGCTCAAACCGGGACTAAAGGTCCCAACCGTTCAAATCCCGCGCCTTGGAAGTTGTTCCGCACGAGATCATATACATCGGAAACGCTACAGTTCGTCTCCCTCTCTGTTCGTCTCCCTCTCCTCTCTGTTCGTCTCCCTCTCCTCTCTCCTTCTTCCCCATCCTCCACCATGAATCCACGAACTCGCTACGGGAACGTGCTCGCACATGGCACGACCAATCTCCATGTCGTCTACACGAACGACAGCGCCAAAGTCGAGGGTTTTCTTTCCATGTTCGAGGAATGGCTTCAAGAGGAGAAACACAAGTTCATGGGCCTCGATCTCGAGTACACGGCCGATGGTCGCAATGTTGCCGTCGTCCAACTTTGTTTGAAGCAACATGTCATGGTCTTCCAGTGGGCAAGGTAATACGAAACTTGTCATAGTTTTAATTGGGGCTTTTCTTTGATTCATAGGATAGGAAAATTGCATAGGAATAGGAGGATTGGGAATGTCGAGAACATGTCATAGTTTCCTTGATTCATAGGAAAAGTGCATAGGAAAATTGGGGCTTTTCTTTGATTCATAGCAAAATTGGGGCTTTTCTTTGATTCATAGGAAAATTGGGGCTTTTCTTTGACTCGGTCATAGGAAAATTGCATAGGAATAGAAAATTGAATAGGAATAGGAGGATTAGGAAAATTACATAGGAATAGGAATAGGAGGATAGGAAAATAACATAAGAATTTTCCTTGTAGTTGCATATTGGCCATCGTGGGAGAACATATGTGTCATAGTTTAGGGGCTTCTTTTGATTCATAGGATAGGAAATGCATAGGAATAGGAAACTTGCTATGATTCTTATTATACTTGTTCCAAATTATACTTGTTATGATTCCTATATTATACTTGTGCCGAAATATACTTGTTATGATTCTTATTATACTTGTTCTAAAATATATTTTGTTATGATTCTTATTATACTTGTTCTAACATATACTTGTTGCAGCAGTATTTAACACATTTGTTCCATTTTGTTGTTGCAGTAGTGACAAGCACTGTCCAAAACTCATGGAGTTCCTTCGCAACGGCATATATTTTGCTAGCGTTGATATAACGAATGACAAGATCAAGATGAGGCGCACCTGGGGTATTGAGATACCAGTTGAATGCCACATTGATCTTCAGGGCAGGTTCAGGCTTGAGCATGACAAGACTTCAATGGCTGATATGGCAGCCGCCCTGATCGACGAGGACTACGCTGATATGAAGACAAAATTCCCCAAGTCAGGGCACCAACATTGGTAGAAGACCCCACTTGACCCTATCAACATTGAGTATGCAGCAATAGATAGGTACGTTGCATACGAGTTGTACCGCAGGATTGGAATCTTCAATTATGGGCAACGTCACCTCGTACCGCTAGTATCTCCTGCTTGGGGGTATTCTGATCCGGACGACGAGTAGTGTTTGCAATGGCGAACACTTTTATCTCTATTATGTAGTGCTTGGGGGTCTCCTGATTCGGACGAGTAGGTTTGCAATCCGGAAGAGTACGTAGGATTGGTATCTTCAATTATGCAGTACTTTCTGTAATGGATATCTGAACTATTATTTCTATTATGTCCCTGTTTAAGTACGGTTTGTGTGTAAGAATATTTAGTATGATGTGAGCAAGCTTTCTGAAGCATTGTGATGTATGTGATGAAGATTGTCCATGGTTACGGCGCAATAAGCAAGGGACACACGCGAAGAAAAAGTGAAGACTTTCTCTCCACAACTATTCTGATAATGGCTTTGATCTACAATATCACTGCAGTTAAATATAATATTAACTAAAATTATCAAAGTATTTATTTGTTAAAAAGAATCAACTAAAATATTAACCAAAATTATCAAAGTATTTATTTGTTAAAAAGAATGAACTAAAAAGAATCAACTAAAATATTAACTAAAAAGAATGAACTAAAAAGAATCAACTAAAACATTAACTAAAAAGAATGAACTAAAACATTAACTAAAAAGAATCAACTAAAACATTAACTAAAAAGAATCAACTAAAACATTAACTAAAAAGAATGAACTAAAAAGAATGAACTAAAATATTAACTAAAAAGAATGAACTAAAAGAATCAACTAAAACATTAACTAAAAAGAATGAACTAAAAAGAATCAAAATAATATTAACTAAAATTATCAAAGTATTTATTTGTTAAAAAGAATGAACTAAAAAATTGAAATCCTTTTGTAACAGATGAGTTTTCGTCCAAAACCCTCACACTTCGAAAGAGATTGTCCAGTTTTGTACACGAAGTGCATCCAGTTTTTGCCGTAACCCTCTCAACTTTTTAGCACATGCTATCTGGGTGAAATGATGATACCATGCCAATTTTCAATCATTTCAGAGTTCATTTGCAGTGCTTTTCAATCTCAGGGTCATCTTAGCTCAAAATAAATCATGAAATGCATGAAAAATAGCAAATGAAATCAGAAAAGGTTTGAAAAGTGATGATGTGGCTTTGAATGGTGCATATTGAATGCAGAAAAAGTCTTGAGTTCAAATATGTTTAAAAAATTGAAATCCTTTTGTAACAGATGAGTTTTCGTCTGAAACCCTCACACTTCGAAAGAGATTGTCCAGTTCGTACACGAAGTGCATCCAGTTTTTGCCGTAACCCTCTCAACTTTTTAGCACATGCTATCTGGGTGAAATGATGATACCATGCCAATTTTCAATCATTTTAGAGTTCATTTGCAGTGCTTTTCAATCTCAGGGTCATCTTAGCTCAAAATAAATCATGAAATGCATGAAAAATAGCAAATGAAATCAGAAAAGGTTTGAAAAGTGATGATGTGGCTTTGAATGGTGCATATTGAATGCAGAAAAAGTCTTGAGTTCAAATATGTTTAAAAAATTGAAATCCTTTTGTAACAGATGAGTTTTCGTCCAAAACCCTCACACTTCGAAAGAGATTGTCCAGTTCGTACACGAAGTGCATCCAGTTTTTGCCGTAACCCTCACAATTTTTTAGCACATGCTACGTGGGTGAAATTATGATACCATGCTAATTTTCAACCATTTCAAAGTTCATTTGCAGCGCTTTTCAATCTCAGGGTCATCTTAGCTCAAAATAAATCATGAAATGCATGAAAAATAGCAAATGAAGTCAGAAAAGGTTTGAAAAGTGATGATGTGGCTTTGAATGGTGCATATTGAATGCAGAAAAAGTCTTGAGTTCAAATATGTTTAAAAAATTGAAATCCTTTTGTAACAAATGAGTTTTCGTCTGAAACCCTCACACTTCGAAAGAGATTGTCCAGTTCGTACACGAAGTGCATCCAGTTTTTGCCGTAACCCTCTCAATTTTTTAGCACATGCTACGTGGGTGAAATTATGATACCATGCCAATTTTCAACCATTTCAGAGTTCATTTGCATCGCTTTTCAATCTCAGGGTCATCTTAGCTCAAAATAAATCATGAAATGCATGAAAAATAGCAAATGAAGTCAGAAAAGGTTTGAAAAGTGATGATGTGGCTTTGAATGGTGCACATTGAATGCAGAAAAAGTCTTGAGTTCAAATATGTTTAAAAAATTGAAATCCTTTTGTAACAGATGAGTTTTCGTCCGAAACCCTGACACTTCGAAAGAGATTGTCCAGTTCGTACACGAAGTGCATCCAGTTTTTGCCGTAACCCTCTCAACTTTCTAGCACATGCTATGTGGGTGAAATGATGATACCATGCCAAATTTCAACCATTTCAGAGTTCATTTGTAGTGCTTTTCAATCTCAGGGTCATCTTAGCTCAAAATAAATCATGAAATACATGAAAAATAGCAAATGAATTTTAATAGAAACTAAAAAGCTTTTATAAAACTCTAATAGCAAAAGGAATCAACTAAAAAGAACCAATAAAAAATAAAACTTATGCAACTAAAATTATATAAAATTTATGCAACTAAAATTATATAACTAAAAATAACATATGCAAAAAATAACAATAAAATCATAATATATGCAAAAAAAGGCCCGCCTACTAGGCACAACGGCCTGCATACGACTAGAATCCTTACAAATGGGCCAGGATGCAGGCCCGCGGTGATAGCAGGCCCAACAGGGCGTCAAATAGGCATGTACTGCCCGCATTAGAGAGGAGCTCGAGATAGAACCGGCCGCAGCACTTATAAACCACTCCGAGCCCCTCTCGACTAGCGAGGTGGGACTAAACATTTGGTACGGGAAGCACAACCTTTAGTCCCGGTTGGTGGTACCAACCGGGACTAAAGGTCCCTGCCTCCCGCCCTTTGGGCTGCTGAAAATTGACCTTTAGTCCCGGTTGGTGGCACCAACCGGGACTAAAGGGGGGCATTAGTCCCAGTTGGAGCCACCAACCGGGACTAAAGGAGGGGCTATATAAGCCGGACTTAGCAGTTTTTCCAATCCAGTGCAGTTTCTTCTCTCCTCGGCGCCGACGACGACATCGACGCCGCCAGGCTGCCGGATTTTGCCGTCGCCCTGCCGTCCCCGAGCCCGCTGATCATCGCCGGCGCTGGACCTCCTCGCGCGCCCTCCTCCCCGTCGCCGTCGCCGCGCCCTGCCCCGCCGTCGCCGTCTCCTCGCCCTGCCCCGCCGTCGTCGTCGCCGTCGCCTTGCCCTGCCCCGCTGTCGCCGTCGCCTGGCCCGCCGTCGCCGTCGCCTCTCCCTGCCCCGCCGTCGTCGCGCCCCTGCCCCTACGTCGTCGTCGCCGTCACCGCGCCCTGCACCTACGTCGCCGTCGCCTCGCCCTGCCCCGCCGTCGCCGTCGCCGTTGCCTCGCCCTTCCTCGCCGTCGCAGTCGCCGTCGCCTTGCCCTTCCCCGCCGTCTCCTCCCCCTGCCCCGTCGCCGTCGCCGCGCCCCTGCCGGCCTCGACGTCGCCGCGCCGGCCCCTGCCCCCACAATGAGCCCATTGAACATGGCTTGCATGTTGATGCTGATGGCTTGGTGCTTTTTGAGAGTTCTTGTTTATTAATTGTCGTATCCCGTATTGCCGTATATGTTTACCGTATCAATGTCCAGTCCATGTCATTTTATTATTACTTACATATGTTTACTATGCCGTATCCCCCACAGTGAGATTTTAAAATGAGACAGTCCATGTCATTTTATTATTACTTAATATATGTTTACCGTATCGCCTTATTGCTGTTTTTAGAAATTGCCGTATCCCGTATCGCCGTACCCGTATCAATGTCGCTGTATCGGTGCTTCGTAGGTTGCCAGTCCCACCATATGAACATAATGCACTTGAGAATTTTCATATGTTCGTAGAATGATAACTTCGACATGAGGGGGGTGGGGGTCCGCAAGTATCCTCGAGGACCATGAGAGAGGCGGTCTCGGGTTCAAACCCGTTTCAGTAATACCCGAACCCGAGGTCATATGCAATTTGTGTGGTCAAAACAAGATTAAGGACAAAAGAGGGGAGGAGTCCTCGACGATCGTCTGAAACTGACTGTTATAAAACTTGTGAACTTTGCATGATGTTTCCCACTAATCCATCTCTCATGGTTGTATGTTGTCACGTTGTAATATTTGCAGAAACTATGGCGGACAGAGACTTAGAAAAAGAACAGTTGTTGGGGGATATAATACGAGAGGGTGATATCGATCTCACCTGCTTGTCGTTTCTCAACGAGACCGATGGTGAGGAAAGAGAGGATGGCGGCTCCGGTGAGGAGGAAGGAGATCATGACTGCTCCGGTGATCGAACTGGGGACGAAGGAGACCATGAGGGCTCCGGTGATTGAACTGGGGACGAAGGAGCCATAACCGCTTCAAAGTCCGGCGAGGTATATATTAATTAATCCTCTGCTGACTAGATGCATTAATTTTTTTGTATGTACATATATTAACGCTTCTTTCTTCTTTTAATTAGCCATCCGGATCGAGCTCCACTTCGGTAAGGAGACGAGGCCCGATGAGAAGGTTGGAGGCGCAAGAAAGGTTCACGATCGAAGAAGTCTCACCAGAAGGCCAACCGATTGCTCCCTACCGGACCAAGAACAAATTTATACATCAGTGCGGAGTGGTTGTTAGGGACCTCGTCCCGATCAGCTGCCAAGAATGGAATAAGAAGAAGGACCCTCAAGTTCCTTATGTCAACGATAGACTGAAAGATGATCTTTGGACCAATCTGATTAGAAATTTCAGTCTACCGCTAGAGGAGGATCCGAATAACCCAGTTATACAGCGAAAGGTCAGGGCGTTTGCTCTTAAGAAGATGGCAGAACTATTCAAGAACTGTAAGAAATTATTGAACAGGAAGTTTGTCGAGAAAGACAAGACTCCAGAATTCAGAGGTCAATATGAGAAGATGAGAGATCACTGGCCCGCATTTGTGGCCTACAAGAAATCGGAGAAGGCTAAGAACATGTCACTTAGAAATAAGAAAAATGCCGCAAGGAAGGAGTATCACCATGTTACGGGGTCAGGTGGCTACAGAAAAGCCCGGCCTACGTGGGACAAAGCTGAGCAAGACCTGCTTGCTAAAGATGTCCAACCAGAGACATTACACTGGCCAGATCGGGCAAGGACTTGGTTCTTCGGGGTTGGGGGAACATTGGACCCAGAAACAGGGAAGTGTGTCTGGACGAAAGCTCAACTTGCAATACCATTCAAAAAGCTTGAGGAAACAATCAAGAAATCGCTGGAAGGGACGTTCGTTCCCGACAGAGAGAAGGACGAGCTGTCATTTGCCCTCGGGAATCCTGAACACCCTGGACGAACACGAGGCACATCAGGCTCCGTTCCGTGGAAGGCTGGGTTTGTTGGAAATATGCCCTAGAGGCAATAATAAATTGGTTATTATTATATTTCCTTGTTCATGATAATCGTTTATTATCCATGCTATAATTGTATTGATTGGAAACTCAAATACATGTGTGGGTACATAGACAACACTGTGTCCCTAGTAAGCCTCTAGTTGACTAGCTCGTTGATCAAAGATGGTTAAGGTTTCCTAGCCATTGACATGAGATGTCATTTGATAACGGGATCACATCATTAGGAGAATGATGTGATGGACAAGACCCAAACTGTAAACGTAACATTTGATCGTGTCAGTTTATTGCTATTGTTTTCTGCATGTCAAGTATCTGTTCCTTTGACCATGAGATCATGCAACTCACTGACACCGGAGGAATACCTTGTGTGTATCAAACGTCGCAACGTAACTGGGTGACTATAAAGGTGCTCTACAGGTATCTCCGAGGGTGTCTGTTGGGTTGGCATGGATCAAGACTGGGATTTGTTACTCCGTATGACGGAGAGGTATCTCAGGGCCCACTCGGTAATACAACATCACATTGAGCCTTGCAAGCAAAGTGACTAAAGAGTTAGCCACAGGATCTTGTATTACGGAACGAGTAAAGAGACTTGCCGGTAACGAGATTGAACTAGGTATAGTGATACCGACGATCGAATCTCGGGCAAGTAACATACCGAAGAACAAAGGGAACAGCATACGGGATTAACTGAATCCTTGACATAGAGGTTCGACCGATAAAGATCTTCGTAGAATATGTAGGAGCCAATATGGGCATCCAGGTCCCGCTATTGGTTATTGATCGTAGAGGTGTCTCGGTCATGTCTACATAGTTCTCGAACCCGCAGGGTCTACACACTTAACGTTTGGTGACGATTAGTATAATTGAGTTATTATGTTGGTGACCGAAAGTTGTTCGGAAGTCTCGGATAAAATCCCGGACATGACGAGGATCTCCGGAAGAGTCCGAAGGTAAAGATTGATATATGTGATAATAGTGTTTCGATCTCCGGAAGAGTTCCAGAGTTCATCGGAAGGGGTTCCGGATGTTTGCCGAAGTGTTCGGGTACAGCAACACTTTATATGGGCCAAGGGATAAAAGCCCACAAGGTATTGGAAAGTGCAAAAAGTAGTTTTGCTGCCGCGTAAGCGGTACTACCGCTTGTGTGAAGCGGTACTACCGCCCAAGCGGTACTACCGCTTGTGTGAAGCGGTACTACCGCCCAAGCGGTACTACCGCTTGTGTGAAGCGGTACTACCGCTTGTGTGCGGCTGTGCACGGTTCGGCAGGGATCCGAGTTGGACTCTTTCCCTGCGGGCCAAACCGACCTTGTGCGGGCAAAACCGACCTGGAGGAGGCTTTTACTCCAAGTTTAGACCCCAAGGCTCAACATATAAATAGAGGGGCAGGGCTAGCACACGGGACACATCAAGATTTCCCCAAGCCGTGTGCGGCAACCCTAACCCTCTAGTTCCTCCGTCATAATCTCCGTAGCGCTTGGCGAAGCCCTGCAGAGATTGTTCCTCACCACCATCACCACGCCGTCGTGCTGCTGGAACTCAACCACTACTTCATCATCGCTCGCTGGATCGAGGAGGTGAAGGCGTCATCAAGCCGTACGTGTGTTGAACGCGGAGGTGCCGTCCGTTCGGCGCTAGTTCGTGATCGGATCGAGGGACGACTTGCGATTTGGATCGCGGAGACGTTCGACTACATCAACCGCGTTTCTTAAACGCTTCCGCTTAGCGATCTACAAGGGTATGTAGATTCACTCTCCCTCTCGTAGATGCTCATCACCATGAATAGATCTTGTGTGTGCGTAGGAAAATTTTTGTTTCCCATGCAACGTTCCCCAACAGTGGCATCATGAGCCAGGTCTATGCGTAGATGAGATCTCGAGTAGAACACAGACGAGTTGTGGGCGTGGGTGTATACATATTGCTTGCCGTTACTAGTTGATATTTGATTCGGCGGTACTGTGAGATGAAGCGGCCCGGACCGACATTACGCGTACACTTACGCGAGACAGGTTCCTTCAACTGACATGTAATTTTGTTGCATAAAGATGGCTAGCGGGTGTCTGTCTCTCTCACTTTAGTTGAATCGATTTCAATGAAGAGGGTTCTTTTAGAAGATCAAAAAGCAATCACTACACCACGTTGTGGTTTTGCGTAGGTAAGAACGGTTCTTGCAAACCCGTAGCAGCCACGTAAAATTTGCAACAACAATTAGAGGACGTCTAACTTGTTTTTGCAGGGTATGTTGTGATGTGATATGGCCAATTACATGATGAGATATATGTGATGTATGAGATGATCATGTTTTGTATAGAATATCACGACTTGCATGTCGATGAGTACGGCAACTGGCAGGAGCCATAGAGTTGTCTTTAATTATTGTATGACCTGCGTGTCAATCATTAAGCGCTATGTAATGCTTTACTTTATCGCTAAACGTTAGCAATAGTCGTGGAAGCAACAGTCGGCGCGACAACCTTATGGCGACACGTTGATGGAGATCAAGATGATGGAGATCATGGTGTCATGCCGGTGACGATGGAGATCATGCCGGTGCTTTGGAGATGGAGATCAAAAGCACAAGTTCATGGCCATATCATGTCACTTATGATTTGCATGTGATGTTAATCCTTTTATGCATCTTATTTTGCTTAGGACGACGGTAGCATTATAAGGTGATCCCTCACTTAAATTTCAAGATAAATTGTGTTCTCCCCAAGTGTGCACCGTTGCGAAAGTTCGTCGTTTCGAGACACGCCGTGATGATCGGGTGTGATAGACTCTACGTTCGCATACAACGGGTGCAAGCCATGTTGCACGTGCGGAACACTCGGGTTAAACTTGACGAGCCTAGCATGTACAGACATGGCCTCGGAACACAAGAGACCGAAAGGTCGAACATGAGTCATATAGTAGATATGATCAACATGAAGATGTTCACCATTGAAACCACCTCAACTCACGTGATGATCGGACTTGAGTTGGTGGATTTGGATCATGTTACACTCGAATGACCGGAGGGATGTCAATTTGAGTGGGAGTTTTTTAAATAATATGATTAACTAAACTCATTATCTAGAACAATAGTCTAAAGTTGTCTTTGCTATATTTATGTTGTAGATCATGGCTCGCGCAGTAGCACCCCTGAATTTTAATGCGTTCCTAGAGAAAGCTAAGTTGAAAGATGATGGAAGTAACTTTGTGGACTGGGCCCGTAATCTAAGGATTATCCTTACGGCTTCCCAGAAGGCTTATGTCCTTGATGCACCGCTTGGTGATCCACCCGCTCCAGTTGAGTCTCTAGACGTTGTGAACGCCTGGCAGGCTCGTTCTGATGATTACTCAATAGTTCAATGTGCAATGTTGTATGGCTTAGAACCGGGACTTCAAAGACGTTTTGAACGTCATGGAGCATATGAGATGTTCCAGGAGTTGAAGTTTATCTTTCAGAAGAATGCCCGGATCGAGAGATATGAGATCTCCGATAAGTTCTATGCTTGCAAGATGGAGGAGAACGGGTCTATCAGTGATCACGTGCTCAGAATGTCTGGGTACTCCACCCGTCTGGCTGAGTTAGGGATGCCCCTTCCGCCAGAGGCTATCACTGACAGAGTTCTTCAATCATTGCCACCTAGCTACAAGAGCTTCGTGTTGAACTATAACATGCACGGGATGAACAAGTCAGTCGCCGAGCTGTTTGCGATGCTGAAAGCCGCTGAGTCTGAAATTCAGAAGGAGCATCAAGTGTTGATGGTCAATAAAACCACTAGTTTCAAGAAAAATGGCAAGGGTAAGAAGGGTAACTCCAAGCAGAGTGGCAAAGCAGTTGCTCCTCTCGTGAAGAAACCCAAGGCTGGACCCAAACCAGAAACTGTGTGTTTTCATTGCAAGGGAACTGGACACTGGAAGCGGAATTGCCCCAAGTATTTGGCTGACAAGAAGGCGGCCAACAACAAACAAGGTATATATGATATACATGTTATTGATGTGTACCTTACCAACTCTCGTTGTAGTGCCTGGGTATTTGATACCGGTGCGGTTGCTCATATTTGCAACTCAAAACAGGAACTGCGGAATAGACGGAGGCTGGCAAAGGACGAAGTGACGATGCGCGTGGGAAATGGTTCCAAGGTTGATGTGATCGCCGTCGGCACGCTCGCTCTTCGATTACCGTCGGGATTAGTGATGAACCTAAATAAGTGTTATTTGGTGCCTGCGTTAAGCATGAACATTATATCTAGATCTTGTTTATTGCGAGACGGTTACTCATTTAAATCAGAGAATAATGGTTGTTCTATTTATATGAGTAATATCTTTTATGGTCATGCACCCGATGTGAGGGGTTTATTCTTATTGAATCTCGATAGTAATGATACACATGTTCATAACATTGATGCCAAAAGATGTAGAATTGATAATGATAATACCACTTTCTTGTGGCACTGCCGTTTAGGTCATATTGGCGTAAAACGCATGAAGAAGCTCCATGCTGATGGACTTTTGGAGTCACTTGATTTTGAATCACTTGACACATGTGAGCCATGCCTCATGGGCAAGATGACTAAAACGCCGTTCTCTGGAACAATGGAACGGGCAAGTGACTTATTGGAAATCATACATACTGACGTGTGCGGTCCGATGAGTATTGAGGCGCGCGGTGGTTATCGTTACTTTCTCACCTTCACTGATGACTTAAGTAGATATGGGTATATTTACTTAATGAAACACAAGTCTGAAACATTTGAAAAGTTCAAACAATTTCAGAGTGAAGTTGAGAATCATCGTAACAAGAAGATTAAATTCCTACGATCTGATCGAGGGGGAGAATATCTGAGTTATGAGTTTGGCAGTCACTTAAGACAGTGTGGAATTGTTTCACAATTGACACCGCCTGGAACACCACAGCGTAATGGTGTGTCCGAACGTCGTAATCGAACCTTATTGGATATGGTGCGATCTATGATGTCTCTTGCCGATTTGCCACTATCGTTTTGGGGTTATGCATTAGAGACAGCTGCATTCACTTTAAATAGGGCACCATCGAAATCCGTTGAGACGACGCCATATGAACTTTGGTTTGGCAAGAAGCCAAAGCTGTCGTTTCTTAAAGTTTGGGGATGTGATGCTTATGTCAAAAAGCTTCAGCCTGAAAAGCTGGAACCCAAAGCGGAGAAATGCGTCTTCATAGGATACCCAAAAGAGACAGTTGGGTATACCTTCTACCTCAGATCCGAAGGCAAAGTGTTTGTCGCTAAAAACGGAACATTTCTTGAGAAAGAGTTTCTCTCGAAAGAATTGAGTGGGAGGAAGATAGAACTTGATGAGGTTGTTGAACCTTTACTTCAACCTGAGAGTAGCGCAGCGCAGAAAGTTGTTTCTGTGGAGCCTACATTAGCTGAAGAGGAAGTTAATGATGATGATCATGAAGCTTTGGATCAAGTTGCTATCGAACCTCGTAGGTCGACAAGGACGCGTACTGCTCCTGAGTGGTACGGCAACCCTGTCTTAGAGGTCATGTTGTTAAACAACGATGAACCTACGAGCTATGGAGAAGCGATGATGGGCCCGGATTCCGAGAAGTGGTTAGAGGCCATGAAATCCGAGATGGGATCCATGTATGAAAACAAAGTATGGACTTTGGAAGTATTACCTGAAGGGCGTAAGGCCATTCAGAACAAATGGATCTTTAAGAGGAAGACGGACGCAGACGGTAATGTCACCGTCTATAAAGCTCGACTTGTGGCAAAGGGTTTTTCACAAGTTCAAGGAGTTGACTACGATGAGACCTTCTCACCCGTAGCGATGCTTAAGTCCGTCAGAATCATGTTAGCAATAGCTGCCTTTTTTGATTATGAAATTTGGCAGATGGATGTCAAAACAGCGTTCCTTAACGGTTTCCTTAAGGAAGAGTTGTATATGATGCAACCAGAAGGTTTTGTCGATCCAGAGAATGCTGACAAAGTTTGCAAACTCCAGCGATCCATTTATGGACTGGTGCAAGCATCTCGGAGTTGGAATCTTCGTTTTGATGAGGTGATCAAAGCGTTCGAGTTTATACAAGTTTACGGAGAAGCTTGTATTTACAAGAAAGTGAGTGGGAGCTCTATAGCGTTTCTAATATTATATGTGGATGACATATTGCTGATTGGAAACAATATAGAAATGCTGGAAAGCGTAAAGGAATATTTGAACAAGAGTTTTTCAATGAAGGACCTAGGAGAAGCTGCTTTCATATTAGGCATCAAGATCTATAGAGATAGATCGAGACGCTTAATAGGACTTTCACAAAGCACATACCTTGATAAGATTTTGAAGAAGTTCAAAATGGATCAGTCCAAGAAGGGGTTCTTGCCTGTTTTGCAAGGTGTGAAGTTGAGTAAGACTCAATGCCCAGTGACTGCAGAAGATAGAGAAAAGATGAGTGTCATCCCCTATGCTTCAGCCATAGGCTCTATCATGTATGCAATGCTGTGCACAAGACCCGATGTCAGCCTTGCCATAAGTATGGTCGGAAGGTTTCAAGGTGATCCAGGAATGGAACACTGGACGGCGGTCAAGAATATCCTGAAGTACCTGAAAAGGACTATGGACATGTTTCTCGTTTATGGAGGTGATCAAGAGCTCGTCGTAAAGGGTTACGTCGATGCAAGCTTTGACACTGATCCGGATGACTCTAAGTCGCAAACCGGATACGTATTTATTCTTAATGGGATTGCGGTTAGCTGGTGCAGTTCCAAGCAAAGCGTGGTAGCAGATTCTACATGCGAAGCGGAGTACATCGCTGCCTCGGAGGCGGCGAAGGAAGGTGTCTGGATGAAGGAGTTCATGACAGATCTTGGAGTAGTGCCTAGTGCGCTTAACCCAATGACTCTGTTTTGTGATAACACTGGTGCCATTGCTCTAGCCAAGGAACCAAGATTTCACAAGAGGACCAGACACATAAAACGACGTTTCAATTCCATCCGCGATTACATCAAGGAGGACGACATAAATATTTGCAAAGTACACACGGATCTAAATGTTGCAGATCCGATGACTAAACCTCTTCCAAGGGCTAAACATGAACAACACCAGAACTGCATGGGTGTTCGATTCATTACAATGTAAATCACATAGTGATGTGAACTAGATTATTGACACTAGTGCAAGTGGGAGACTGTTGGAAATATGCCCTAGAGGCAATAATAAATTGGTTATTATTATATTTCCTTGTTCATGATAATCGTTTATTATCCATGCTATAATTGTATTGATTGGAAACTCAAATACATGTGTGGGTACATAGACAACACTGTGTCCCTAGTAAGCCTCTAGTTGACTAGCTCGTTGATCAAAGATGGTTAAGGTTTCCTAGCCATTGACATGAGATGTCATTTGATAACGGGATCACATCATTAGGAGAATGATGTGATGGACAAGACCCAAACTGTAAACGTAGCATTTGATCGTGTCAGTTTATTGCTATTGTTTTCTGCATGTCAAGTATCTGTTCCTTTGACCATGAGATCATGCAACTCACTGACACCGGAGGAATACCTTGTGTGTATCAAACGTCGCAACGTAACTGGGTGACTATAAAGGTGCTCTACAGGTATCTCCGAGGGTGTCTGTTGGGTTGGCATGGATCAAGACTGGGATTTGTTACTCCGTATGACGGAGAGGTATCTCAGGGCCCACTCGGTAATACAACATCACATTGAGCCTTGCAAGCAAAGTGACTAAAGAGTTAGCCACAGGATCTTGTATTACGGAACGAGTAAAGAGACTTGCCGGTAACGAGATTGAACTAGGTATAGTGATACCGACGATCGAATCTCGGGCAAGTAACATACCGAAGAACAAAGGGAACAGCATACGGGATTAACTGAATCCTTGACATAGAGGTTCGACCGATAAAGATCTTCGTAGAATATGTAGGAGCCAATATGGGCATCCAGGTCCCGCTATTGGTTATTGATCGTAGAGGTGTCTCGGTCATGTCTACATAGTTCTCGAACCCGCAGGGTCTACACACTTAACGTTTGGTGACGATTAGTATAATTGAGTTATTATGTTGGTGACCGAAAGTTGTTCGGAAGTCTCGGATAAAATCCCGGACATGACGAGGATCTCCGGAAGAGTCCGGAGGTAAAGATTGATATATGTGATAATAGTGTTTCGATCTCCGGAAGAGTTCCAGAGTTCACCGGAAGGGGTTCCGGATGTTTGCCGAAGTGTTCGGGTACAGCAACACTTTATATGGGCCAAGGGATAAAAGCCCACAAGGTATTGGAAAGTGCAAAAAGTAGTTTTGCTGCCGCGTAAGCGGTACTACCGCTTGTGTGAAGCGGTACTACCGCCCAAGCGGTACTACCGCTTGTGTGAAGCGGTACTACCGCCCAAGCGGTACTACCGCTTGTGTGAAGCGGTACTACCGCTTGTGTGCGGCTGTGCACGGTTCGGCAGGGATCCGAGTTGGACTCTTTCCCTGCGGGCCAAACCGACCTTGTGCGGGCAAAACCGACCTGGAGGAGGCTTTTACTCCAAGTTTAGACCCCAAGGCTCAACATATAAATAGAGGGGCAGGGCTAGCACACGGGACACATCAAGATTTCCCCAAGCCGTGTGCGGCAACCCTAACCCTCTAGTTCCTCCGTCATAATCTCCGTAGCGCTTGGCGAAGCCCTGCAGAGATTGTTCCTCACCACCATCACCACGTCGTCGTGCTGCTGGAACTCAACCACTACTTCATCATCGCTCGCTGGATCGAGGAGGTGAAGGCGTCATCAAGCCGTACGTGTGTTGAACGCGGAGGTGCCGTCCGTTCGGCGCTAGTTCGTGATCGGATCGAGGGACGACTTGCGATTTGGATCGCGGAGACGTTCGACTACATCAACCGCGTTTCTTAAACGCTTCCGCTTAGCGATCTACAAGGGTATGTAGATTCACTCTCCCTCTCGTAGATGCTCATCACCATGAATAGATCTTGTGTGTGCGTAGGAAAATTTTTGTTTCCCATGCAACGTTCCCCAACAGGGTTTCCCGACAGCGCTGGTTACAGAAGCCGACAGAGAAAGAAGAAAGAGGAAGCAAGCGAAATGCAGAAGTTGAATGAAAGATTAGCGAAACTAGAGGCACCTGAGAGCCAGCGAGCTACCGACCAACCATCTCAGTGGCACGAAGATCCTTCATTGGAGACTACCCACGATGCTACCCCACCATCTCAGCGGAGAAGCAGCGTGGCTTCCACTGAGCTCGTTCATCCTGATAGCACGGCTCCTCGCTACCCCGTGGATGCTATCACGCAAAATGAACATTGTGTGCTAATGGCAAAATGTCATAACCTGACCTTGAAGGCGGCGGTTGGCCATGTCTTACCTCCTCGACCTGATGCAACTTTGCATTGCACTCCGGTTCCAGCTGGCTTTGCTATTGTCGGGGTGGATGAAATAATGGACGGATTTGATGGGCTGGAGCTTGAGCACGCTACAGGTGAAGGGGAGCTTCTTCTTCGATATGCCATAAGGACTACTTGTCTATGGAGAAAGGAACACATCGTGCTTCCATACTGGACGCCGCCTCAGCAGACTCAGGCGGAGGAGGCCCCGGTGCCTGAGTCGTCTCCGGTGCGTCAGCCGTCTCTGGTGCGTCAGCCGTCTCCGGTGCGTCAGCCGTCTCCGGTGCGTCAGCCGTCTCCGCTGCCTCAGCAAACTCCGACGGAGGAGGCCCCTCAGCAGAATCCTCCTCCGCCTCAGCTGTCTCCGCCGCATCATCGGACTCCGCCTCCTCTGCCGCGTAAGCAACAACGGAAGAGAGTCGCCGCCGCTCCGGCGGCTAGCAGCAGTACGAAATAGAGGAGATGTAGTTACGGCCCAAGCCTGAAGCCTCTTCCCAAGTTACCCTACGAGAGGTCTGAGGAGGAACTCGACGAGATCGTGGATGCCGATGTGAAACGTTAGCTCGCACCGAAACGCCCACCTAAGAGGAGAAAATAGATCCGGTGAAAGCGAAGCGAACTCTGGATGCCCTTAGGCGACCACCACCGCCTCCGCTGCCATCAAACTATGACCGATGTATTCAAAAGAAACATGATCAAGCGAGGCGGTCGGGAAGCTTAAGTAGAAGTGGCTCAAGAAGTAGGAAAACAATTCCCCAGCTCGGCGAACAAGAACTGCAATCGTGCCCTCCGCTCAAGGTGGTTACCGATATCGCTAATGATCCAGAGAAAGCGGTCGATGGTCTTGCTATCACTGCTGATGATTACTTACCCGATTCGGTACAGTTCGAAACGGCTGAGGTAGTACCATCCTTAAGCTACGAGCACGGAAAGCCTCTCGTCACACGTGAGGAGCTCAAGGATCTACCAACGAGGATGCGACATTTGCATGAATGGTACTTGGATGCCTGCAAGGAGGGGAACAACGAAATCTTGGTGGGAATAAAAAATGAGCACTTCTTCAATGGAAAGCAGATGTTGATCGTTGAATTCGTAGAAATTTTTCAGTTATACAACCAAAAGGAGCTCGACAAAACTATCGTCAGTTCCTATTGTCTGTAAGTATTTTTTTTATGTAATTAAGTCTCTAGCTCAGCTCATTCATTGCATGTATTAATTATCCTCACTCTATATTATGCAGAATGAAGATCCTCGAATGCAAACAACTACAAATCTATGACATTGGGTTCATTGACCCAAATTTCATAAATGAACCTACGTTAAAAGAATTTCCCGCTGATACAGAGAAAATTTTGCTAGATTCGTTACTTGGACAACAAACCAGAAAGGAAATACTATTTCCTTACAACTTCAAGTGAGTGTTACTATCTTGTGCACATTCTGTTTCGCTTACTCGAGGTTAAGTGCAATTAATGAGTTATGCGTGCGCAGTTTCCACTTTATTCTGCTAGACATTCATCTTGAAGAGGGAAAAGTAATTGTCTTGGACTCGAGATGTAAAGACCCTAAGGAGTGGACGGGCATGCGTCAAATACTTCAGAAGTAAGTTCAATCATTATCGCACCATATCGGCAACTTTCGTTCATTTCCTGATATCAAGTAATCATTTTCTTTGTCGGACAGGGTTTGGAAAAAGTTCACCAAACAGGTTAAGGGTGTCAAATGGAAAAAAGAGCTGCAATTTTTACACCCCAAAGTAAGTATTACTCTAGTACCACGCATCTCTCATTGATTCTAGTTTCAATACCATTATCATGCTTGATTATCATTTTGATTAAACTCTATTCTCGTAAAGTGCTTGTGGCAGGCAACCGGGACTAATTTATGTGCTTACTACGTTTGCGAGTTCATTCGCCACTTGACCACTGAGCGGGGTCGGGGCATATCTGACGAACAATTTGAAGTACGTAAACAATATTCACAATTTTATTTTATTACCATCAATTGTGTTGAGTTTTATTGACCCCCTTCTTTAAATTAGATCTGGCAGATGCGGGACGAACTCCTGCCAACTGATCGCGTACGAGCAATTCAAGAGGAATTGGCGGGATTCTTTGTTGAGCATGTCATACCTAAAGACGGAGAATGCCATCAAGAGTGGTAATAGAAGTTAGGATCGTAAGAGATGTTATATTGTATATATGCATGAACGTGTACTATATGTAATAGCGTCGAATAGATTTACGAAAACTTGTTGCATATTGTTCGACCAAGCACGGAGAAAGAGAGGTCACTTCTATATGTAGTAGCTAGCGTCGAGTTGTGTAATGGTTCCTTCATTGCTATATGTAGTAGCTAGCGTCGAGTTGAATGAAAAACGTCAAATAAAAATGGTAAACACAAAAATAAAAGGGGGAAACACAATAGGAAAACCACTAAACCCCTCCTTTCAAAAAAAAACCCCAGCGCCTGTCAGGTGCTGACGCGTGGCTGCCTTTTAGTCCCGGTCGGTGTTACCAACCGGGACTAAAGGTTTTGGGCATTTGTCCCGATCGGTTTGTCCCGGTTCCAGAACCGGGACTAAAGGCCCTCTGGAACCGGGACTAGTACCCTGTTTTCTACTAGTGTTACTACAAGTGGGACCTAAAAAGACTTGCCGCGGATTCTGATCTTCATCTGTTCGATGAACCCTACTTCTGCAAAGAGGACTATCCTGGCTATAACAACAAGAGAGGAGATGGCGAGGATTGCGATGAACCTTTCATGCTTGGGGTATGTAGCACGTTCATGTTCAGAAAGGGGTATCTGAACATGATTGAAAGGTCAGTGCATATGTTTGGCTCGACGCCAGGCTCGGCTCAGAAAGGGGTATCCATTGAGAATGGTGGAGTATATCCTAACAACTCGGTGGTTTCTGGTGGTTATAGGCCTTCCCATTCACTTCCACTTCCTCCAGTGTGGCAAGGGTGTCACCCTAATGTTCCGTTTAACATGTATGGCATGCCGCCAGGCTCAGGATTCCCACAATATGCTGCTGCTCAACCAGGTATTATTATGTTTTAGTTCACCATGGTTTGTACCCTGATTTCCATTCCATCGTCGTTGATTTCCCTTGTATCTTCGTCTTAACTGAACGAACTTACAACACCGTGTTGATCACGTGTTCTCCAGTGCACAAATGTCATTTCTTACTGACTCATGTTTCCTTTTCCCTTAGGGTGTGTTTGGTAGGGTGCGTGGAGGGTGCATGAGGGCAAAAGTTCCCAATCCGACCCACTTTTGCTTGTTTGGTAGGGTGTATGGGCTCACCTGAGCTATGTCCATCTGATGCATAGAAGAGCCCTCAGCCATGCTCATCTCATGCACCCCAAACAGGGTGCATGGAGGCAGCCATGCTGGCCCTGAACCTCGTCCCCACCCACCAGACCATGTCCAGATATGTTTAAATTTTCAAAAAATGTTTATAATTTCAACATTTGTTTAAATTTTCAAAAAATATTCAGAAGTTCAAATTTTGTTTAAATTTTCAAAAAGTTTAGAATTTCAAAATTTGTTTAAATTTTCAACAAAATATTTATAATTTCAAAATTTGTTTAAATTTTTCAAAAAAATGTTCTGGATTTCAATTTTTTTAATAAAATTTTAAATGTTCAAATTTTGAATAAATTTTCAAAAAAGTTCAAATTTTCAAAAAATGTTTAGAATTTCAATTTTTATTTAAATTTACAAAAAATATATAAGAATTTAAATTTTCAAGAAAAGTATAGAATTTCAAAATATGTTTAAATTTTTGTTCACTATTTTTCAATTTTGTTCACCATTCAAAAAATATATTCGAAATTCAAAATTGTTCAACATGTCTAAACACACGCAGGCTACCAAACAAAGTCTCTACCCAGCATGTCTCAACGCATACATCACTGCCAAACAATAGCAACTGCATGGACTCAGCATGTCTACACGTAGCATGTATGAGACGGGAACAACTAGGCTAGGCCCATACATGCTACCAAACACACCCTTAATGTTCCAGGATATGCTCTAGAAAACGTTCCCCGGTAGAATAGCAACATGACAGGTATCATACAACAGGACCAACTTTCGCATTGGAGAGGGCTGATAGAGGAGTTTGGTAAACATCCCTCCTGAAGACTGAAGATACTCTTCTGGCTTGAAGTTTGAGGTGCCGCTAGAAGAGTCTTCTATGGGAAAGTTTGATAGTGCCATGATTTAGTTTGCCCTTTGATAAATGCCACACATGGTGCCATTGACATATGGCGACCCCACATATCATTGACATAATGCGTGACATTTTATCAAAGGCAAAGTAAAACGTGGCATTTTACAAATATCCATGCAATATCATTTTTGTTGCCAGCAGGCAAATATTGTTGCAACCAACGTCGTTTCCTTTAAATCTGGTCGTAAACTCACCAACAGTTAAATTCTCCATTTTTAGCAGCTCGGCGGTTATACTTTTCATGTCAATCGACTTAAATTGGGAAGCGGGAACTTTGCAAGCACTATTTGCATGTCCCTATCTTATTTTCAGTTTATGTTTTCATTTATCTTTAGCATGTGGTTTTGTGAGCATTGTTTTCTTTTGTCAGGGGTCATTTTGAACAATAGAAATATTTGAAACGTGAATCAATTTATAGCCCACTTGTCTTGAGATTTTCTTCAAAATGTTTTTTTGTGAGGGCAACCCCCATCCACAATTTTGTTGTGGTGTGTATAGTCCATGATATGCGCTCACAACATTGTCGATCATCAAGGCCACAACCACACACAACATGCGCTACACATGCATACTCGCAGTGCCGGCCCTGACACGCTAGGGGCCCTAGTGCAAGATGACAGACTGTCCCCTTTGTGTATACACTTAGTTATATAAGTACTATCAGGGAGATGAGAAGGCCCGCACGTCGCACCACATGCATTGCGGCTTGCTTGCCTCCGGATAGTCTAAAATGTGGAGGCGTGAGAACACATGGAGGTGGAGGCGCCGGAGCAGGAGTAGGTGGGGGTGGGGGTGGAGCACGAGGCGGTGCGACCGGGTGGAGATGGTGGCGCCAGAGCAGGAGGACTTGTAGAGGCCATCGTCAGATAAGGAGGAGGCACCGGCACCGGAAGTCGGGATGGAGGACGCACTCACGGAGTTCGAGCTCACGCAAGCGGAGGAGGTGGTGGACCAACGTGCCATCCTTGGCTCCATCCACTCTGAGTTGGAGGTGGAGGCCAACCATCGCTTCTTTCGTGAGGCAGACATGGAGTGTGAGGAGCTGTTGGCCGACGAGGAAGACACGCCAGAGTTTTGCCCCGAGGCTGCCGGCTCCAGCACGAACACGTCATCGACATATTCGATAATGTGTAGTGTAGGTGGTACTACCTCCGTCCTGGTTTATTGGCCCCCTTCGTATTTTGTGCTCAATTTTGACCTTAGATATAACTAATAAAATGTTAATGCATGTAACAAAAAAAATATCACTGGAAACTATATTCAAATACGAATCCAACAATATAATTTTTTATGACATGCGTTATTATTTTCTTAGTTAAATCTATGATCAAAGTTTGGCATAAAATACTAAGGTGACCAATAAACCAGGACGGAGGTAGTAGTTTGATATGTTCTATGTACGTAGATCATGAATATTGCATGGCTTTGTATGAAAATAGAGATCACCAAATGGATAGTGCACTTGTGATGTGTGAAACATGGGGGTGATCGGGCGCCAGGGCCGGACCGGCAAAATCAGGGCCCTGTGCGCAACTAAAAAATGGGCCCTATCTCACTAAAAAAATGAGCTAACCAACAATTATACGAACCAGACTAATATTTTTCTTGATGACTCAATTCTGTATTATTAAAACACAAGATTAAAAAGATGAATAAAATAAAATTGAAGTTATAAAGTAGCATGTATCAATTCGAGATCATGCGTCAATGTTTGGATATTAGACAAACTGTCCAACTCGCCTAATTTAGGGTTTTGTCTGGTTGAACTGCTACATTGTGATCTTTAACCGAGGAGGTAAAAATCAATCTCTAACGAAGTAACGACCCCTGACAAAAGTTAACTAGAAAATTCGGAATTAGGAGTAGGAACCGAAGTTAATCAGAAAGTAGGACTCGCTAAGGACCTGGAGGCTAGAGTCGGCAACGAATCGATCTGACGAGGCGATGACTCTGAAATTTGGGAGAGGAAGCTACAAAGGCAACATCGGCAGCGGCCTGAATCCGATCGATCAAATGAGGCGAAGTCGACGCTACTACTGTTGCAGTCTCCAGATCGAGAGACCAGACGATTTCGATGGACTTCTGAAGTGATCCCATTTTTTAGACCGACAGTAGTGTTTCCAGCGTATAGTTTTTTTTAAAATACTACAAGGCCTATATACAAAATTTATGGCCCTCCAAAATTATGGACCCTATACGGGCCGCACATTTGGTATCACTACTAGCCCAGCATTGTCGGGCGCTGTCGTGGACGTGTGGAGAAATAATTTGTGGAGAATTTTGCCAACGTAATTGCCAATCTTTCGGCCGCGTGTCACCATAAGCGTTTGTTTTTGGAGAACACTCCTCTATTTTTCATTGATGAAGAATTGGAGAACACTTCACATTCCCACGCCCAAAACGAAAACCCCAAACATCCCCAAAAAAGGAAAAACCCATGCCCTGCCAAGCAGGCCCCACTGCGGAGGACCGCACCTTTTTTTTTCCCAACTGAGCCTTCTTCAGGAAGACTCGAGAGTCCACAGTCCACAGTCCACCACTATTCGCAGCAGAGCACTCCCGCAGTGTCACCGTCAGACACCGACGCACGCACGCACAGTTTCAGCGTACTTGCCTCGGTCTCGCCGGCGGAGGAAGGGGAATGCCGCAGCGGTGATCGCGCCCGATTGGAGGGGCAAGCCGCCGGTGCAAGGGGTTCCGGCGTCGGCCGCCGTCGACGGGTTAAGGGGCGCCAGGCGCCGGCGGTGGAGCGGGCCTAGGTGACCGCCGTGCAGGGGAATGGCGAGGCTGCGAAGGAGGGGGAAGGGGAGGGATTGGGGCGTGAGATGGCTGAACCACTACTCATCGGCGCAAAGCATCCTGGTCGTCGGAGACGGGGACTTCTCCTTCTCGCTGGCGCTCGCCGCCGCGTTTGGCTCCGGGGAGAACATCGTCGCTACATCGCTGGACTCCTACGGTTTGATCCTTTGCGCTCTCTCTGTCAGCAGGACCAATGTTTCTTTCTTTTAATACTATTAATTGAACCTAGGGTTTCAAGAAATGGAATCCTGGAGGGGTAGGGTGCATACAGGAATATAATGTGTTGCTTTTAGACGATCTTCTATTTTCCATTGCGTTAATTTTAGGAATCTAGGAAAAATTGTCACCTTCTGTAGATTAAGGATTTGATGCACTTTATACTGTTGAGGTAAAGTTTACTGTGAAATTGCTAACTCTGGTGATATAACAGCTAGCACACCTTATCCTATAACATGAAGTGGGAGAGATTTTATGATTAAAAAATCTATCTTGGTAGTCGCTCCCTTTGCACATCAGCATATTTTAGAGTCTGTTAAACGATTTTCATATACAACTGAAACTAATTACTGAGACCTATTTGAGTGATCTCTTGACTGCTGTTTCTTACTGTTAGAAATTGTTTATCTAGGGCGGAGCACGTGCATCCAGCAACACTATTTCTATTTGAAGTTATTTCTTCATTTCTATTATGGAACTAGATGTAGTGAACACTTTAATTTGGATAAGTTTTATGTGGATATGAGCATTGTTTCATATGGTTTTTGCAGCACAATATATCCAAATATTATGTTTCAGCTATTATGTTGTGTCAAAAGTGATTCAGCAATTTCGTGGTGCAAAGGGTGATTTAGGATCCAACAAAACCTTTCAAACTTGAAAACGTGAATTAGGATTGAACCTGTGAGAACTGAGAACACACGTTCAGCAAAACTATGTGTCAGGCTAGCCCCAGATAAACATCCTGGTTTATTTCCATGTAACCACCACCTTCACTTCGGTTCCTTAGTATTTTTCTATCTTTTAATAGTAGTTATTTGCCTCAGTAATTCCTCCTTGAGGCCTCCATATGCAATGATCACAAAATCACACTAACAAATTATCCCAGTGATCATTTTTACATTCTAAGTTATATTTGTCTCTTTTATTTCCTTTTTTGTTGTCAATCTTGCACAGGGGCTCTGACTCGCAACTCGCAAGTATATCAAAGCACAATCAAATGTAGTGGAGCTGAAGAATATGGGAGCCAAAGTTCTGCATGGTATCAATGCGAAGACGATGAAGGATCACACTTATCTGAAGATGAAACTATTTGATCGGATTGTCTTTAATTTTCCTCATGCTGGATTCAATGGAAAAGAGTGTGAGATGCATGTTGTCAGGTATGAGCACTCCTCTTTGATGGTTATCTTTAGTTATCACAGCTAATAATCGATTGTTCCTGGATTTTGTAAGTTACAGTCATTTTTCTTGTAAGATCATTGCATGGTAATCTTTGTTTGTCAGTTACAGTTGGTTCAGCAGTCCTAGGGCCACATCTCTGTTAGGCCTTGTACAATGCAAGGTGCTTAGGAGAGGTGCTTAGAGAAAAAAACCAGCTTTTTCTTAAGCACCGGTGCTTATTTGTACAGGGTAGACGCTTAGTTAGGCATCTCTTCTGTAGAAATAGGCACCGGTGCTTCAGCAAAACCCGGTTTATTTTTCTAAGCACCTCCCTAAGCACCTAGCATTGTACAAGGCCTTAGGAGCAAGGAGTTTTTCTCTTGGGTGTTTTTGCTTAGAGTGCAAAGGAAGCTGTTATCTGTTCCAGTTTTGCTTTTCATCTCAAGTTATTTTTGCTTGCTGCTAAAATTTATTATGAGTTCTCCCATGTTGACAGCGCCGTTATTTGAAATGCACCAAAGTTATGTACTTTTGTATGCTCAGTATAAGAATAAAGAACAATTTAGACAAGTTACACATATCATAGCTATGTGCTCTTCGCAGTCAAGAGGTCATTCTAGATGATCGTACGAGCGATCATATACACACACAATGTCGTATGTGACAGCCAATAATTCGAGATGTATAGACTAATAATATTATTATTTTTTGTCATATTCATGGACCTTGATGGTAGTTTTTGCTAGTTCATTCGTAACATATATATGTCTCTTTATGGTAGTTTTTGCTAGTTCGTTCTTTTGATATACTCTCCACCAATCAAAGACATTTTAGTTACAACTTACCAACATGAAATTGTTCTTATAAGTTGCACTCATAGAACTTGTCAACATGTATGTAGTACGACTGATATGATTGACCACAAGAACAATTATTTCTGTTCGTGACCCACTGCATTTTAAACGGCCGAGGCAACCTATTTTCGAAAATGTGAACAAATTCTGGATGTACAATATGCTGTAACATGTATGTGAATCCGTAAAATAATAATGCACAAGTATGAACATTTCCGTTCTGTGCGAATAGAAGATAAGAGGTAAGTAAATATGATGTGCCCATACTGTAATTGACATTTTAGCATGGTTTTTTGTAGGTACATATTATAGCATGGCCTACATACACGGTTTTTTTTCATATTTTTGGGGCACCTTTTTCAGGGTCTGGTGGTTTCCTGTTTAGTTAACCCAAAACCCTTTTGATAAGCTAATGCTTCAATAAGCCACCTTTTGAATCATCTTCTTGACCTTTTGTTCCGATCTATAGATCGCACAGGGAGCTGGTGAAGGGGTTCTTTGGCAATGCGCGAGAGCTGCTTCGGCCGTATGGTGAAATCCACATTAGCCACAAGACAGGATATCCTTATGACGGATGGGATATCGAGGAACTTGCCTCAGAATCTTCTCTGGCTATGGTTGACATAGTTAGTTTCAAGAAACAAGACTACCCTGGCTATAACCCAAAGAGAGGAGACGGCGCAAAATCCAACAATCCTTTCCCTCTCGGTGACTGCAACACATACAAGTTCGTTGTGAAACGTAATAGTGCTCAGGAAGAACGTGCATGCTACTGCTACATTTGCCAGGATAAATATGTCTCGCCGTACTTCGGTTATGCAAGCAGTCTCGCCACACTCGGAGTTGGGAATGCGGGGCACCTTGCATATTGATGAAATTTAGTGAACTAGTCATTATAATTAAGGTGTGTTAACAAATTAGTCATGAAACCTGGGATATCTTTTGTGAACTTGATGTGGGATGACTTTTCATGTCATGGAGTACCTTTGAACCTCCATGGACATGGCATGGTGCGTGCTGATGAGGCATCATCCATCACTGTGTAACTGACTAGATGTACCGTTGAATTAAAGTATGAACGACATTGTTGTGATGTAAATGCAAGCACTTCTGTTGTAATGGTTTGTTTTTCCCTGTTTCCAGTTGCCTAGTATGGAGCTGGTCTGTTCACTGGCCTGGATATTCATTTTGTGTTTTGTTATCTCTTCCAGCAAAGGTTGCAGATTCAGTCAAAACATGGCAGAAAAAACCGTGTTCGACTGATAACTGTACTCCCATGTATATTCTGGTCAGACGGTTTTTGTAGTTTTTAGAATTGATATTTTAATTTGTATCGGGGAGGGAGGGTACCTACAGACTCCTCTCTTATCTTGTCGGCCCCTCAAGATGGGTGGTAGATATCTATCTTACCCATTTTGTCACATGTCAAGTTACAGTCCTTTGTTCCCAGTCCCTTTGACAAGCAATCTGCAAACTGCTGTCTAGACATGACATGAGTAAGACTGATGATCCCAGCATCAAGCTTCTCCTTAATGAAGAAGCGGTCAAGTTCCACATGTTTTTTCCTGTCATGTTGAACTGGATTATTAGCAATGGCTATAGCTGACTGATTGTCACACCACACCTTCAAGGGTCCCTTCCTCAGAAGTTTCAACTCGCTCCGTACATACTTCACCCAGAGAATCTCACACAACCTTTGAGATAATGCTCTATACTCAGCTTCTGTTGTTGATCTAGATACAACAGGTTGTTTCTTGCTTCTCCGTGACACCTTGTATCTTGCTTCTCCGTGACACCAATTTCCTCCCACAAACACACAGTAGCCAGAAGTTGATCTTCTATAATCTTGACAACTAGCCCAGTCAGAGTCACTATAGCCATCCATCTCAAGATACCCACTCTTCCCAAACCATAACCCTTTACCCGGAGTCCCCTTCAAGTATCTCAGGATTCTGTGCACAGTATCAAGATGTCCACTCCTTGGTTCATGCATGTATCTACTCACCACCCCCACAACATACGTAATGTCATGCCTGGTATGACATAAGTACAATAATCTCCCAACCAATTTCTGATAATCTTCCTTATTCACTAGCTCCCCTGACTGTGATGTCACTTGATGATTTTGTTCAATCGGAGTGGGGGCAACACAACATCCCATCATGCCCATGCCATTCAAGAGATCCAAGGTATATTTTTGTTGGCACATAGAGATTCCCTTCTCTGTCCGAGCCACTTCAATGGCAATGAAGTATTTTAGGTTGCCTAAATCCTTTACCTCAAACTCCTTGCTCAAACAACCCTTTTTTCTCTCTATTTCCTCCTTATCATCTCCAGTGATAATAATGTCATCTACGTAAACAGTAAGAATGGTGATCTTTCGATTAGAGTGCATGTAGAACATTGTGTGGTCACCGTTACACTGACCATACCCCATACCACGGACAACATGTCTTAACGTATCAAACCATGCACTCGGTGATTGCTTCAATCCATACAAGGATTTCTTCAACCTGCATACCTTCCCCGTGGTCTCTGAAGTACCAAAACCTAGTGGTATCTCCATGTACACTTCTTCCTGCAACTCACCATGCAAGAAGGCATTCTTGACATCTAATTGATGCAATTTCCACCCAAAGTTTGCAGCACAAAGAGACTAATATCCTAACCGTGTTCATCTTTGCCACTGGCGCAAATGTCTCATCATAGTCAATCCCATAAGTTTGACTATACCCTCTGGCGACCAATCTGGCCTTATACCATTCCACTTTCCCCTCAGGATTCAACTTCACTGTATAGATCCACTTACAACTCAATGCTTCCTTTTTTGCCGACAATGTGGTTAGCACCCATGTCTTGTTTTTTCCTTAGTGCTTCCAACTCTTCTATCATCGCTTCACGCCACTTCGGATCTTGCTTTGCAGCCTTCCAATCCTTTGGGATTGACACAGTTTGAAGGGAGGCAACAAACGCCTTATATGAAGGTGACAAAGCCTTATAAGACACAAAACTGCCAATATCAAGGTCATCACAAGCATCATCCTTTGGTAGAGCCTTCCTTGCTACTTCACCCTTCCTTGCTGCTTCACGTGTAGCCTTTTGCAATGTAATGGGCAGCTCCACTGTGTCAGATGAACTTGCCGCACTGCCTTGCTGCTCCCCCTATGCTCTTGCCTCACTGCCTTGCTTCTCTCTCCCCCCCCCCCCCCCCGCGCACTTGTGGTTGCCATCGAGAGTACACCAAGGTATCCGTATGCCATCGATCCCGAACAGGAACCTAGAGAGCACCAATCTTAAGTATATCAACAGTTGGTTCGACATGAACCTGCACATCATCATCAGTGAGAGTACTAACCGGAATTGTACCCACTATTGGTTGGACCTGAACCTGCATAACCTGCACATCATTATCAGTGTTATCGCCGTGAGTATGAGACACCTCCTTCTCCCCCTCTTGACCATCATGCATAGGGTGTAGGTGGTCAAGCTCTGCAAACAGCAGACTGAGATCAGTTAGCTCACCATAGAATTGCTCAGACTCCCTGAAGGTAACATCCATACTTACAAACTTGCATTTTTTAGAGGGACACCAATATTTATACCCCTCTGACTAGGAGAGTATCCCAGAAAGACACACTTCACTGCTCGAGGATCAAGCTTGCCAACGAATGGTCGGTGATCATGAACAAAGCAGCAACTGCCAAACAGCTTTGGCGGAACAACAAACTTATTATCTCCAATGAGCAACTCAGACGGACATTTCATGCCTAGTATCCTGGAAGGTTCTGGTTGATCAGGTATGTGGCTGTCATAACGGTTTCATCCCACAAGAACTTAGGCACATTCATGGTAAACATCAACGACCGAGCAACCTCAAGAATATGACGATTCTTCCTTTTGGCCACTCCATTCTGAGGGGGAGGGGATGTTCGGACATGAAGTTTGATGAAGAATCCATTGGTCAGCCATGAAAGCCCCAAAAATGTTGTTCGCATACTTTGTGCCATTGTCAGTCCTAAGCACCTTGACCTGCACGTGAAACTGGTTCTTTACAAGTGCATGGAAGTTCTGAAAACAGCTAAACACCTCATCCTTGTGACGCATCAAGTAAATCCAAGCCATACGAGAACAACAGCCAATAAATGGTGCAAAATATTTCTTTCCATTCATTGACACTACTGGGCTAGTCCATACATCCGAATGAATAAGCATAAAGGGAGATATGCTTCTAAGCCCCTTACTCACATATGAGGCTCGTGTGTGTTTTGCATATTCACAAGCATCACATGTAAACTTGCCCTTGCCTATTCCACACATAACATCCGAAAATATTCTACTCATCTTATCAAAAGATACATGCCCCATCCTACATTGATTAATCATCGCCTGCTTCTCCTTGTCCTCCATGGTCGCAACATACACCAACTCCGGCTGCACCTGCTGGTCCATGTACTAGGGCCCCCTATGTCTGGTGCCAGTCCCAACCGTCTGGCTCATCTGTCGCTCCTGAATCAAGCAACTGAACTTGTCAAGGATCACAAGACAGTCTATTTGATCAATGAGAGCACTGGAAAAGACCAAATTGACAGGAAAAGCTAGCACATGTAAAACTGACGATAACAAGATAGTTGAAGTGCACTTGACTGTGTCAACCCCTATGACGGGCTGGTTTGCACCATCTGCGGTTTGGATAGTGCCCTTGTGGGTAGGAGGATGCTTATTATAAGACTCAAACACACAGGAATTACCCACAACATGCTTAGATGCTCTAGAGTCTAGGACCCACTCTGAAGCATCCACATTGGGAGCAAGAGATGCCTTTGTCAGATTACCTTCATAAGTGAAGGCCTAATGGGCAAAGTCTCCATAGGCAGCCTCATCAACTTCCTTGCCCTTTGACTACGCAGTGTCCCCTTCAACTACCATATGTGCCCTCTCACCCCCTGAGTTTCCTGAGTGGCCACCTCTGCCCCTAGAAAGTTGCCCCCTGAGGTCCCTAGGTATCCACCTCTGCCTCTAGCATGCCTGCCTCTGCCAGTACCCCTCTGTTGTATCCCCAGCCTCTACCACGAGTTGGACATTCCCTCTTCCAGTGACCTACCTCCCCACATATATGACATCTGGTGGGATCTCCCCACTCCATGCGCTCAGTGACTGCAAATGTCGAAGCCGGCACAACCTTCACGTCTGCATGCTCAAGAGATAGCCTCACCTCATCTTGAGACATTGATGCAATAGTCTCCTCAATAGTTTGTAGGAGAGGTTGGTGCAATAGGGATGCCCCCCTGCCATGAAAGCAACCTCTGAGCCTTTTTTTACAGTTTCAACACACGCATGCGTGCAATCCACATGTGCCCTGACTCGATGCAAGCCGCATCATAGAGTTCCAAAGGATCACAGTTATCCTGCTCCGCCCACAAAGCCTGCAGCTTTGCCACATATGACATCACTCACATGTCCTTACCTTGGCGCAGCCGGCTGATCTTCCCCTTAATCTGAGCAATTAGCATGAAATTACCCTTGCCCGAGTATTGGGTGGATAGAGTCTTCCATATCTCGACAGACGTGGATAGTCCCTCCACAGAGCGTCTAATGGAGGGCACCACTGAGTTCAGCAACCAGCCAACAAGCACAAAGTTTATGACCTTCCACCACTTTCCCTCCGTTGTAGTCTTGTCTCCGAGTTCATCAACCGTACCCAATACATGCCCATCAAGTTCCTTCTGTTCCCCAGCCAGCAATGCCCTCCTGGCCCAGCTCAAATAATTTGTGGCCCCCTCCAGCTTCATGTCCAGGGGTGACATTTTGAGCTTCTGAACCACTTCCTGTGAAGGAATGATGGCCCTAGAGTTGGACCCCGCAAGGATCTTAGCTAGCTTCTCAAAAGCCGCAGTGAGGGCATTTGATTCACTCATCTTTGGTTGGGATAATCAGCAGCAGTAACGAGCAGCACAGACACACAACAATGCAGACCACCACCAGCACCTTCTCCTCTAGCAGCAACTCCCAAATGATCTTGGCCTCCAATAGTAGCCGCCCCCCTCAACAGCTCTCCAGCTCCCGGTCTGCTACACACACACGCACAACAACCGAGCAAGCAGTTGCCCTTCTCTTAGACACAGCAAGGCAGCAACAGCAATTCCGCACAGTCCCAGCTGCCTCTTCTTCCCTTTCCAACCAACAGTAGCACCAAATCAGTGTAGCACAGCAAGCAGCAGGCACACAGAGGAAGGAATTTTTTTTAGGACCCACAGCAACCAGTACGCTCTTCTCCCTTCTCCCCCTCAGCAGCACCAGCTGCTGCGACCTACTCATTGAGCAAACAGCAGCAACAACTGCCCCAGATGCAGTTGCTGTTGGAAATATGCCCTAGAGGCAATAATAAATTGGTTATTATTATATTTCCTTGTTCATGACAATCGTTTATTATCCATGCTATAATTGTATAGATTGGAAACTAAATACATGTGTGGGTATATAGACAACATTGTGTCCCTAGTATGCCTCTAGTAGACTAGCTCGTTGATCAAAGATAGTTAAGGTTTCCTAGCCATGGACATGAGATGTTATTTGATAACGGGATCACATCATTAGGAGAATGATGTGATGGACAAGACCCAACCGTAAGCATAGCAGTTGATCGTGTCAGTTTATTGCTATAGTTTTCTGCATGTCAAGTATCTGTTCCTACGACCATGAGATCATGCAACTCCCGGACACCGGAGGAATGCCTTGTGTGTATCAAACGTCACAACGTAACTGGGTGACTATAAAGGTGCTCTATAGGTATCTCCAAGGGTGTCTGTTGGGTTGGCATGGATCGAGACTGTGATTTGTCACTCTGTATGACGGAGAGGTATCTCTGGGCCCACTCGGTAATACAACATCACAAGAAGCTTGCAAGCAATGTGACTAAGGAGTTAGTCACGGGATCTTGTATTACGAAACGAGTAAACAGACTTTCCGGTAACGAGATTGAACTAGATATGGAGATATCGACGATCGAATCTCGGGCAAGTAACATATCGATGGACAAAGGGAACTGCATACGGGATTATCTGAATCCTTGACATAGAGGTTCAACCGATAAAGATCTTCGTAGAATATGTAGGAACCAATATAGGCATCCAGGTCCCGCTATTGGTTATTGACCGTAGAGGTGTCTCGGTCATGTCTACATAGTTCTCGAACCCGCAGGGTCTGCACACTTAAGGTTCGATGATGTTTCGGTAGCATTGAGTTATGTATGGTGGTGACCGAAGGTTGTTCGGAGTCCCGGATGAGATCCCGGACGTCACGAGGAGCTCCGGAATGGTCCGGAGGTAAAGATTGATATATAGGAAGTCCCGTTTTGGCCACCGGAAAAGTTTCGGGTATTTCCGGTAGTGTACCGGGAGTGCCGGAGGGCCATCGGGAGGGGCCACCCACCCCGGGAGGCCACATGGGCCTGAGGGGTGATGCACCAGCCCTTAGTGGGCTGGGCAAACCAGCCCTACAAGGCCCATGCGGCTGGGAAAGAGTGGGAAAGGAAAATCCCCAAGTGGGGGAAGGAAAATCCAAATTAGGAAGGAGTCCTAATAGGATCCCACCTCCCTTGTGGGAGGTAGATTCCTCCCTTGTTTGGTTCGGCCGAACCTACTTGGAGTAGGGGCCAAGGCTGCCTCCTCTCCCCTTCCTCCTATATATATTGAGGGATTTTGAGGGCAGCCCCTAACCCTAATTGCCAATGCTGCCCTCTTCTTCCTCTAGATCTGTTCTCCACTAGATCTGTTCGGTATAGCTTAGCGAAGCTCTGCCGGATCAGCTTCACCACCACCGCCACCACGCCGTTGTGCTGCCGGAGAACTCATCTACCTCTCCACCCTCGCTTGCTGGATCAAGGAGGTGGAGATCGTCATCGAGCTGTACGTGTGCTGAACGCGGAGGTGCCGTCCGTTCGGCGCTAGATCGGAAGGACCGTGATTGGATCGCGGGACGGATCGTGATTGGATCGCGGGACGGATCGTGATTGGATCGCGGGACGGCTTGCGATTTGGATCGCAAAGACATTCGATTACATCAACCGCGTTTCTTAACGCTTCCCGCTTAGCGATCTACAAGGGTATGTAGATCCACTCTCCCTCTCGTAGATGCTCATCACCATGGATAGATCTTGCGTGTGCGTAGGAAAATTTTTGTTTCCCATGCAACGTTCCCCAACAGTGGTATCAGAGCTTGGTCTATGCGTAGATGAGATCTCGAGTAGAACACAAAGGAGTTTGTGGGCGTTGATATTCAGATTGCTTCCATCCTTAGTCTTTTCTTGATTCAGCGGTATTGTGGGATGAAGCGGCTCGGACCAACCTTACTTGTCCACGCACGAGAGACCGGTTCCATCGACTGACATGTAACTTTGTGGGATAAAGATGGCTGGCGGGTGTCTGTCTCTCCCACTCTAGTTGGATCGGATTCGACAAAGGGTAGTCCTTGTAGAAGATTAAATAGCAACTTGTATATCACCGTTGTGGTTTTGCGTAGGTAAGAATCGTTCTTGCTAGATACCCATAGCAGCCACGTAAAACATGCAACAACAAATTACAGGACGTCTAACTTGTTTTTGCAGGGTATGATGTGATATGATATGGCCAGAAACATGATGAGATATATGTGATGTATGAGATCATCATGTTTTGTATAGATTATCACGACTTGCATGTCGATGAGTACGGCAACCGGCAGGAGCCATAGGGTTGTCTTTAATTATTTTCGCCATTTTGCTTTACTTTATCGCTATGAGTTAGCAATAGTTGTAGAAGCAATAGTTGGCGTGACAACCTCATGGCGACACGTTGATGGAGATCAAGATGATGGAGATCATGGTGTCATGCCGGTGACGATGGAGATCATGTCGGTGCTTTGGAGATGGAGATCAAAAGCACAAGATCATGGCCATATCATGTCACTTATGATTTGCATGTGATGTTAATCCTTTTATGCATCTTATTATGCTTAGGACGACGGTAGCATTATAAGGTGATCCCTCACTAAAATTTCAAGATAAAATTGTGTTCTCCCCGAGTGTGCACCGTTGCAAAAGTTCGTCGTTTCGAGACACCACGTGATGATCGGGTGTGATAGACTCTACGTTCACATACAACGGGTGCAAGCCAGTGTTGCACATGCGGAACACTCGGGTTAAACTTGACGAGCCTAGCATGTACAGACATGGCCTCGGAACACAAGAGACCGAAAGGTCGAACATGAGTCATATAGTAGATATGATCAACATGGAGATGTTCACCATTGAAACCACCTCAACTCATGTGATGATCGGACTTGAGTTGGTGAATTTGGATCATGCGACACTCGAATGACCAGAGGGATGTCAATTTGAGTGGGAGTTCTTAAGTAATATGATTAATTGAACTCGTTATCATGAACATAGTCAAAGTGACTTTGCAAATTATGTTGTAGATCAATAGCTCGTGCTGTAGCTCCCCTGTTTTTATACGTTCCTAGAGAAAATAGAATTGAAAGATGTTGGTAGCAATAATGCGGACTGGGTCCGTGATCTGAGGATTGTCCTCATTGCTGCACAGAAGGCTTATGTCTTTAATGCAACGCTCGGTGCGCCACCCCCTCAAGCGTCATCTGTAGATGTTGTGAACATCTGACAGGAACGTTCTGATGACTACTTGATAGTTCAGTGCGTCATGCATTACGGCTTAGAATTGAGGATCCAAAGACATTTTGAACGTCACGGAGCATATGAGATGTTCCAAGAGCTGGAATTGAGATTTAGGCTCGTGCCCGTGTTGAGAGGTATGAGACCTCCAACAAGATTCTTTGCCTGCAAGATGAAGGAGAATAGCTCAATCGGTGAGCATGTGCTCAGATTGTCTGGGTGCTACAATCGCTTGAATCGAGTGGGAGTTAATCTTCCAGATAAGATAGTGATTGATATAATTCTCCAATCACTGTCACTAAGCTACTAGAGCTTTGTGATGAACTATGAAATGCCAGGGATGGAGATGATCCCTGAGCTATTCGCGATGTTTGACACTGAGAAGGTAGAAATCAAGAAGGAGCATCAAATGTTGATGGTTAGTAAAACCACTAGTTTCGAGAAGGGCAAGGGCAAAGAGGGAAACTTCATGGATGGCAAGCCAGTTGCTGCTCCAGTGAAGAAACCCAATGTGACACCCCCGATCTCGTCCGTACGCTAATCATACACACAATGCGTACGACCAAGATTAGGGACTCACTGGTCGATATCACAACACAACACTAGACACAAATTAAAGTCATACAGCTTCATATTACAAGCCAGGGGCCTCGAGGGCTCGAATATAAAGCTCGACAAGCACGAGTCAGCGGAAGCAAATAATATCTAAGTACAGACATAAGTTAGACAAGTTTTGCCTTAAGAAGGCTAGCACAAACATAAGCAGCGAATCGAAAGAGGCGAGGCCTCCTGCCTGGGAACCTCCTAACTACTCCTGAGCATCGGCATTCTCCACGTAGTAGTAGGCTCCAACGGTGGTGTAGTAGTCGTCTCCGGCGCACTCCATCTCCTGGGCTCCATCGTCTGAACGCGGCAATCGTATCGAGGGGGAAAGAGAATGCAAAGCAGTAGTGGGTACTCATCCAAAGTACTCGCAAGACTGACATCAGAACTATGCTAAGTATGCATCATTATCAAGGGAAGGGGGTTATATCTGGGCTGACTGCAGTAAGCAAGAATAGGGGGAAGGCCTAGTCCTATCGAAGACTAGCATCTTCAGCATCTTGCAGCATTAGAAGAGTGCAGATTAGTATCTCACATATAGTCATATTATTGTAGCAAATTTTATTAAGTAACCACGCCCAGAGATCCTTCCTCGACTCCCTGCGAGGAAGCAATCCCGGAGCCACAATTCATTTCAAATTAAATCACAATTATAGTTGTATAAGGTCAAGGTACAACTCCAAGTCGTCCTGTTACCGTGGACACGGCTATTCGAATAGATTAATCATCCCTGCAGGGGTGCACCGCATCTCCAACACGCCTGATCACCTCCGGCCGGACACACTTTCCTGGGTCATGCCCGGCCTCGGGATAGCAGCACATCGTCGCCCCACCTAGGCTCAACGAAGAGGCCAACCCGCCGGTCTAAATCCTATGCGCGCAGGGGTCATGGGCCCAATCACCCTTTGCACACCTGCACGATGCGAGGGCGGCCGAGGTCAGTCCTAGCACCCCTTATTAACAAGCGCGGTGCCATTGCGGACCACTCGGGCGCGCGCCGCTCCATTGCTGACGTCCGAAGAACTTCGGCTGATACAACGACGCTGAGTGCCCATAACTTTCCCACGTGATGGTTTAGTGCGCAATAAGGCCAACGACCAACTCAGATCAAATACCCAACCCATTAGCATTTTTTAATGCGGGGAAAGCGCGACCCATGAAGTGCGGTCCGTCGCCCCGCCTCGAGGACCGTGGCAAGGGCCTCTCCTGCCCGTCCACGCCTCATCAATATCATACCGTGGGTACCCCTCAGGGCCGACCCATCACCAACATGTTTCTGTAATCAGGTCATAGTAACTGTGTGTATAAAACATCAAGGCGGGAACTGAGGAATCACCCTCAATGGTCCCCGCTCGATGTAACCGTCAAGGTGGACTTAGAGGAATCACCCTCGAGGGTCCCACACTTGAGGGGTTGCACGACAGAGTCATCGTCGGGAGTGGTGAAGGAGGAATCACCCTCGATAACCACGACCGGCTAGCTGCACTACAGGGCTAGCATCGTGAGTACTTCACGAGGTGTCACCCTCGGTACTCGATAGTAGCGCTGCAGAGTCATACAACTAAGGGGTGTGCGGTGATGTGAGGGGCCTGGCTCGTCGGTCGGTTGACCGAGTCTTCGAGTCTTCAAGTCGTCGAGTCGTCGATGAAGAAGCAGGGGCAACTGGGACTAAGGGGTCACTGGGGATTCATTTATCAACCTATACTAAGCATTTGATATGTTTGCAGGTATAGTAACAGTTTATCAAAAACAGGCTATGCATCAGAATAGGAGCTAACTAATACAGTAGCAAAAATCTAATGCAAGAATAAGAGGGAAAGGAATGGGCGATATCGGAATGCTCAAGGGGGGTTTGCTTGCCTTGCTGCTCTGCGGCAAAGGGCTGATCGTCAACGGTGTAGTCGTACCCGGCAGCACCGTCAGTCTTGGAGTCTACCGGAGAGAAGAGGGGGGAAGAAACAATAAATATAAAGCAGACAAATGCATCACGATGCATGCCATGACAATACGCAGTGCTAGGGGTAGTCTAACGCAGTACTACACGCATCAGACGGAGCGGGAGAATATCTGACGATATTTCCCGGGTCTTTGGAATTATCGGATAGACGATTCGGAGGGGAAAAGTTCCATGTTCATCATGCTAAGAGCATGTGACAGATGAATGGATGGCATATTCAGATTTGTGGGATTTTTCTGATCAACTTACATGTATAAAGTTTTTTGATCTGAGCTATAGATTATTTTCTATGATTTTTCAAAGATTTAATCATTTTCTGGAATTAATAGAATTAAATTAATTCGAAAAATACTATTATGGCAACATGCTGACATCAGCATTGCATCAGCAGTCAACAGTCTCAGCTGACTAGTCAAACCTGACATGTGGGACCCACATGTCATAGACTCATTTTTAAGTCAGAGTTAAATTAAACTAACAGAGACTAATTTAGCAAGTGGGGCCCATCTGTCATAGACACATTAGGCTAAATTAATTATTTTAATTAACCTAATTAACTAATTAGTTATCTGACAAGGCTGGCCCACCTGTCATACACACAGGGGGAACTGGGACCCACCTGTCAGTGACTGGACCAGGCCCAGTCAGCACGTTGACCTGGTCAACAGGTCAACGGGGTCGGACTGGCCCACTGGCCAGTGACCCTGCGGGTGGCCCCGACCGGGCCACGTCGGCGGCGGCGCCGTCCGGCCGCCGGAGGAGCTCCGGCGAGCTCCCGAAACGGTGGCGAGGCTCGGAAATCGTCTACAGGGGTTCAAATCGCGCGTTCTTGAGCGCGTTCGAAAGCTGCCGTCGTGGCCGATCCATTCCGGGCATCGGGGCGAGCTGGGACGGCATGTGGCGAGCGCTACGACGGCGACGGCGGGCGGCGCGCTCCGGCGTGGTGGCAAACGGCGATGCAGTGCGTTAGCGAGCGAACTAAAGGTGCTGGGCGACTCTGCGCGACGCGGCGAGCACGATGGTGGCACGCCCGGCACCATTTGGTCACCGACGTCTCGTTGGCGACGAGCTCAGGCGGAGGAACGCTCGGGCGCGCGTCGTAGACGGCGCTAGGAGGCACGAGTGGGGGCGTGCGTGTGCGCGTTGTGCTCCTGGGAGCACCAGGAGCACGGTGCTGCGCTCAGGCGAGCCTGACGGCGACGGTGGCGACGACCACGAGCTCAAGGGCGGCGACCGGAGCTCGGGTGTGGTGGAAGCTAGCTACGGCGGCCTAGGGGAGCAACCAGAGGAAGAGGAGGACGCCGGGGAGCTCACTGTCATTGCTGAGAAGGCCCGGTGCAGTTGGCGAGCAGTGCACACGGCGGATCGACGGCGGCGAGCTTCAGGTCCAGAGGAAGAAGACGGGTCGATGGCGACGGCGCAGGGATCCAGGGGCTTGGTCCAGTGGTCGAGGAGGAAGGGCTAGTCGCGGCGGAGCTTATGGACAGGCTACGGAGGCGAGGGGAGGGCTGTGGCCGCGGCTAGCCGGTGTCCATGGCGGCGGCTGCGCTCGGGAAGGAAGGGGCGAGCGAGGGAGAGGGAGAGAGGCGGAGGAGAGGTGAATGGCGAAGGCGGCCAGGGGGGACGGCTCGGGGCGAGGCTTATCCCCTCGCCCACCTGCTCCCGTCGGCGTGGCGAACGGCGACGGCACGACGCGGCTCTGTCCACGGCGGGAGCGACACGGAGGGAAGAAGGATGGTGGGCAGGTGGGAGTGGGCTGGGCCAGCGCGGCCCAGTCGCCAGGTAAGTGGGCTTCTGCCCTTTTTCTTTTCTTTCTTTTTCTTTTATTTTTTTTCTTTTCTGTTTTCTTTTATAAGTTCCTGTTTTAATTCCTTTTGGCCATATTTCCTTTCAGCAAAAATGAGTAACATGGACCATTTAATAACTTGCAATATTTTGGATGGCCACAACAAGTCTGGGGATTTTTGGAATCTGTTTGCAATTTCCATTTAAATTAAAAAGCACTTTAAATTGATTTAAGTTGCTGTTATTGATGGTGGGGGCCACACCAACATCAAGGTGATGTTGTTTTCCTAAACATTATTTGTTTGGTGATTTTTAGCAAATGTGCAACATTTTTCTTATGCTGTTTGAGGATTTATTTTATCACAATAAAATCCTAGGGCATTTTTAGTAGTGGAATTTGAAATGAGATTTGAAATCCATATTGATCATGCACTGTTTAGCAAAATGATTAGGCACTGATCATGGTCATCACTGTGCTTAATTACAATGATCACTGTAGCCAAAATCAAGCGTGTCACAACTCTCCCCTACTAAAAGGAATTCTCGTCCCGAGAATTAAGAAGTAGAAGGAAAGAGCCCGGGTTATTCCGCACGAAGATGATCTTCGCGTTCCCAAGTGGCTTCATCTTCAGAATGATTTGCCCACTGCACCTTGAAGAACTTGGTAACCTTCTAACGAGTCCGACGTTCAGTTTCATCGAGAATGCGGACTGGTTGCTCTTTGTAAGAGAGGTCCTATTGCAGTTCAAGCATATCATGATCCACTGCTCGGATAGGATCCTTGAAGCAGCGACGAAGCTGTGACACATGGAACACATCGTGAACCTGAGAAAGGTTTGGCGGTAGTTCCAGTTGATACGCCACTTTACCACGCCTCTCGAGCATAGTGAAAGGACCAATATATCGAGGAGCCAGCTTGCCCTTGATTCCAAAACGGTGTGTACCTCTCATAGGCGTGACTCGAAGATAAGCCTTTTCGCTAGGTTGATAGACCATATCTTTGTGATGACGGTCATACTGACTCTTCTGACGAGACTGAGCAGGCTTCAGATTTGCATGAATAATGCGGACTTGATCTTCGGCTTGTTGAATAATATCCGGACCGATAAGTGTACGTTCCCCAGTTTCTGACCAATTCAGAGGAGTCCGACACTTACGTCCATATAACACTTCAAAGGGAGCCATCTTCAGACTAGCTTGATAGCTATTGTTGTAGGAGAACTCAGCATACGGGAGAGATTCCTCCCATTTCTTGCCGAAAGAAATGACACAAGCTCGAAGCATGTCTTCGAGAATCTGATTGACTCTTTCAACTTGTCCCTGAGATTGAGGGTGAAAAGCGGTGCTGAAGGACAGACGAGTTCCCATAGCTTCCTGGAAACTTGCCCAGAACCTTGAAGTGAATAAGCTACCACGGTCTGAACTAATCACCAATGGAATACCGTGGAGTGAAACAACTCTGGACATATATAGATCTGCCAGCTGACTAGCAGTAATAGTTTCCTTGACAGCCAGAAAATGTGCAACTTTGGACAGTCGGTCAATGACGACCAGAATAACATCATTACCTTTCTGCGACCTGGGAAAACCAGTAATGAAGTCCATTTCAACATGATCCCATTTCCATTCAGGAATAGAAATAGGTTGTAGAGTTCCAGCAGGCCTTTGATGTTCTGCTTTGATCCGACGAAAAATGTCACATTCTGAAACATAGCGTGCAATGTCTTGCTTCATGTTAGACCACCAGAATCTTCGACGAATGTCTTGGTACATCTTGGTACTACCAGGATGAATAGACAGTGGAGTGTCATGTACTTCCTTCATGACCTCCTGAGTCATATCATGGTTTTTCTCCCTACTCGGTACCACTAAGCGGTCTTTGAAGTACAAAGCGCCATCCTCAGCAATAGTGAAGGGTGAGGGCTTTCCTTCTGCGAGATCGAATTTAATCCTCTCGACTTCATTGTCACACTTCTGGATCCACTTGATGACGTCCACAAGATCTGGTTTAGCAACCAGGGTATTAAGAGAACCCTGGGAAACAACGTGGAGGTTCATTTTGTAGGACCCTTCAGGAGGGGGAGCGAGATAACCCTGAGGAACAATATGGAGGTTCAGCTTGCGAAATTCTTATTGAAGAAGGGGGTGAACCTTATGAACCTGAAGGTGATTGCAGTACGCCTTGCGGCTCAAATCATCAGCCATCACATTAGCCTTCCCAGGTTTGTAAGAAATACCCACGTTGTAATCTGCTATGCGCTCCATCCATCTCTGTTGACGGAGGTTTAGATCTGGCTGAGTAAACAGATACTTCAGACTTTGGTGAGCGGTGTAAATCTCGCAACGATTTCCAACAAGGTTTTGACGCCACTCTTTCAGTGCATGAATTACTGTAGCAAGTTCAAGGTCATGAACTGGGTAGTTCTCTTCATGAGGACGCAATTGACGAGATGCATAAGCAACCACTCTGCGTTCTTGCATTAGGACACAGCCCATTCCTTGACGAGAAGCGTCACAATAAATGACAAAGTCCTTACGAGTATCCGGAGGAGCAAGCACTGGAGCAGACGTTAGTTTGTCCTTAAGTGCCTGAAAGCTCTCCTTTTTTCTATCCACTCATATTTAACACCTTTGTGAAGCAGATTGGTTAAGGGCTTTGCAATCTTGGAGAAGTTCTCGACGAATCGACGGCAATAGCTGGCGAGTCCGAGAAAACTTCTGACTTGCTTGACATTCTTCGGGGGAGTCCAGTCAAGAATAGCCTGAACTCGTTCAGGGTTGACCGCAATACCATCCTTGGAGATCACATGACCAAGGTAGGTTACTTCGTCCATCCAGAACTCACACTTTGAATACTTTGCATAAAGTTGATGTTCTCGAAGCCTCTCCAGTATAAGACGAAGATGTTCAGCATGCTCTTCTTTATTCTTGGAGAATACCAGAATATCATCCAGATAAACCACGACGAATTTATCGAGGTAGTCCATGAATATATAGTTCATCAGGCGAGAGAAGTTTGCTAGAGCATTGGTTAAGCCGAAGGACATGACGGTGTACTCGTATGAACCATAGCGAGTAACAAATGTAGTCTTGGGAATATCCTCTTCACGAACGCGGATCTGATGGTAACCCAACCTCAAGTCGAGTTTTGAGAACACTCATGAACCAGCAAGTTGGTCATAAAGGTCGTTGATCCAAGGAAGCGGATATTTATTTTGAATCGTTGCTTGGTTGATGGGGCGGTAATCTTGGACCAATCGATTTGTGCCATCTTTCTTCTTGACAAAGAGAGAAGGTGCTCCCCAAGCAGAGGAACTTGGACGAATGAAACCCAGACGAAGCGAACTGTCGATTTCTTGCTTAAGTTCAAGGAGTTCATGTGGTGGCATCTTATACGGGCGCTTGGCTATAGGAGTGGTACCAGGTACCAAGTCGATGACAAACTCGACAGCTCTAGTAGGGGGGATCCCTGGAAGTTCTTCCGGAAAAACATCTTGGAAATCCCGGACAACTGGAATGTTTTCAATTCCTTCAAGAGGTGACTCGTTTAATGCATTCATAGCATATAGTCGGGCTTCAGCATCTCGAACAAGATGAGCATGGTAGCTGACTATCTCATTCGAAGGATGCAGAAGGTGGACAGTTTTGGTGGCACAAACGACGGAAGCGGTATGTGCCTTCAACCAATCCATTCCGAGAATAAGGTCGATCTTGGAAGACTTCAATATAATGGGGGAAGCATGGAATTCCATTCCTTCTATTCCAATGGGGACATCTTGACAAACCATTGAGGTTCGACATTGGCCAGCGGGGGTGTTTACCACTATTGGAATGTTCATCTCTTCGTACTTAATGCCATGCATGTATGCAAAATCTTCAGACATAAAGGAATGCAATGCTCCTGTATCAAACAATATAGAAGCTGGTACGGAGTTAACGAGAAGAGTACCCATCACAGTAGCGGGCTGGTCTTGAGCTTCATTCAGTTCAGCATTGTTAGCTTGAGCACGACCCTGAGCAGGCCTGGCATTGTTGTTGCGGGGCTGGTTGGAAGGCAGTGCAAGTTGATTCTGATTCTGCCTGCAGTCTCTAGCACGGTGTCCTGGACGACCACACTTGAAACACAGCCCATCCTCAGGACGAGAAGGGGGAACAGGAGCTCGTGGTGGTGGAGCTGGGAGCCTCGGCTGCCTAGGTGGGGGTGGAGGCAGACGAGGTGCAGCATAGGACGGCCTCGGAGCAGGAGGCGGTGCATGGTACATGTTGTGGGGGATCCAGATCTTGCGCTTCTGAGCAGATGGACCCAAAGATGAGCCCATGTCACGGTTGCGCTTGCTGCTGTCCTTGTAGTCCTACAGACCTGTTTCCACTATAATAGACTTGTTCACCAAGGTGGCAAAGTTACCGAAGTCTTGAGCAAGGAGTGCCAGCTTGATATCCGGGTGGAGGCATTCACGGAACTTCTCCTGCCTACGAGCATCAGTTGCAACGTCTTCTTCAGCATAGCGAGACAAGTCCAGAAATTCCCGCTGATAAGCATCCACAGTCTTGTTGCCCTGGACTAAGTTGCGGAATTCACACTTCTTCTTATCCATCATTCCCTGAGGAATGTGACGAGCACGGAACGCAGCTTGGAACTCTGGCCAGGTGATGATTGTTCCAACAGGCTGAGAGCGCCTGTGGCTGTCCCACCATTGAGCAGCGGGGCCCTTCAGAAAGTAAGAGGCAAAGGTGACATAGCTAGCCTCTGGGGCGCCTGAAGACTCCAGTTCAAAAGTGATGTCACGGAGCCAGTCATCTGCGTCAAGCGGCTGAGTTGAGCTGCGATAGATCGCAGGGTTGAGACGCATGAAGTCTTGCAGAGTCATTGGGGCTGGCTGCTGATTCATATTCGGCCTCGGGAACTGTTCCATAAGCCCTTGCATAAACTGGCGATTCAGTTCAAACTGTTGCATGTAGTCCGGTGGTGGTGGTGGTTCAGGCGCACCACGACCACGACCAGCTGGCCTAACCATTCTGTCAAATTTTAACAGTGGTAGTTTAGCATTGGGTAATTGTATCAATCAAAGAATCATTCATGAAGTAAATTGCACAAAGAAGACAGTGCAATAGATACGACATAGTAGTTCAAATTTCAACATACCGATCCATACATAGGTCTATTACAAACCATAAGTCCGTTACAAATTAGACGATAGGTCCGGCATGAAAACAACCTAGACAACTAGGCGGCACGCAGGCACGCGGTAGAGGGATACAACAACGGGACATAGTGATAAGCTACATCAACGTCGGGGACAATGAAAGTAGCCACGGAACTGCAGATGACGCTGATTGTGAAACCCGGTGGCAGGGTCCTACATCCCGTGCACACTCCGATGCAGAACCTACATACTAAGCGGGAGCGCAGGTCCACGTGCCGGAGTACGACCTCCAACCTCGGGCCATCCAAGACCTGGAGGAAACTCAGTCCGAGGCGGGTAAATGATGTGCTCCAGGTGTATCCTCGCACGGACTGCTGGTAACAACTGCTCCATAGCCTGATGAAGACAAGCTCGGGTGGCGTACAGCTCGAAGTTAAGAGCCCTGACAGTGCGATCCAGTGCCTCCGTGTACTGGACCAGAACCTGCGGGTCGTAACGACGACTCACGTAGGGGGTGCAGACAGCAGTGTAGGACCGGTCGTTGCGCTGCGGCGCGAAAGGGGTCAAGACCTCAGCGTCGGCCGCGGTATCAATCACCCTTTGCACACCTGCACGATGCGAGGGCGGCCGAGGTCAGTCCTAGCACCCCTTATTAACAAGCGCGGTGCCGTTGCGGACCACTCGGGCGCGCGCCGCTCCATTGCTGACGTCCGAAGAACTTCGGCTGATACAACGACGCTGAGTGCCCATAACTTTCCCACGTGATGGTTTGGTGCGCAATAAGGCCAACGACCAACTCAGATCAAATACCCAACCCATTAGCATTTTTTTAATGCGGGGAAAGCGTGACCCATGAAGTGCGGTCCGTCGCCCCGCCTCGAGGACCGTGGCAAGGGCCTCTCCTGCCCGTCCACGCCTCATCAATATCATACCGTGGGTACCCCTCAGGGCCGACCCATCACCAACATGTTTCTGTAATCAGGTCATAGTAACTGTGTGTATAAAACATCAAGGCGGGAACTGAGGAATCACCCTCAATGGTCCCCGCTCGATGTAACCGTCAAGGTGGACTTAGAGGAATCACCCTCGAGGGTCCCACACTTGAGGGGTTGCACGACAGAGTCATCGTCGGGAGTGGTGAAGGAGGAATCACCCTCGATAACCACGACCGGCTAGCTGCACTACAGGGCTAGCATCATGAGTACTTCACGAGGTGTCACCCTCGGTACTCGATAGTAGCGCTGCAGAGTCGTACAACTAAGGGGTGTGCGCTGATGTGAGGGGCCTAGCTCGTCGGTCGGTTGACCGAGTCTTCGAGTCTTCAAGTCGTCGAGTCGTCGATGAATAAGCAGGGGCAACTGGGACTAAGGGGTCACTGGGGATTCATTTATCAACCTATACTAAGCATTTGATATGTTTGCAGGTATAGTAACAGTTTATCAAAAACAGGCTATGCATCAGAATAGGAGCTAACTAATACAGTAGCAAAAATCTAATGCAAGAATAAGAGGGAAAGGAATGGGCGATATCGGAATGCTCAAGGGGGGTTTGCTTGCCTTGCTGCTCTGCGGCAAAGGGCTGATCGTCAACGGTGTAGTCGTACCCGGCAGCACCGTCAGTCTTGGAGTCTACCGGAGAGAAGAGGGGGGAAGAAACAATAAATATAAAGCAGACAAATGCATCACGATGCATGCCATGACAATACGTAGTGCTAGGGGTAGTCTAACGCAGTACTACACGCATCAGACAGAGCGGGAGAATATCTGACGATATTTCCCGGGTCTTTGGAATTATCGGATAGACGATACGGAGGGGAAAAGTTCCATGTTCATCATGCTAAGAGCATGTGACAGATGAATGGATGGCATATTCAGATTCATGGGATTTTTCTGATCAACTTACATGTATAAATTTTTTTGATCTGATCTACAGATTATTTTCTATGATTTTTCAAAGATTTAATCATTTTCTGGAATTAATAGAATTAAATTAATTCGAAAAATACTATTATGGCATCATGCTGACATCAGCATTGCATCAGCAGTCATCAGTCTCAGCTGACTGGTCAAACCTGACATGTGGGACCCACATGTCATAGACTCATTTTTAAGTCAGAGTTAAATGAAACTAACAGAGACTAATTTAGCAAGTGGGGCCCATCTGTCATAGACACATTAGGCTAAATTAATTATTTTAATTAACCTAATTAACTAATTAGTTATCTGACAGGGGTGGCCCACCTGTCATACACACAGGGGGAACTGGGACCCACCAGTCAGTGACTGGACCAGGACCAGTCAGCACGTTGACCTGGTCAACAGGTCAACGGGGTCGGGTTGGCCCACTGGCCAGTGACCCTGCGGGTGACCCCGACCGGGCCACGTCGGCGGCGGCGCCGTCCGGCCGCCGGAGGAGCTCCGGCGAGCTCCCGAAACGATGGCGAGGCTCGGAAATTGTCTACGGGGGTTCAAATCGCGCGTTCTTGGGCGCGTTCGAAAGCTGCCGTCGTCGCCGATCCATTCCGGGCATCGGGGCTAGCTGGGACGGCCTGTGGCGAGCACTACGACGGCGACGGCGGGCGGCGGCGCTCGGGCGTGGTGGCAAACGGCGATGCAGTGCGTTAGCGAGCGAACTAAAGGTGCTGGGCGACTCTACGCGACGCGGCGAGCACGATGGTGGCACGCCCGGGACCATTTGGTCACCGGCGGCTCGTCGGCGACGAGCTCAGGCGGAGGAACGCTCGGGCGCGCGTCGTAGACGGCGCTAGGAGGCACGAGCGGGGGCGTGCGTGTGCGCGTTGTGCTCCTGGGAGCACCAGGAGCACGGTGCTGCGCTCAGGCGAGCCTGACGGCGACGGTGGCGACGACCACAAGCTCAAGGGCGGCGACCGGAGCTCGGGTGTGGTGGAAGCTAGCTACGGCGTCCTAGGGGAGCAACCAGAGGAAGAGGAGGACGTCGGGGAGCTCACTGTCGTTGCTGAGAAGGCCCGGTGCAGTTGGCGAGCAGTGCACACGGCGGATCGACGGCGGCGAGCTTCGGGTCTAGAGGAAGAAGACGGGTCGATGGCGACGGCGCAGGGGTCCAGGGGCTTGGTCCAGTGGTCGAGGAGGAAGGTCTCGTGGCGGCGGAGCTTATGGACAGGCTACGGAGGCGAGGGGAGGGCTGTGGCCGCGGCTAGCCGGCGTCCATGGCGGCGGCTGCACTCGGGAAGGAAGGGGGCGAGCGAGGGAGAGGGAGAGAGGCGGAGGAGAGGCGAATGGCGAAGGCGGCCAAGGGAGATGGCTCGGGGCGAGGCTTATCCCCTCGCCCACCTGCTCCCGTCGGCGTGGCGAACGGCGACGGCGCGGCGCGGCTCTGTCCACGGCGGGAGCGACACGGAGGGAAGAAGGACGGTGGGCAGGTGGGAGTGGGCTGGGCCAGCGCGGCCCAGTCGCCAGGTAAGTGGGCTTCTGCCCTTTTTCTTTTCTTTCTTTTTCTTTTATTTTTTTTCTTTTCTGTTTTCTTTTATAAGTTCCTGTTTTAATTCCTTTTGGCCATATTTCCTTTCGGCAAAAATGAGTAACATGGACCATTTAATAACTTGCAATATTTTGGATGGCCACAACAAGTCTGGGGATTTTTGGAATATGTTTGCAATTTCCATTTAAATTAAAAAGCACTATAAATTGATTTAAGTTGTTGTTATGGATGGTGGGGGCCACACCAACATCAAGGTGATGTTGTTTTCCTAAACATTATTTGTTTGGTAATTTTTAGCAAATGTGCAACATTTTTCTTATGCTGTTTGAGGATTTATTTTATCACAATAAAATCCTAGGGCATTTTTAGTAGTGGAATTTGAAATGAGATTTGAAATCCATATTGATCATGCACTGTTTAGCAAAATGATTAGGCACTGATCATGGTCATCATTGTGCTTAATTACAATGATCACTGTAGCCAAAATCTAGGGTGTCACACCCAAGGTTTAACCCAAACCCAAGACTAAGTGCTTCTATTATGAGGTGAACGGTCGCTGAAGCGGAACAACCCTAGATACTTGGTAGATAAGAAGGTTGGCAACGTCGACAGAAGTATATTTGATATACGTGTTATTGATGTGTACCTTACTAGTACTCCTAGTAGCACCTGGGTATTTGATACCGGTTCGGTTGCTAAATGTTAGTAACTCAAAATAAAAAGCTACGGAATAAACGGAGGCTAGCTAAGGGTGAGGTGACGATGAGTGTTGGAAGTGTTTCCAAGGTTGATGTGATCATCATCGCACGCTCTCTCTACCTTCGGGATTAGTGATGAACCTAAATAAATGTTATTTGGTGTTTGCGTTAAGCATGAACGTGATTAGATCATGTTTATTGCAATGCGGTTATTCATTTAAGTCAGAGAATAATGGTTATTCTGGTTACATGAATAATACCTTCAATGGTTATGCGCCCAATGAATGGTTTATTGAATCTTGATCGTAGTAAAACACATGTTCATAATATTGATGCCAAAAGATACAAAGTTAATAATGATAGTACCACATAATTGTGGCACTGCCGCTAAGTGTCATATTGGTGTAAAGCGCATGAAGAAACTCCATGATGATGGATCTTTGGACTCATTCGATTTCGAATCGGTTGAGACATGCGGACCATGCCTCATGGGCAAGATGACTAAGACTCCGTTTTTCGGTTTGATGGAGCGGGCAAGTAACTTATTGGAAATAATACATGTTGATGTATTCGGTCCAATGAGTGTTGTAGCGTGCGGTGGATATCATTATTTTCCTACCTTCACTGATGATTTGAGTAGATATGGGGATATTTACTTAATGAAACACAAGTCTGTAACGTTTGAAAAGTTCACACAAAATCAGAGTGAAGTTTGAGATCATCGTGACAAGAAGATAAAATATCTACGATATGATCGTGGAGGTGAATATCTCAGTTACGAGTTTGGTATACAACTTAAGACAATGTGGAAGTTGTTTCACAACTCACGCTACCTGGAACACCATAGTGCGATAGTGTGTCCGAACGTCGTAGTCGTGCTCTATTGGATATGGTGCGAACTATGATGTCTCTTATTGTTTTGCCACTATCGTTTTTGGGTTAAAGCATTAGAGACAAATACATTCACTTTAATAGGGCACCATCTAAATCCGTTGAGATGACACCGTATGAATTTTGGTTTGGCGGAAACCTAAGCTGTCATTTCTTAATGTTTGGGGCTGCGACGCTTATGTGAAAAAGGGTTTTCACCTAATGAGCTCGAACCCAAAGCGGACAAATGCATCTTCATAGAATACCCTAACGTAACAGTTGGGTAAACCTTCCATCTTAGATCCAAGCACAAAGTGTTTGTTGCTAAAATGGGTCCTTTCTCGAGAAAGAGTTTCTCTCGAAAGAATTGAGTGGGAGGAAGATAGAACTTGATGAGGTTGTTGAACCTTTACTTCAACCAGAGAGTAGCGCAACGCAGAAAGATGTTTCTGTAGAGCCTACATCAGTTGAAGAGGAAGTTAATGATGATGATCATGAAGCTTCGGATCAAGTTGCTATCGACTCTCGTAGGTCGACAAGGACAAGTACTGCTCCTGAGTGGTACGGCAACCCTGTCTTAGAGGTCATGTTGTTGGACAACGATGAATCTACGAGCTATGGAGAAGCGATGATGGGCCCGGATTTCGAGAAATGGTTAGAGGCCATGAAATCCGAGATGGGATCCATGTAAGAAAACAAAGTATGAGCTTTGGAAGTATTACCTGAAGGGCGAAAGGCCATTCAGAACAAATGGATCTTTAAAAGGAAGACGGACGCAGACGGTAATGTCATCGTCCATAAAGCTCAACTTGTGGCAAAGGGTTTTTCACAAGTTCAAGGAGTTGACTACGATGAGACTTTCTCACCCGTAGCGATGCTAAAGTCTGTTGGAATTATGTTAGCAGTTGCTGCATTTTTCGATTATGAAATCTGGCAGATGGATGTCAGAACATCGTTTCCTTAACGGTATCCGTGAGGAAAGGTTGTATGTGATACAACCGGAAGGTTTTGTCAGTCCTAAGGATGCTAAAATGTATGCAAACTCAAGCTATCCTTCTATGGACTGGAGCAAGCATCTCGGAGTTGGAATATACGCTTTGATGAGGTGATAAAAGTTTTTGGGTTTATACAAAGTTTATGAGAAACTTGTATTTACAATAAAGTGAGTGGGAGCACTATAGAATTTCTGATAAGTATATGTGGATGACATATTGTTGATCGGAAATGATGTAGAATTTCTGGAAAGCATAAAGGGTTGTTTGAAAAGGAGTTTTTCAAAGGAAAACCTGGAATGAAGCTACTTAAATATTGGGCATCAGGATCTATAGAGATAGATCAAGACGTCTGATAAAACTTTCAATGAGTACATACCTTGACAAGATTGTGAAAGAGTTCAAAATGGATCAGTCAAAGAAAGAGTTCTTGCCTGATTTGTAAGGTGTGGAGTTGAGTAAGACTCAAAGCTCGACCACGGCAGAAGAAAGAGAAAGGACGAAGGACGTCCCCTATGCCTTAGCCATAGGCTCTATATAGTATGCCATGCTGTGTACCGCACCTGTGTGTGCCTTGCCATGAGAATGTCAAGGGGTACAAGAGTGATCCAGGAGTGGATCACTGGACAGTGGTCAAAGTTATCCTTAGTAACTAGAGGACTAAGGAAATATTTCTCGATTATGGAGGTGATAAAGAGTTCGTCGTAAAGGGTTACGTCGATGCAAGCTTTAACACCTATCTGGATGACTCTGAGTAGCAATCCGGATACGTATAGTGGAGTAGCCATTTGGAATAGCTCCAAGGGAAGCGTGGTAGCAACATCTACGGTATAAAGAGTTACAAAGTACACACGGATCTGAGTGTTACAGACCCGTTGACTAAAACCTCTCTCACAAGCAAGACATGATCAAAACCCAGAACTCATTGGGTGTTAATCACATGATGATTTAAGTATTAATCACATGGTGATGTAAGTGTTAATCACATGCTGATGTGAACTAGATTATTGACTCTAGTGCAAGTGGGAGACTGTTGGAAATATGCCCTAGAGGCAATAATAAATTGGTTATTATTATATTTCCTTGTTCATGACAATCATTTATTATCCATGCTATAATTGTATTGATTGGAAACTAAATACATGTGTGGGTATATAGACAACACTGTGTCCCTAGTATGCCTCTAGTAGACTAGCTCGTTGATCAAAGATGGTTAAGGTTTCCTAGCCATGGACATGAGATGTTATTTGATAACGGGATCACATCATTAGGAGAATGATGTGATGGACAAGACCCAACCGTAAGCATAGCAGTTGATCGTGTCAGTTTATTGCTATAGTTTTCTGCATGTCAAGTATCTGTTCCTACGACCATGAGATCATGCAACTCCCGGACACCAGAGGAATGCCTTGTGTGTATCAAACGTCACAACGTAACTGGGTGACTATAAAGGTGCTCTACAGGTATCTCCAAGGGTGTCTGTTGGGTTGGCATGGATCGAGACTGGGATTTGTCACTCCGTATGACGGAGAGGTATCTCTGGGCCCACTCGGTAATACAACATCACAAGAAGCTTGCAAGCAATGTGACTAAGGAGTTAGTCACGGGATCTTGTATTACGAAACAAGTAAAGAGACTTTCCGGTAACGAGATTGAACTAGATATGGAGATATCGACGATCGAATCTCGGGCAAGTAACATACCGATGGACAAAGGGAACTGCATACGGGATTATCTGAATCCTTGACATAGAGGTTCAACCGATAAAGATCTTCGTAGAATATGTAGGAACCAATATGGGCATCCAGGTCCCGCTATTGGTTATTGACCGTAGAGGTGTCTCGGTCATGTCTACATAGTTCTCGAACCCGCAGGGTCTGCACACTTAAGGTTCGATGATGTTTCGGTAGCATTGAGTTATGTATGGTGGTGACCGAAGGTTGTTCGGAGTCCCGGATGAGATCCCGGACATCACGAGGAGCTTCGGAATGGTCCGGAGGTAAAGATTGATATATAGGAAGTCCCGTTTTGGCCACCGGAAAAGTTTTGGGTATTTTCGGTAGTGTACCGGGAGTGCCGGAGGGCCATCGGGAGGGGCCACCCACCCCGGGAGGCCACATGGGCCTGAGGGGTGTTGCACCAGCCCTTAGTGGTCTGGGCAAACCAGCCCTACAAGGCCCATGCGGCTGGGAAAGAGTGGGAAAGGAAAATCCCCAAGTGGGGGAAGGAAAATCCAAATTAGGAAGGAGTCCTAATAGGATCCCACCTCCCTTGTGGGAGGTGGATTCCTCCCTTGTTTGGTTCCGCCGAACCTACTTGGAGTAGGGGCCAAGGCTGCCTCCTCTCCCCTTCCTCCTATATATATTGAGGGATTTTGAGGGCAGCCCCTAACCCTAATTGCCACGTGCTGCCCTCTTCTTCCTCTAGATCTGTTCTCCACTAGATCTGTTCGGTATAGCTTAGCGAAGCTCTGCCGGATCAGCTTCACCACCACCGCCACCACGCCGTTGTGCTGCCGGAGAACTCATCTACCTCTCCACCCTCGCTTGCTGGATCAAGGAGGTGGAGATCGTCATCGAGCTGTACGTGTGCTGAACGCGGAAGTGCCATCCGTTCGGCGCTAGATCGGAAGGACTGTGATTGGATCGCGGGACGGATCGTGATTGGATCGCGGGACGGCTTGCGGTTTGGATCGCGAAGACGTTCGACTACATCAACCGCGTTTCTTAACGCTTCCCGCTTAGCAATCTACAAGGGTATGTAGATCCACTCTCCCTCTCGTAGATGCTCATCACCATGGATAGATCTTGCGTGTGCGTAGGAAATTTTTTGTTTCCCATGCAACGTTCCCCAACAGTTGCCCTTCTTCCTCCTCTCCCAAGTACCTTCCCTGCTCATCCTCCTCTCTCCAACTTTCCCCCTCGAGAAGAAGCACCAGCTTCAGATGCAACTGTTTGTCTTCCTCCTCCCAAAACGCAGCAGAAAAGAGGGGAAGAAGAGTTCCGGGGCAGCAAGAACCAGTCCTAGCCGTCGCCCCATCGCAAGCGCAGCCTCTCCGCGCAAGAGGCTCGCTCACATCCGTGCCACCGCATTGCTGGACCCCGCCGCCTCGCCGGACCCCGCCGCCTCACCGGTGTAGGATCCGAAGTATGTCTAGAGGGCGGGGGGGGGGTGATTAGACTACTTGACCAAATTAAATTCTAGCATTTTCCCAATTTTAGATGTTGGCAAGTTTTAGCAATTGTAACAAGTCAAGCACACCCTACACATGCAAGTCTAAGAGTATAGCAGTGGAAAGTAAATACATGCACATATAAGTAGAGGGAAGGGATAGGAGGATCAAACACAATTGGAGACACGAAGATTTTTCACGTGGTTCCGATAGGTGGTGCTATCGTACGTCCACGTTGATGGAGACTTCAACCCATGGAGGGTAGGGGTCGCAAGAGTCCACACAAGGCTCCACCCAAAAGGGTCCACGAAGTAGCAACATCGTCTATTCCATCACGGCTTACGTCCACGAAGGACTAGCCTCACTCGGGGTAGATCTTCATGAAGTAGGCAATCTCCTTGCCCTTACAAACTTCTTGGTTCAACTCCACACATGAAGACGGAGGCTCCCAAGCGACACCTAACCAATGTAGGAGACACCACTCTCCAAAAGGTAATAGATGTGGTAACAATGATGAACTCCTTGCTCTTGTGCTTCAAAAGATAGTCTCCTCAACACACAATCACTCTCTCACAGATTTGGCTTGGTAGAAGAGGTCGATTGTGTGGAAAGCAACTTGGGGAGGCTAGAAATCAAGATTCATATGGTTGGAGTGGAAGATCTTGATCTCAACACATCAGTAGGTGGTTCTCTCTCAGAAAAATGGATGGGGCAAGTGTTGGTCTGTGCTGAGTGCTTCCTCTACGAGTGAGAGGTAGGTGGAGGGGTATATATATAAGCATCTCCAAAAATCTAACCATTACAACATTATTGCCCAACTTGGTGAAACAGAAGTGAAAACTCGGTTGCACCGACTAGTGCAAAATCTGGCAACTTTTGGCGTTTTGGTGAGACCGATATATAAATCTCGGTGGGACCGAATTGGCTGACCTAGGCAGTTTCCAAATCTTGGTGAGACCGATTTCCAAGACTCGGAAATTCCAATTTTTAGAAATAGGATACCAGAGAGTTGGTCACTGATTTCGGTTTCACCGAAATAAAAGTTGGTGTCACCGAGACCTTAGGGTTTGGCTTAGGATCTGTCAAGGGTAAAACTCGGTAGGGCCGATTTAGAAAACTTGGTGGCACCGAATTTGAGTGGTAGGGTTTAGACAGCGAATTTTGTGGGAGAAATTCATGTGTATTTTTGGTGGCTAACTCCAAGCACTTGAGCAACCAGATCATCATGGATACCTCATCCCCTTTTAATAGTATTGGCTTTCCTATGGACTCAAATGTGATTTCTCACAAAATGCAAAATGTAGAGTCTTGAAGCTTGCTGCCAATTAATAGATGTTCCTTGCATCTAGGGGATCTCCTCACAGTCCTTGTCAATCCATTCATTGAACTCTACCCGAGATATACTTGGTAGAACCATTAGTCCAATGAAATATATGTTGTTATTAATTACTAAAACCACCTAGGGAGAAGTTGTGCTTTCAGCCGGCCGTCGTCGCCGTCGTCACCTCAGGCCCCGCTGTCCCAGTCATCTGATACCATGTAGAATCGGGAGAGAGGGTACCTACATACTTCTCTGTTATCTTGCCTATTCCAAAGCATGAGTTCCCTATGTGTGTGGGGCGGCTTGCTTTCCAGAAAGGGACTGAGAGCACCTTTTTCTAGGTCATCCCAAGGAGTGGGCCTTGTGGGCTTAAGTGAGATGGGCCACACAACCCATACCAGTTCAACATAATTTGACTGATAACTATGGGACTAGCTATATGCGAGTCGCCTAAATTTTTTTGGGTCACTTGATTTTTCTCGGCCGTCCGATGCGAAATGAAGAGCCAGATTTCTATCTTCAACCCCCCTGATGCTCCTTCCTCTTCCTTCGAACTACTTGATACGTCTCCAACGTATCTATAATTTTTGATTGTTTCATACTATTATATTATCTGTTTTGGATGTTTTATATGCATTAATATGCTATTTTATATTATTTTTAGGACTAACCTATTAATCTAGAGCCTAGTGCCAGTTTCTGTTTTTTCCATGTTTTTGAGTATTACAGATAAGGAATATTAAACGGAGTCCAAACGGAATAAAATCTTCGGAATGATTTTTCTTGGACCAGAAGAAACCTGCCAGACTTGGAGATGAAGGCAGGAGACGTGACGTGGCGTCACAAGCCACCAGGGCGCGCCCTAGGGGGGGCGCCCTCCTAGCTTGTGGCCCCACGGCAGCTCTCCTAACCCTATTCTTCGGCCTATAAATTCCCAAATATTCCCTGGATACAAAAAAGAGCCACGAAAATACTTTTCCGCCGCCGGAAGCCTCTGTTCTCGTGAGATCCCATCTTGGAGCCTTTTCCGGTAATCTGCCGGAGGGGGATTCGATCACGGAGGGCATCTACATCAACTCCATTGCCCCTCCGATGATGCGTGAGTAGTTTACCACAGACCTTCGGGTCCATAGCTAGTAGCTAGATGGCTTCTTCTCTCTCTTTGTTCTTCAATACCATGTTCTTCATGATCTTCATGGAGATCTATCCGATGTAATACTCTTTTGCGGTGTGTTTGTCGAGATCCGATGAATTGTGGGTTTATGTTCAGATTATCTATGAATATTATTTGAATCTTCTCTGAATTCTTATATGCATGATTTCATATCTTTGCAAGTCTCTTCGAGTTATTGGTTTGGTTTGGCCAACTAGATTGGTAATTCTTGCAATGGGAGAAGTGCTTAGTTTTGGGTTCAATCTTGCGGTGTCCTCACCCAGTGACAAAGTAGGGGTAGCGAGGCACGTATTGTATTGTTGCCATCGAGTATAAAAAGATGGGGTTTTCATCATATTGCTTGAGTTTATCCCTCTACATCATGTCATCTTACCTAATGCGTTACTCTGTTCTTCATGAACTTAATACTCTAGATGCAGGCAGGAGTCGGTCGATGTGTGGAGTAATAGTAGTAGATGCAGAATCGTTTCGGTCTACTTGACATGGACGTGGTGCCTATATGCATAATCATTGCCTTGGATATCTTCATAATTATTCGCTTTTCTATCAATTGCTCGACAGTAATTTGTTCACCCACCGTATTATTTGCCATCATGAGAGAAGCCTCTAGTGAAACCTATGGCCCCCGGGTCTATTTTCCATATTATATTTTCAGATCTATAAACCAAAAATACCAAAAATATCTTGCTGCAATCTTTTTTACTTTTAGTTTACTTCTCGTTTTAGCAATCCTATCTATCTATCTCTATCAGATCTCATCCTTGCAAGTAACCGTGAAGGGATTGACAACCCCTTTATAGCGTTGGGTGCAAGTGTTTGATTATTTGTGTAGGTACATCTATTGGGGACTTGCTTGTATCTCCTACTGGATTGATACCTTGGTTCTCAACAACTGAGGGAAATACTTACCTACTTTGCCGCATCACCCTTTCCTCTTCAAGGGAAAACCAACGCATGCTCAAGAAGTAGCACCGCTCCGTCGCCGTCGGGCTAGCCACTTGCTTCCGCCGCCCGTGGCCGGCGGCGCTCCTGCGACCGCCTCGCCGCACCACCCTCCACCAATCGTCGCCCACCGTCGTGCTGCCCTCCCCCTTCTCCTCAACCGCTGCCCACCGCCATGCTGCCCTCCCCCTTCTCCTCAACCGCTGCCCACCGTCGTACTGCCCTCCCTCCCAACCGTCGCCCACCGCTGTGCTGCCCTCCCCCCATCCCTGTAGGCTCGGCAACCACCCAAAAAAATCCGGCAAAAGCAACACCCCACCCGCCAGCCTAAGATAGATAGCGGGGTTGCTTGTCCGGTGAACCTGCACCCGCCACCTTAAGATAGATAGTGGGGTTGTTCTTCCCCGATGGCCTCACCTTCTCCTTCTTCATTCTCAAAATCTACTTATCCAAATCCGAAAATCAGTCGACTGACATTTAGCTACCGTGGATAACTATAATCCAAATTTCCTTTTCAAATTAAAGGAGCTCCGGTTGCTCCCCAGTGGCATCGTGCGCTACGTTTTTTTTCCTTGAGTACGCATGGCGGTGACAAACTGCTACATTTGCATTTCAAACGAATTGTTCACACATCACTACTACCTCCGTCCTGGTTTATTAGTCCCCACTGTAATTTGGATCAAAGTTTGATCACATATTTGACTAGCAAAATATAAATGCATGTCATATAAAATTATATTGTTGGATTCATATTTGAATATAGTTTCCAATGATATAATTTTTGCTACATATAACTTATATTTTATTAGTTAAAATCATGGTCAAAAATGATTCAAAATATGAGGGGACTAATAAACCAGACGGAGGTAGTACGTCCGAAAAAAGAAAGAAACAGTTCGCGCATGCGTGCATCCCTTGGCGTTTCAGATTCCCGTGAGTGTGGATTACTAAGTCACAATTAATGGAAGCTCCATCCCAAGAGACGTGCGAGAGCACAACCCAAGTCGGCACATCACAGATAAATAATAAAGCTAGCTAAACTTGCTAGCTCTTCGTCTCCCCGCCATTTTCTACAAATAAAAAGGACCCGAGTCAACACTCTTCCTCACACTCATCACACACTGCTGAGTGCTGACACAGCTGTGGCCTCGCTCTCGCCGGTGGAGCGGAATGGCGTCGCCAATGCTGGAGGTGGCGCAGGCCATCGCCGTGGAGGGGAAGAAGGACAACAAGGGGAAGGTGAAGTGGCTGAAGCAGTACTCGTCACTTCCTCAGCGCAGAGCATCCTGGTGGTCGGCGACGGGGACTTCTCCTTCTCGCTGGCGCTCGCCACCGCCTTCGGCTCCGGCGAGAACCTCGTCGCCACGTCCCTTGACTCCTACGGTTCGATCATTAACCTATTTGGCTATTTTATTCAGTTGATCTGTTTGCAGTAGCACTAGCTACTAGCACCGCCTGCCCCTGGTTTGCTGCTTACTGATCTACTATGATATTGCTGGCAATCCTCTCTTGCATGGGCACTTGGGCAGCCTATCTGACTGTCATGTATAGCTATGCGGAATCGAATGTGACGTCGCTGAAAAGGATGGGCGCCAGTCTTGCACGATGTCGACGCGACAGAGATGAGGAGGCACGCCCATTTGAATCTTCATCGCTTCGATCGGATCGTGTTCAACTTTCCTCATGCTGGTTTCACTGGACGGGAGACCACGCCCAACATGGTCAAGTATGCGCACACTCTTGCCATGACAGCTTTACTTGTTTTTGTAGTAAGACGACTGGTTATGGTTATTGTCGTTACGAATTTCTTCAGTTAAAATTTCATCAAGCACGTACGTACGTATTCCGAGAGCTACATCTTGTTAATGTTTGCACACTTTTGCTTTGATGTGTAGTTCGCACAAGAAGCTCGTGAAGACCTTCTTCCTCAGCGCAAGTGGCCTGCTTCGTCCTGATGGTGAAATCCACGTCGCTCACAGGACGGGACATCCCTACTGCAGATGAGAGATCGAGCAATTAGCCTCGGAGTCCGCACTTGTCATGTTTCAGAAGGACTTCTTTTGGAAATACGATTATCCTGGCTACAACCAAAAGAGAGGATCTGGCTTGAGGTGCGACAAAGATTTCCCTATAGATGGCAGCTTCACTTTCAAGTTCCGCATGGAGCGCAAACAAGCCGATATTGCGTCTATTTCCCTCGCTGCTGCACTGGATTTTATGAAGCTTGAGGCTGTGACCAGCTCCGCCTAGCTGCCTAGCTAGCTGGCGTGTTTGAGCAAATAAGATGTATCGAGACCGTATCACAACCAGCTTTTAGGACGGCTGGTGTATCTCTAGTTGGTGGGCATAGTATGAAATGCCCCGTTATGTTGAAGATAATGTTCAAGTATTGATTTATGTTTAAGTACTGTCATGGTTTATCTGACTATGTTGCATACCGGTTAAAATGGTATGCTTTGCACCTATTTTTCCAACATAGTTTTCTTGTTTATTGTTAAGTGATTATAATAGATATAAAACTCGTCCCATATTATCATTGTTCCTAGACATATAGCTCGGAACCCCATACCCGAGATCCACCGGTTTTAGCACCGACAAGACCCACACGAGGAAGTGGGCCGGGTCGTTCCACACGGGGGAGCTCGTGGCAATGGAGTATGGCCGGTGGCAAGTCCGGTTCCATGGCGCAAATGCAAGGCTGAACCTCCCGTTCGGTGCGGCGTCGGTCCACCTCGTCCTGTCGTAGACGGGTGTGGTGAGCGCGGCGATGGCACGAGAGGACCGAGAGGCGAGGGAGCGCCGTGAGGCGGAGTACGTTGACGAGGCATACATGGACGACCTCCGCCACCAGCACCCGGAGCTCGTGGAGGTGGAGCGGGCGATATTCGCCGACAATGGCTGGGAGGTCATCGTCATCTCCGACTACGAGGTGCAAGGCGGCAAGGAGGGTGGCAAGAAGGGCGGCGAGGAGGAGGATTTTCACGCGATGAGTGGTGGAGCATCTACCCCGACTAAGACGACGACGGCACCAGCCCGGACCCGACTCTCACTGAGGGTGGCTTGACGAGGAAGGATTGGCTCGACCTCTACTACGACCGTTGAAGTTGAGCAGCTTTTAGGCTGTCCATAGTGGGGGTAACTTAGGTGGTATCATGTACTTGGGAATATCAAACATGTTGTTGTGGCAGAGAATTAAAGAAGAGAAAGAAGGTTAGAGTAACATAGGTAGATACCGTACCATGTTAAATGCTATGCTACTTTGTGTCATGCATGGCAATAAATATGATCATACATGATACTACTCTATGATACTATGCACTATGAAGGTTGTATCATACACTAGTATCATATGTATGATACTAGTATATGATACTCCCCACTATGGCTAGCCTTAGTCTAGTTTTAAGTTTAGTGTAGTTTAAGTTTAAATTTATGTTTAATGTTCGGTTGTCAAGATTATCTATGTTGAACTTATATTTAAATGCATGCAAATTTCGGTTAAAATAGGTTGAATTCATGTAAAATTACGTTTTACTCTGCTAAGTTTAGAGGATTGGCTATAACATACTCCACTAAAGTTTACTCGGTCGGATATTCCGCTAATTTTGAAGGGATCGGTTAGAAATGCCCTTAGAACTACATAACCAACTACCGGATTCTATACATGGGAGTTCATTTCTAAAGGCTGTCAAAATAGGATAAAACACAGATTCCCCACACTACACCGTATTCAATAATATTTTTTATTGAAAGTACCTGGACTCTGCTTCGACGGCTTAAACTAATGTTGTGGGTGCGCTAGCGAGACAGCGACCCAAGGTCTATTGCCTCCCCACCTCCTATGTCTTTAGAGCATCTACAACCACCAGAACCTAATTTGAACCTCCAAACACGCGCGGACACGGCCGGTCAGCATTCGTGCGCGTCCAGGCAGTTCTCTAATTTTTGGTTGTGATCAATCATGTAATCCAACGCCGGGGTGATCCGACGCATGCTATGGGTCGAACTTTATTTGAATTTGAATTTGTCTGTGGACATATACAAGATAACATTAGATGACTGGTTTTTACATTTGTGTCTGCGTATTGAACCCTTTTTGCGGACGGATGTGAAAGGGAATTTACGGGTCAGCAGATGTCTTAAGTTTGAAACGGTCAAACGGGACATTTAGAGCAACTCCAATGCAACGACCCAAACGGACATCGATTTTGTTTGCTTTTTGTCCTTTTGGATCGCCCGTCCGCCTGTCCGTGTCCGCTTTTTCGTTTGGGTCGACGGATGTGCCCAACGGGGCAGACGCATTTGGTGATACGTCCGCCTCGGCATTCCGTCGAACACCTGGTGGGTGAACTGCCCATAGCTCCTGCGCCGCCATCCCGAGCTCCTGCGACGCACTCCTGCCCGCGGACGAGGCCAGTGCCCGGAACTCTGAGGCCGAACTGCTCGCGGATGAGGCCGTGCCGGCGACGAAGCCATGGGATCGCGCGCCCGCGCCCGCCCGTGCTCCGCGCCGTGCGCTCCGTGTCACGCCTGCCTATGCTCCGGGTGGCGCGCGGGCGCCTGCCCGTGGCTGTTATCCCCGCGTCGCGCACTCGCGCCCGTCCGCGCCCGTACTCCCTGCGTCGCGCCCGCCCCGTGCTCCCCGCGCCGCGCCAGCCGGTGGCCGTGCTCCGTGCGTCACGTGGTCGCACCCGCCCGCGCCCGTGCTTCCTGCGTCGCGCGCTCGCACCCGCCCGCGTTCGTGCTCCTTGCGTCCCGCCCGCACCAGCACGCACGCTTGGCCAGGAAGCGACGACTAGCTAGCTCAACAGCAACAACATGCATGACGAGCGGCGGCGGCTAGCTAGCTAGCTAGCACGCGCGCGCGGCGGGCAGCAGTACCACACGCATGCTCAGGCAGCAGCTAGCTAGCACGTGCGCGCGGTGGGCACCAGTACCAGCACGCACACGTGACGGGCAGCTCGGCCGCCGGTGAAGCGTTGGCGGCGGTGGAGACCGGCGAGGCGCTTGCGGCGGAGGGGAAGCTGCTGCACCGGACGATATGCCTAGCTGCATCGGCAGCGCGGCGTGCTCTGCGCCGGCGTGGGCGGATGAGAAAGAGAGGAAAGGTGGAGAGAGAAAGGGGGGGGACAGATGAGTGGGCCCTTTTGTTTGGATGACAGATAGGCGAGCTTCGACGTGCAGCGGACGTAGCCGAACGAAGAGGACGCAAAAAAACGTCCGCTTTGTGTTCTCTTTGGATCCAAATCAGTCTTAAATTTGGACCGGAAATGGAACCGCGCGGATACGAAGCGGACGTAAAATGAAAATGAGTCTCCGCGTTGGGTCATCGTTTTTGTCCGCGCGAATCCAAATGACATGGGCGGACGAAATGGATCCTCCCGTTGGAGTTGCTCTTGATAGAAAATATTCGAGCCTAACTCTAATGCTGCTGTTGCAGGTTTGGTAGAGCACACTCGTCATGTCATATGGATGCTCTTCACTCCATCTCACCGTAGCCCAGGCTTTATCAGCAGTGCAGCATGCGCAAGACAAGCAAAGTCGAGCAAAGTGAAGAGAGGAGGCTCGCTGCTCGATGTGACACGAGAGGAGAGACGTTGCGTTGACGAACAAGCGTACATCTGTGAGACTGCGACCATACTTGAGTGCTCGGGGCTCGTGTGTGTCCTTGACTCGTTAGTTTATGTGAACGTTAAGGCAATGATGTGACATTCCATCACGGATCACCGTGGAGTACTCTCCGCCTTATGTTCCTTTCCGCAAAGAAACCATCCCTTCATTCCACGATATAGTTCGTCCTAGTTTTTCGTGATTTAAGTTTGATCATAAATTTAACCAACGAGACCGACTACGATGAAAAAAAAAATATACCATTGAATTCATATTTGGTTAAATATATAATCAAATTTAGATCTCGAGAAGCGCGGACGCACTACATTGTGAAAATAGAGGAGTATCAACTCGTGTATAATGCAGAACCTGTGGTGTGGATATCTTGCACGTGACTGCGTGAGAAAATGTACGTTTGGTTGAAACGCGAGTTGACATGGTATGGAGTTTTTGGTACTCCCTCCGTTCCACAATGTATTGCATTCACGTTTTCCTCAATATAATTTTGATCATATATTCAACTAACGAGATTGACTGCGGTGGGAGCAAAAATTATACCACTGAATTCGTTCGCAGTCGATCTCGTTGGTTAAATGTATGGTCAAATTTAGATCTCAAAAAACACGGACGTACTACATTGTGGAACGAAGGGAGTATTTTTTTTGACATGGTACAGTTTTCAGTGCTCTCGCTGAGATCTAACCTATGTCTACAAAAAAAATCATCTCTGACCCATCGGCCAACTCGTGTATGAATCAGAACTTGTGGTGTCGAAACCCATCAATCCGGTGAGGACATATTCATGTCGACACTCTAGCGTGCCGTCCGAGGGGCCAAATATGTCTATTTAAGCTGGATGGCGAGCCTCAACCCTAGCCACTTCTATTTTCACCTTCTCCCTCCCGTCCACACTGCCATTCTCAATCCGCTCTGAGCTCGCCGTCCCCTGGTAGCCATGGTCCGCCAGCAAATCATCACCTACAAGATGCTCACTACGTGGCGCCGAGCGAAGATGAAGGCACGACGCACCGCTCACATTGCAAACGACTTCCCTTCTACTCTTCGGAGCGGGATGAGGCGGTGCAGGAGGAGGCGAAGCCGGAGGCGCCAGGCGCGGAGACGGAGACGATGAGTAAGAGGAAGGTGAGGCGGATCCGGTGCCTCCCGCGTCTGAATTCGCCAGGGACGACACGCTGGCCGAGTTTGAGGTGGCCCAAGCGAAGGTGGAGGCAGAGCAGTAGGCCATCCTCAACTCCATCTGGTCGGAGCTCGAGGTCGAGGTAAATGCCTCGCGAGGCAGGCGCGGAGCTCGAGGACATCTTCACTAACGTGGAGTCCGACGAGGAGCCGAAGCTGTGGGCCGCCGCCAACGACCAGGAGGTCGGTCCGTCCGGCACTGTCGGTACGAAGATCATCAACATCTCCGATGCCGAGCAGAACTATGATAGTTTTATCCATGTAGGATGTAGTACACATGTAATTTTACGTTGCATGATGGTGCATGAAAATAGGTGTGAGATTTGAGGTTTGTGGTCACAACGGCGGAAAAAAAAGATGGCCGGGTCGGTTCGCGAACGTGTCTGGACGCATCTGCGGATATATGAGGGGTCACTTCTAATAGCCCAATTGTAGATATATAAGATGTGTTTAGAGCATCTACAACCGGACCCCTCATACCCGTCTCAAACGCCCGGGCAGGCCGCTTGTTCACTAACCGGTCACTAAATTTCGACCCAGTCGAGCCTCTCAAACCGGCCTCAAACGCCCGGGCTGACCCGCACCCCTTATATCCAGCACAAAAATCAGGTGGATATGAGGACGCCCGGGCACGCCCGCCTGGCCCGCAATGGTCCGCATCGACCCCACATATATTCGTCCCCATCAGCTCACCGGACCAAACCCTAGCCACTTCACTGCACTCTCTTCCACTCCCATCCACCACCCAAGCCCCATCCGGCGATCTTCGGCCTTCTTCGGCATGGCGGGCAGTGGATCCGAGTCCTTCACCTCCAAATCCGTCGACCACGAGCTCATCCCACGCGACCCCGAGGAGGAAATGGTCGTCCGGCTTGCGCTCCGTCGCTCCTGGGAGGCCGCCGCCCTTCGGCAGCGCTCGGACACGCAACGTCGGGAATCCATTGCGTCGGCACAACCGATGCTTTGATCTGACGTCGCTGCCTCACTGGAGGCGGTGCGGTCCGTTTGGTGGCGCGGCGTGCCCGCCGTGCAAGGTAGCAGGCGAGGGAGGGTGGCAGAGGTCCTCGCGGTGGTGGACGTTGGAGAGACGGAGTCACGCTCTCCGGCGTTTCGTAGGGTGCACTAGTGTGGTTGCCACAACCGCGTCGTGATGGACGTCGGCTCCTTCCATGAAGGATCCGTCATCGACCTCACATCCACCGGCACCGTCTGGGTTACGGGCTTCGACGAGGAAGAGTAGGGCATGGGAGACGGCGGGAGATCAAGTCCCATGAGCCAGCTAGTGTCCCATATCCTACTCTACCTTGCCGGTGACCGGACCGACGCGACGAGGGGCGCAGCCAGCCGCCGGACATGGGCACGACGGAGCCGAACAAGCTCCGCTTAGTATTAGGTCTTACATTGCATGTAATAATATGGATTTGAGGTATCTGGATGTAGAATGCACTATTTGAGGCGTGACCGGTTAGGGTCAACGGACGTGTCCGTGGGCGTTTGAGGGACCGGATTTACAATTTCCGGTTGTAGATGCTCTTATAAAACTGAAAGTTCTATAGCACCCACGCTGTGTTACAATTGCACTCGGGCCACAAGTCGACCTGCTACTTAAGAGCATCTACAACCGGACCCCTCAAACCCGTCTCAAACGCCCGGGCAGGCCGTCCGGTCACAAAAATGCGACCCAGACGGGCCTCTCAAACGGGCCTCAAACGCCCGGGCTGACCGGCACCCCCCATTTCCAGCCCAAATATGAGGCGGATATGGGGGAGCCCGGGCGCGCCCGGGCACGCTGTGACGCCCCCGACTTAATCGTGCACTAATCATACACGCAAATGCACACGATCAAGCCTAGGGACTCACTTGAAGATATCACAACACAACTCTAGACACAAATAAAATAATACAAGCTTTATATTACAAGCCAGGGGCCTCGAAGGCTCGAATACACAAGCTTGATGTCATACAAGCATCAGCGGAAGCAAAAGTATCTGAGTACAGACACAAGGTTAAACAAGATGCCTTAAGAAGGCGAAAACAAACAATAGCTCTGATCGAAAGAGGCAAGGCCTCCTGCCTGGGAGCCTCCTAAACTACTCCTGGTCGACTGGCTCAACGAAGAAGAAGTGGCCTCCGGGGATCTCCTGGCAATAGTCTCCTGCGGTGGCGTCTGGCTCCTGGGCCCCATCGGCATCTGGTGTAACATCGATTTGGTATGGGGGAAAAGAATAGCAAAGCAACCGTGAGTACTCATCCAAAGTACTTGCAAGACTGACATCAGAACTATGCTATATGCATTGTATCAAAGGAATGGGGCTGTATCTGTGGACTGTACTGCAGAATGCTGGAACAAAGGGGGAGAAGCCTAGCCTATCGAAGACTAGCATCTTGAAGCAGTTCTTGCAGCATCAGAAGAGAGTAGAGCTACAATAACAATTAATAATGGTTGTATATTAGCAACTCCCCAAGATCCTTTCTCGACTATCCCGCGAGAAAGCGATCCAGAGAGCAATAGTTTAAGCATTGCATCGATTAACTCCGGCCGCACACCCTTGTTCCTGGTGATGTCCGGCCTCGGCTGACCGATAGCAATAGTATCAGTTTAATATTCATCATCAACAGTTTATAGTTGTCATAGATCCGGGCACAACTCCAAGCGTCCTGTTACTGTGGACACGGCTATTCGAATAGATATCTTCCCTGCAGGGGTGCACTACTGTTACCCAACACGCTCGATTAACTCTGGCCGCACACCCTTGTTCCTGGTGATGTCCGGCCTCGGCTGATCGACACATCGCAGCCCGACCTATAGCTAAGCAGAGAGGTCCCCGCCGGTCTACATCCTAAGCACTCAGGGTTCTTGGGCCCATCCCCCTTTGCACTCCGGGTCGTTGCGCACACGTTTAGATCCAAGCACCACCTCTGTCATGGATGGCGCCAATCCTCCCGTGCCGCACTGCTGAACTGGACGTCTGTCAAAGCTTTCGGCTGATACATACGATGTAGAGGGCCCCATAAACCATTATCCCACGTGGTGGTAGTGCGTAAAAAGGGCACGACGACCCACTCAGATCAAACACCCAGATCCGTTACAAGCTCGGTTATCACTACCCAATACGCGTGATATCCTCCGGCCGCACACCCTTGTTCCTGGTGATGTCCGCCCTCGGGAGATCAACACGAACAGGGTACCGGTATTTCATAACGCGCGGGTACTCTTGGAGCCGACCCGACTTTAATAATAATCCTCGCGGGCACCCTTGGGGCCAGCCCGACTTTAACATTGGACACTGTTGGGACTCAGGTCCATCTCTACTGGATGGTACCACCAGCCCTTCAGCCCCGTAAAAGTAAATGATATAGCAGTTTAATTATTTCCGTGATCCTCACCCAGAGAGATCACGGCCCGGTATCAAGCTTGGCATACGGACAAAGGTGATGGGCCACCGATGAAGAAGTAGCACAGCTAGGTTTGTGGGACAGCAGGTGGGGTGTCAATGTCAAACTGCAAAATCAGGCCATGCATTGGAATAGGTACTATCGGAACAGTGGTAGCAGGGCATTTCTAATGCAAGAATAAGGGAGAAGAGACTGGGCGATATATGATGGTCAAGGGGGTTTTGCTTGCCTGGTTGCTCTGCGAAGGGGACCTGGTCGTCGGTGACGTAGTCGTATCCAGCAGAATCGTCGGCGGGCACAAGGTCTACCGAGAGAGAAGGGGGGGGGAGGAAACAATAAATATCACGACAATGACAAACAATATGCATGACATGTCTAAATGTTATGCATCGGTGTTTATCGACTAACTAATCGATTTAGTTAACTCTTGGGAATTAATTAAATTGGATTTATTTAATTAAAGTTGGACACTATTCATTTATTAAAATCAGTCAAAAAGTTGCATGTTCAGCTAGCTAGGATTGTTGGACAGGTGTTTTGATTGCATATTTGGAATCTTCATATTTTTCTGATCATTTTACATATATAAATTATTTCAATCCGAGTTACGGTTTAAAAGATATGATTTTATAAAGTTTTAATCATTTTCTGAATTTATTTAATTATTTAATTTCGAAATTATCCAGAATAGTGAATGCTGACGTCAGCATGATGCAATGCTGACGTCAGCAGTCAACAGAGGCTGACCAGAGTCAAACCTGACATGTGGGACCCACATGTCAGTGACTCAGGGGCTAATTGACTAATTTAACTAATTAACTAACTAGGTGGGGCCCATATGTCAGCGGGTAATTAACCTAATTAATTTATTTTATTTTATTAAATCACTAATTAATTAACTGACGTGTGGGACCCATGTGTCATTGACACAGTAGGATGGGGCCCCACTATCAGTGGCCCAGCTGACCCAGTCAGCAGCGCTGACTGGTCAACGGGCCCACGACCCCACCAGCCAGTGTCACTGGCAGGTGGGCCAGGGCAGGCCACGTCGGCGGTGACCGGAGACGTCGCCGGAATCTCGCCGGCGACGCGTTTCGCGGCGGCGCGGCCACGGGAGGTGGCCGGAAATCGCGTACAGGCCACCGTTCGAAGCGCGGCTGGGCGCGTTGGAACGGGGCGACGACGGCGCGTCGTTAGGCGGTGGTATCGCGGGCGGGGACGGCCGGAGCTGAGCGCCAGGAGCTCATCGGCGGCGAGGTCTTCGGGCGGCGGTGGCAAACGGCGATTCGAGGCGCTATCGGGCGAGCTAAGCGGCTAGGCGGCATCTACGCGCGAAGGCGACGACGATGGACGGGCGCGCGTGACCAAATGGTCACCGGAGGCTCGTCGGCGACGAGCATCCGCGGCGGCGCGCACGGGCGACAGCGGAATTAGGGGCTAGGGGCTACGGTTCGTCGCGAGGAGGAGAGGGGGAGGTAGCTGGAGCTCACCGCGAGTCGTAGCCGTTCAAAGCGGGCTCGGGGAGGGGCTGCCGGCGACGGAATCGACGGCGACGTGCTCGGGTGCCCGAGGAGGAAGACGACGGCGAGAGGGCGTTGCAGGGGGCCTGGTGCTCGGGGTCGTGGTCGAGGAGGAAGAGGGCTTCACGGCGGAGCTGACGGGCGGCTCATCGGGGCTCGGGGGTGACGGTGGCCGCGGTGGCGAGCGAGGACGGCGGCGAGCTTGCGGGTGAGGCGGGGAGAGAGAGCTGCGCGAGGGGGGGGAAAGATCTGGGCGGCCAGGGGTGCCGCGGTGGCCGTCCTTATCGCCCCAGGAGGCCCTGTAGCGGCACGGGCGACGAGGTGGTGCGGGGGAGACGGCTCGCCGGCGTCGAGCGCGGTCGGGTGCGCGTGCGCGCTCGAGCGGGGGAGCAGTAGGAAGGGGGCGACCGAGGGAGGTGGGCTGGGCCGCACTGTGCACTCGAGGCCCAGCCGCCTGGGCTTTTTCTTTTCTTTTCTTTTCTATTTCTTTCTCTATTTTCCCTTTTTAGTTTAGCTCAAATTTGTATTTTGCAAAATATGAGACATGGCCCAAATTATTCAGTGCAATAATAGGCAACACCAGAAATTGATTTGGTGCAAATATGCTTTCAAAATATTTTTAATTAACTAAAAATGCATTTAATACCACTGTTTTGGTACTGTTTTAACCTGCTAGGGGTATTTGTGGAATTTTGGTGATGTTGTTTTCCTCAAAATAATTAGTTATGATTTATGTGCTAATTAATGAACATTTTTGTTACTGGTTTGCACAACTTTTATTTTCCACTTGGCAATTGAATTGAATTTGAATTTGAATTCGAACTAAGCCCTAATGCAAATGATGCTTATGCTTAATTAAACATGATGACATGGCATTAATATCAGGGGATTACTGTTGCATTACAAGGGGGTGTTACAATTCTCCTCATCTAACAAGAATTCTCGTCCCGAGAATTAAGAGGAGTGCTGAAAGAGAGAGGGGTATTCTTCACGAAGACGATCCTCACGTTCCCAAGTAGCCTCATCTCCAGAATGATTCGACCATTGAACTTTAAGGAACTTGATCGACTTCTGACGGGTTCGACGTTCAGCTTGGTCCAGAATGCGGATCGGATACTCTTGATAAGATAGATCCTCTTGCAATTCAAGCACTTCATGATCCACAGCTCGAATAGGATCCTTGAAACAGCGTCGGAGTTGCGACACATGAAAGACGTCGTGCACTTGGGAGAGATTCGGCGGCAATTCCAGTTGATATGCCACTTCACCTCGACGTGCGAGAATGCGAAACGGGCCAATATAGCGAGGAGCTAACTTGCCCTTGATCCCAAAACGGTGGGTGCCTTTCATCGGAGTGACGCGAAGGTAAGCTTGCTCGCCGGGTTGATAGACCATTGGTTGATGCTTGCGATCATAATTACTCTTCTGACGAGACTGAGCAGCTTTCAAATGCTCACGGACAATGCGGACCTTCTCCTCAGCTTCCTGAATTATGTCCGGCCCAACAAGTGAACGTTCCCCAGTTTCTGACCAATTCAGAGGGGTTCGACACTTACGTCCGTATAGAACTTCAAACGGTGCCATCTTCAAACTAGCTTGATAGCCATTGTTATATGAGAATTCGGCATATGGAAGAGATTCCTCCCATTTCTTACCGAAAGAAATGACACAAGCTCGAAGCATATCTTCAAGCACTTGATTTACTCGTTCGACTTGACCCTGAGACTGAGGGTGAAATGCGGTGCTAAAGGACAGGTGAGTTCCCATAGCTTCTTGGAAACTACTCCAAAATCTGGAAGTGAACAGGCTTCCACGATCAGAACTGATCTCCAGCGGAACACCGTGTAGTGACACGATCCTGGAAACATATAAATCTGCTAACTGACTAGCAGTGATTGATTCCTTAACTGGCAAGAAATGAGCAACCTTGGAGAAGCGGTCGATGACGACAAAGATAGCATCATGACCCTTCTGTGATCTGGGAAATCCAGTAATAAAGTCCATCTCGACCTTATCCCATTTCCATTCAGGAATTTCAAGTGGCTGCAGGAGTCCAGCAGGCCTTTGATGTTCAGCCTTGATGCGACGGCAAACGTCACATTCAGCAACATATTGAGCAATATCACGCTTCATGTCAGGCCACCAATATCGTTGACGGATGTCTTGGTACATCTTGGTGCTGCCGGGGTGAATCGAAAGCGGCGTATCATGCGCTTCCTTCATAACATCCGAACGAGAGTCAATATTATCCGATCTGGGGACAACTAGACGACCCTTGAAGTACAAGGCAGCATCATCTCCCACATGATAGAATGAATGTTTTCCCTGTGAGAGGTATTTCTTGATCCTGTCAACTTCAGAACAGTAATTCTGTCTTGTCTTGATGTTGGTTTCGAGGTCTGGTTCAACCACCAAGTTACTCAAAGAACCCTGGTTAACAACACGAAGGTTCATCTTTTGGAATTCCGCTGGAGGGGGAACGAGATAACCCTGAGGAACAATATGGAGGTTCAGCTTGCGGAATTCTTCTTGAAGCAGGGGGTGAACCTTATGAACCTGAAGGTGGTTGCAGTAAGACTTGCGGCTCAAAGCATCAGCCATTACATTAGCCTTGCCTGGGGTATAAGAAATACCCACATTGTAATCTGCTATGCGCTCCATCCATCTCTGTTGACGGAGGTTCAGATCTGGCTGAGTAAACAGGTACTTCAAACTTTGGTGGTCGGTGTAGATCTCGCAACGATTACCAACAAGGTATTGTCTCCACTCTTTCAATGCATGAATTACTGCAGCAAGTTCAAGGTCATGAACTGGGTAGTTCTCTTCATGGGGACGCAATTGACGAGAGGCATAAGCAACCACTCTGCGATCTTGCATTAGGACACAGCCTAATCCTTGACGGGATGCGTCACAGTATATCACGAAGTCCTTGCGAGAATCAGGGGGAGCTAGCACTGGGGCAGACGTCAATTTGTCCTTGAGCGTCTGGAAACTTTCTTGACATTTATCTGTCCACTCAAACTTAACACCTTTGTGAAGCAGATTAGTCAGTGGCTTTGCAATCTTGGAGAAGTTCTCGACGAAACGACGGCAATAGCTGGCAAGACCGAGAAAACTTCTGACTTGCTTTACATTCTTTGGGGGAGTCCAGTCAAGAATAGCCTGAACTCGTTCTGGGTTAACGGCAATCCCATCTTTGGAGATCACGTGACCAAGGTAAGTCACCTCAGATAACCAGAACTCACACTTAGAATACTTGGCATACAGTTGATGTTCACGTAGCTTCTCCAGTACAAGCCGAAGATGTTCGGCGTGTTCTTCTTCATTCTTGGAATATATAAGGATATCATCCAAATAAACCATGACGAATTTGTCAAGGTAATCCATGAAGATGTAGTTCATCAGTCGAGAGAATGTGGCTGGAGCATTGGTTAAGCCGAAAGACATGACGGTGTACTCATATGATCCATATCGAGTAACGAAGGCTGTCTTCGGAATATCCTCTTTGCGAACTCGGATCTGATGATAACCCAATCTCAAATCAAGTTTAGAGAACAAAGAGGATCCAGCCAGCTGATCATAAAGATCGTTGATCCAGGGCAGCGGATATTTGTTCTGAATGGTTGCCTGGTTGATAGGTCGGTAATCTTGGACCAGACGGTTCGTACCATCCTTCTTCTTAACAAAGAGCGAAGGTGCTCCCCAAGCAGAAGAACTGGGGCGTATGAAACCCTTCTTAAGTGACTTGTCGATTTCTTCCTTAAGTTCTAGGAGTTCATGTGGTGGCATCTTGTACGGCCGCTTGGCAATAGGAGTAGTGCCTGGCTTCAAGTCGATGACAAACTCGACAGCCCTAACAGGGGGTATTCCCGGAAGTTCTTCTGGAAAGACATCCGAAAAATCACGAACGACTGGGACGTTCTCAATTCCTTCCAGAGGTGAGGCATTCAATGCATTCAGAGCATATATCTGGCTTTCGGCATTTTGAACTGTCCGAACTGAGTATCTGACTATCTGGCCGGAAGGATGTGTGAGCCGGACTGTTTCAGTGGCACAGTCAATCAAAGCTTTATGAGGTTTCAACCAGTCCATGCCCAGAATGATGTCAATGTTAGAAGTCTTGAGAGCAATGAGAGAAACAGGGAACACCAATCCTCCAATCTCAACATGGTTATCGTGGCTTACCATGTTAGTTTGCCACTTTGCTCCGGGTGACTGGATTATCATAGGGGCGGACACCTCCTCGAAAGACATATCATGGCTCCGCGCGAAACTTTCGGACATGAAGGAGTGCGATGCTCCAGAGTCAAAGAGAACAGAAGCTGGGATCGAATTCACTAGAAGGGCACCCATCACAATTTTGGTGTCCTGTCGAGCTTCTTCCATCTTGACATGGTTGACACGAATAAGTTGACTTGCAGGTGGTTTGGCATCAGTGTTCTTAGAAGGACGTTTTCGACGGCCCTGCTTCCGATCAACAGAAGGACGTGATGTGTTCTGAGGCTGATCCTGGCGACAGTTGTTCGCAAAGTGTCCTGACTGTCCACACCTGTGACATAACCCATCATTAGGGGGAGGAGCCATAGTATTGGGCTGTCCACTTGGAATATTCAGTTGTCTAGGCGGCGGAGGCGGACGAGGTGCAACATAAGACGGCCTCGGTGTTGGAGCAGGACGGTGGAAAATACTGTGCGGGAGCCAGACTCGACGTTTCTGAGTAGGATGACCCGAAGACGAGCCAATATCACGAGTACGCTTGAGCGACTCCTGGTATTCATTCAAAGCAGTTTCAACTTGGAAAGACTTGCTGACAAGCGTTGCAAAGTCTGCAGCATCATAAATAGCAAGTGCGACCTTTATATCAGGATGCAGTCCTTCACGGAATTTCTCCTGCTTACGAGCGTCAGTGCAGACGTCGTCCTCAGCATAGCGAGATAATTCGAGGAATTTCCGCTGATATTCATCCACTGTCATCTTGCCCTGTTTGAGTTTGCGGAACTCCTGCTTCTTCTGATCCATCAAACCTTGAGGAATGTATCGTGCACGGAAGACTGACTGAAATTCCTGCCAAGTGGTTACAGAACCAGCAGGCAGCATGCGCCTGTGGCTTTCCCACCATTGAGCAGCTGGACCCTTCAAATGAAATGCCGCAAAGGTGACGTAACTATCAGGGGCAACACTAGCTGACTCCATCTCAAACAGAATATCACGAAGCCAATCATCAGCATCCATAGGATTGGTGGAGTTGCGGAACACAGACGAGTTGAGGCGCACAAATTCTTGCAGTGTTATTGGGGCAGACTGTTGCTGAGCATTTTGAGTTGGAAATTGGGCCATTACCCCAGTCATAAACTGACGATTCATCTCAAACTGTTGCATCATTGCGGCAATATAGGGTGGAGGGGGAGGATCGTCAGCCATTCTGCCAAAACAACAGGGGCAGTTTAGCAAGAACAACTGCATGTACATGGGGTTATTGCAGATGTAACATGAGCAAGAACAAGAAGTGCATTAGGAAAAATTAGTAGTCATTAAAGACATACCGATCCATGCACAGAATTGGACATCCGCGGATAGCGTGACGGCGTAAAATTAAGGAAAAGACATGCTAGGCGGCGCGCAGGCACGCGGTGAGGAATTACACAACGAGACATAGCAAAGGCTATATCAACGTCGGAGAAAACTTTTGGGGAGAGGAATCTGCAAGGAACAACACAGGGTTTCCTCGATGAAAGGATCCTGCGGGCCTTGGTGTTGTGCAGCAGAACCTGGCCCTTATCTTGAAGCAAGGGGGGATAATTCAGAACTCCGGATGGATGTGAATACGAGAACCTAGTGTCGGCACTAGTAAAATCATTTAACCCGAAAGGAAGATAAATTCAGAGTCCCAGAGTATAGAAGAGGAATAAAAGATCCTAATACCACCCAGTTGGCGACGTGGGCCCGTAACCCACACAGCCATGTTAGTAAAATAGTTTTCCATCGTCTAGACTCAACTTCGACCAAGGAGTTGGAAAAAGGGGCTTCCTACAGGCAGTCGGCTCTGATACCAACTTGTGACGCCCCCGACTTAATCGTGCACTAATCATACACGCAAATGCACACGATCAAGCCTAGGGACTCACTTGAAGATATCACAACACAACTCTAGACACAAATAAAATAATACAAGCTTTATATTACAAGCCAGGGGCCTCGAAGGCTCGAATACACAAGCTTGATGTCATACAAGCATCAGCGGAAGCAAAAGTATCTGAGTACAGACACAAGGTTAAACAAGATGCCTTAAGAAGGCGAAAACAAACAATAGCTCTGATCGAAAGAGGCAAGGCCTCCTGCCTGGGAGCCTCCTAAACTACTCCTGGTCGACTGGCTCAACGAAGAAGAAGTGGCCTCCGGGGATCTCCTGGCAATAGTCTCCTGCGGTGGCGTCTGGCTCCTGGGCCCCATCGGCATCTGGTGTAACATCGATTTGGTATGGGGGAAAAGAATAGCAAAGCAACCGTGAGTACTCATCCAAAGTACTTGCAAGACTGACATCAGAACTATGCTATATGCATTGTATCAAAGGAATGGGGCTGTATCTGTGGACTGTACTGCAGAATGCTGGAACAAAGGGGGAGAAGCCTAGCCTATCGAAGACTAGCATCTTGAAGCAGTTCTTGCAGCATCAGAAGAGAGTAGAGATACAATAACAATTAATAATGGTTGTATATTAGCAACTCCCCAAGATCCTTTCTCGACTATCCCGCGAGAAAGCGATCCAGAGAGCAATAGTTTAAGCATTGCACCGATTAACTCCGGCCGCACACCCTTGTTCCTGGTGATGTCCGGCCTCGGCTGACCGATAGCAATAGTATCAGTTTAATATTCATCATCAACAGTTTATAGTTGTCATAGATCCGGGCACAACTCCAAGCGTCCTGTCACCGTGGACACGGCTATTCGAATAGATATCTTCCCTGCAGGGGTGCACTACTGTTACCCAACACGCTCGATTAACTCTGGCCGCACACCCTTGTTCCTGGTGATATCCGGCCTCGGCTGATCGACACATCGCAGCCCGACCTACAGCTAAGCAGAGAGGTCCCCGCCGGTCTACATCCTAAGCACTCAGGGTTCTTGGGCCCATCCCCCTTTGCACTCCGGGTCGTTGCGCACACGTTTAGATACAAGCACCACCTCTGTCATGGATGGCGCCAATCCTCCCGTGCCGCACTGCTGAACTGGACGTCTGTCAAAGCTTTCGGCTGATACATACGATGTAGAGGGCCCCATAAACCATTATCCCACGTGGTGGTAGTGCGTAAAAAGGGCACGACGACCCACTCAGATCAAACACCCAGATCCGTTACAAGCTCGGTTATCACTACCCAATACGCGTGATATCCTCCGGCCGCACACCCTTGTTCCTGGTGATGTCCGCCCTCGGGAGATCAACACGAACAGGGTACCGGTATTTCATAACGCGCGGGTACTCTTGGAGCCGACCCGACTTTAATAATAATCCTCGCGGGCACCCTTGGGGCCAGCCCGACTTTAACATTGGGCACTGTTGGGACTCAGGCCCATCTCTACTGGATGGTACCACCAGCCCTTCAGCCCCGTAAAAGTAAATGATATAGCAGTTTAATTATTTCCGTGATCCTCACCCAGAGAGATCACGGCCCGGTATCAAGCTTGGCATACGGACAAAGGTGATGGGCCACCGATGAAGAAGTAGCACAGCTAGGTTTGTGGGACAGCAGGTGGGGTGTCAATGTCAAACTGCAAAATCAGGCCATGCATTGGAATAGGTACTATCGGAACAGTGGTAGCAGGGCATTTCTAATGCAAAAATAAGAGAGAAGAGACTGGGCGATATATGATGGTCAAGGGGGTTTTGCTTGCCTGGTTGCTCTGCGAAGGGGACCTGGTCGTCGGTGACGTAGTCGTATCCAGCAGAATCGTCGGCGGGCACAAGGTCTACCGAGAGAGAAGGGGGGGGAGGAAACAATAAATATCACGACAATGACAAACAATATGCATGACATGTCTAAATGTTATGCATCGGTGTTTATCGACTAACTAATCGATTTAGTTAACTCTTGAGAATTAATTAAATTGGATTTATTTAATTAAAGTTGGACACTATTCATTTATTAAAATCAGTCAAAAAGTTGCATGTTCAGCTAGCTAGGATTGTTGGACAGGTGTTTTGATTGCATATTTGGAATCTTCATATTTTTCTGATCATTTTACATATATAAATTATTTCAATCCGAGTTACGGTTTAAAAGATATGATTTTATAAAGTTTTAATCATTTTCTGAATTTATTTAATTATTTAATTTCGAAATTATCCAGAATAGTGAATGCTGACGTCAGCATGATGCAATGCTGACGTCAGCAGTCAACAGAGGCTGACCAGAGTCAAACCTGACATGTGGGACCCACATGTCAGTGACTCAGGGGCTAATTGACTAATTTAACTAATTAACTAACTAGGTGGGGCCCATATGTCAGCGGGTAATTAACCTAATTAATTTATTTTATTTTATTAAATCACTAATTAATTAACTGACGTGTGGGACCCATGTGTCATTGACACAGTGGGATGGGGCCCCACTATCAGTGGCCCAGCTGACCCAGTCAGCAGCGCTGACTGGTCAACGGGCCCACGGCCCCACCAGCCAGTGTCACTGGCAGGTGGGCCAGGGCAGGCCACGTCGGCGGTGACCGGAGACGTCGCCGGAATCTCGCCGGCGACGCGTTTCGCGGCGGCGCGGCCACGGGAGGTGGCCGGAAATCGCGTACAGGCCACCGTTCGAAGCGCGGCTGGGCGCGTTGGAACGGGGCGACGACGGCGCGTCGTTAGGCGGTGGTATCGCGGGCGGGGACGGCCGGAGCTGAGCGCCAGGAGCTCATCGGCGGCGAGGTCTTCGGGCGGCGGTGGCAAACGGCGATTCGAGGCGCTATCGGGCGAGCTAAGCGGCTAGGCGGCATCTACGCGCGAAGGCGACGACGATGGACGGGCGCGCGTGACCAAATGGTCACCGGAGGCTCGTCGGCGACGAGCATCCGCGGCGGCGCGCACGGGCGACAGCGGAATTAGGGGCTAGGGGCTACGGTTCGTCGCGAGGAGGAGAGGGGGAGGTAGCTGGAGCTCACCGCGAGTCGTAGCCGTTCAAAGCGGGCTCGGGGAGGGGCTGCCGGCGACGGAATCGACGGCGACGTGCTCGGGTGCCCGAGGAGGAAGACGACGGCGAGAGGGCGTTGCAGGGGGCCTGGTGCTCGGGGTCGTGGTCGAGGAGGAAGAGGGCTTCACGGCGGAGCTGACGGGCGGCTCATCGGGGCTCGGGGGTGACGGTGGCCGCGGTGGCGAGCGAGGACGGCGGCGAGCTTGCGGGTGAGGCGGGGAGAGAGAGCTGCGCGAGGGGGGGGAAAGATCTGGGCGGCCAGGGGTGCCGCGGTGGCCGTCCTTATCGCCCCAGGAGGCCCTGTAGCGGCACGGGCGACGAGGTGGTGCGGGGGAGACGGCTCGCCGGCGTCGAGCGCGGTCGGGTGCGCGTGCGCGCTCGAGCGGGGGAGCAGTAGGAAGGGGGCGACCGAGGGAGGTGGGCTGGGCCGCACTGTGCACTCGAGGCCCAGCCGCCTGGGCTCTTTTCTTTTCTATTTCTTTCTCTATTTTCCCTTTTTAGTTTAGCTCAAATTTGTATTTTGCAAAATATGAGACATGGCCCAAATTATTCAGTGCAATATTAGGCAACACCAGAAATTGATTTGGTGCAAATATGCTTTCAAAATATTTTTAATTAACTAAAAATGCATTTAATACCACTGTTTTGGTACTGTTTTAACCTGCTAGGGGTATTTGTGGAATTTTGGTGATGTTGTTTTCCTCAAAATAATTAGTTATGATTTATTTGATAATTAATGAACATTTTTGTTACTGGTTTGCACAACTTTTATTTTCCACTTGGCAATTGAATTGAATTTGAATTTGAATTCGAACTAAGCCCTAATGCAAATGATGCTTATGCTTAATTAAACTTGATGACATGGCATTAATATCAGGGGATTACTGTTGCATTACAAGGGGGTGTTACACACGCCCGCCACGTCGGACCCGACAGCCCGACCCTACCGCAAATTGCACCAAATCCACCTCGCAGAACTGCCGAATCCATTTCTTGTTTTCCTCTCTTCTTCCTCCTCGCGCCGTCCGTCTCACAGCTCCGTCGCCTAGTAGCATCTGCCCACCCCGGCCGCTCGGTCAGAGGGATTATCTCTCCCGACCTCTCCGCGGAGGACGTCGTCGTCGGCCCGGAAGACACCGTAGTATGTCCGGCAACTCTCTGGCTCTGCCTTGCACCGGATATGTTCGACAGAATGTCTGACCAGAATTGTTGGTCAAACTTTTAGGGGAAATGATGGATTCCGATGCTTCGTCCGGCGAGAAGTATGGACCGACGGAGCTTGATCAACTGATTCAAGATGAGTTCTTCGATTCATCGGATTCGGACGAAGAAGTGGACATGATAATGCTCATGAGAATGCAAGAGGAAATGGACCAGGAAGTGGAGCACATTCTCAATTTCAAGAGCTCAATCAAAGGGAGAAGAGTCATTAATCGGGATAGGGTATCCGGAGCAAAGCTACTGCAAAAGGATTACTTTGCTTCGAACCCAACTTTCCCGGATGAGCCATGGTTTCGTCGTCATTTTCGCATGTGAAAACCATTGTTTTTACGCATTGTGGAGGGAGTGGAGGCACACGATGACTACTTCAAGCTCACAAGGGATTGTTACGGTCAACTCTTTTTCTCTGCCAAGCAGAAGTGCACCGCTGCTATGCGGATGCTTGCACTTGGTACTGTGGCGGATGCCGTTAATGAGATGGTCAGGATGGGGGAGAGCACATGCCTGAAGATTACTGTCAAGTTTGCCCATGCCGTGGTGGAGGTGTTTGGAGCAGAGTATCTGAGAGAGCCAAATGCACAGGACACGGAGAAGTTGTTGGCTATTGGAGAGGCCGGAGGGTTTCCAGGAATGCTCGGATCAATCGATTGCATGCATTAGCAATGGAAGAACTGCCCCAAAGGTTGGCGAGGAATGTACCAAGGTCACACAAGAGAGGCCACCATCATACTAGAGGCGGTGGCATCACATGACTTATGAATTTGGCATGCTTTCTTTGGAATGCCAGGTTCTCACGACGACATCAACATGCTTCAACGATCTCCGGTGTTCAAGAGGCTTTGCAACGGGGAATCACCTCCGTGCAACTACACCGCCATCGGCCGAGACTACAACATGGGATGCTATCTTGGCGATGTCATATATCCTCAGTGGGCTGCATTTGTGAAGACCATATCCGAACCACATGGCAGAAAACAAAAGCACTTCGCAACAATGCAGGAAGCGGCTAGGAAGGATGTGGAGAGGGCATTCGGAGTGCTGCAAGCGCGTTGGGGAATTGTTCGTGGGGCTGCAATGATGTGGGAACAAGAAACTTTGTGGCAGCTGATGACATGTTGTGTTATTTTGCACAATATGATCGTCGAGGATGAGGGTGATGGTGTAGCCCAAACCAATGATTTTGAAGCACATGGAGAACAAGTTGAAATCCCTGAAGATCAAGATGCAATTCAACTTATGAACTTTCTGCAGATGCATCAGAATCTCCGAGATCATCACGTGCACACGCCACTACTCAATGATCCGGTGGAGCATATGTGGACCCACAATGGAAATCAAAGGGCAGATGATTGATTGTGCACCTCAAATAAATTTGATGTAAACACTTCTTATGTTCGGTACCAACATTTGTTTTACGTGCGACGTTTAATATCGGATGATCGACGTGCATGGCTTTGCATGGATTTGAGAGTCCGGATATGAGGCATGTGGATGCACGGAGCAAAATATGAGGGGCCGTCCGGATGCGTCCGCGGGCGTGCCCGGGCGCGTCCGCGGGCGTATAGGGGGCCGAATTTGCCCAGTTCAGCTGTAGATGCTCTAAGATGGATAAATTGCTGCATATTGTAAGGTGTTTTTTTTTTTGCAAAAAACTTTTGATCTATTCATCTTCAATTATGACAGTACAACGAATATTAAAAATAATAAAAATTACATCTAGATCCGTAGACCACCTAGCGACGACTACAAGCATTGAAGGGAGCCGAAGGCGCGCCGCCGTCATCGCCTCTCCATTGCCGGAGTCGGGCACAACTTGTTATAGTAGACAGTCGAAAAGTCGTCGTGCTAAGGTCCTGTAGGACCAGCACACCAGAACAACAACCGCCCTCGATGAAGAATGTGTTTTATTGACCAGTAGCAAATCTGATCATGTTAATTTCACATGTGCACGCATGCATCCATAAGTATTTGTCCCATGAATATGCGGCTGTGTCTTGGACAAACATCCTCCATCCAGCAATGCACTTCTGCGTGTTAGTATTTTTCAGAAAAACTTCATTTCTCAGTTGTTTTTCAAAGTCCGAGCTTCCCACAGCGTGGAAGCCAAAATGGGTTTTTCAAATCTTGAGAGATTAATTAACGGCGGAGATTGTGGCACAGCAAAACCCAATGTGTTACTAGTAGAATGCCCGTGCGTTGCCACGGGCTAACAAAATTATATGTGGAGATAGTATCGGTCAAATAAACTATAATTCAGGATGGTGGACGTTGCATGTGACTTATGGTTGTATTGCTATGAATACCTGAATACTACCTCCTTTTCGATTTATTAGGCCCACACGTATCCCTAGATCAATGATTTGATCAACATAATATAAGTTTTATTTCATATGAATAATACCATTAGAAACTTCAAATGTTCTACTTTTTAATGGCACAACTTTTATTATGTATAATTCATATTAGAGTAGTAAAATTAAAACCACAAGGTCACCTTTGAAGTTATATGTCGATTTAGATAGAGAGATGGTTGATAGAGAGATGGTTATTTTATTATGGTTGTATCACTATGTATAATTCACTGCTCAATTGGTTGGATAGAGATATGGTTATTTTGCCCATTAATTTCTTAAATAAAAACTAAAACCACAAGGTCACCTTTGAAGTTATATGTCGATTTAGCGAGTCACACTAAATCAGTTAATTATTTTGATTTGGAACCAATGAATGATCAGTACTTACTCATACATCTACCTATTAGTTAATTTGCAGCACTATACTGCCTAGCTGTAACTTTGTAGATGCTTTTCTACTGTTACTTGCATCTTGCTTGAATTTTTCTTCTTCCTGATGTTATTCTGTTTCCTATTTTATTTGCTTTGTAGAAGGTGCTACATAAAATTAAGTAAGTACACCATGTTTGTCTAAAATTCTGGTTCAAGAGGCAGTTGAAACAAAATTTCATAACAGAAAAAATCTACAAGTACACATCTGTCCGGTAGAGTACTATCACTTTTGGAGTAAAAGAAAGTGTACTTATATCCCTTTCTCCATGAAAACTGGCATGACATTTGAGTATATGGGTAATAATCCAAATTCAAGGTTATAATAACAGATTACTATAAACAACAACTCATGTTGAGTTCAGATAAACGACAAGTCAAGTAATAGAAATCAATAATCAGAACTTCCATCTGTCCATAGGCAATCAAGTTAAGATTATATAACCACAAGCCCATGCATGTATATATTATTGAAATGCACATAATATCCACAGAAGAGTTGGCAACACGACATTAATAGTAGAGATTATTCAATGAGGCTATGAAATGCATGTATGTGAAGTCCAATATGTTTACCGCCAGTAACACTTTCATAGGCAATAACGTCATAGCCACTACCAACATGTTAAACACTTCCATATGTTGATTGCAATGCAAGCTACTTAAGTTTGATAAGTGCAGACTTCAGCTTGATAGGATTTCCTTGTAGACGATGTTCTTCATGGTCATTACTAAGGACTCACGTCTTTTTTGCTTCTTTGATTTATTAGTCTGCTTCTTGCCCTTCTCCTTTTCCTTCTCCTTCTCAATGAGGATCTTTATGTTTCTCTTCGCGGTGTCTCGAGACAATGCGACATAGAGTTGACCATGAGAGAACATCAGATTAGGTAGGTACACGCCGACAATCGGGATGGTCTGCCCTCGTGCCTTGTTGATCGTCATAGCAAAGCTAAGCCTAAGAGGACATCGCTTCCTCTTGAACTTGAATGAAAACATGTCGTTGTCAGATGGACATAGGGGTATCCGAGGAAGGAAGACCCTCCTACCCGCATGTTGTCCAATCACGATTTCTGCGTCGATGGCGTTCCTCTCGAAACCTCGGACCACAAGCCTCGTGCCATTACACAGTCCGTTAGCCGGATCAATGTTCCTCAGAAGTATGACAGGGCAGTTCAGCTTTAGTTTAAGTGCGTGCGGAGGCAGACCGTTGGGAGTCAATCTGTCCAGGAACTCGGGAGCGTAGTAGCCATATGGGTCGTCCTATGCGCTGTCAAAGCTATGGTAGATTACTTCTTCTCCCTGGAAACGCTCTACCATGCGTACGTTTATCTTGTCGACGTTATCGTTTGTGGTGGAGAGGAATGCACGAGAATTCAAGTAATTCGGATCAGACATGTTGTCATCTAGATTCGGCAGCTCGGGGTTGGGAGAGGGGAATGGCAAGGTATGCTTCTCATGAGAAATCAAGGAGAGGTGGATATCGGGATGAGTGGGGCGGCAGTTTTGGGAAGAGAGAGAGAGAGAGAGAGAGAGAGAGAGAGAGAGAGAGAGAGAGAGAAAGAGAGAGCGCTTAGATAGGGCAGGAGAGGAGAGGATCACGCAGGAGGGAGAAGAGGAACAAAGGTGGATATTTTACCAATTACTAAATCTCGCTACAGCTCGATTGTTTGAATTGGAACTTGCCCTATGTCTTGATTGAGTGAATTAGAACTTGCCAAAATAGAAGAGCGGCTGGGAAGAACCTTCGATCGATCGCTGGGAGTGTGTGGGGCATCGGTGGGGAGTACCAAGGAACGACGTGTGGACTCTTCTTTTAGGAATAGAGATTGATTGTGATTCATTTCTTTCCATAAAAAAGTTACCTAATATATCAAAAATTGATTAAAGATTGATTGTGATTCATTCCTTTCCATATAAAAGTTACCAAATATATCGAAAATTGATTAAAGATTGATTGTGATTCATTCCTTTCCATATAAAAGTTACCAAAAATATCGAAAATTGATAAAAGATTTATTGTGATTCATTCCTTTCCATAAAAAAGTTACCAAATATATCGAAAATTGATTAAAGATTTATTGTGATTCATTCCTTTCCATATAAAAGTTACCAAAAATACCAGAAATTGATTAAAGATTGATTGTGATTCATTCCTTTCCATGTAAAAATTACGAAATATTCATTCCTTTCCATACAAAAGTTACCGAATATACCGAAAATTGAACTGATTGGAAGGTATGATCTTATTGATCTTATTGGCACATAAAATCAGTTTAAAAAGATTGTGAACTAAAAACCGGTTTAAATATATTGGTGGAACAAAAAACCGGTGGGAAAAGATTAACCGGAGTGAGGCCAGACTACCAACTGAGACATTAGGAGTAGAGAAAACATCCAAACGTCCCATCACCCTGGCATGTAGGCCCCACTCTGTCGGACCCCGCATATTTTTTCAAACTTTGAGCCTTCTCCGGGAAGACTCAGGAGTCCACACACACACTCCAGCTGCTCCACACACACACACACACACACACACCACCGCCGTCCAGGGGAAAGGGGAAGCCGCCGGTTGAGAGGGTGCAGGACTGCAGGCGATCGCCGTGGAGGAAAATGACAGGGAGTAGGAGGGTCAAGCGGCTGAAGCATTACTCCTCTGCTCAGAGCATCCTGATCGTCGGAGATGGGGACTTCTCCTTCTCTCTGGCGCTCGCCACCGCCTTCGGCTCCGGCGAGAACATCGTCGCCACATCCCTCGACTCCTACGGTTCGATTCTTGCCGCCCCCTCTTGCTGCAAGGCTAAAAGTTGTGGTTTTTATACTAGTACTACTAATTTGTACGGACCATGTGGTGTCTGGAACCCTAGAAAGGTGTGGGGTGCGTACAAGGTCACCCGTCACCGTGTATTAATCTGTGGATTTTAGGAGGATCTTTCGAAATGTTGGAGAATTTGGTGTCCTTGTTTGGTTAAAAAAGATTTAATGCACATTTAAGTGGCTGATTGGGGTCCTTGTAGAAAAAGGGGGTAAACTGTGAGGTGATAAAATAGCTAATTCAACCAACATAATGAGGTGAAAGTTACTAGTTTTAATCTGGCCATGGGCAGTTGCTCCTGTTTAGTATGTACAGCAGGAAATTACTGATTTTTGTAAGGATTTTTGTGTTCTGGCTAGAAGTAGTTATGAAGCACAGCGTCCTGAGATGTATAATGTATATTTTTTTTTATGGGTATGAGATGTATAATGTATTGTTCCTTAGTGCTGAAAATTTATGTCGTGGTCTCATGGACACGAAATATGTGTATTGAGTAAACGCTGCAGTCTGTTTCTAGTATTTTTCTAGCTTTCTTCATTTGCATGATTGTACCGGAACACTTAAAATTGGATAAGTTTCATGTGTGCATATGAGAATTGTTGGACAGTTGAATGAGGCTAGGTCGTGTTATTCACTTTTAACTTTTCACACTGATATATTGATATCAGATTAGCTGATTGGAGTAACATGTTGTTTCAGTATGATGTTGCACCTTGCAGTCCAATATATCCACATTGTGGCATTTAGCAAATTTTGTTGCGTCCAGGCAAACTTGTCTACCAGGGTAATTTATTTAGGACCCCCAACAAAATCTTCTCGTAATTTATTTTGTTGTCTCTTGCTTCTCGTAATCTGACCAGCAGAAGGTGCATACATCTTTCTTACATACTGGTACCTCTGGAAGTCTGGAACACATGGAACAATGAAGTCAATTTTGTAGCTGATCATTTTACTTCTCTAGTTGTATTTATCTGTTTGATCTGCATTTGTTGGTGAAGGGGCGTTGATGTGCAAGCATAACCAAGCCGAACAAAATGTAAGAGAGCTGAAGAGAATGGGGGCTACAGTTTTGCATGACGTCGATGTGAAAAATATTAAGCTTCATACTTGTCTGAAGATGAAACAGTTCGATCGGATTATATTCAATTTTCCTCATGCGGGGTTCAGTGGACCTGAGACCCAGTTGCATGTGATCAAGTATGTTTACTCGCTTGCTATGGTTTTTTATTATCTCAACTTTTGTTTGGCTAACTCCTGTATATATACAGTTACTACCTTTTTCATGTGGACTTGTGGCATCGTAATTATTTTAGCCAATTTATTTGGTTTAAAAGTGAAGCGCATAGGCACACCTTACAGCAAACCATGAAGGTGAAGCGCATAGGCACACCTTACATTTCCAACACTTATTCAAGAGCAGAACACATTGGACACAGCAAAACCCCAAATAAAAATTCATTCCTATTTGATACGTATGGAAGTGGCACACCCATGTGTTGCTATAAGCAAACGATGTCCTGGCAGGCTAGAAATCCAAACTTTAACGAATAAGAAATAGAATAATTATGTTTTAGAATCCATGATTATCCTATTTACGCTTGTGGTTGTCACTGCTAGAAAAAACTGGATATCAATAGTCCAACTTGTATACCTTTGTCTTCTGAAAACATAAGAGCATAAACATAGGTAACTTACTTGAGTGGATTATAATCAGCAGCCAAGGTCTTCTATTTGTACTGTATTTAGTTAAACCAAGAACTATTCTATCAGAATACAGTGCTTTAATAGTCTGCTGTGTCCTATGTTAGGGCCTTTTGACAGTTGACTCGGTATTAACTTCTTTTTTGTGCTGATCTGACATTTAGCTCGCACAAGGAGCTGGTGAGGGTCTTTTTCCGGAGTGCAAGCAACTTGCTTTGTCCTGGCGGTGAAGTCCACGTCAGCCACAAGACTGGGCAGCCTTATGACAGATGGGATATCGAGCAATTGGCCTCTGAATATTCACTTGTTATGTTTGAGAAAGTTGGTTTTGCCAAAGGAGACTACCCTGGTTACAACCAGAAGAAAGGAGATGGTCGCAAATGCAATCGATCTTTCCCTCTCCGTAATGGCTGCACTTTCAAGTTCCGCATGGAACATATAGACGTCGAAGATGAAAGTGCGATGTATTGTCTTGTTGCTGCAATGGCAAAAATAAACATGGTTCGCGCTCACTACAATGTGATTATGTAAGCAGCGGCAGCCCAGCTTCGCGGCCGCAGGTGGAATCTGTTGGAACTGATAGAGGAGTATTTAGGATATTTTGGTAAATTGCTGGTATTTTGGTGAATCGCGATAAAGGGAAGGCTTTGTGTTTCTTGATCTGACGTGACTTGTAAAGTTGTAATGTTGACGAGCATATCTCTGCCACTTCCGTTGATCCATTGACGTGCATGCTGAACTCCTGATTTTGTGACCCACCACTATGTCTTAACTTGTACTTTTTCTATCCCGAATTACTTGTTGCAGAAATCAATGTATCTAGACGTAGTTTTAGTTGTAGATACATTCATCCATCCATTCCTGTGACAAGTTGTTTGGGACGGAGGGAATAAGTGACTAAAGGTACTGTATAGTAAGCTTAAATGTGCAACATTGTGAAACTGAGAAACGGGAAGCTCCTCTGCACACTTTGAGCTACACTAACAGATTCCTTATATGGGAGTTTATCTTTAAAAGCTGTCGAAATAGGATAAAACACAGATTCCCCACACTACACCGTATTCCAGTAATATTTTGATGGAAACAACAGGACTCTGCTCCGGACGACGGCTCAGACTAAGCTTGCGGGCGTGCGCTGGAGACAGCAACCCAAGTTCCAATGTCTCCCCACCTCCTATGCGGCCTTATAGTGGCGGAGAAGCAAAAAAATAGTTAGAAGGGCCATAGAGGACTTTACAAAAAAGTTGAAACCATATATATATATATATATATATATATATATATATATATATATATATATATATATATATATATATATATAGGGTGGATCTATTCTAACAAAACCCTTTAAGACTTTATTCTAACAATACCAGACTTATTATGCTAACACCGCCCGACACACCGCCGCCTCCCCTGCCCGCCCTGCCTTCTACCGCGGCAGCGGCCAGCCAGTGCCGCCGCCCCTCCCCTCCCGGCCTTCTTCCGCGGGAGCCGCCGGGAGCGATGCCGCCCCTCCGTTCCCCGGTTTCTTCCGCGGCAGTGGTCTGGGAGCACCGCCACCCCACTCCTCCCCAGCCTTCTTCCGCGACAGCGGCCACGACAACGGCATCGGAGCACCGTCGCCCCTCCCCTCCCGGCCTTCTTCTGCGGCAACGCCCACGATAGCGGCCTCGAAGCTCCGTCGCCCCACTACAACCCGCCTTCTTCTGCGGCAGCGGTCGGACAAATCGGCGGCGTGTCACCTACAAGCGGGGGCACATCCACTACATTGCATCCGTCGCCAGATCCGATCTGGTGCTGCCGTGACATGGCACCAGTTCGACGAAGAAGAACTGCTTGCAAGGCTCGTTCCTCCACTGCTACTACTTGGATGCAGGCTACGACGATGTTCTGCTCAAATCCTCCATGTCCACTAACCTTGAGCAATGTTCAAATCGCCCATGAACTACTGAAGAAGGGCAAGGGCAAGTGGACTGCACCGATACATGAAAGAGAGCTGTAGCCGGAAGCAAATGGAACTTCCTACAAACGCAAGAACACAATGCAACATGAGGTAAGCACTTCACTTCTTCTTCATGCTCAGTTTAGTTATTCCAGTCAATGCAGTGACTCTAGTTCAGTACATCTTCAAAGCCGATGAGTTCGCCGTGAGTAAAATTGCAGTGCGGTCGCTCGATTATGTGGTACGATTGTCTCGATTCACCCTGAATTATGATGCAATGCGGTTGCTTCAGTGCGGTTGCATGACTTGTATGAAAATGGAAATCATCAAATGGGGAGTGTAGTTGTGACATGTGAAACATGGGGATGACCGGGCACTGTTTGTGAAGGTGACCGGACACGTCCGCGGATGTTTGGGGCTCACTATTATTATGTGTGGTTGTAGATGCTCTAAGAAGAAGGCACGGGAGAAATAATTTTGGAAGAATTTCAAAATGCTAACGTAATTGCAAATCTTTCGCCGGTGTGCCACCATAAGCGTTTCCTTTTGGAGAATACTTCACTTTTTTACATGGAAGAACTGGAGAACACCTCACATTCGGATAATTCCCACGCCCAAAACGGAGACCCCAAGCATCCCAAACAAATAAAATAATCCCAGCCCTGCTAAGCGGGCCCCACTACAGAGCCTTCTTCAGGAAGACGAGTCCACAGTCCACAGTCCACACTACTTGCAACATTGCAATCCCGCAGTGTCACTGTCAGACGCCCACGCCCGCACGCACGGACGGTTTCAGCGTGCTCGCCGGCGGAGGGAGGGAGCCGGAGGAAGGGGAATGCCGCGGCGGTGATCGTGCCCGATTGGAGAGGCAAGGCGCGGGTGCAAGGGGTTACGGCGTCGGCCGCCGTCGACCGGGGAAGGGGCGCCAGGCGCCGGCGGTGGAGCGGGCCTAGGCGACCGCCGCGTAGGGGAATGGCGAGGCTGCGAAGGAGGGGGAGGGGGAGGGGGAGGGGCGTGAGATCGCTGAACCACTACTCGTCGGGCCAAAGCATTCTGATCGTCGGAGACGGGGATTTCTCGTTCTCGCTGGCTCTCGCCGCCATATTCGGGACCGGTCGGAACATCGTTGCGACGTCGCTGGACTCCTATGGTTTGATCCTTTGCGCTCTCTCTTTCAGCAGGACCAATGTTGCTTTCTTTTAATACTAGTATACGGAGTACTAATTAAACCTAGGGTTTCATGAAATGGAATCCTGGAGTTGGAGTTGGAGGGGTGGGGTGCACTGCATACAGGAGTATAATGTGTTGCTTTAAGGCGATCTTCTATTTTCCATTGCATTAATTCTAGGAATCTAGGAAAATTTGGTACCTTCTGTACATTAAGAAGGGTTTGATGCACTTTATATTGTTGAGGTGAAGTTTACTGTGAAATTGTGGTCTGTGGTGATATAGCAGCTAGCACAGCTTATGCTATAACATGAAGAGGGAGAGATTTTATGATGAAAAAAATCTATCTTGGTAGTCGCTCCCTTTGCTTATATGCATCAGCGTATTATAGAATTTGTTAACGATCTTCATATATGACTGAAACTAATTACTGAGACCTATTTGAGTCATCTTTTGGCTGCTGTTTCTTACTGTTAGAAATTGTTTATCTTGGGCGGAGCATGTGCATCCAGCAACACTATTTCTGTTTCTAGTTATTTCTTCATTTCCATTATGGAACCAGATGTAGTGAACACTGTAATTGGGATACGTTTTATGTGGATATGAGCATTGTTTCATATGGTTCTTGCAGCCCAATATATCCAAAAATTATGTTTTCAGCTACTATGTTGACATGTTGTGTCAAAAGTGATTCAGCAATTTTGTGGCCAAAGGGTGATTTCGGATCCAAAAAAACCTTTTGAACTTGAAAACATGAATTAGGAGTGAACCTGTGAGAACACACATTCAGCAAACTCTGTGTCAGGCTAGCCCAAAATAAACATCCTGGTTTATTTCCATGTAACCACCACTTTTATTTCGGTTCCTTAGCAATTTTCTATCTTTTAATACTAGTAGTTATTTGCCTCTGTAATTCCTCCTTGAGGCCTCCATATGCATTAAGCTGCCCCTGCTTACCTTATATGCTCAGAGGAACAATTTGTTACTGTGATTTTGTGATCATTTTTACATTCTCAGTTATATTTATCTGTTTTATTTCCATTTTTGTTGCCAATCTTCTACAGAGGCTCTGTCTCGCAAGTATATCAAAGCACAAGCAAATGTAATGAAGCTGAAGGGAATGCGCGCCACGGTTTTGCATGGTGTTGATGCGAATACGATGAAGGGCCATACTAATCTGAAGATGAGACTATTTGATCGGATTGTCTTTAATTTTCCTCATGCTGGATTCCGTGGAAGAGAGTGTGAGGTGCATGTCATCAGGTATGAGCACTCCTCTTTGATGCTTATCTTTAGTTATCACAGCTAATAGTCGATTGTTCATGGATTTTGTAAGTTACAGTCATTTCTCTTGTAAACTTATTGCATCATAATCTTTGTTTGTGAGTTACTGTTTGTTCAGTAGTGCTAGGGTCACATCTCTGTTAGGAGCTCGGAGTTATTCTCTTGGGTGTTTTTGCTTAGAGTGCAAAGGAAGCTGTTATCTTTTCCAGTTTTGCTTTTCACCTCAAGTTATTTTTGCTTGCTGCTAAAATTTATTAGTATGAGTTCTCCCATGTTGACAGCGTCGTTATTTGAAATGCACCATAGTTATGTACTTATGTATGCTCAGTATAGGCCTCTTTATGGTAGTTTTTGCTAGTTCATTCTTTTCATTTACTCTCCACAATTGTGAAAGACATTTGAGTTACAATTTACAACATGAAATTGTTCTTATAAGTTGCACGCATAGAATTTGTCAACACCTGTGTAGTAAGGCTGATATGATTGACCACAAGAACAATGATTTCTTTTTATGACCCACTGCTTTTTTAACTATGACCCACTGCTTTTTTAACCCATAACGGTTGAGGCAACCTATTTTCGAAAATGTGAACATATTCTGGGATGTACAATATGCCGTAACATGTATGTGAATAAGTGAATCCATAAAATAATAACGCACAAGTATGAACGTTTCTGTTTTGTGCGAAAAAGATGAGAAGAGATAAGTGAATATGATGTGCCCATACTGTAATTGACATTATGCATGGTTTTCTATAGGTGCATGTTATAGCATGGCCTACATACATGTCGTTTTTCCCATATTTTTGGGGAACCTTGTTTTGGATCTGGTGGTTTCCTGTTTGATAAGATAATGCTTCAGTAAGCCACCTTTTGTATCATCTTCTTAACCTTTTATTCTGATCTATAGATCGCACAGGGAGCTGGTGAAGGGGTTCTTTGGCAATGCGCGAGAGCTGCTTCAGCCGTATGGTGAAATCCACATTAGCAACAAGACAGGACATCCTTACAACAGGTGGGATATTGGGCAACTCGCCTCAGAATCTTCTCTGGCTATGATTGACATAGTTAGTTTCCGGAAACAAGACTACCCTGGCTATAACCCGAAGAGAGGAAGCGGTGCAAAGTCCAACAAACCGTTCCCTCTCGGTGACTGCAGCACATACAAGTTCATCGCGAAACGTAATGATGCTCCAGAAGAACATGCATGCTACTGCTACATTTGCCAAGATAAACATGTCTCGCCGCACTTCGCCGAGTTGGGAATGGGGGCCACCTTCCATATTACTGAAATTCAGTGAACTGGTCGTGGTACGTACTAAGGATGTGTTAACAAATTACTAGTTCTGAAACCTGGGATGTTTTTGGTGAACTTGATGTGGGACGACTTCTCGTGTCGTGGAGTACGTACCTTTGAACTTCCATGGACATGGCATGGTGCGTGCCGATGGGGCGCCATCCATTACTGTAAATTGACTAGATGTACTGCTGAAATTATGGACAACATTGTGTGATGAAAATGCAAGCACGTCTCTTGCAATGGTTTGCGTGGCCTGTATGTTTATTTTATGGTTTGTTGTCCCATCTAATGGCAATTGTTGCAGATTCTCGCGTCTCTCCTCCTCTCGTGTTGCCCCCCTCACGGACGACACGGGAGGTCTTAGCCGCCGCCGCCTAGTCCTCCCACGGCGCTCACCTCCCCTCCGCCGCTGCCGGTGGTCGGCGTCGGGCAAAGCCCGTTCGTCCGATGGTGGAGACGGAGGGCCTTTCCTCCCTTCCCTAGATCCGTGGACGGCGCGGGCGCCCAAATCCGTGGGGTGTGGCCCTCCCCATGGCGCGGCGAGTCATGGTGGCGGTGGCGGGTTTGTTGCAGTGCACGGGTCCAAGATCCATGGGATGTGGGTCTTCCAGCAGCATGGCGGCGGCGGCAGGTTTGGCGACGGCGTGGGCCGTGCGGTGGCGGATCTTGTCGCTCTGGTCATCGTGAAGGATTCTAGATCTGGAGCGGCGGCCCCGGTAGGCATGGCAACGGCGCCCTCGGCTGGCGACGCTTGTGGGTGGCGGATGGACGGCGTCTTGACCGCGTGGGCGGTGTGTTGCCGGTGGATCTCCTCCATGTTGCATGCCCTCTCCTGCTGCACTTGGTGGCTTGCGATCCCGGTCGTCGGCCTCGGTGCGTTCGCGGGAGCTGGTAGAGGTGACATCGGACCAGAGGAAACTCTTGATGACTCGCTCACCCTGACGGTGGCGACTACCAAGGTCGCCATTATCCTCCTTGCAGACGCTGTCGAGGTCCCTGCCCTCCACCCCGACCCCATGCCTGGGTGAAGACCCAAAATCTCCTCAGATTGGGAGGCAGCGACACTGCATGTGTCGTGCCCTTCTTGGAGGCGCCGCCTGGGGTGTTTGAGTGCTCGGTTAGAGGAACTACAGGCGGAGGGGATGGGACCAATGGTAGCAGGCGGTGTTCGTGATGGAGGAGCGGCGTGGCATCTGGCACGTCGACAACGGCGAGTCTCGGCGGCATGGAGCAGCGGGGTCTCGGCGATGGGTGTGTGATGATAGACGAGCGCAGGATGGTGGCGTTGTCTGGTGTCATGGTGGCGTCAACGTCAGGTAGGCTTGGCAAGGTCGATGCGTCGGTACAGCTCTGAAGATGGATCGGTGGAAGAAGACGGCGGCTGTCTCTGAGAGTGCGCCGGACCGGTGTGCGCCCCAGACCCGGCACTGTGGCTCGGTTGGGGCCTTCGCTTTTAGATGTTAGGCTATGGTGTGAAGTCTGTTTGGTATTCGGCTCGGACTATCGGCACCCCTTCATCAAGGATAGGAGTAGCGACAGATGTTGCCAAGATGGTGGCTTTAGACATACTGATGTATTACTTTGTAAGGTCTTTGTGAATAATTAATAAAGTGGCTCCATGCATTGCCCAGATGCAGAGGCCGGTGTTCTTCCTCCTTTTTCAAAAAAAAATTGTTGCAGATTCTGTCAAGAAATAACAGAAAACCCCCAATAGTCCCATATATGTTTTGGTGAGGTGGCGATACGGTTTTGAGAGCGGGCTATACTATTGCTGAACCAACCATTCACCCCAAGAGCATCTATTGCCGCAATGGGCTAATTCGGCCCCTCAAACGCCCGCGGACGCGCCTACTGCATCGGGGCACCTCATATTAGATTCTTGTATCCATACAAATGCATGCAAAATAAAAAAAATCTATGTACTACGTAGATCACCTAGCTACTCCTTGTCGGAGATGTCGAGTATCTCCATGCCCTTCGGCGGATACATGGGCGGTAGCTGCAGCTCCGTCCCCTTCGATGCCTCCGGTTGCTCCGCTCCGGCCTCCTCCGTCGCTATCTTCGAGTCGAGCTCGTCGAAGAGCGCGTCAGCCTCCACCTGCCTCTGCCGGATGAGCTCCCGGTTGGCTCCACCTTGGCCTCATCCTGGATGGACTCCAGGATGGCTTGCTGCTCCATCTCATCTCCTAGGCTTGGGCGACGGTGAACTCCGCATCCGCCTCTGCCATGTTGAACCCCGGAGCAGGCTGCTCCGCCTAGTCCTCCTCCGGACCTGCCACCTCCATAGGGGCCGGTAGCTGCTCTCCATCCTCCTCCTCCGGCTACTACTGCTCCTCCTCCTCCTCCGGCGAGTCCAGAGGCAGACACGCTCTTCGACAAGGTGAATGACGACGCCGGTGGTGAAGCTGGTGGCGGTCCCCATGGAGGGGAAGAAGGACGAGAAGGTGGTCAGGTGGCTCAAGCACTACTCGTCCACGCAGAGCATCCTGATCATTGGTGACGGCGACTTCTCCTTCTCCCGTGCGCTCGCCATCGCCTTTGGCTCCGACGTCAACCTCGTCACCACTTCCCTAGACTCCTACGGTTCGACATCCTTTTTGCTTTCTCTTGATTCCCGTATTGAGAGATCAGACCAGCTAACCAGCTTAGGTGCATGCTGTAAAAGGTATAAAACCCTAAAATTGTGTGTTGTAAAAAAATTGTTGCAGATTCTGTCAAGAAATAACAGAAAACCCCCTATAGTCCCATATATGTTTTGGTGAGGTGGCGATACGGTTTTGAGAGCGGGCTATACTATTGCTGAACCAACCATTCACCCCAAGAGCATCTATTGCCGCAATGGGCTAATTCGGCCCCTCAAACGCCCGCGGACGCGCCTACTGCATCGGGGCACCTCATATTAGATTCTTGTATCCATACAAATGCATGCAAAATAAAAAACCTATGTACTACGTAGATCACCTAGCTACTCCTTGTCGGAGATGTCGAGTATCTCCATGCCCTTCGGCGGATACATGGGCGGTAGCTGCAGCTCCGTCCCCTCTGATGCCTCCGGTTGCTCCGCTCCGGCCTCCTCCGTCGCTATCTTCGAGTCGAGCTCGTCGAAGAGCGCGTCAGCCTCCACCTGCCTCTGCCGGATGAGCTCCCGGTTGGCTCCACCTTGGCCTCATCCTGGATGGACTCCAGGATGGCTTGCTGCTCCATCTCATCTCCTAGGCTTGGGCGATGGTGAACTCCGCATCCGCCTCTGCCATGTTGAACCCGGGAGCAGGCTGCTCCGCCTAGTCCTCCTCCGGACCTGCCACCTCCATAGGGGCCGGTAGCTGCTCTCCATCCTCCTCCTCCTCTGGCTACTACTGCTCCTCCTCCTCCTCCGGCGAGTCCAGAGGCAGACACGCTCTTCGACAAGGTGAATGACGACGCCGGTGGTGAAGCTGGTGGCGGTCCCCATGGAGGGGAAGAAGGACGAGAAGGTGGTCAGGTGGCTCAAGCACTACTCGTCCACGCAGAGCATCCTGATCATTGGTGACGGCGACTTCTCCTTCTCCCGTGCGCTCGCCATCGCCTTTGGCTCCGACGTCAACCTCGTCACCACTTCCCTAGACTCCTATGGTTCGACATCCTTTTTGCTTTCTCTTGATTCCCGTATTGAGAGATCAGACCAGCTAACCAGCTAAGGTGCATGCTGTAAAAGGTATAAAACCCTAAAATTGTGTGTTGTAAAAAAATTGTTGCAGATTCTGTCAAGAAATAACAGAAAACCCCCTATAGTCCCATATATGTTTTGGTGAGGTGGCGATACGGTTTTGAGAGCGGGCTATACTATTGCTGAACCAACCATTCACCCCAAGAGCATCTATTGCCGCAATGGGCTAATTCGGCCCCTCAAACGCCCGCGGACGCGCCTACTGCATCGGGGCACCTCATATTAGATTCTTGTATCCATACAAATGCATGCAAAATAAAAAACCTATGTACTACGTAGATCACCTAGCTACTCCTTGTCGGAGATGTCGAGTATCTCCATGCCCTTCGGCGGATACATGGGCGGTAGCTGCAGCTCCGTCCCCTCTGATGCCTCCGGTTGCTCCGCTCCGGCCTCCTCCGTCGCTATCTTCGAGTCGAGCTCGTCGAAGAGCGCGTCAGCCTCCACCTGCCTCTGCCGGATGAGCTCCCGGTTGGCTCCACCTTGGCCTCATCCTGGATGGACTCCAGGATGGCTTGCTGCTCCATCTCATCTCCTAGGCTTGGGCGATGGTGAACTCCGCATCCGCCTCTGCCATGTTGAACCCGGGAGCAGGCTGCTCCGCCTAGTCCTCCTCCGGACCTGCCACCTCCATAGGGGCCGGTAGCTGCTCTCCATCCTCCTCCTCCTCTGGCTACTACTGCTCCTCCTCCTCCTCCGGCGAGTCCAGAGGCAGACACGCTCTTCGACAAGGTGAATGACGACACCGGTGGTGAAGCTGGTGGCGGTCCCCATGGAGGGGAAGAAGGACGAGAAGGTGGTCAGGTGGCTCAAGCACTACTCGTCCACGCAGAGCATCCTGATCATTGGTGACGGCGACTTCTCCTTCTCCCGTGCGCTCGCCATCGCCTTTGGCTCCGACGTCAACCTCGTCACCACTTCCCTAGACTCCTATGGTTCGACATCCTTTTTGCTTTCTCTTGATTCCCGTATTGAGAGATCAGACCAGCTAACCAGCTAAGGTGCATGCTGTAAAAGGTATAAAACCCTAAAATTGTGTGTTGTAAAAAAATTGTTGCAGATTCTGTCAAGAAATAACAGAAAACCCCCTATAGTCCCATATATGTTTTGGTGAGGTGGCGATACGGTTTTGAGAGCGGGCTATACTATTGCTGAACCAACCATTCACCCCAAGAGCATCTATTGCCGCAATGGGCTAATTCGGCCCCTCAAACGGCCGCGGACGCGCCTACTGCATCGGGGCACCTCATATTAGATTCTTGTATCCATACAAATGCATGCAAAATAAAAAACCTATGTACTACGTAGATCACCTAGCTACTCCTTGTCGGAGATGTCGAGTATCTCCATGCCCTTCGGCGGATATATGGGTGGTAGCTGTAGCTCCGTCCCCTTCGATGCCTCCGGTTGCTCCGCTCCGGCCTCCTCCGTCGCTATCTTCGAGTCGAGCTCGTCGAAGAGCGCGTCAGCCTCCACCTGCCTCTGCGGATGAGCTCCCGGTTGGCTCCACCTCGGCCTCATCCTGGATGGACTCCAGGATGGCTTGCTGCTCCATCTCATCTCCTAGGCTTGGGCGATGGTGAACTCCGCATCCGCCTCTGCCATGTTGAACCCCGGAGCAGACTGCTCCGCCTAGTCCTCCTCCGGACCTGCCACCTCCATAGGGGCCGGTAGCTACTCTCCATCCTCCTCCCCCGGCTGCTACTGCTCCTCCTCCTCCTCCGGCGAGTCCAGAGGCAGACACGCTCTTCGACAAGGTGAATGACGACGCCGGTGGTGAAGCTGGTGGCGGTCCCCATGGAGGGGAAGAAGGACGAGAAGGTGGTCAGGTGGCTCAAGCACTACTCGTCCACACAGAGCATCCTGATCATTGGTGACGGTGACTTCTCCTTTTCCCGTGCGCTCGCCATCGCCTTTGGCTCCGACGTCAACCTCGTCACCACTTCCCTAGACTCCTACGGTTCGACATCCTTTTTGCTTTCTCTTGATTCCCGTATTGAGAGACCAGACCAGCTAACCAGCTAAGGTGCATGCTGTAAAAAGTATAAAACCCTAAAATTGTGTGTTGTATCGATGTGACCATCGGAGGGGTATATATAGAGTACATGTGCGAGAGAGACTTGGAGTACAAGACAAGTCACAGTAGGTTTAAGTTATTCTATCTCTATCTTAAACACATTTGTCCTCTAACATCCACCTCAACTGTAGCCGGAGTGAAGTGGAGGATTACGACTAAATTTCAAGTCTTGTGCTTATGTCGTCTTCTCCATTGCGTCATCATAAATTGTCTCGACACCTAGGGCTGTGACTACGTCCCCTTCTGATGCCTTCCTTGTCTCTCCTCTAATCCCTCCCGCAGTCACATCGGGAGTGGCATCGATGCTAGTGATGATGCAGACGTTGTTGACTAGAGTTGTTGTCGATGAGTTGCCGTAGACCAAGCCATTAATGTCGATGTCGAGGTATCTGATCGTGGTGATGTAGCCATGGTCGAGGTAGTCGTGGTCGATGGTATAGTCGTTGTGGATGATGAAGCCGCACAAAGTCGGAGGCGCAGAAAAAATGTTATGTTGTAGATGACGGAGCTGCAGTCGTGGACGATGCACCTTGCGGCTGTGAGAGGGTGCCGTCGGCAATGGAAACTCGTCACGTCAAAGCGAAGGCCGCAAAGGAGGAGAAGCTCAAGAAGCGAAAGGCCGACGATGATGATGGCATCTGTGGCGTTAGGTGTGATAGACACAGATGTGGTGGAGGTCGCGGTATGGGTCACAGATCCCCGATGGTGATGCCTGCCATGCAAACGACACCATGGGCGGAGCATTACAAGGCTTAGTACTATTACGCCGCCAAGCAGCTCTATAGGCAGGCCACAGCAAGCATCGCTGGGCAAGTTCCTTACGTCGTCGAAGTAAACGCAGCGTCGCTGCTCTTCTCAGAGTCTTCCTCAGCGCAACTCGTTCGAGCGCAGACGTCGGGCAGTGAGCACATGGGTGCCCACGCACTGTTCGCAACTATGCCTAAAACGGGGGAGAAGGCGCGCAACGACACAGGCAGGGAGATGCTCAACATCATCCACGCTGGAGGCAGAGGAGGAGGTGGTTATGAGGACGGGCAGGTGCAAGACTCGGATCCCATCCAGTCCAGTAACTACACCCACACGCAACAGGGCTACTCCCAGGCCGACACGTAGTAGTCCTACACCCAGACCAACATGGGCGCACAACAACATGATTGGACCGTCAGACAGGCGGAGGAGGAGTAGGTGGAGGAGGACGGCGAGGACGATGATCCAGATGATTTTGCCGGCGATCCTAAGAGGAAGGATAGAGGAGAAAGCTTCAACATGCGAGAGGATAAGCTGTTGTGCGACGCGTAGTTGGCCACTAGCCTCGATCTGATCCATGGCATGGAGAAAAAGGGCTCAACTTTTTGGGCCAACATTCATACATGGTTCCATGAACGCAACCATTTCGCTCCCTACTCCGACGCGCTCATCCACAACCATGAACCAAAGTTCCTCAACCATTGATGGTACGCCATCCAATAGGTTGTCTCGAAGTATTGCGTCCACTTGGCGCATCTCATCGCACGGTGGCCTAGTGATGCGCAGATCACTGAGCAAGTAATTTCATTAGCCGAATGTGCATGGTTTTGTTGATCACTAGCCGGATGTGCATAGTTTTGTTGATCACTAGTTCATTGTTTTGTTGATAACTAGCCGGACGTGTGAATAGTTTTGTTTATTACTTGTTGGATGTGCATAGTAGCCAAATGTGATAGTTGTATTGATCACTAGTCGGATGTGTGCATAATTTTGTTGATCACTAGCTGGATGTGCATAGTTTTGTTGATCACTGGTTGGATATGTGCATAGTTTTGTTAATTACTAGCCGGAGGTGCATAGTTTTGTTTACAATGTTCTATTTTATAGCCTTCTCGTGTGTGTACGGTGTTCAAGAAGTTGGTGAAGAAAAACTTTATCGTTATGCATTGTTTGTTGAAGTTGAATGGGCAACCAAAGTGGAACATATACATAACAGAGACTGTCGCCCAAGCCACCGAGGAAGAAACCGGTGACCCAACCGATCCAACTAAAGAACTACCCAGGAAGGTTAGAAGAGGGTTTCGGGAAAAAAAAGTGGGAGGAGGAGAGGACGAAGCGAGAAGGTGCAACGATGAAGTTGACGGAAAGTTCGACGACATCTTGTCCAAGAAGGAGGAGGCATACGTCAAGCGCTCAGAAATCAAGGAGGAAAAGAAGCGTAGAGTTTCAAACTGTTGATGGAGGTGACCGAGAAGAAGTTAGCACTCGAAGAGAAGAAGGAGATCGCAGTCGATGCGGAGGATGCCAAGATGTTGTTCTTGAATTTGGAGTCTTTGGATGCAGACTACATGATGATCGTGCAAACCGTCCGCTACAAGATGTTGCTGCGACAGAAAGATGAGTTTGAGGAGGAGGAGGAGGAGGTGGCGGACAAGGAGGCAGATGTTGCATACGCGAAGGCGACGACACCTTGAGTGTGGAGGCTTGGATGGCCGGTTTGGTAGGACATAAAATCTTAATTTTCTGCACGAACTGTGTGACTGATATTCTTTTGCGATCGAACATGTAAAAACTTGAGCATGCTTGCATCTTTTTGTTGTGATCGGGCATTTGATCCGGCGCGTACTATGGATCGAACTTTATTTGAAAATTTTGAATTTACCCTTTACAAGATAGCATGGGACGATCGGTCTTGTATTCGTGTCCGCGAATTGGTCCTTCGTCCATGTACAAATGCCGGAGGAAATTTACAGGATGCCCTTAAGTTTGAAAAGGGCAGTAGAAACCAAGTAGGTTGGTAGGGCACACTCGTCACGTAATATGGATGCTCTTCACTCCATCTCACCGTAGCCCAGGCTTTATCAGCAGTGCAGCATGCGCAAGACAAGCAAAGTCGAGCTCGATGTGACACGAGAGACGTTGCGTTGACGAAGAGGCGTACATCTGCGAGACTGCGACCATGCTTGAGTGCTCGGGGCTCGTGTGTGTCCTTGACTCGTTAATTTATTTGAACGTTATAAGGCAATGACATGACATTCCATGCCTTTTTTTGACATGACATGACATTCCATCCCGGGTCACGTGTAGTACTCTTCGACCCATGCTCCTTTCTGCAAACAAATACGAAGTATCAACTCGTGTATGCACGTATGATGCAGAACCTGTGCTGTGGATATGTGACGGCCGACCCAAACGGACGCGGCTTTTGTCCGTTTTTTGTCCGTTTGGGTTGGCGAAGCGGACGCCCGTGTCCGCTTTGCGAAATGGGTTGGCACGTGCGCCCAACGGGAGGCCGACCCAAATTTTTGCCACCGACAAAATAAATAAATAACACGTGGCATAAAATAAACATAATAAAACATTAATTAAACATAAGTGGCCGGTCAACCGTCGGCCAAAGTCCACTTAAAACATAATTAAACATAAATAAACTAAAAAAACTACGCGCCCGCTGCCCCCTAGTCGTCCACCTTGCCCTTGCCCTTGCCGTCGCCATCGCCATCGCCGCCGGTGAGGTCGATGAAGACAGGAGGCGTCTGTTTTCGTCCGCGGCGACCCAAACGGACGCGGGCGGACGAAATGGGTCGACGCGTTGGAGTTGCTCAACTCCAACGCGGTGACCCATTTCGTCCGCGCGCGTCCGTTTGGGTCGGCGCGGATAGAAAAGTCGGCCCAACGCGCCGACCCAAACGGCCGCGCGTCCGCTTTTTGTCCGCCTGCCGACCCATTCCTCGCTCATTTTTGAGCCGAATTTGCGTCGGCGCGGACACGAGACGGACGCGCGCGCGCTTGCCTACTCCCCTCCTGGCCCGCTGGTCGGTGGCAGCCTCCACCATTTCCCCCCACCCCCCCCCCCCAAAAAATCCCCGCCCACGCGCGCTCCCGCCGCTCGCCATGGACGCCATGGACGCAGACCTGGATGCCGCCGCTGGCCTCGCCTCCCTCGCCTCGTCCGGCCTCACCAAGCGCCGCGCCCCCTCCGGCAAAGGCAAGCCTCGCGCCCCCCCGCAAGACCACCGCCGCGGAGGAGGCCGTGGAGGAGGAAGAAGGCGAGAAGCCACGGCCGCGCGGGAAGGGCAACTCCAAGAAGGAGGACCAGCGGGATGCGGCGGCAAACGCCTTGATCGCAACCGTCGAGGGCATGATGAGCAAGAAGGACTCGAGAGAGGAGGAGCGCCGGCGATACAAGGAAGAGTCCATGAACGCCTTCATGGAGATCCAAAGAAGGAGGCTAGACATGGAGGCGGAGAAGCAAGCCAAGATGCTTGAGATGGAGGCGGAGAAGCAAGCCAAGATGCTAGAGATCGAGGCCGCCAACGCCAAGACCAAGGCGAAAGAAGTTGCTCTCGCGAGCATGATGACGGGAGTGGAGATCATGAAGGTGGATCTCAACACCGTGTCGCCAAGGAAGAGGCCGTGGTTCGAGAAGATGCAGGCCGACATGCTCAAGTTTGACGACGAGTGATGTATGGCGGCGAGCGCCATCCTTTTTTCTATGCCGGCAAGCGTGCTGGCATGACCACGGCCGCGATAGCATGGTCGAACTCTCCCGCCCTTTTTTGTGTGCTGGCATGTGTGCCGGCCCGCTGGCAAGTGCGCCAGCTGAACTGCGTGCTGTTTTTTTGAAGCTGGCATTGTATGCTGGCGCTGGCATGGTGCCGGCATGAACTTCGGGCGATGACATGGCCGCTGGCATGATCTATGGCCGCGGGCCTTTTTCAAAATTTGCGTGCGGACATAAATGGGTCGCGGCCGTTGGGCGCACTACCGACTCAAATCTTAAAGAGGACGGACGGCGAGCGGGCGGCCGACCCAAACGGACAAAAAACGGACAAATCCCCCGTCCGTTTGGGTCGGCGCGTTGGAGTTGCTCTTAGTACGTGAGAATGGACGCTTGGTTGATACACCCGAGTCGACATGGTACGGAGTTTTTGGTGCTTTTTTTTGACATGGTACAAAGTGTTTCAGTGCTTTTGCTGAGATGTAACTTGTGTCTCAAAAAGATATTTTTTTCTTTATAGAACTTTTCATTAATCAAATATGATGAGTACATTCAGAATCAACAATGCTAGCTATCTTCATAGGGGAGTTTCGGAGCCAACACGCTGTTCGCTGTTGCGATCGAGCCATACAAACATGGGTATGACTCGTCACATTCGCGTGCCTACTAATCTTAGCTAGACTAATGTTTCTTTCTTGAGTCAGAATTCATCTGATCTCATTAACCTGATATGCATATCTCGATCGATCACCGTTTTTGAATTGTATCAACTTTAGCAGCTCAACACAATCTGTTTTCACAATCAGCGGCAATTTTGTCCAGTGTAGAAATAGTCGTAACCCTTCCTCCATGGCTGCCATTTAAGCTTCAAAGGGGGCACCACAATTAAATAGCATCCGTATCGCCGCGAAAATGACATCACCTTCATAATCCCGCAAGATCATCCCCGCCCCAGCTGTACCATTTGCCTTCACAAAAGCACCGTCAACATTCAGTTTAGCATGATTTGCGTCAGGCGTCTCCCAACACAGCGTGGTTGTTATTGCATGTGCGTATTTTGGCATGCTTCTTGAGAGATCAACCACATGCTTTCCCTTGGTCAGGTCTGCTGACGGGTGTTGTTGGCTGTGTTTGTTTGGGCTTCGGTTTCGACAGATTCAGCTGTGGACTTATTGTGCTGGCAAAACTGCTGTGGTGAGGAAACAACTGTAGTGAAGGTTAGCTGTTTGGCAATGTAGCTGTGAAAATGACTGTGAGCGGGTGAAAACGCTATGTTTCAGGACGAGGGGGGCGAACGTAGAGATATGTCATGCCTACGGTGGCATTTACGACATAATTATGACCAAACGCCAAAGATAGAGGGGCTAGGGAAACAGTTTTGGCCCAAAAGTACACCGAGACCAGCTTTAGGCTGTTACACTGAAAATCTCCCGAAACAGTTTTGGGCTGTGGTTCCACAGCTGTTCTAAATAACCTGTTTGTTTCAGCTTCAGCTTTTTTCAATCCTAAAACTGCTCCAAAAGCTGAAACAAACACAGCCGTTGTATTGCAAGCAAGAACATGATCTAGCTCGTGAGGAATCTACGCGAAACATCGATCGGGACCGGCGGTTTGTTATGTGTAATTTCATTCCTTACATACCAAATCATGGAAACCAACTTCTTCATATTAATTGAATGAGCCCATATTTCGGCACACTAAACTAAACTAGCAACGGAACTGAGCAAATTTCGCCACTGTCACACCATAACTCCACTGTACTGTCAGCCCTTTAGTACAAACTGTCAGTTGTGAACCCGTAAAAAAAAAACTGCCAGTTGTGAATTGTATACCAACGGGCGAAAATCACGGCCAATTAGTATAACTAGCCTGTCACAGGACAAAAAAAATATCACCATCGACGGGCCAAAATAAGGGTTTTACCATCAGGGCATCACCCCTAATGGCTCATCGGCTCGTCCATGGGCGGTAATACTAGACTATTAGTACTGACGGATGTCTTTATGCCTGTCAGTGCAGATCATCAATTATTATGCTCGTGCGTTGCAAGGGGCAAAACAAAAGACAAAACCTGCTTCACATGTCACTACGCTCCACTTATATTCAAGTCTGACAACATTGAAATAAGGTTACCCTCATCTCTAAGATGCATATGCGGGTGTGCTGTCACGGGTTAAATTATCCTTATTTGGATTAAGAAGTGTTGATGTGAGAAGCCACCCTAACGTCCTTCATTGGTGCATACTTAAGGTCTGCATTTCCATAAAATGGAAGAGTAGTTGTGCATAAAATAGTCCTTTAGTGGGAGGAACATACAATGTGGTTCTTAGGGCACCTCCAATGTTGAGTCATAAAACGGACACCGCATACTTCCACGGACCGGGGGACCAGTTTGTGGACACTAAAGCGGGATTTGTCCATCCAAAGCTTCCACATACGAGTGGTTGCATTTCAGAAGAAATTTAGCGAAAGCAAACAAATTTGATGGATATTTAAACAAATCAGACTATATTCATTCATAAATGAATAATTTTTAGATAAAACCATATGCTTTTCATCTAGACCGGAGCAAACTAATTACATTTTGACATATTTGAACTAAACCGTACTCTAAACCTAGTCCAAATGACCATCGGCGCCCATTCTCCCATTTCCGACCAGACAGGAGCCTCGGGAATTGAAGATCCAGCTCCGCCTCCGCAACCTACACAGGGCTAATCGGTCGATGATTTTGAGCATGCCAAGATTGGCTTCAAGGGGAGCGAAAGGGCGATGGCCTCCGTGGGACCCGAGCGTCGGCGACCTCCCATGCTTTACTCTTCCTCACCGCCGGCGGTGCCCTTGGACGTGCCGACTTCATGGTCGTGGCGACGGGGCATGGGCGTGGTGGAGCTGACAACGTTGTCCTCTCGCTCTTGCCATAGACTTCGTCGAACACCTTGTCGACCTCATTTAAAGCGGCTTATAGCTCCGCCTGATGCTGGCGGTACCGCTAGCTGTCACGATAGATTTCGCAGGCGCTGTGATAGGAATCGACCAGCGCCTCCTAATCGGCTTGGTTTGTTGGAAATATGCCCTAGAGGCAATAATAAATTGGTTATTATTATATTTCCTTGTTCATGATAATCGTTTATTATCCATGCTATAATTGTATTGATTGGAAACTCAAATACATGTGTGGGTACATAGACAACACTGTGTCCCTAGTAAGCCTCTAGTTGACTAGCTTGTTGATCAAAGATGGTTAAGGTTTCCTAGCCATGGACATGAGATGTCATTTGATAACGGGATCACATCATTAGGAGAATGATGTGATGGACAAGACCCAAACTGTAAACGTAGCATTTGATCGTGTCAGTTTATTGCTATTGTTTTCTGCATGTCAAGTATCTGTTCCTTTGACCATGAGATCATGCAACTCACTGACACCGGAGGAATACCTTGTGTGTATCAAACGTCGCAACGTAACTGGGTGACTATAAAGGTGCTCTACAGATATCTCCGAGGGTGTCTGTTGGGTTGGCATGGATCAAGACTGGGATTTGTTACTCCGTATGACGGAGAGGTATCTCAGGGCCCACTCGGTAATACAACATCACAATGAGCCTTGCAAGCAATGTGACTAAAAGTGTTAGCCACGAGATCTTGTATTACGGAACGAGTAAAGAGACTTGCCGGTAACGAGATTGAACTAGGTATAGTGATACCGACGATCGAATCTCGGGCAAGTAACATACCGAAGAACAAAGGGAACAGCATACGGGATTAACTGAATCCTTGACATAGAGGTTCGACCGATAAAGATCTTCGTAGAATATGTAGGAGCCAATATGGGCATCCAGGTCCCGCTATTGGTTATTGGCCGTAGAGGTGTCTCGGTCATGTCTACATAGTTCTCGAACCCGCAGGGTCTACACACTTAACGTTTGGTGACGATTAGTATAATTGAGTTATTATGTTGGTGACCGAAAGTTGTTCGGAGTCCCGGATAAGATCCCGGACATGACGAGGATCTCCGGAATAGTCCGGAGGTAAAGATTGATATATGTGATAATAGTGTTTTGATCTCCGGAAGGGTTCCGGAGTTCACCGGAAGGGGTTCCAGATGTTTACCGAAGTGTTCGGGTGCAGCAACACTTTATATGGGCCAAAAGGATAAAGCCCACGAGATATTGGAAAGTGCAAAAGTAGTTTTGCTGCCGCGTAAGCGGTACTACCGCTTGGTGAAGCGGTACTACCGCCCGAGCGGTACTACCGCTTGTGTGAAGCGGTACTACCGCTTGTGCGCGGCTGTGCACGGTTCGGCAGGGATCCGAGTTGGACTCTTTCCCTGCGGGCCAAACCGACCTTGTGCGGGCAAAACCGACCTAGAGGAGGCTTTTACTCCAAGTTTAGACCCCAAGGCTCAACATATAAATAGAGGGGCAGGGCTAGCACACGGGACACATCAGGATTTCCCAAGCCGTGTGCCGGCAACCCTAGCCCTCTAGTTCCTCCGTCATAATCTCCGTAGCGCTTGGCGAAGCCCTGCAGAGATTGTTCCTCACCACCATCACCACGCCGTCGTGCTGCTGGAACTCAACCACTACTTCACCATCGCTCGCTGGATCGAGGAGGTGAAGGCGTCATCAAGCCGTACGTGTGTTGAACACGGAGGTGCCGTCCGTTCGGCACTAGATCGGAAGGATCGTGATTGGATCGCGGGACGCTCGGCGATTTGGATCGCGAAGACGTTCGACTACATCAACCGCGTTTATTAAACGCTTTCGCTTAGCGATCTACAAGGGTATGTAGATTCACTCTCCCTCTCGTAGATGCTCATCACCATGGATAGATCTTGTGTGTGCGTAGGAAAATTTTTGTTTCCCATGCAACGTTCCCCAACAGTGGCATCATGAGCTAGGTCTATGCGTAGATGAGATCTCGAGTAGAACACAAACGAGTTGTGGGCGTGGATGTATACATATTGCTTGCCGTTACTAGTTGATATTTGATTCGGCGGTACTGTGAGATGAAGCGGCCCGGACCGACATTACGTGTACACTTACGCGAGACAGGTTCCTTCAACTGACATGTAACTTCGTTGCATAAAGATGGCTAGCGGGTGTCTGTCTCTCTCACTTTAGTTGAATCGATTTCAATGAAGAGGGTTCTTTTAGAAGATCAAAAAGCAATCACTACACCACGTTGTGGTTTTGCGTAGGTAAGAACGGTTCTTGCAAACCCGTAGCAGCCACGTAAAATTTGCAACAACAATTAGAGGACGTCTAACTTGTTTTTGCAGGGTATGTTGTGATGTGATATGGCCAATTACATGATGAGATATATGTGATGTATGAGATGATCATGTGTTGTATAGAATATCACGACTTGCATGTCGATGAGTACGGCAACTGGCAGGAGCCATAGAGTTGTCTTTAATTATTGTATGACCTGCGTGTCAATCATTAAGCGCTATGTAATGCTTTACTTTATCGCTAAACGTTAGCTATAGTCGTGGAAGCATCAGTCGGCGCGACAACCTTATGGCGACACGTTGATGGAGATCAAGATGATGGAGATCATGGTGTCATGCCGGTGACGATGGAGATCATGCCGGTGCTTTGGAGATGGAGATCAAAAGCACAAGTTCATGGCCATATCATGTCACTTATGATTTGCATGTGATGTTAATCCTTTTATGCATCTTATTTTGCTTAGGACGACGGTAGCATTATAAGGTGATCCCTCACTTAAATTTCAAGATAAATTGTGTTCTCCCCAAGTGTGCACCGTTGCGAAAGTTCGTCGTTTCGAGACACGCCGTGATGATCGGGTGTGATAGACTCTACGTTCGCATACAACGGGTGTAAGCCATGTTGCACGTGCGGAACACTCGGGTTAAACTTGACAAGCCTAGCATGTACAGACATGGCCTCGGAACACAAGAGACCGAAAGGTCGAACATGAGTCATATAGTAGATATGATCAACATGAAGATGTTCACCATTGAAACCACCTCAACTCACGTGATGATCGGACTTGAGTTGGTGGATTTGGATCATGTTACACTCGAATGACCGGAGGGATGTCAATTTGAGTGGGAGTTTTTAAGTAATATGATTAACTAAACTCATTATCTAGAACAATAGTCTAAGTTGTCTTTGCTATATTTATGTTGTAGATCATGGCTCGCGCAGTAGCACCCCTGAATTTTAATGCGTTCCTAGAGAAAGCTAAGTTGAAAGATGATGGAAGGAACTTTGTGGACTGGGCCCGTAATCTAAGGATTATCCTTACGGCTTCCCAGAAGGCTTATGTCCTTGATGCACCGCTTGGTGATCCACCCGCTCCAGTTGAGTCTCTAGACGTTGTGAACGTCTGGCAGGCTCGTTCTGATGATTACTCAATAGTTCAATGTGCAATGTTGTATGGCTTAGAACCGGGACTTCAAAGACGTTTTGAACGTCATGGAGCATATGAGATGTTCCAGGAGTTGAAGTTTATCTTTCAGAAGAATGCCCGGATCGAGAGATATGAGATCTCCGATAAGTTCTATGCTTGCAAGATGGAGGAGAACGGGTCTATCAGTGATCACGTGCTCAGAATGTCTGGGTACTCCACCCATCTGGCTGAGTTAGGGATGCCCCTTCCGCCAGAGGCTATCACTGACAGAGTTCTTCAATCATTGCCACCTAGCTACAAGAGCTTCGTGTTGAACTATAACATGCACGGGATGAACAAGTCAGTCGCCGAGCTGTTTGCGATGCTGAAAGCCGCTGAGTCTGAAATTCAGAAGGAGCATCAAGTGTTGATGGTCAATAAAACCACTAGTTTCAAGAAAAATGGCAAGGGTAAGAAGGGTAACTCCAAGCAGAGTGGCAAAGCAGTTGCTCCTCTCGTGAAGAAACCCAAGGCTGGACCCAAACCAGAAACTGTGTGTTTTCATTGCAAGGGAACTGGACACTGGAAGCGGAATTGCCCCAAGTATTTGGCTGACAAGAAGGCGGCCAACAACAAACAAGGTATATATGATATACATGTTATTGATGTGTACCTTACCAACTCTCGTTGTAGTGCCTGGGTATTTGATACCGGTGCGGTTGCTCATATTTGCAACTCAAAACAGGAACTACGGAATAGACGGAGGCTGGCAAAGGACGAAGTGACGATGCGCGTGGGAAATGGTTCCAAGGTTGATGTGATCGCCGTCGGCACGCTCGCTCTTCGATTACCGTCGGGATTAGTGATGAACCTAAATAAGTGTTATTTGGTGCCTGCGTTAAGCATGAACATTATATCTGGATCTTGTTTATTGCGAGACGGTTACTCATTTAAATCAGAGAATAATGGTTGTTCTATTTATATGAGTAATATCTTTTATGGTCATGCACCCGATGTGAGGGGTTTATTCTTATTGAATCTCGATAGTAATGATACACATGTTCATAACATTGATGCCAAAAGATGTAGAATTGATAATGATAATACCACTTTCTTGTGGCACTGCCGTTTAGGTCATATTGGCGTAAAACGCATGAAGAAGCTCCATGCCGATGGACTTTTGGAGTCACTTGATTTTGAATCACTTGACACATGTGAGCCATGCCTCATGGGCAAGATGACTAAAACGCCGTTCTCTGGAACAATGGAACGGGCAAGTGACTTATTGGAAATCATACATACTGATGTGTGCGGTCCGATGAGTATTGAGGCGCGCGGTGGTTATCGTTACTTTCTCACCTTCACTGATGACTTAAGTAGATATGGGTATATTTACTTAATGAAACACAAGTCTGAAACATTTGAAAAGTTCAAACAATTTCAGAGTGAAGTTGAGAATCATCGTAACAAGAAGATTAAATTCCTACGATCTGATCGAGGAGGAGAATATCTGAGTTATGAGTTTGGCAGTCACTTAAGACAGTGTGGAATTGTTTCACAATTGACACCGCCTGGAACACCACAGCGTAATGGTGTGTCCGAACGTCGTAATCGAACTTTATTGGATATGGTGCGATCTATGATGTCTCTTGCCGATTTGCCACTATCGTTTTGGGGTTATGCATTAGAGACAGCTGCATTCACTTTAAATAGGGCACAATCGAAATCCGTTGAGACGACGCCATATGAACTTTGGTTTGACAAGAAGCCAAAGCTGTCGTTTCTTAAAGTTTGGGGATGTGATGCTTATGTCAAAAAACTTCAGCCTGAAAAGCCGGAACCCAAAGCGGAGAAATGCGTCTTCATAGGATACCCAAAAGAGACAATTGGGTATACCTTCTACCTCAGATCCGAGGGCAAAGTGTTTGTCGCTAAAAACGGAACATTTCTTGAGAAAGAGTTTCTCTCGAAAGAATTGAGTGGGAGGAAGATAGAACTTGATGAGGTTGTTGAACCTTTACTTCAACCTGAGAGTAGCGCAGCGCAGAAAGTTGTTTCTGTGGAGCCTACATTAGCTGAAGAGGAAGTTAATGATGATGATCATGAAGCTTTGGATCAAGTTGCTATCGAACCTCGTAGGTCGACAAGGACGCGTACTGCTCCTGAGTGGTACGGCAACCCTGTCTTAGAGGTCATGTTGTTAAACAACGATGAACCTACGAGCTATGGAGAAGCGATGATGGGCCCGGATTCCGAGTTGGAATCTTCGTTTTGATAAAGTGATCAAAGCGTTCGAGTTTATACAAGTTTACGGAGAAGCTTGTATTTACAAGAAAGTGAGTGGGAGCTCTATAGCGTTTCTAATATTATATGTGGATGACATATTGCTGATTGGAAACAATATAGAAATGCTGGAAAGCGTAAAGGAATATTTGAACAAGAGTTTTTCAATGAAGGACCTAGGAGAAGCTGCTTTCATATTAGGCATCAAGATCTATAGAGATAGATCAAGACGCTTAATAGGACTTTCACAAAGCACATACCTTGATAAGATTTTGAAGAAGTTCAAAATGGATCAGTCCAAGAAGGGGTTCTTGCCTGTTTTGCAAGGTGTGAAGTTGAGTGAGACTCAATGCCCAGTGACTGCAGAAGATAGAGAAAAGATGAGTGTCATCCCCTATGCTTCGGCCATAGGCTCTATCATGTATGCAATGCTGTGCACAAGACCCGATGTCAGCCTTGCCATAAGTATGGTCGGAAGGTTTCAAAGTGATCCAGGAATGGAACACTGGACGGCGGTCAAGAATATCCTGAAGTACCTGAAAAGGACTAAGGACATGTTTCTCGTTTATGGAGGTGATCAAGAGCTCGTCGTAAAGGGTTACGTCGATGCAAGCTTTGACACTGATCCGGATGACTCTAAGTCGCAAACCGGATACGTATTTATTCTTAATGGGGGTGCGGTTAGCTGGTGTAGTTCCAAGCAAAGCGTGGTAGCTGATTCTACATGCGAAGCGGAGTACATCGCTGCCTCGGAGGCAGCGAAGGAAGGTGTCTGGATGAAGGAGTTCATGACAGATCTTGGAGTAGTGCCTAGTGCGCTTAACCCAATGACTCTGTTTTGTGATAATACTGGTGCCATTGCTCTAGCCAAGGAACCAAGATTTCACAAGAGGACCAGACACATAAAGCGACGTTTCAATTCCATCCGCGATTACATCAAGGAGGACAACATAAATATTTGCAAAGTACACACGGATCTAAATGTTGCAGATCCGATGACTAAACCTCTTCCAAGGGCTAAACATGAACAACACCAGAACTGCATGGGTGTTCGATTCATTACAATGTAAATCACATAGTGATGTGAACTAGATTATTGACTCTAGTGCAAGTGGGAGACTGTTGGAAATATGCCCTAGAGGCAATAATAAATTGGTTATTATTATATTTCCTTGTTCATGATAATCGTTTATTATCCATGCTATAATTGTATTGATTGGAAACTCAAATACATGTGTGGGTACATAGACAACACTGTGTCCCTAGTAAGCCTCTAGTTGACTAGCTTGTTGATCAAAGATGGTTAAGGTTTCCTAGCCATGGACATGAGATGTCATTTGATAACGGGATCACATCATTAGGAGAATGATGTGATGGACAAGACCCAAACTGTAAACGTAGCATTTGATCGTGTCAGTTTATTGCTATTGTTTTCTGCATGTCAAGTATCTGTTCCTTTGACCATGAGATCATGCAACTCACTGACACCGGAGGAATACCTTGTGTGTATCAAACGTCGCAACGTAACTGGGTGACTATAAAGGTGCTCTACAGATATCTCCGAGGGTGTCTGTTGGGTTGGCATGGATCAAGACTGGGATTTGTTACTCCGTATGACGGAGAGGTATCTCAGGGCCCACTCGGTAATACAACATCACAATGAGCCTTGCAAGCAATGTGACTAAAAGTGTTAGCCACGAGATCTTGTATTACGGAACGAGTAAAGAGACTTGCCGGTAACGAGATTGAACTAGGTATAGTGATACCGACGATCGAATCTCGGGCAAGTAACATACCGAAGAACAAAGGGAACAGCATACGGGATTAACTGAATCCTTGACATAGAGGTTCGATCGATAAAGATCTTCGTAGAATATGTAGGAGCCAATATGGGCATCCAGGTCCCGCTATTGGTTATTGGCCGTAGAGGTGTCTCGGTCATGTCTACATAGTTCTTGAACCCGCAGGGTCTACACACTTAACGTTTGGTGACGATTAGTATAATTGAGTTATTATGTTGGTGACCGAAAGTTGTTCGGAGTCCCGGATAAGATCCCGGACATGACGAGGATCTCCGGAATAGTCCGGAGGTAAAGATTGATATATGTGATAATAGTGTTTTGATCTCCGGAAGGGTTCCGGAGTTCACCGGAAGGGGTTCCGGATGTTTACCGAAGTGTTCGGGTGCAGCAACACTTTATATGGGCCAAAAGGATAAAGCCCACGAGATATTGGAAAGTGCAAAAGTAGTTTTGCTGCCGCGTAAGCGGTACTACCGCTTGGTGAAGCGGTACTACCGCCCGAGCGGTACTACCGCTTGTGTGAAGCGGTACTACCGCCCGAGCGGTACTACCGCTTGTGTGAAGCGGTACTACCGCTTGTGCGCGGCTGTGCACGGTTCGGCAGGGATCCGAGTTGGACTCTTTCCCTGCGGGCCAAACCGACCTTGTGCGGGCAAAACCGACCTAGAGGAGGCTTTTACTCCAAGTTTAGACCCCAAGGCTCAACATATAAATAGAGGGGCAGGGCTAGCACACGGGACACATCAGGATTTCCCAAGCCGTGTGCCGGCAACCCTAGCCCTCTAGTTCCTCCGTCATAATCTCCGTAGCGCTTGGCGAAGCCCTGCAGAGATTGTTCCTCACCACCATCACCACGCCGTCGTGCTGCTGGAACTCAACCACTACTTCACCATCGCTCGCTGGATCGAGGAGGTGAAGGCGTCATCAAGCCGTACGTGTGTTGAACACGGAGGTGCCGTCCGTTCGGCACTAGATCGGAAGGATCGTGATTGGATCGCGGGACGCTCGGCGATTTGGATCGCGAAGACGTTCGACTACATCAACCGCGTTTATTAAACGCTTCCGCTTAGCGATCTACAAGGGTATGTAGATTCACTCTCCCTCTCGTAGATGCTCATCACCATGGATAGATCTTGTGTGTGCGTAGGAAAATTTTTGTTTCCCATGCAACGTTCCCCAACATGGTTCATGTCCGGCGCGGTCGCCGTGCTAGCGGCCGGTTGCTCCACATCGCGTCGAACAAGGCCTCCCGCTCGGCCAACACCATTTCGGTGTAGTGAGCACGTGCCTCGCGTATGTTGATGCCACCATGGACCGACGAGGAGGCCATGTCAACATCGTCGACCTCCTTTGTCAGCCGGTAGCAATGTCGGCGATCTTCGTCTTCTGCTCAGATGGGAGGCTCAACCAAATGTCTTTGGAGCTCGAGGAGGCCATGGTGGGCATGGTGCGGAGAGGAGAAAAGGAACAAGGGAGGATGGATGCAGCAATGGCCAAGGCTGGAATTCAAATATCACATGGATAGTAGGGCAAGCAGCGGGGTGGTTAATGGTGGTTGGCAGACAAATGGACGGGTGATGCCGGAGTAGGTTCCTCGGCACCCGTGCATGTTTAATGTAGGGAGGCGGAACAACGACCTGTCATTTAAACGCGGATGAGTCGCGTGCACTTGGAAACCGGGACGGCGTGCTGCTTCAATGCCGAAGCCGCAGTGAGCGGTCGCGTCACTCTGAGCCAGCATGAACGCGGCACCGGTGCTTTGGAGCGGCATTGAACGCTTCGGGCGGGAAGGGACACGGACAAGGGAGTGGATTTTAGGTGGGCCAGGATAGTCAGAATCGAGGCTGGCAACAGTCCGGACGCCCGCAAAGCCCCTCCGCGAGTTTGTTCTTGTTTTGCAGTATAAAGTAGGTCCAGACCGGTGACCGACACAGACTCGCGTTGGATGGAAAAGCACGTTCGGACCGGCAGTCTGAGCGTTGGAGATGCCCTTACATATTCTTCGAGAGTTTAATAATTCATTTAAAGTACTTTATAAAATTATCAAAATATTTGAATTCTTATGATTTTGATTATGTATTTTTTTATCGAAGGTTGTTTGATTTGAAAGATTATATTTCATTTCCAATGTTTCTTTGCACTATTATACTTTTTACTGCAAAACGAGACAAAAAAAATTATACTTTCTCATGATGCTAAAAACAAAACAACGCGAAAGGTCGAGCGGCCGGCATGTATAACGCCATCACCGCATCACGTATACATCCACTCATCTCTCCACCGAGCATCCATTACTTCTCTGGCTGCATCTCTCTTTCTCATCCCCATCTGCCCAGACCGAACCTGAGCCTGCCTGTGAGCTGGCTGCCCGTCGTGCACCGTTCCACCGGAGCTTCTCCCCAGTTCCACACCACCAGATCTCCAACGATCCAGTGCCACCGGAGCTTCTCCCCCTATCATTTGATTATGTATGGATTTGACCCTTTGTTTCCTTCCCTAGATTAATTCGTTGCCTTCGTTGCTCCTCATTGTTCTCTCCATGTAGAGAGGAGGTTGTTGACTTCGTTGCTCCTCATTGTTTTCTCCAAGTATTGGCAGTCCGTTTGCTTGTTTTGGAGGAGGCTGATTGATATTACGGATGATCTCTAAATGTATATAAATTGATGAGAATCAGTTTAAGGCAGCAAGGTGGGACAAAAAATCGAATCGTAATCAACGCACTCCTCCTACGTATTAGTGCTTATTTTTGTGCCTCGGCCTTCCTTGTCAGGATAGATGGGCCTGGTTATTTGGGCCACCAGCCCAGCATACGCACGTTTGTGAGACACGGACGAACAAGGAAATCGTTGAGACGGACGGACGGACGAAAATAACGAAGGGGTGGACCAAATTACGGTGATAAGAAGCAAAAGATCAGCAAACGGGTATAATTCACACAGTTCAACCATTCCACAAATTTTAATTAGATATTAGGAGCTAGATTATATTAATACAGAGAGGGTCAGACGTTACCACTTCCTCACCGGCCCCTTTGCCCTTCCGGTCGCCGTCGTTGTTGTACGCATCCGCGACGGGAGGTGGTCATCGTCGGATCCGTTCTTGTCGTCGCCATCGAAGGAGGAGGAAGAGAAGATGGCGATTTAACCCTTCAAGCGTCGGACGATGTGGTCCTGCTTCCGCTTGAGATTCGCCACCCTTGCCGCCTCCACCATTGCCTCCGTCGCCTCCTGCTCAGACTACTCAATGTCGAGGCGGAGCGCCTTGGCGTTGACCCTCTGGAGTTGTTGGGCGTCTGTCTTCGCCGTCGTAGGTACACCCACTGGAGAATCCGCTAATCCTGGTCGGGCACCGCCGGCATCACAAAATGGCGGCGGGAGAACTGCGGTGTCACGTTCTATGCGACCGCCATATCCCTTGCCCTATGCCTCTCGCGGCGGGCGACGCGCGCCCCCGATTCCGGAGTACGCATCCGTGGTGCCCGCGGAGCGGGCACTAGAACCCACCGCTGCTCGCGCGGAGCAGCGCCCGTAGGTGGAGGAGGCCAACCGACGGATGACGCCGATTGAGGTGCCCTCACAAATCTGCACGGAGGGGGGAAGGTCCGGTGCCAACATCGGTTCTACGGCCGCGGGCGACAGGCGGCGTCACACCTGAGCCAGAGCGGTTGCCCATGTTGACCCGCGAGCGTTCGAGCGCAATGCGGAGGGCCAACTCGTCCTCGTCTCCGACACCATCGCGGAGGAAGGTGTCCGAGTCATTTTTTGCCGGCGCTCGGGAGTCAACGGATTGGAGAAAAGAGGAGCGGAGCAGTGTGAAGTGAGGCTAGGGCTCGATCCGAATGGGCATTTTGTGGGGTAACAGTGGGCTAGAGTTGGGCCGAGCGGAATTGAGGGCCGCTCCCAGGAGGCCTCATATCCGCCCCATATTTGGGCTGGATATGAGGGGTGCTGGTCAGCCACGACGTTTGAGGCCGGTTGGAGGGGCCCGAGTAGGTCATTTTTTCTGACCGGTCACCGCCCTCCTGGGTGTTTGAGACGGGTTTGAGGTGCCCAACTGTAGATGCTCTCAGAGCATCTAGAGTGGGACTCCTCAAAGGTCCACAGTACGTGTGGATGGACGGCTCCGCCAATGACTTTTCATAAACCGCGACTCAGTCGGGCTTCTCAAAATGGGCTTATAAGTCCAGGCTGACTGGCACTCTTCATATCCAGCCCATATCTGAATGGATATAAGAAGGCCCAGTCGCGCCCAGACGTGTCCGTCACGTCGGACTAACGGTCAGTGCCCACTTGGATAGACGTCGAAATCCATTTGTCCGGTGAGAACATATTCATGCCGGCATTTCATCGTGCCGCCCGAGGGGCCAAATCTGTCTATTTAAGCCGGATGGCGAGCCTCAACGGTAGCCACTTCCATTTACACCCTCTCCCTCCCGTCCGCGTTGCCACTCTCAATAGGCTTTGAGCTCGCCGTCCCCTGGTAGCCATGGTCCGCCAGCAGATCACCACCTAGAAGATGCTCACCATGCGGTGTTGAGCGAAGATGAATGCACGACGCGCTGCTCGCATTGCAAACAACTCGCCTTCGACTCTCCGGAGCAGGATGAGGCGGTGCAGGAGGAGTTGGACACGGAGATGGAGGACAAATGGACGATGAGTAAGAGGGAAGGCGAGCCGGATCTGGCACCTCCTGTGTCTGGATACATCATGGGCGATGCGCTGGACGAGTTTGAGCGGGCCCAAGCAAAGGGGGTCGTGGAGCTGCAGGCCATCCTTCACTCCATACAATCGGAGCTCAAGGTCACGGCAAACCGCCCCTACCACTGCAAGATGGACACAGAGATCGAGGAACTCTTCACGAATGTGGAGTCCGACAAGGGGACAAAGCTGCGGGCCACGACCAGCAACCGTGAGGCCGGTCCATCCGACACTGTCGGGGCAGAGATCGTCAATATCTCCGGTGACGAGTAGAACTATGATAGTTTTATCTGTGTAGTACACATGTTATTTTACGTTGCATGATGGTGTATGAAAATAGGGGTGAGATTTGAGGTTTGTGGTCACAGTGCCGGAAAAATTAAAGGACCGGGTTCGGTCCATGAACACATGTGGACGCATCTACGGATATATGAGGGGTGACTTTTGATATCCCGACTATAGATATTGTAAGATGTGTTTATAAGATTGAAAGCTCTATGAATGCGTTTGGTAGGCTGCATTCCCCTCAGCTAGGCCCGTGAGGCATGAAATTAGTTTGTTTGGTTGCCTGGGCTGCATGCGTTTCCTGGCCCGCACGAACCTTAAAGCAGCTCTAGGCTTGCATCTGGTGGAAAAGATGAATCAGGTGTTTTTTGAGAGCCAGGCTCACTTGATCCACACGTGGCGAGTGCCTGCACGCATGGGGAAGCATGGGGAACGGCGGGACATCTCATAACTCCCCACACTCTCTCCAGTCACCTCTCACTTCAGTTCACACACACTCGGTCTCTCTCCCTCACCGTCCCCGTGTCTCCGATGGTACAACCATGGTCATGCCCCCACACTCCCATCATCGCTAGTAGCAACCCCATCCAGGAGCGGTGGATTGTCGTCCTTCCCGCGTTCGACGAGATCTCGTGGCGGCACTCCGGGCGTCATTCCCTTTCTGCATAATGTCGCTGCCACGGGCCAATGCAGCACCGCCGCCGCACGCTCCAGCACCACCACCTATGTCGGACTTCCTCATCTTGGGCTCGACGACGGTGGGGTTACAAACCCCACCGCCTGCAGCTTTAGCCGGCCCGTCATATTGGAGTATTTTTACCCCCATTCGAGGGTTTTCTTCCCTGTGTACGGTGCAAGTGGAGGGGAGTTCGAGGACACCGCGCTCATCCTCCAACCGGTGTGTGACAAGGACCGCGGTCTCGGTGTTGGAGATATGCCCTAGAGGCAATCATGTGATGATTTCGTTTCCTATGTATTCATGAGTATTTTGTATTGTCCTTGAACATCATCAGTGATATGTATCAATAGTATGTGACTTATTTGTGAGACTATATATTGTATGATGATTGTTCTAATAGTCCCTAGTTGTTATGGTTATGCGGACACATATCCATTACTAGCATACGATTCAGTTGATGACTACGTTTCAAAGTCATGCGCATAGAGATGCTAAACTGATAGTATGGACTCGGGGATTGAGATCACCAAGTCGGACAAACCCACTTTGAGATACAGCGAGATAATGTCATCTGTTAGTCTCAAGTACAATGTATATGCCATGTCCTAGACCTGAGGTCCTCGCATGTTCTCGGGATGAGGATCGACTTACTTAGGGTCTATCAAATGCTACTCCATAACTGGGTAGTTATAAAGGTAGCTTTCGGGTGAGTCGTGAGATATGCCGCGAGACATGGTTGACCAAGATGGGATTTGCCCCTCCGTGAGGAGAGATATTCTCTGGGCCCTCTCGTGTGATCAGATTCAGAAAGCATGGCCATGCGACATGGGTTAAGTGTTAACCCAGTTCGAGAATCTGCACCATGGTTTCGAGAAGAGATGTCGAGCTACCACAAGGGTGACAAGTACTCACCTTGAGCTCTACAACCTATATCATGAGGCAAAAGGAATATTGTATATGCCACATTGTCGAGGTTCATCTAATGACTACGCACACATGGGAGTTGGCACGTTCTGCTAGGAGCCGCTACCGACTATCGACTCGGGTCGTGTCCATGTGTACGTGAACCTATAGGGTCGCACACTTAAGGGATTGCAAATGGGACTAGACTCGTCGTGGGCCTCAAGTGTTGAGCCCACCTCAGAGGTCTATATAAAGGGGAGTGGGCGCACCTTTCAGGGTTGATCCTTTTCTCCCCACGACAGCCACCGCCACTTCCACGCCATCATGCCGTGCGATTGGACCTAGCAGTCCGCCGCCCGATGCTGCCCCCGTACATGTGGATACCTTGGAGGCATCGCATCCGCAGTGCTTGGACAAACCGTTCGAGGGATCCATGACGAACTGTTCAAGGGATCCGCAAGGAGCTGTTCGTGGGAGATCAGTGATCGTGGGAGATCGGCTACAGGAGGAGGAGACGAATCGGCTGATCGACTACACGCATCACCAAGTCTACTTCCGCTATGGTGACTACGCGTCTAGTGGTAAACCCGATCCCGTGATTGATAACCCACAAGTATAGAAGATCGCAACAGTTTTCGAGGGTAGAGTATTCAACCCAAATTTATAGATTCGACACAAGGGGAGCCAAAGAATACTTGAGAGTATTCGCAGTTGACTTGTCAATTCAACCACACCTGGAGATTAAATATCTGCAGCAGAGTGATAAGTAGCACAGTAATATGATAGTTTTGATAGCAGTAGCAACAGTAACAGTAGCGGTAACAGTAGTAGCAATAGTTTTGTAGCAGTTGGAACAGCAGCAACAGCAGTAGTAACTTAGCAAGAACGATAAGTGAAAGGTCGTAGGCACTGGATCGGTAATTCGTTGGATGGTATTCATCATGTCACAGTCATAACCTAGGGCGATACAGAACTAGCTCCAGTTCATCAATGTAATGTAGGCATGTATTCCGTAAATAGGCATACGTGCTTATGGAAAAGAACTTGCATGACATCTTTTGTCCTACCCTCCCATGGCAGCGGGGTCCATAAGGAAACTAAGGGATATTAAGGCCTCTTTTTAATAGAGAACCGGAACAAAGCATTAACACATGGTGAATACATGAACTCCTCAAACTACGGTCATCACCGCGAAGTATCCCAAATATTGTCACTATGGGGTTGACGGATCATAACACGTAATAGGTGCATATGACTAGGCAAGATCGGATCAAGAACATATATATAGGAGTGATACCATAAATGGTTCAGATCTGAAATCATGGCACTCGGGCCCTAGTGACAAGCATTAGGCATAGCAAAGTCATAGCAACATCAATCTCAAAACATAGTGGATACTAGGGATCAATCCCTAACAAAACTAACTCGATTACATGATGAATCTCATCCAACTCCTCACCGACCAGCAAACCTACGAAGGAATTACTCACTCCCGGTGGGGAGCATCATGGAATTGGCGATGGAGAAAGGTTGATGATGACGAAGACCGAAGATTCCCCTCTCCGGAGCCCCAAACGGGCTCCAGATCTGGCCTCCCGATGAAGAACAGGAGGTGGCGGCGGCTCCGTATCGTAAAACGCGATAATTCTTCCTCTCTAATATTTTCTCCGAATTTAGGAATTTATAGTGGCGGAGATAGGGCAAGTGGGGCCACGAGGTGGGCACAACCCACCAGGGCGCGCCCAGGGGGCCTAGCGTGCCCTGGTGGGTGATGCTCACCCTGGCCCCCCTCTTCGGTGGATTTTGGCTCCAATAATTCTTATTTATTCCAAAATAAATCTCCAAAAAGTATCGTTCCATTCCGAGAACTTTTATTTCTGCACAAAAACAACACCATGGTAGTTCTGCTGAAAACAGCGTCAGTCCGGGTTAGTTTCATTCAAATCATGCAAATTAGAGTTCAAAACAAGGGCAAAAGGGTAAGGAAAAGTAGATACGTTGGAGACGTATCAACTCCCCCAAGCTTAAACCTTTGCTTGTCCTCAAGCAATTCAGTTGATAAACTGAAAGTGAAAAAGAAAAACTTTTATGAACTTTTTTGTTCTTGTTTACATATATATGCTTAAGTAGCACCCAGGTTTTCTGCAAGGATTATGACTAACCATGTCAATTATAACTCTTAGGAATTATATTTACTCATATCAATCACATAAGCAACTAGCGAGCAATAATAATATATCTCAAGCGCCAACATTTTGTCAAAACAATTGTGATACAATATGAGAATAGTGGTATCTCACTAGCCCTTTCTGAGACCGCAAAACATAAATGCAGAGCACCTACAAAGTTCAAGCAGCGACTAAACATTGTAATTCATGGTAGAAAAGATCCAATCATGTTGCACCCAACATCAACTATACACAATGCATGAGGATGACCATAGTGCTCTCAGGTCTGGCGCTTATTTGAGAAGGTGATGACTCAACTTAAAAGTAAATAGATAGTCCCTTCGCAGAGGGAAGCATGGATTTGCAGCGGTGCCAGAGCTCAAAGTTTAAAACAAAGATAGATATAATTTTGGGAGGTACACCCTTTCTGTCAACGTCACGACCAAGAGTTATCAATATCTTCCACGCTAAACAAATTAGCAGCGGTTCCCAAGCGGTAAAAGTAAAGGTTTACTCCCCCTCCACCAACAATCACACTCCACGGCGAGCCGCATCCATGGGTACCGTCCAAACCAACAACATTCCTGGGGGAGTTTTGTTTAATTATTTTTGATTTTTGATTTCGGGACTGGGCATCCCTATTACCGCCCCTCTCGTGTAAGGACAAGTGAATAAACACTCATCATGAGAATAACCCGCTTAGCATGGAAGATACTGACCGCTCCCTGTCGCTCCATGAGCGGTCCAGGCACACAAAACAGATGTTCATTTGAAATTTTAGAGATGGCACATGCAAATTTACTTTGGAACGGCAGGGTAATACCGCATATAGGTAGATATAGTGGACTCATCTGGCATAACTTGGTTTAAGGGTTTTGATGCACAAGCAGTATTCCCGCTTAGTATAGGCGAATGCTAGCAGTTAGATTGAGAAGCGGCCAGCTAGAGAGCGAAGACAGTCATGAACATGCATTACATATAATCAACATTGAATACTAGCATGAGTAGGATATGGACACCATGAACATAAATATCATGAAGGCTATGTTGGTTTTGATTCAACTACATGCGTGAACATGTGCCAAGTCGAGCCACTTGAAACATTCAGAAGAGGATACCATATCATCATACCGCATCACAACCATTTTAATGCATGTTGACACCCAACATAAATCATTATCCACTCCTAGCTACTTAAGCATGGCATGAACAACTATAATCTCTAATGGTCATTGCAAACATGTTTGATCACAATGAGCTGAATCAAGGGATACTAGGTTAATCATATTTACAAAAACAAAAACAAGTTGAGTCCATACCCGCTTTTCTCTGCCACAGTCAATTCATCAAATGTCGTCATTATTGCCTTTCACTTGCATGACTGAATGGTAAGAAAATAATAATAGTGCAAGAATGCCGTGGACTAAGCTGGAATCTGCAAACATTTTATTCAAGAGGATAAGACAAGGTAATATGGGTTCTTTGTTAGATAGATGATAATGCAGATGAGAACCACTCAACAATTTTATCGTGGTCTTCTCCTAGGTATGACTCGGATAAAAAGAAAAGAATTTCAGAGAAACACACTGAAATATTTTTGGAGTTTTTGGTTTTTCTTGAAGAAAGCAAATTGAAGAAGAAAAACAAAAACGAGAAAAACTATTTACACGGGATAGCTCCCAACAAACAAGAGAAGAAGCGAGAAATCTTTTTGGGTTTTCTTTTGATGCAACAATTAAACTAAGCTACAAAGAAAAACTAAAAAGAAGTAGGAAATGTTTTTGGGTTTCTCAAAGTTTTTCAAAAACACAAGAAGAAAGCGAGAAAACAAATCTAGCATGGATATTACAATGGAAAAGTATGAACACCGACAACTGGAATGAAATGTGCGAACATGAATGTAATGTTGGTGGAAATACGTACTCCCCCAAGCTTAGGCTTTTGGCCTAGCTTGGTAATCACCATCCGTATGAATAATAATCTGGGCGATGGCTCATCGAGAACCTCGGAGCAGACTCCGCGGCCCTCCTAGCAGCTTCAACCTCCGCGTTGTACTCATAAGCTTCGCTCTCAAGAACATAATATCTTCCCCTAGTGTGAAAATCAAAGAGAGTAGGAGCAGGCAAAACAACAGGCACAACAGGTTTTTTATTGAATCTCAAGTTATAGGTGTAGTTGGTGGCCGTACCCGTAAGGAACTTATGACGCTTCATGGCATCAAAGTCTAAATACTGAGTGGGTAGGATGGGGTCATTATGCCAAGGTGAAACATTTAATCTCTCAGCTACACGGGAGGCATAAATTCCTCCATAAAAATTACCACTAGCAGCATTAAGCTGCAACCTCCGTGCAACAATTGCACCAAGATTATAATCCTTATTCCCAGATATGGCAATTTGTAAGAGACTCAAATCATGAGCACATAGTGTGCTACAATCTTGCTTGCCTACAATAGATTTACCATTGAAGAGCACAAAATATTAGAGTGATGGAAAATGGATGCTGTTAATTCTCCCTTGTGTAACCCCTCTATCTTCGCCAAAGCAAAGATTTACTAAAAATGATTCGTACTCGGATTTTGTTGGTTCATCGAAGGAATCCTCATATGGAAGTTTGCATGCATCGCTAAACATCTCTAATGGCATGGTAAAGGAATGATCGTACAGGTTGAATGGAACTCTAGACTCACGAGGAAAATATTTAAATTTCTTTGTGAAGGTTTTCGTGAGTTTGAGGTGTTGGGGGCACTTATCTGCGATGAAGGAAGCAAGCCCTGAGTTGTGGATAAATTGATAAAATTCCTCCTTAATACCTGCACCTTCCATGAACTTGTCGCAAGGCCACAAGCATGATTTGGTAGCGGCATCTTGCATCGAGCTTTCGCTTGGTTCAACATAAGACTGTCGAACTGAGCTTCCACTTGACGAGGCTCCCGAGGATCTCCTCCTCGAAGAACTCCTAAAGAATTGCATTTTTATTCCTATAAAAATTATGAAAAAAAATTAGTCCACAAAAATTTGTCAACAAAACTTTGTAAGATTGTTAGCAACTACTCCTAAGCATGCATAGAGGCCATATTGAGCATTCAAACTACTTAGAACTCTAAGAATTCAACATGCAAGCTCATTTACAGCAGCACCAAGAGTAGCTAATTACTCTAAAAATAACCCACTAAAACAAAAACTAATTGGAGCAATGGAGCAGTCACATACCAAGTAGCAATCCCTCCAAACAGTTTTAGAAACGGAGCTTCGAGCAAAGAGATCAAAATCCGTGGGTTTGAGAGCAAGAACACGAAAATGGTGGCTGTGGTGATTTTTTGCTGGAGGTAGGTGATGATGTTGGCTAAAGAGATGAGTGAGGGGGCCCACGTGGGGGCCACAACCCACCAGGGCGCGTGAAAGGATCGATATGGTTGACTAGAGGGGGGGTGAATAGGCAACTACCAGTTTTTAACTTTTCTTTAACAATTTATACTTAGCAACAAATAGGTTGGCTAGATATGCAACTCGGTGAGCAACCTATATGATGCTAAACACAACAAGCAACTCAAGCAAGCAAGATAAACAATGTAAGTAGCTTGCGTGAAGTAAAGGTAAGAAATAACCACAAGGGGAACCGATGGAGACGAGGATGTGTTACCGAAGTTCCTTCCCGGTAAAGGGAAGTACGTCTCCGTTGGAGCGGTGTGGAGGCACAATGCTCCCCAAGAAGCCACTAGGGCCACCGTATTTTCCTCACGCCCTCACACAATGCGAGGTGCCGTGATTCCACTAGTGGTGCACTTGGAGGCGGCAGCCGGACCTTTACAAACAAGGTTGGGGCAATCTCCACAACTGAATTGGAGGCTCCCAACGACACCACGAAGCTTCACCATAATGGACTATGGCTTCGAGGTGACCTCTTCCGTCTAGGGTGCTCAAACACCCAAGAGTAACAGGATCCGCAAGGGATTAGTGGGGGGAATCAAATTTCTCTTGGTGGAAGTGTAGATCGGGGCCCTCTCAACCAAACCCTAGAGTACCAACAAGTTTTGTTGGCTAGGGAGAGAGATCGGGCAAGAATGAGCTTTGGGCAACAATGGAGCTTGGGTAAGGATTAGAGGTAGGGCTTCTTGGGGAAGAAGACCCTTTATATAGAGGAGAGGGGAATCTGCCCGTTACCCACCAACCAGCCGCGCTCAAGCGGTAGTACCGCTGGTTGGAGCGGTACTACCGCTCCATAGAGAGCCAGTAGAAGGGGCGGCGGTAGTACCGCTTAGTACTACCGCCCCTACTACCGCTGCGGCTGGGTGCTGGCGCGGGGCACCAGACACACCCAGAAGTATGTTTGATGCCATGCGCCAGCTGCCTAGCCCTCACTTCTTTCCCTAAGCGGTACTACCGCCGGCTGGGGTGGAAGTACCGGCTGAGCGCGGTACTACCGCTTCCCAGAGCGGTACTACCGCTGAGAGAAAGAAAGGGAGAGTAGGGCAAGGGCAGATACTCCATGTTGCCGGGAAACGAATGGGGTGCGAGTGTGTACGTGATGATTCCTCCCAAACTTTTCCACCGCGGACCCCCTCTTGATAGTACGGATTTCCCTACGACTTAAGTCCACCGACACTAAATCATCGAAAAGACACCGTCTTCTTTTTAGCTTCCTGAGGGGTAAGATAATCGTCTCGTGCCACCTGATATTCTCTGAAAGCTTAATGCACACGATTAGTCCGCAAACGCATTGTCATCAATCACCAAATCCATTAGGGTACAAATATGCCCTTACAATCTCCCCCTTTTTGGTGGATTGATGACAACACTGGATTTGCATAGAAAGTAAATAAGAGAAACAAAGCAAACCCAAAAGTCTACAAAAATATAGATGGGCTCCCCCTAGATGTGTGCTATATTTGATACGCTTTTGGAATGCAAAACACACATGCTAGGATCAACACTCCCCCTATATTTTAGAGATGAATACTCCTTGCAACAATATATAATATGACATAGATAACTAAGCAAGGAGCACAATGTGAGAGAATAACACAGATGGTATAATAAGCACTAACTCACAAAGCGAGACATATAAGGATAATTAAGGGTAGCATATGTCTTACACCATACGACAAAGTGACAGAAGTCTCACAACCATAAGCAAAGCAAAGCAAGGCAACTAGAAAGAGTTCACGAGCAATGACATAAGAGAAGGCAACTCAGAAAGCAAATGCATGCTCGTGACTCGGCAAATCCCTACACTCTCTCCCCCTCATCAGAGTCCTTGCAGTGCCGTGAGATCCAGACCTCCTCATCAGTAATGACCTCCTCAGAACCACTGGGAACCTCCAACCCAACGTGTCTGCCAAGAGCCTTGTGATGCCGTCTGGCTTCCTTCTCAGCAACATGAGCCCTGTACTGACCCTTAGCCTATAAACAGAACAACTTCTTCATCTTCTCCTTGAGCTTCTTAGCCCAAGATGGTTCAGCTAGAGGAGGTGCAGAACAAGGAGCCGCACCACCCTGGACCACAAAGTCCTCATCATCCTCGTCATCCTCATCTTCATCCTCAACCTCATCATCATCCAGAACAGCCTCAGGAGCAACATATTTTGCCAATTTGTCCTTCTGACGGAGCTGCACAACCTTATGAGGAACCACATCACCATGCTCAAAGGGGATGCCTGGATGGGTCTTAGCCCACGTGCTCTCAAGAAGAAGCATCAAGTATGGGCCATAAATAGGAATCTTACGATCAAAGACAGTAGAGTGCAGTTCAGACCACATGATGTGAGAAATATCCAGAGCAGGCACCTCAGCAGAGGCCTTCATATGCTGACAGAAGAGCAATAGATCCACCAGGTAGGAGTGCACCATGTCCAACTTGCCAACACGAGGAAACAAGGTGTTCCGAAATATGCGGTGCATAATATCAAGGAACGGCTGCAGAACATAAGAAGTTTTGCCAGTGATGTTGGATACCTTCTCAGTGGAGTAGGGCCAAAGTTGGCGCTTGTGAGTTGGCGTAGGTTCCTTGTGAGGGCGGAAACCGACAGGGTCATCGAGCCCCCTGTCCTCAACGTGAAGAAGGTCCATGAACTCCTTCCATGTAGCAGGCAATTTCCTCCCATTAGTCATCCAAGTCAAAGTCCTGGCATCATCAGTCCCAAAGTGAACGGTAGCATAAAACACGGCAATCATCTCAGCATTAAAGTCTTTGTTGAATTCCATGAGATGGGTGAGCTGAAGCTTCTGACAGAGCTCAATAGCCTGGCCAAAGTATTGGGCATTCTTTTCCAAGCACTCCATATCAATTGACTTGACATTTGGCACAAAGATGTTTTTCTTACCCAGAAGCACGTCATTGTAAACACGCAACTGCTGCTTGGTCCAGAAGGGATGGTTGCGAACAACATTCTCTTGAGGAGTGACATATGGATCGTGACGGTGGATGTCCCAATAATCTTTGAGAGGGATCTTGTCCAGGGATGGCTGCGATCTCTTGGAGGCAACCTTCTTTGTCTGCTGCCTGGGAGGGTTGGCTGAGCTGTCGCCTTCTTCGGAGGTGCGCGGTCGCTTGGATCCGGTCTCATGGCTCGGGTTCCTCCTACTACCACCTGGAAACCAAACGAGAACGACAAATGAACGGAAAAAGAGTGTAAACCAGTTTGCATAAGCCAGGAAAAAAATGAAGCGATTATGAAGATTTAAGAGAAAACATGTGTAGTTGGCATCACCAGCGGTAGTACCGCTGCCACCAGCGGTAGTACCGCTTAGTACTACCGCTTGGTACTACCGCCCCAAGGGGCAGTAGTACTGCGCTGGCGAAAACTGCAGCGAACCTACAGCCGCCTGCGAGATCCGGTACTACCGGGGATGTCACATGCACATATTTGACTGCTAAACATTGATAAATACTTCCTAGCAATCATTTATAGAAGAAACACGCCCGGATTTGACCCAAAAAGGATGGAAACATCACGCATTGTCCAAGACCTAGATTCAAAAAGAGAAGTACCTAGGGAGAGAAAAACGGGACAATACCGGCGTCCATGGCGAGAGGGAGGGATGGAGATCAACTCCTCCGGTCGGTTTTGCAAAAGATGGGCCGGAAACGGAGATCCGGCGGAGACCTCCGCGGCCTTGGGTTCGCCTGGAGAGAGAGAGCCGCGAGAGACAGGGGTGAATGGGTTTGGGGAAGTAGAAACTTCCCCTGCCCCGACCCATATCCCTTCGTGGGAACTCACAGGCGGTAGTACCGCCCGGTCGGGCGGTAGTACCGCCCCGGTTCTACATAGCGACAGGAGGCCCGGTAGAACCGCTCCGGCGGTAGTACCGCTGGTCCGTGCGGTAGTACCGCTTAGTACTACCGCCCGAGACAGCGGTAGTACCGCTCTGGGCAACACCAAGGCAGAAAAAAAGAAATCAAGAGAGTGGCTTATGCAAGATTTTGTTTGGTGAAAGGGTTGGAGACAACAAAACCGTTTCAAAAAATCAGGAAGCACTCCGATGATGCCGATCCAAAGCAAATCAAAAGGTTGGAGTGACCCCGAAAACATAAAAACGTGTTTCTCAAAAGCAAATGCCTCGCTAGGAGGGGCGGTGGCCGAGGCCACCTATGTTTGAGTCAAATGGTATGGCACCGCGAAGATTTGAACCTTGGGCCCATGACCAAAACTCGTCTTTGAAGCACAAAAACCATCAAAAATGGCGGATGTGAAAGACTTGATCAATTTATGCATAATAGGAGGAGGGATAGTCCATTGAGAGAACTAGACTCCCCCTAAGTCCATGCCTACATCTAAACAAGACATAATGATGAGTGTGGTGGGGTGTACACTAAGTCAAGCCACATTGCTCGAATCGATGATATTTAGCTCATGCCTTAACTTGCGAAATCTTGCTTCATCTAATGGCTTCGTGAATATATCTGCAAGTTGTTCCTTGGTATAAAGATGAATAAGATCAATTTCTCCGCGCTTGATGTGGTCCCGGATGAAGTGATGACGAATCTCAATATGCTTCGTCTTGCAGTGTTGAACCGGGTTGTTGGAGATCTTGATCGTGCTCTCATTGTCGTAGTAAATAGGCACTTTGTCACAGTTGACACCATAATCCTTTAAGGTTTGCCTCATCCAAAGAATCTGAGCACAGCAGCTTGCGGCGGCTACATACTCGGCCTCGGTGGATTAGAGAGAAACGCAGTTCTGTTTCTTTGAAGACCAACTTACCAGAGAGCGACCAAGAAATTGGCAGCCTCCGGAAGTGGACTTCCTTTCCACATGGTTTCCCGCCCAATCCGAGTCAGTATATCCAATGAGATCAAATGAAGCACCTTTGGGGTACCATAAGCCAATGTTTGGGGTATGAGCCAAATATCGAAAGATTCGCTTGACAGCCACATAGTGACTCTCCTTAGGTGCAGCTTGAAATCTTGCACAAATTCCCACACTCAACATGATATCCGGTCTAGATGCACAAAGGTAAAGCAGAGATCCAATCATGGAGCGATATACCTTTTGATCCACAGCTTTACCATTGGGATCACTGTCAAGTTGGCATTTGAGCGGCATTGGAGTATTGGCCTTGGGAGGGTTGAGCTCATCCATCTTGAACCTCTTGAGCATGTCTTGAGTATATTTTGCTTGGTTGATGAAGGTTCCTTGGCTTCGTTGCTTGCTTCGAATCCAAGGAAGAACTTCAACTCTCCCATCATAGACATCTCAAACTCTTTGGTCATTAGTGCGGCAAACTCATCATTAAAAGCTTTGTTAGAAGAACCAAAGATAATATCATCTACATATAGTTGGCATCCGAACAAGTTCCCGTTAACCCTCTTAGTAAAAAGAGTGGGATCGATTTTCCCAATTTCAAACCCATGATCTTGCAACATCTCGGTAAGGTGCTCATACCACGCACGTGGGGCTTGTTTAAGGCCATAGAGTGCCGTATCGAGAATGTATACATGATTGGGGAACTTGGAATCCTCAAACCCCGGGGGTTGCTTGACATACACCAACTCCTTAAGAGGACCATTAAGAAAAGCACTCTTTACATCCATTTGATATAATATGAAGTCATGATGAGAGGCATAAGCAAGCAGCATGCGAATAGATTCAAGGTGAGCAACAGGGGCAAAGGTTTCACCATAGTCGATACCCTCGACTTGGGAGTAGCCTTGAGCCACTAGTCTTGCCTTGTTGTGAATAATAATGCCATGTGCATCTTGCTTGTTCTTAAAGATCCATTTGGTTCCAATGACATTGTGATTCTCCTTTGGTCTTGGCACCAAACGCCACACTTTGTTGCGCTCGAAGGTGTTGATTTCATCATGCATGGCTTCAAGCCAATCCTCGTCTTCGAGCGCATCTTGTACCTTGAGGGGTTCAAAGCAAGAAACAAACGCATGATGTGCACAAAAGTTTGTTAATTGACTACGAGTAGTTACCCCTCTTTTCAAGCTTCCATAGACGTTCTCTAGGAGATGTTGCTTCTTGTTAAGCTTGGAAGCAATCTTGGCAGCTCGTCTTTCAAGAATTTCCTCCATGGAAAGTTGAGGCTTGGTAACTTGACGAGCTTCGGTACTAGTACCGGCTTGCTCATGATCTTGAGCATGATCTTGATCTCTAGCTTGACCTTGATCTTGAAGTTGATCTTGGTCCTGAGCTTCATCTTGATCTTGAGCTTGCACGGGGTGTGAACAAGATCTTGAGCATCATGTGAAGTAGAGACATCACTAGCAAGTTGATCTTGCCCTTGATCTTGATCACGGGGTTGAGGGCCTTGACTTTGTTCTTCGGAAGCGTGTGGGTTGTGCGTCGGTGATGGTTCCACTTGAGTAGAACATTGTCCTTCTCCTTCAGCCCCAAGGGGTTCTTCAACGGGTAGGAAGTATCCCACACCCATTCTTCTTATGAATTGGGGAGAAATTTCATCACCTATATCACAAAGACCACTTTGCTCCACTTGGGAGCCATTATTTTCATCAAACTCTACGTTACTCGTCTCCTCAATGAGTCTGGTGGACTTGTTGAGGACACGGTAAGCATGAGAGTTTGCAGCATAACCAACAAATATGCCCTCATGGGCTCTAGATTCAAATTTAGACAAACGAGCACCTTTCTTGAGAATGAAACACTTACAACCGAACACCCGGAAGTATTTGAGGTTGGGCTTGTTCCCAGTAAGAATCTCATAAGGGATCTTGTTCAAGCCTTTGCGGAGATAGAGCCGATTTGATGCATGACACACTGTGTTGATGGCTTCGGCCCAAAAGTTGTATGGAGATTTAAACTCTGCCATCATGGTTCTTGCCGCATCCATCAACGTCCGGTTCTTCCACTCCGCAACACCGTTTTGTTGAGGGGTGTAAGGTGTGGAATATTGGTGTTTTATCCCCTCATCACTGAGAAACTCATCTAGGGTGTAGTTCTTGAACTCAGTGCCGTTGTCACTTCTAATCATCAAAATCTTTGCTTCATGTTGACGTTGGACTTCATTTGCAAAGATGATGACGGTCTGTTGTGTCTCTCTTTTTCTCTTGAAGAAATATACCCATGTTTATCTTGAGTAATCATCCACAATCACCAAGCAATACCTTCTTCCTCCAAGACTGTCAAAAGATGGTGGTCCGAAGCGATCCATGTGAAGGAGCTCTAAGGTCCTCTTTGAGTAGATTGTAGTAGTTGGACGATGACCTTTTTCATGTAGCTTTCCTTCGATACAAGCACTGCAAGCACGATCTTTGGCAAAACTCACATTTGTTAGTCCAAGAATGTGATCCCCTTTGAGGAGATTTTGCAAAGATCTCATATTGACATGGGCTAGTCGGCGATGCCAAAGCCATCCCACATCAACTTTAGCCATTAGACATGTCGCGGTCTTAGTGGGTCGCTCCGAGAAGTTAATCACATAGAGACCGTTTTCGACATTCCCAACAAAGGCTACTTTAAGAGTCTTGCTCCACAAAAGGGTCACGGTATCAATGCCAAAGAAGGTACTAAAGCCCATAAGTGCAAGTTGACGAACGGAAAGTAAATTATATGCAAGGGTCTCAACAAGCATGACATTCTCAATGGTTAAGGTTGGAGAGATAACCAGCTTGCCAAGACCCAATACCTTTGAGATTGCGTCATCGCCAAAGGAGACTTGGGTGGCCACGGATGCATCGGGTCGAACATCCACCACCAAGTCCTTGCTTCTGGTCATATGATTTGTTGCTCCGCTATCGAGCAACCATGAGACTCCCCCGGAAACAAAGCCCTACAATAGATCAAGGCTTGGATTTAGGTACCCATTCTTGCATGGGTCCTTTCATGTTAGTGACAAGGGTCTTAGGGACCCAAATAGACCACTCAATATACTCATAAGAAGAACCAACATATTTGGCATAAACATGCCCATCACTAGCACGACACAAAACATAGGAGGGGTTAAAATCGCCGGCTCTGTTGGAGAGAGTGATCTTGCCCTTCTTGGCACTATCACTCACAACCTTGTCTTTCTTCTTCTCATGAGTAGTGTTCCCCGCTTTGACAAATGTTTCCTTGAGCGGAGGAACCTTCGTGGTCTTCTTCTTCTTCTTCTTTTTGGACTTGGCCGCAAACCCAACTCCTTCCTTTGCAATCACTTCCTTTTGATTGCTCAAAAGATCATTGAGATTCTTCTCACCTTGTATACATGTCACAAGGCCTTTCTCAAGCTGCTCTTTCAGCTTAGCATTTTCCTCCACAAGACGTGCATGCTCACAACATGGGTTAGTAGCAGATGCATTATCAATTAAAACAAAAGGAGGACACGTGGCAATTTCCTTAGAGAGTTTTACTTGGAGTTGATCATGCGACTCTTTAAGAGAAGCATGAATGCTCTTCAATGCCTCGTGAGCATTGTCAAGTGAGACAAACTCATCCTTGAGTCGAGCATGGTCAACCCCAAGTGCAACCTTTTCAGATTTAAAAACACGGTTAAGAACAATAGCATGATCATAATCTTTACGTAATTTAGCAAGGTCGTCATTTTGTGACTCCTTAAGAGTCAAATGAAGACCTCGCTCTTCCTCTAGAGCAATTGAAAGATCTGCTATCTCGTCGGCATAATCATGACTATGGCCTCTCATCTCCTCAAGAAATTCTTCTTAGGACTCAATCGTGTCATTGGCCTCACCAAGTTGTTCCAAGAGAGCAACGAAGTGCTTCTTGGATTCTCCCTTGAGTTTACACAAGAACTTGTCAAACTCATTCTCACCCTCTTTCGCCTCCTCATGTTCATCCACACAATCTAACAAAGACGGGGTGGAAGAAACATAAGTCTTAATGTTTGAGGTTTTGGCGTTGGAGGTTATCTTGGTGATACCTTTTGCCATGAGGCACCTAGCGATGTGGTTCTCATTGGGGGCGTCGAAGAGTGACACCTTTGTTGGGGTAGAGGATGCAATTGCGGCAGATGCCATTGCCATTCCTTCACCACTTGTGTTTCGTCATCAACATCATCATCCGAGGCATACTCTTCTTGAGCCACCAACACTTTGTGAGGAGTCTTCTTGGTGAAGTTGGTCTTGTTGGGGAAAGACTTGGCCTTATCTTTGCGGATGAGCTTGCCACCATTGTCTTCCCTCTTCTCATATGGACAGTCCACCACAAAGTGACTCACATTACCACAGTTGTAGCAGGTCCTCACACGTTGCTTGCCCTTTGACCCGCTTGAGTTGTTCTTGGAGAAGTTAGGCCTTGTGTTTCTCTTGTTGCCCCAAAATTGCCTAGACGCTAGAGCCATATGCTCATGGTAAGCATATTTGGTGTCCTCGGGGCAACGCTCTTCTTCTTCTTCTTCTTCTTCATCTTCCTCGTGACTGACCTTGGCCTTCAATGCAAGGTTGGGAGATGATTTCTTTGACCGTTGCACGCGAGCAAGAGCATTGTCAGCGGTTGTGTTTAGGATGTTCATAGCAATAAATTCATCCAACACATCACCAGAGGACAAGGTGTGGAAGTCCGATATTTGGCGGATGACGGCAGACATGGCCTTGTTGAAGGGCATGATAGCCTTCAGAAACTTACGCTTGATCCAGGTGTCATCCACATCCTTGATGCCATGATCTTTGAGGGCAACGGCAAGAGCAGTCACCCTCCTATAGAGCTCACGCGGTTCCTCATCTTCTACCATTACAAACTCATCTGACTGATCAAGGACAACTTCATAGTTTGACCGTTGAATGCTTGAGCTGCCCTTGTACATGGAGACAATGTGTTCCCAACACTCTTTAGCAACAGTGAAGGGACGCAGGTGAGGTAGGTCTTCAGTAGGAACAACAGCTTGGAGTATGAACAAGCGGAGGAATTTAGCTGCTTATCCGCTTCTTCTCTTGGGGTGAGATTGCGTGGAGGATAGTAACCTTCTTCAATGACTCTCATGAGTTGAATTGAGCTGTGATCCAAATGAGACTTGATACAGAAAACCCAATTAGCAAAATCATTTTTAACAAGTTTAGGAGGAGGACCGTGATTAACTATATGAGGTGGGTAAACCGGTCCTCCATAGACCAAGGGAGGGGGAACTGAGGCAAAAGTCCCCGCCCCATTAATTCCTTGAGAACGATTATCCTTATCAGCACTAGCCCCCTCCTTACCAGAGTTGACATCCGATGTCGAGTTAGTGGGATTAGCCACTTGTACCGCATCGGTGGAAAGTTTAAGAGTATCAAGGAAATCTTTAAACATGGATTTGACCTCGGTCGTCATGGAGGATTTAAGCAAGGACATAGCCTCATTCAAATTCTCGCGAGAGATCGTGTTCACTCCCACGGCCTCGGGAAGTTCTCCCAACCGCTCCTCTTCGCCAGCCATACTCTTCGGGTGGTGAAACCCTTAATAAAGAGACGAGGCTCTGATACCAATTGAAAGGATCGATATGGTTGACTAGAGGGGGGGTGAATAGGCAACTACCAGTTTTTAACTTTTCTTTAACAATTTATACTTAGCAACAAATAGGTTGGCTAGATATGCAACTCGATGAGCAACCTATATGATGCTAAACACAACAAGCAACTCAAGCAAGCAAGATAAACAATGTAAGTAACTTGCGTGAAGTAAAGGTAAGAAATAACCACAAGGGGAACCAATGGAGACGAGGATGTGTTACCGAAGTTCCTTCCCGGTAAAGGGAAGTACGTCTCCGTTGGAGCGATGTGGAGGCACAATGCTCCCCAAGAAGCCACTAGGGCCACCGTATTCTCCTCACGCCCTCACACAATGCGAGGTGCCGTGATTCCACTAGTGGTGCACTTGGAGGCGGCAGCCGGACCTTTACAAACAAGGTTGGGGCAATCTCCACAACTGAATTGGAGGCTCCCAACGACACCACGAAGCTTCACCACAATGGACTATGGCTTCGAGGTGACCTCTTCCGTCTAGGGTGCTCAAACACCCAAGAGTAACAAGATCCACAAGGGATTAGTGGGGGGAATCAAATTTCTCTTGGTGAAAGTGTAGATCGGGGCCCTCTCAACCAAACCCTAGAGTATCAACAAGTTTTGTTGGCTAGGGAGAGAGATCGGGCAAGAATGGGCTTTGGGCAACAATGGAGCTTGGGGAAGGATTAGATGTAGGGTTTCTTGGGGAAGAAGACCCTTTATATAGAGGAGAGGGGAATCTGCCCGTTTCCCACAAACCAGCCGCGCTCAAGCGGTAGTACCACTGGTTGGAGCGGTACTACTGCCCCACAGAGAGCCAGTAGAAGGGGCGGCGGTAGTAACGCTTAGTACTACCGCCCCTACTACTGCTGCGGCTGGGTGCTGGCGCAGGGCACCAGACACACCCAGAAGTATGTCTGATGCCATGCGCCAGCTGCCCGGCCCTCACTTCTTTCCCTAAGCGGTACTACTGCCGGCTGGGGCAGAAGTACCGGCTGTGCGTGGTACTACCACTTCCCGGAGTAGTACTACCGCTGAGAGAAAGAAAGGGAGAGTAGGGCAAGGGCAGATACTCCATGTTGCCAGGAAACGAATGGGGTACGAGTGTGTACGTGATGATTCCTCCGAAACTTTTCCACCGCGGACCCCCTCTTGATAGTACGGATTTCCCTACGACTTAAGTCCACCAACACTAAATCATCGAAAAGACACCGTCTTCTTTTTAGCTTCCTGAGGGGTAAGATAATCGTCTCGTGCCACCTGATATTCTCTGAAAGCTTAATGCACATGATTAGTCTGCAAACGCATTGTCATCAATCACCAAAACCATTAGGGTATAAATATGCCCTTACAGCGCGCCTGGGGGTGCTGGCGCGCCTTGGTGTCTTGTGGGCACCAGGTGCACCCCTCTCAGGTGTTATTTGCACCAAAAATCATAAATATTCGGAAAAAAAATCATGTTAAATTTTCAGGGCATTCTGAGAATTTTTATTTTTGGGTCATTTTTTATTGCACGGAGAAAACAGAAAATAGGATAAACATGGCATTTTATTTTATTTGACTAGCTAAAACAGAAAATAAAAGGTGGGAGCAGAAAGTTGTGCTTACTAGATTCATCGATGTCATACCTCTCAAAAATGATTCATTAATAAGGTTGATCAAGTCTTATTAACAACCACTTCGGATTAGCATGAAACTGAAGAACTTTCGTAAAAACACTAAGTTACCTCAATGGGGATGTGCATGTCCCCAACAATAAGTCTATCATATTTCTTTTTGGCAGTAGGTAGAGGTAGTTGAAAACTTCCAATAGTGATGGTCGGAGATTCTTCAATAACATTTATACCATTCACTTGGAATTGTTTCTTCGGAAAGTGCACCGTGTGCTCATTACCATTGATATGAAAAGTGACTTTGCTTTTATTGCAATCAATAACATCCCCTGCAGTATTCAAAAAGGGTCTACCAAGGATAATCGACATGTTGTCGTCCTCAGGCATCTCAAGAATAACAAAGTCCGTTAAGATAGTAACATTTGCAACAACAATGGGCACATCCTCACAAATACCAATAGGTATGGCTATTGACTTGTCAGCCATTTGCAATGATATCTCAGTAGGTGTGAGTTTATTCAAATCAAGTCTTTTATATAAGGAGAAAGGCATAACACTAACACCGGCTCCCAAATCACACAAAGCAGTTTTGACATAGTTTCTTTTGATGGAGCAAGGTATAGTTAGTATTCCCGAATCTCCAAGGTTTTTAGGTACTCCATCCTTAAAAGAATAATTAGCAAGCATGGTGGAGATTTCACCTTCAGGTATTTTTCTTTTATTTGTGATGATGTCTTTCATATACTTTGCATAAGGGGCCATCTTCAAAATATCAGTTAAACGTGTACGCAAAAAACTGGCCTAATCATTTCAGCAAAGCGCTCAAATTCTTCATCATCCTTTTTATTAGATGGCTTAGGTGAAAAGGGCATGGGTTTCTAAACCCATGGCTGTCTTTCTTTACCATGTTTCCTAGCCACAAAGTCTTTTTTATCATAACGTTTATTTTTAGGTTGTGGGTTATCAAGATCAGGAGCAGGCTCTATTTCAACATCATTATCTGGTTCTCTATCATTACTAGGTTGAGCATCATCGTGAACATCATCATTATCATTTTCATTATCACTAGGTTGATGTTCACTACCAGACTGAGTTTCAGCATCGGAAATAGAGACATCATTATTATCAGGAGGTTTTTGTGTCTCAGGTTCACTAGAGGTATGCAAAGTCCTATCATTTTTCTTTTTCTTTTTCTTCTTAGAAGCACTAGGTGCATCAGGATTAATTCTCTGAGAGTCTTGTTCAATTCTTTTAGGATGACCCTCAGGATAAAGTGGTTCTTGGGTCATTCTGCCTCCTTTAGTTACTACTCTAGCAGCAAAATCATGCATATTGTTATTCATTTCATCAAACAATTCTTTTTGAGACTTAGCAACTTGTTCTAGTTGGGTTTGAACCATAGAGGCATGATTTCCTACACCTCTAACATCATTACTGATTCGAAATAGCAAGTCACTCAAGCGAGCAATCATATCACAATTGTATTTCAATTGTTTCAGAACATGAGCATTGAAATGATCTTGCTTCATAATATAGTTATCAAACTCATATAAGCATTGACTTGGAGGTTTATTGTGAGGAATGTCACTTTCATTAAACTTTAATAAAGAATTTACCTCTACCACCTGTGGAGGTGGTGGTGTGTCAAGGCCATGTATTTCTTCAATAGGTGGCAAATTCATAACATGCTCAGCTTTAATACCTTTTTCCTTCATAGATTTCTTTGCCTCTTGCATATCTTCAGGACTGAGAAATAAGACACCCCTCTTCTTCGGAGTGGGTTTAGGCGGTGGTTCAGGAAGAGTCCAACCATCATAATTCTTCAATATATTATTCAATAATTCCTCAGCTTGTTCAACAGTTTGTTCCCTGAAAACACAACCAGCACAACTATCTAGGAAGTCCCTAGAAGCATCGGTTAGTCCATTATAAAAGATATCAAGTATTTCATTTTTCTTGAGAGGATGATCAGGCAAAGCATTAAGCAACTGGAGAAGCCTCCCCCAAGCTTGTGGGAGACTCTCTTCTTCAATTTGCACAAAGTTAGATATTTCCTGTAAGGCAGCTTGTTTCTTATGAGCAGGAAAATATTTTTCAGAGAAGTAGTAAATCATATCCTGGGGACTACGCACACAACCAGGAGCAAGAGTATTGTACCATGTCTTAGCATCACCCTTTAATGAGAACGGAAACAACTTAAGGATATAATAGTAGCGAATCTTCTCATCATGAACAAAGAGGGTGGCTATATCATTCAACTTAGTAAGGTGTGCCACTACAGTTTCAGTTTCATAGCCATGGAAAGGATCAGATTCAACCAAAGTGATTAACTCTGGGTCGACAGAGAACTCATAATCCTTATCGGTAACACAGATATGTGAAGTAGCAAACTTAGGATCACATTTCATTCTAGCATTCAAAGTTTTTTCCTTATACTTGCATAGCAGTTTCTTAAGATCGTATCTATCCTTGCAAGAAAGAATTTCTCTAGTTATCTCCTCGTCCATAACATAACCTTACGGTATCTTAGGCATTTCAAACTTAGGAGAGCTAGGACTAATAGGAGTTTCATAATCATAATCAGTTTCATAAGCTTCATCAGTTTCAGCAATCTCATAAGTTTCAGTAGTTTCATTTTCTTTAGCTCTAGCAATTTCTTCATCAAGAAATTCTCCTAGTGGCACATTATCATCAAGCATGGTACTAGCATCATCATAAGCATCATTCATAGCAGAGGTAGCATCATCAATAACTTGCGACATATCAGGATTACTAGCATGTGGTGGTGTTGCAAACTTACTCATAACAGAAGGTGAATCAAGTGCAGAGCTAGATGGCAGTTCCTTACCTCCCCTCGTAGTCGTAGTAGAGGGAAAAATCTTAGTCTTTGGATCCTTCAGATTCTTCATAGTGATAAATTGATATAAATCCCAAGTGACTCAACAAATATTGCTATGCTCCCCTGCAACGGCGCCAGAAAAAGGTCTTGATAACCCACAAGTATAGGGGATCGCAACAGTTTTCGAGGGTAGAGTATTCAACCCAAATTTATAGATTAGACACAAGGGGAGCCAAAGAATACTTGAGAGTATTAGCAGTTGAGTTCTCAATTCAACCACACCTGGAGATTAAATATCTACAGCAGAGTGATCAGTAGCACAGTAATATGATAGTTTTGATAGCAGTAGCAATAGTAACAGTAGGGGTAACAGTAGTAGCAATAGTTTTGTAGCAGTTGGAATAGCAGCAACAGCAGTAGTAACTTAGCAAGAACGATAAGTGAAAGGTCATAGGCACTGGATCGGTAACTCGTTGGATGATATTCATCATGTAACAGTCATAACCTAGGGCGATACAGAAGTAGCTCCAGTTCATCAATGTAATGTAGGCATGTATTCCGTAAATAGTCATACGTGCTTATGGAAAAGAACTTGCATGACATATTTTGTCCTACCCTCCCGTGACAGCGGGGTCCATAAGGAAACTAAGGGATATTAAGGCCTCCTTTTAATAGGAAACCGGAACAAAGCATTAACACATGGTGAATACATGAACTCCTCAAAGTACGGTCATCACCGCGAAGTATCCCAAATATTATCACTATGGGGTTGACGGATCATAACACGTAATAGGTGCATATGACTAGGCAAGATCGGATCAAGAACATAGATATAGAGGTGATAACATAAATGGTTCAGATCAGAAATCATGGCTCTTGGGCCCTAGTGACAAGCATTAGGCATAGCAAAGTCATAGCAACATCAATCTCAGAACATAGTGGATACTAGGGATCAAGCCCTAACAAAACTAACTCGATTACATGATGAATCTCATCCAACTCCTCACCGACCAGCAAGCCTACGAAGGAATTACTCACTCCCAGTGGGGAGCATCATGGAATTGGCGATGGAGAAAGGTTGATGATGACGAAGACCAAAGATTCCCCTCTTCAGAGCCCCAAACGGGTTCCAGATCTGGCCTCTCGATGAAGAATAGGAGGCGGCGGCAGCTCCGTATCGTAAAACGCGATAATTCTTCCTCTCTGATTTTTTTCTCCAAATTTAGGAATTTATAGTGGCGGAGATAGGGCAACTGGGGCCACGAGGTGGGCACAACCAACCAGGGCGCGCCCAGGGGGCCTGGCGTGCCCTGGTGGGTGATGGTCACCCTGGCCCCCCTCTTCGGTGGATTTTGGCTCCAATAATTCTTATTTATTCCAAAATAAATCTCCAAAAAGTTTCGTTCCATTCCGAGAACTTTTATTTCTGCACAAAAACAACACCATGGTAGTTCTGCTGAAAACAGCGTCAGTCCGGGTTAGTTTCATTCAAATCATGTAAATTAGAGTCCAAAACAAGGGCAAAAGGGTGATGAAAAGTAGATACGTTGGAGACGTATCAGTGATCTATTTCTAGCAGCATGTTCTTGGGTGCGCGGTAGAAAATTTTATTTGGCGCTAGCGTAGCGTACCGCATGTTCCAACAGTGGTTTCAGAGCCTCCGCTGTGTGGTAATAGATTCGGTGATTTGCATATGAGATATGTAGATCGGTTTAGGTGCGGGTCGATGAGATCGGTCGTGCACGTCAGTGGTAGAACGTCTGACTTGTTTTTACAGGGAATGCTTGTGATTTGGTATAGCCCATGAATGTTGCTTGTAAATTATTATATCGTGACCTACGTGTCGTGAGTGTGGCAACTGGCTAGATCCATATGGTTGTCCCATTATTGTATTAATGACCTGCGTGTCAACATGAGATGCCTTGTAATGTAATTTACTCTCATAGCTATTAGTTTGTAATAGCATAGTATCTTATGTAACACTTGGCGGTGGACACCATGTGTGGAGATGGAGATCACCACAAGGGCAACCATGCATGGAGATGGAGATCGCTGTGGGCACGCAGCGCACGTGGAGATGGAGATCACCATGCGTGAATGAAAGGGGCTATACCATATCACACATATATAAATTGCATGTGAAAGTTTATCCCTTTTGCGCGCCCTTCTTTTGCATGATAGATGTTTTAAGTAGGGTGATCCCTCAAAGAATGTCAAGTAAAATTGCCTCCCCAATTGCTGCACCATCACATGTTAAGTATTTTTAGTGGTGGGCCTATAAAATTAGGGTGTTGCTAATTCTCCTTAACGTGGTGTGTTTGTGTCAGACACTTACGAGCGAATCATTGGTTAACTTGTCGTGGCTATCAAAACAGTTTTGGGCCTCGAGGCATAAGAGTTGGTGTGGCATGAGATCGATGTCCCCAACAAACAAGAGTCGTATAGAGATACGATTAGCAAGTGTTACTTACCAAGTGATCTAGTCTTCTAGCGGTTATGCAAAAGCTCACTAGTTGACATGTGGATCTTGGATCTTGAATCGCTAAGAATCAAACGGAGGGATGTTGATTTTAGTGGGAGTAATGTTCTTATTACAATGTTTAATTTGAATTACTTTTTATGAATACATGTCTTAGTGTTTTGCATATTTCTGTTGTAGATCAATGGCACCACCTGCTCAACCCAGTTTTTCATTGGAATCAATCCTAGAAAAGGATAAACTGAATGGAACAAACTTTACCACCTGGTATAGAAATATGAGAATTGTTCTCAGGCATGATAAAAAGGAACATGTTCTAGAGGAACCCCTTCCAGAGGAGCCTGCCAAGAATGCTAATGCCACAGCCAGGAATGCCCACTAGAAACTCGTTGATGAGTCAAATGAGATCAACTGTCTCATGCTGGCTTCTATGGAGCCCGATCTGCAGCAGCATTTCGAAAACATTGAGGTTTTCGATATGATCGAGAATCTCAAGAGCATGTTTCAGATGCAGGAAAGGACCGAAAGGTTCAACGTCTGGCGATCCTTGATGGATTGTAAGCTGCAAGAGGGTGATCCATTGAGCCCGCATGTGATCAAGATGATCAGATACATGCAAGCTTTGGATCGGTTAGGCTTCCCACTTGGGGACGAATTGTCCACGGATACAATTCTGGCTTCTCTTTCGACTAGCTATGGGGCGTTCATCTCGAATTTCCATATGCACGACATGAAAAAGAAGCTCACTGAATTGCATGGGATGCTAAAAGTGGCAGAGCAGGATATCAAGAAGGGCACACATCAAGTGTTGATGGTGCAGAACACGGCAAAGTTCAAGAAGAGTTGGTCCAAGAAAAAGACTAAGGCAAAGGGCAAGGAGGCAACTCCTACTATTGCCGCCGCGCCCAAGTCCGGACCAAACACAGGGACTGCTTGCTTTCACTGTAAGGAAACCGGTCACTGGAAGAGGAACTGCAGCAAGTGGCTTGCCCAGATAGGCAAGAATACTGGAATTGTGACTTCTTCTTCAGGCACACTTGTTGTATATGTTATAGACATTTTTCTTGCTGATATTTCTAGTAGCTCTTGGGTATATGATACCGGATCGGTTGTCCACATATGCAACTCGATGCTGGGGCTAAGAAGGACTAGGAATGTTGCAAGAGGAGAAGTTGACATGCGCATCGGGAATAAAGCAAGAGTTGCTGCATTAACCGTCGGCACCATGCAACTTAATTTACCTTCAGGATTTGTAATGGAACTTGATAGTTGTTATTATGTTCCTGCATTAAGTCGAAACATTATTTCGGCCTCATGTTTGATGAGGCAAGGTTATGAATTCAGTATTAAGGACAATGGTTGTTCCATTTACTTGAATAAAATGTTTTATGGCTTTGCGCCTGTTGTGAATGGGTTATTTATATTAGATCTTGAAGGTGAATCGGTCTATAACATAAATGTCAAGAGGCATAAGCCTAACGAGATAAATTCGATTTACATCTGGCATTGTCGACTAGGACACATTAGTCAAAAGCGCATGAAGAAGCTCCATGATGATGGAATTTTGACTTCATTTGATTTTGAATCATTTGAGACATGCGAGTCCTACCTACTCGGCAAGATGGCTAAGACTCCTTTTGCAAAGAGTTGTGAGAGGGCGTCTGAGCTATTGGAACTTATACATAGTGATGTATGTGGACCAATGAGCACGACAGCTAGAGGTGGTTTCCAATACTTCGTGACTTTTACCGACGAATTTAGTAGATATGGATATGTCTACTTGATAAGGCGCAAGTCAGAAACTTTTGAAAAGTTCAAGGAGTTTCAGAATGAAGTAGAAAATCAACTCGGCAAGACAATCAAGCTTCTACGATCTGATCGTGGCGGTGAGTATATGAGCCAGGAGTTTGATGATCATCTGAAGAGCCATGGAATAGTTCCACAACTCACCCCTCCAGGTACGCCATAGAGAAATTGTGTGTCAGAATGGAGGAATCGGACTCTGTTAGACATGGTCCGATCAATGATGAGTCAGTCGGATTTACCCTTGTCATTTTGGGGATACGCTCTAGAAACCGCAGCTTTCACACTAAACAGGGTACCATCAAAGTCCGTAGATAACACACCATATGATATATGGACAACAAAGAGACATAGCTTGTCTTCTCTAAAGATTTGGGGTTGTGAAGCATATGTCAAGCGACTCCAGTCGGACAAGCTCACACCCAAGTCGGACAAGTGCATATTCGTGGGATATCCGAGGGAAACCTTGGGATATTACTTCTACAACCGTGAAGAGGGCAAAGTGTTTGTCGCTCGACATGGAGTTTTCCTTGAGAAAGAGTTTCTCAATCGAAAGGCTAGTGGGAGGACGGTCCGACTCGAAGAAATTCGAGAGCCACACGGGGACGTTCCGACAGGTGACTCAATCACGCCGGAGTTAGTCAGGGAACCCGTAGTGGAATCGGCGCCGGTTCCACGTAGGTCAGAAAGGTTGCACAATATGCACGACTGCAATGTGTTGTTCTTGGAGAACAACGAACCGACCACGTATGCGGAAGCGATGGAAATCCCTGATTCCGAGTTATGGCTTGAGGCCATGAGATCCGAATTAAAGTCCATGGATGACAATCAAGTTTGGAACTTGGTTGATCCGCCAAATGGCGTTTGAGCCATTGAGTGCAAATGGATCTTTAAGAAGAAAACTGATATGGACGGAATTTTTACAGTCCATAAGGCTCGACTTGTCGCTAAAGATTATCGACAAGTTCAAGGAGTTGACTACAGTGAGACTTATTCACCGGTAGCGATGCCTAAATCAATTCGGATCATTCTTGCTATAGCTGCATATTTCGGCTATGAGATATGGCAGATGGATGTCAAAACGGCTTTCCTTAATGCAAATTTAACTGAGGACGTGTATATGACACAACCCGAGGGTTTTGTCGATACAAAGAATGCTGGCATGGTATGCAAGCTTCAGAGATCCATTTATGGATTGAGGCAAGCATCTCGGAATTGGAACATTCGTTTTAATGAAGCGGTCAAAGAGTTTGGCTTCATCAAGAACGACTATGATCATTGTGTATTCAAGAAGGTCAGTGGGAGCTCAGTTGCATTTCTGATCCTGTACGTGGATGACATATTGTTGATTGGAAATGATGTTCAAATGCTTGAATCTGTCAATGACTCATTGAAAAATAGTTTTTCGATGAAAGAGTTGGGACAAGCAGCTTATATTCTAGGAATCAAGATCTATAGAGATAGATCGAGAATGCTTATTGGATTAAGCCAAAGTACGTATATAGACAAGGTGTTGAAGCGGTTCAACATGCAAGATGCCAAGAAAGGGTTCTTGCCAATGTCACATGGCATTAGTCTTAGCAAGACTCAGAGTCCCTCGACTCCTGATGAGCGAAGACGTATGGATGGTATTCCGTATGCTTCGGCTGTCGGGTCCATCATGTATGCTATGGTATGTACTCATCCCGATGTTAGCTTTGCTCTAAGCGTAGTAGGCAGATACCAGGCTGATCCAGTTGAGAGTCACTGGATAGCGGTAAAGAATATCCTCAAATACTTGAGAAGGACAAAGGATATGTTCCTGTTTTATGGAGGTGAGGATGAGCTCGCTGTAAAGAGTTACACTGATGCTAGTTTCCAAAGCGATAGGGATGATAGTCGATCGCAATCTGGGTATGTGTTCATTCTAAACGGAGGAGCAGTGAGCTGGAGGAGTGCCAAGCAAGATACATTAGCTGATTCTACAATGGAGGCTGAGTACATTGCAGCTTCTGAAGCTACAAAAGAAGGTGTTTGGGTGAATAATTTTATTTCTGATCTTGGAGTGGTTCAGGACTCGTGCAATCTGTTGGACCTTTATTGTGATAATAGTGGTGCTATCGCACAAGTCAAGGAACCATGGAACCATCATAAAACCCAACACATACTCAGGCGTTTTAACCTCATTTGCGACATTGTCGAGAGAGGCGATGTAAACATATGCAAGATACACACGGATGCAAATGTTGCTGATTCATTAACGAAGCCTCTCCCGCAGTCGAAGCATGAGGTGCACATGAGGTCCATAGGCATACGATGCCTAGATGATTGACTCTAGTGCAAGTGGGAGACTGTTAGAGATATGCCCTAGAGGCAATCATGTGATGATTTCGTTTCCTATGTATTCATGAGTATTTTGTATTGTCCTTGAACATCATCAGTGATATGTATCAATAAGTATGTGACTTATTTGTGAGACTATATATTGTATGATGATTGTTCTAATAGTCCCTAGTTGTTAAGGTTATGCGGACACATATCCTTTACTAGCATACGATTCAGTTGATGACTACGTTTCACAAGTCATGTGCATAGAGATGCTAAACTGATAGTATGGACTCGGGGATTGAGATCACTGAGTCAGACAGACTCACTTTGAGATACAGCGAGATAATGTCATCTGTTAGTCTCAAGAACAATATATATGCCATGTCCTAGACTTGAGGTCCTCGCATATTCTCGGGATGAGGATCGACTTACTTAGGGTCTATCAAACGCTACTCCATAACTGGGTAGTTATGAAGGTAGCTTTCGGGTGAGTCGTGAGACATGCCGTGAGACATGGTTGACCAAGATGGGATTTGCCCCTCCGTGAGGAGAGATATTCTCTGGGCCCTCTCGTGTGATCAGATTCAGAAAGCATGGCCATGCGACATGGGTTAAGTGTTAACCCAGTTCGAGAATCTGCATCACGGTTTCGAGAAGAGATGTCGAGCTACCACAAGCGTGACAAGTACTCGCCTTGAGCTCTACTACCTATATCATGAGGCAAAAGGAATGTTGTATATGACACATTGTCGAGGTTCGTCTAACGACTTTTCGCACACATGGGAGTTGGCACGTTCTGCTAGGAGCCGCTGCCGACTATCGACTCGGGTCGTGTCCATGTGTATGTGAACCTATAGGCTCGCACACTTAAGGGATTGCAGCCCATTCAGATTGGATCCGAATGGAAAATGGGACTAGACTCGTCGTGGGCCTCAAGTGTTGAGCCCACCTCGGAGGTCTATATAAAGGGGAGTGGGCGCACCTTTCAGGGTTGATCCTTTTCTCCCCACGACAGCCACCGCCACTCCCACGCCATCATGTCGTGCAATCGGACCTAGCAGTCCGCCGCCCGACGCTGCCCCCGTACGTGTGGATACCTTGTAGGCATCGCATCTGCGGTGCTTGGACGAACCGTTCAAGGGATCCATGACGAACCGTTCAAGGGATCCGCAAGGAGCTGTTCGTGGGAGATTAGTGATCGTAGGAGATCGGCTACAGGAGGAGGAGACGAATCGGCTGATCGACTACACACATCACCAACTCTACTTCTGCTGCGGTGACTGCACGTCTAGTGGTAAACCCTATCCCGTGATCTATTTCTAGCAGCATGTTCTTGGGTGCGCGGTAGCAAATTTTATTTGGCGCTAGCGTAGCGTACCGCGTGTTCCAACAACCGGTCCTCGAAATGGTCGACTCATCTTCGGCGGCTTGCGGCACCATTGTTCCCGCCAGGGTTTTCTCCACGGCCGGCTTACGCTGCATCGGCATCCACTGCGGTAAGCTTCGATTTCTCCCCCATGCAGATGTTCGATTAATGGTTAGTAGGGTGATGTTAGATTTGATTGTTCATAGTGAATTGTATTGTATTTAATCCGATTCAACCGGAGTCGATCTGAATCCCCTACATTTTGGTTGAACCCGACCAATGCAAGTGTTCATAATGGTTTGATGAGAATGTTGTTGCCTTAGTCATGCTAGATTGATGCATATGGCCATATGGGTTTGTTATTGCCACATTGTTACTGCCTAGGGTAGATTGGTTTCTTCATGCCACATTGATACCGCCTACAATGCTACTTTATAGTGTGTTCTTGTTGTTTTGGTGTTGTTCTTTGCATGGTCATACTGCATAGTGTGTATGTTGCCAGTTTAATACTTCCTAGGCTACATGATTGCATGATCACCATATGACAATGCGCTTGCATGCTAGTAGGACAAACCTGAATGTCGAAAATAGTAGTAGGACAAAGTTGAGCATGTGCATTTGGAATGATCTGATAGCACTAATCAGTGGCAATTGCACTTGTGCAGTGCTATGATCTGATCATAGAATGACTCAACAGTTGCTAACTCTCCCCCACTTAACCGACAAGATAATGAAGACGGGGTGGGACACAGCCGACGAAGGAGCGCATGTCGTCGTCCACGCCGAGGCCTCTGAGGACCTCATCCCCACAAACTACTGGCCGAAGAGGGTGGAGGTTCCGGACAGAGTGGCGACCATGAGCGTGCCGCTGCACACTGGTAGGAGGCCGAGGATTGACCACGAAGAGGGTGCACGGGAGCCGATCGGGTTCTACATGCAGATAAAGGATGAGGAAGAAATCGTCATGCTCATCATCACGGCTGCCTTCTGGCCGATGATGAAGCAATGTCTGGTCGTCAACCCTCCTCGAGTCGCCAGCCTCTCAGCCAACAAATGGTGTGAGTTCTTGATCCAGGTGCATATCTTCAAGGGGCACATGGTACTCGGATGCGGCGAGCAGTACTTCTGTCGGGGACACATGATCGTCCCCGGCGACCTGCTCGTCCTGCGACTCTCCAGGCTAGGCCTAAAGATGCAGAACTACAACACCAACACCTCTAACATCTGCAGGGTCTGGTGCTCAAAGCACAGGTGCGTCGGCGGCATATGCCAAGCCCTCTTGGTTGCCCGTCTCTAGATCGTGTGAAGTATGAACTAAGTTAGGTCTGAACCGAAGTAAGGTCGTATGGTTTTGTGCTAAACTTGTCCATATTTTCCCAGGGATCAACACCCTGGGGTTCAGTAGGGGCATGGGATGCCTTGCTGTTTTAAACTTAAGTGTAGGACTAATTATGACCTACCCTGTAGCTCTTGCTGTGATATTCTTGTTGTTCTTGTGTGATCTGATCGTGTGTTGTGTATGTTGTATGTTGTGAAGTACTGCAAAAGGGGTGGTAAGGCCAACTTCAACGCATGATCCCAATCCGACGTCCGTTTTGTCCGAATTTTCCCCCGTTTGGGTAGGGAAATGGGGCGACGACCGACTGTTTTCCTGGATGCGCTGGCCGTGCTCCCAACATGCAGTCGCATTTGGTACGGCCGCGTGGAAACTTTTGCAAATGAATTTTTGTCACTGCGGCCATAGTTCATGCCGGGGTCGGGATTGGCATTTCGTCGAACAGGTTGCGGGCGCCGGGAAAGTTGGCCGTAGGAATCGATCGGGGCTGCTTCCTTTGCATCCCGTCGGACGACTAGCCAGCACCACTGTACCCAGGAGTGACGTTGACGTCGATGACAGCCGGGTTGACGTGGAGAACCGGGTCTAAGCATGCAGCCGAGGCGCATGAAAACCTACTATCTCGGGTGTTATGGACGAGGTCAGCGGCTGGTGCTGCGGATGGCAAACGGCCGACGAGTCTATGCTCGCCGCGGCCATGGTGGCAGTGGAGATAATGGCCGGCCCGGATCTACACAACCCTAGCATGATGAGGGCTTGCGTCGTCGCATCTTGCGTGACCTTGGTGAGGATGGCCTCATTCTGGTCGACGACGGCCTTGTGTTGCGCTGCTTGGTGCACGGCCGCGACCTCAGCGGCATAGTCGGCATCGACTTTCTTCTCCATCGGCCTCTCCTCCTCTTGGCCAATTCAATGTCGAGCCGCGCGACCTCCTCCGGCGTGAGCTCCGACCGGTCTTTCTTTCTCTCTTTGTCACGGCGGTGGCGGCCGCACCGACGGGGTTCTTCCGGGCGCGGGCCATGGCAGACAGAGGGGAGGGAGGGAAAGTGGCCGCGTTTTGTCCCCGAACGGGCGGGTCAGGGGAGGACAAGGGCGCGCATCCCGACCGTCCGTGCTGTCTGTTTCGACGCAAACACGACCCAAATTTGGGCCGGGAATGCGTAAAAAATGAACAGAAAAGAGACATTTGTCCGTTTGCTTTTGTGTGTTGGGCCGCGATTTGTGTCAGTTTATCCCAAAACAGACACGGCTGGACCATTTGGGGTCGTACGTTTGAGTTGGCCTACCGCCATCATATTTGAAAGGGGTGAGTAGAACAGTTATTTACACGCTGCCAAACAATTATGCTTTGCATCTGCTCACCCCTAAAGCACAAAAACAGACAACCAAACAACAGGTCACCGGCTAGGCCTTGATGCAAGGCAGATTTTGTCGGGTCAAGTATGCAAAGTGCCAAAAAAAAGTGTGGGTAACCAAACACCTCTACCCATATTGTATTACCATTGCACTGGGGCGACAAATCGAGCTGCTATTTTTTTTTTGAAATGAATCGAGCTGCTATTTAGTAAGGTGTGTATAAATCTATCATGTCATCTCCGCATGCGCACTCAGGCATCCAGAAATATTTGTCCCATGGATATGCGGCTATGTCATGGGCAAACATCCTCAATCCAGCAATGCACTTCTGCGTGTTCGTATTTTTCAAAAAAACCATCATTGCTGAGTTTTTTTTAAATCCGAGCTTCCCACAGCCTGGAAGCCAAAATGGTTTTTCAAATCTTGAGAGATTAATTAACGGAGGAGATTATGGCACAGCAAAACCCAATGCGTTAAAACATCCAAATGTCCCATCACCCTGGCATGTAGGCCCCACTCTGTCGGACCCCGCATATTTTTCAAACTTTGAGCCTTCTCCGGGAAGACTCAGGAATCCACGCACACATACTCCAGCTGCTCCACACACACACACACCACCGCCGTTCAGGGGAAAGGGGAAGCCGCCGGTGGAGAGGGTGCAGGACTGCAGCCGATCGCCGTGGAGGAAAATGATAGGGAGTAGTAGGAGGGTCAAGCGGCTGAAGCATTAGAGCATCTCCACCCACACCCCCTTGGACGCCCTCCAGGACACTTTTTTAGGCTCGGTTTTAGGTTTGGGCGTCACTTTTTGTTCAAAAACAGCTCAGCCATGTTCCCAGTATGCCTCCAGGACGTCAAAATAGCATCGGCATACCCAGGCAAAACCCAGCCCGCTGGGGGTCTCTTGGGGGCGCCGACGGAAGTTTCGGCGAATCGCGTCCTCCCACATGTCCTTTTTCTTGGCGCATTTAATCATTTTCCACACAAACTTTGGGTTAGGGTGGGGTGTTGCTGGAAAGATGCCCTCCCCATGCACTCTTATTTTTGCCGGATGAAGCATCTGGCCCCCAAGACACCAACTTTTTTGGTTCGATGGTGTTCTCGAAGGCTCCAACGGCTGGAGATGCTCTTACTCCTCTACTCAGAGCATCCTGATCGTCGGAGACGGGGACTTCTCCTTCTCTCTGGCGCTCGCCACCGCCTTCGGCTCCGGCGAGAACATCGTCGCCACATCCCTCGACTCCTACGGTTTGATTCTTGCCGCCCCCTCTTGCTGCAAGGCTAAAAGTTGTGGTTTTTATACTAGTACTACTAATTTGTATGGACCATGTGGTATCTGGAACCCTAGAAAGGTGTGGGGGTGCATACAAGATCACCCGCCACCGTGTACAGTATTAATCTGTGGATTTTAGGAGGATCTTTTGAAATGTTGGAGAATTTGGTGTCCTTGTTTTGTTAAAAAAGATTTGATGCACATTTAAGTGGTTGATTGGGGTCCTTGTAGAAAAAGGGGGTAAACTGTGAGGTGATAAAATAGCTAATTCAACCAACATAATGAGGTGAAAGTTACTAGTTTTAATCTGGTCATGGGCAGTTGCTCCTGTTTAGTACTCCCTCCGTCCGGAATTACTTGTCGCCAAAATGGAAATAAATGGATGTATCTAGAACTAAAATACATCTAGATACATCCATTTTCATGACAAGTAACTCCGGACGGTGGGAGTATGTACAGCAGGAAATTACTGATTTTTGTAAGGATTTTTGTGTTCTGGCTAAAAGTAGTTATGAAGCACATCGTCCTGAGATGTATAATGTATAATTATTTTTGCGGGTAAGAGATGTATAATATATTGTTCCTTAGTGCTGAAAATTCATGTCGTGGTCTCATGGACATGAAATATGTGTATTGAGTAAACGCTGCAGTATGTTTCTAGTATTTTTCTAGCTTTCTTCATTTGCATGATTGCACCGGAACACTTAAAATTGGATAAGTTTCATGTGTGCATATGAGAATTGTTGGACAGTTGAATGAGCCTAGGTCGTGTTATTCACTTTTAACTTTTCACACTGATATATTGATATCAGATTAGCTGATTGGAGTAACATGTTGTTTCAGTATGATGTTGCACCTTACAGTCCAATATATCCACATTGTGGCATTTAGTAAATTTGTTGCGTCCAGGCTAACTTGTCTACTAGAGTAATTTATTTAGGACCCCCAACAAAATCTCCTCGTAATTTATTTTGTTGTCTCTTGCTTCTCGTAATCTGACCAGCAGAAGGTGCATACATCTTTCTTACATACTGGTACCTCTGGAAGTCTGGAACACATGGAACAATGAAGTCAATTTTGTAGCTGATCATTTTACTTCTCTAGTTGTATTTATCTGTTTGGTCAGCATTTTTTTGTTGGTAAAGGGGCGTTGATGTGCAAGCATAACCAAGCCGAACAAAATGTAAGAGAGCTGAAGAGAATGGGGGCTACAGTTTTGCATGACGTCGATGTGAAAAATATGAAGCTTCATACTTGTCTGAGGATGAAACAGTTCGATCAGATTATATTCAATTTTCCTCATGCCGGGTTCAGTGGACCAGAGACCCAGTTGCATGTGATCAAGTATGTTTACTCACTTGCTATGGTTTTTTATTATCTCAACTTTTGTTTGGCTAACTCCTGTATATATACAGTTACTACCTTTTCATGTGGACTTGTATCATCGTAATTATTTTAGCCAATTTATTTGGTTTAAAGGTGAAGCGCATAGGCACACCTTACAGCAAACCATGAAGGTGAAGCGCATAGGCACACCTCACAGTTCCAAAACTTACTCAAGAGCAGAACACATTGGACTCAACAAAACCCCAAATAAAAATTCATTTCTATTTGATACGTATGGAAGTGGCACACCCATGTGTTGCTATAAGCAAACGATGTCCTAGCAGGCTAGAAATCCAAACTTTAACGAATAAGAAATAGAATAATTTTGTTTTAGAATCCATGATTGATGTATCATGCGTACATTAAATGATTATCCTTAGTTAAAATAACCCCTCTACCAAAATGCCATAAAAATCGTTTTTAGTAAGGTTTTAGCTTATTTTTTTGAGGGGGGGTAAGGTTTTAGCTTCCATAAGTATTTGTGCTGAATTGGAATTGTAATTTAACTAACAGGAAAGATCCAAGGCCCAATGGGCATGTAAATTCCATCTAAAAATATCATGCTATGGTGTGAGAATAATATTACGTATCTGTTGCTCAAGTTTATTGCAGGCCACTGAATACAGCGCCCAGTAACCTCTGTTACCCGTAAACCGGTTCCTCTGAAGGATAACCCGTTTTGATGAGACACAAAATGTCAAACCTGAGGTTTAATCCCTGGTGGACCAACCGAGGGTACAATTACCCACGTAACAAGAATTTCACTTTATTCTGCTATGGGTGTGGAAGTTACCAAACTGGAAGAAGATATTTTTAACATTCATCAATCATCACTGCGTACTTTCCAAAAATGGGAATTGGACAGATTGCTTTTAACATGAGATAAAGCTTCCCCCCCACAAATACTTGCCGCAGATCAATTCTTGACATGCGGCATCTTCAGTTAATAGCTTGAGTAAACACTTGTTATATCCAAATCTTGAATGCCTAGCCCTTATAAGGAATGCCCACATAGATCACTATTTATGCTTGTGGTTGTCATTGCTAGAAAAACCCGGATATCAATAGTCCAACTTGGGACCATCTCCGCATGATATCAGTTCCAACAGATTCCGCATGATATCAATAGTTCCAGCTCTTTCAAGTTCCGCATGGAACATATAGACGTTGAAGATGAAAGTGCGATGTATTGTCTTGTTGCTGCAATGGCAAAAATAAGCATGGTTCGCGCTCACTACAATGTGATTATGTAAGCAGCGGCAGCCCAGCTTCGCGGCCGCAGGGGGAATCTGTTGGAACTGATAGAGGAGTATTTAAGATATTTTGGTAAATTGCTGGTATTTTGGTGAATCGCGATAAAGGGAAGGCTTTGTGTTTCTTGATCTGACGTGACTTGTAAAGTTATAATGTTGACGAGCATATCTCTGCCACTTCCGTTGATCCGTTGACGTGCATGCTGAACTCCTGATTTTGTGACCCACCACTATGTCTTAACTTGTACTTTTTCTATCCCGAATTACTTGTTGTAGAAATGGATGTATCTAGACGTAGTTTTAGTTGTAGATACATTCATTTCTATCCATTTACAAGTTGTTTGGGACGGAGGGAATAAGTGACTAAAGGTACTGTCTAGTAAGCTTAAATGTGCAACATTGTGAAACTGAGAAACGGAAGCTCCTCTGCACACTTTGAGCTACACTAACAGATTCCCTATATGGGAGTTTATCTCTAAAAGCTGTCAAAATAGGATAAAACATAGGGTTTATTTGTTAGTTCAGTCAAATTATTAGTCTAACTCAATGCCAAAAACCACATAAGTGAAACAAAAAACCACATAAGTGAATCGGCAACAATTGCTGGAAGGGAAAACAAACCACAGAATAAACATACAGGCCAGTGAATAAAGTACCTCAAAACTTGCAACTGGAAGGGAGGGGGGGTGGGGGGCATTACAACAGAAGTGCTTGCATTTACATCACCACAATGTCGCTCATACTTTAATTCAACGGTACATCTAGTCAGTTACACAGTGATGGATGGCACCATACCATGCCCATGGAAGTTCAAAGGTGCTCCGCAACATCAAAAGTCGTCCCACATCAAGTTCACCAAAGATATCCCAGGTTTCAGAACTACTAGTTTGTTAACACACCCTTAGTAACGACCACTTCACTACATTTCATCAATATGCAAGGTGCCCCCCAATCCCATCTTCGAATGTACCGAGACTGCTTGCATCGTCAAAGTAAGGCGAGACATGTTTATCCTGGCAAATGTAGCAGTAACATGCACATTCTTCTTGATCATCATTACGTTTCACGATGAACTTGTATGTGCTACAGTCACCGAGAGGGAATGGTTTGTTGGACTTTGCACCGCTTCCTCTCTTCAGGTTATAGCCAGGGTAGTCTTGTTTCTGGAAACTAACTATGTCAATCATAGCCAGAGAAGATTCTGAGGCAAGTTGCTCAATATCCCACCCGTCGTAAGGATGTCCTGTCTTGTTGCTAATGTGGATTTCACCATATGGCTGAAGCAGCTCTCGCGCATTGCCAAAGAACCCCTTCACCAGCTCCCTGTGCGATCTATAGATCCGAATAGAAGGTTAAGAAGATGATACAAAAGGTGGCTTACTGAAGCATTATCTTATCAAAATGGTTCTAGGGTTAACTAAACAGGAAACCACCAGATCCAAAACAAGGTTCCCCAAAAATATGGGAAAAACAACATGTATGTAGGCCATGCTATAATATGCATCTATAGAAAACCATGCATAATATCAATTACAGTATGGGCACATCATATTCACTTATCTCTTCTCATCTTTTTCGCACAAAACAGAAACGTTCATCCTTGTGCGTTATTATTTTATGGATTCACTCATTCACATACATGTTATGGCATATTGTACATCCCAGAATATGTTCACATTTTCGAAAATAGGTTGCCTCAACCGTTATGATTTTTTTTTAATTTTCACCCGGGGGGGGGGGGGGATTCCCTACCTGAATCGTATTCATTTGCCTATAAGGCTTTGCGGCCTTTTGCAAGATAAGTTCAAGCGAATCAGAAGTTACAGGGAAGACATGAGGAGAAGAGATAAAGTAAAACAACCCACACCAACAACACACAAACAGGGATAGACAAAGAGGGAAAACACAACACGGCTGAACAGTAGTACCACCAGTATAATCAAACAGCATCAGCCAGCCAAGACCAAGCCATGACACTGCATCGTCGACGCAATCGAAAGGCTTCGCACGTCCGAAACTGCACAACGCCACGACACCACCTGTGTCGTGGGGTACATTCGTAGGCCACACAAGGCCGAGACGACGGCATAGCGCCTGTGTGCCACCGGCAAAGTCGAAGGGCATCGCCTAGCAGGCCCAAACCAAGACACTGCATTGTCGACGCAATCGAAGGCGCCGCACATCAGTGAGCACACCAAACATTGAGGCTATCTGGGCAAAAACTTTCCATGTGCACCATTTAGGGGGAATGCCTTCAATCAAAACCCAGGCTTCAATCAGCTCCCCAAAAGGGTCACAAGGACCTTTCCATTCAGTCATCTTAACTGCAACATCCTGGGGAAGGCAAAAACTTGGTAGTTCAATTAGATCTTCAACTTTTTTTCCATGGAGGGAACCTGACCAAGAAGGTTTTGCTAGATAGGTCCCTAATTTGCCAAGGCCACTGGTTAGATTTGCAGAAAGTACCAGTCAAAAGACTCAGCCGTAATGCTTTATCCACTTCACCGTTAAGAATGTTCACCACATCACAGTTTTGAAAATTCAGCCAGTTAGACTCATTAGCAGCAAGTACATCCACATGGTAAAAACCAAGACCCCTAGCACCACTGCCAAAGAAAGTAGTAGTGGGCTGAACTTTGGACCAGGCAGCACAGTTGTTGACATTGTGATTCTGCTGACAAATGAAACAAGATTTGGGCTTCACACAGTTACCCACGTAGTGCCCAGGACCCCCACAATTGAAGCAAATCCTTATACCTGGGGTCAAGCACTTGTTCCACCTCAACCTCAACACCTTGAGAAGAGTGGACCTGAGAAGAAGTAGCCGTGGAGGCAGTGGATTTGGTTGGTCTCGGCGCCGGAGCTGGACTTTGGGATTCTGGGGAGGGGGAGTCTGCTTCCTGGCTCCACCAGAAGTCGACTTCTGCACAACAGCTTTCGATGGGCCAACGACGCCAGCATTGCCGCTACCATCCCGGTGATGTGACATCTTGAGCCCTTGCTTTACTGCTTCAGCAAAGGAACGAGATCCCGGCCCCAATCCCTCCACAACCAGCTCAATCGAGCGTGGGGGAGGGTCAAAGGAGCTTCAGGTCGCGGGGTGGCAGTCCGCAGCCGTAAAGGAGCCGGTCTTGAGAAGGTCTCGCCGGATCCAGAAGAGGCACCTGGAAGGGTTTGGGGTTTGTTGTGGGTGTAGGGGAGGGGAATGTTGACGGCGGCGCGGCGGGGGGGGGGGGGGGATGAAGGGATAAGCCAAAGCTGGCCAAAGAACTCTTCAATTTCTAGGTCACAGGGGACACGAGAACGCGCAACTACCTTTTCCGTCTTCCTAGTAAGGTTACGGGCTCTTAAGGTAGGACCCACCGGTAGAGGAGGTGAAGATGGGGGAAACCCCCCGCTCTCACCGGCCGGGTCATCGCCGGCCAAATTTCCGGCCTGGGCCGCCTGAAATTCTTTCTCAAAATTACCGCAGGTCACCTCCACCGTAGAAACGGCATCCACCCCGATCGAATTCTTAAAACTATGAGGTAACCCTCCCAAATCAATCTCAGAAACATGAACCTGCTTGTTCAAAACCAAATCTCTACCTCTACGTGACCGAAACGCAAGCAATCTCGATTTGAAAACAGCAGGAAGGCGAACCAGCGACGTACCTCCATCTCCTGGCCATGGAGGGGGCTCAATGGCACGACGCGTCACCTAGATCGTGGGGGGAGTCGAGCTCAGACGTTGCGGCGAGGCGGAAGCACCCCTGGCGGCAGCACCCCGGGAGGAATTCTGGCCAGCGCATGCACCCTTGTCGGTCGGATGTTGAGTCGGGAGGGATTCGCCGTGCGGTAGAAGTCCCACTGCGCCGCTTGCGCCGGATCCGATGATCCAGCTTCCTGGATCGCCCAGAAGATGAGCTCGACGTCCATGCACCCGTCGTCCCCCATGAAACGCGCACTCTCTGCGAAAGTAGCGAAGCGAATGATCCCGATGTGGATCTCCGCCCACTCGCTCCGATCGGGAAACCGATCCAGCACCACCCGCCGCATCTCCCGTCTAGCCCCCGGCGAATCCGCATCGATCATAGGTAACGGAGCTTCCGTCGGGGTCGGTAGTGCCACCGGCTATGCACTCGCGTCATCTGGGCGAGACGGCGGATCCGAATCCGACGGTGACGCGGCCCTGCCATGGATGGATAGGTGCGAGCGCTCGGATGCGGGGATGCCTGTGTAGGTGGGTGGGTGGGGAGAGCGGCGAGAGGATGGGCTTTTTTACTCGCCGCCGGTCTGGTTCCCGAAGGGGAGAGGGGAGGGGCGGGGGGAGGGGAGGGGGCATTTTTTGCGGCGAGCAGCCATGTGGCGGCGGCGCGTGACCTCATCTACTAATATTTGTTTTCCACTTTACACAGAACTTCTAAAAAAATCATAGTAACATTTTCTTGTGCCGTGCAGCCCCCATCAGTTGCTGGTACGAAGGTTCTTCCGTAGCGCAAGCCACCTGCTCCGTCCCATCGGGCAGATACACGTCAGCCACAAGACGAGGCAGCCATACGACAGATGGGGAATCGTGGAGCTAGCCTCGGAGTTTTCGCTTGTCATGTTTCAGACAGTCGCCTTCAGAAAAGAAGATTACCCCAGGTATAACCAGAAGAGAGGAGACGGTGACAGGTGCGACGAGGAATTCCCGCTGTGTAAGAGCAACTCCAATGGGGCGACCCATTTTATCCGTCTGCGTCCGTTTGGGTCGGCGCGGACAAAAGTGGAGGCCCAACGCGCCGACCCAAACCAAAATCGCGTCCGCGCCAACGCATTTGTGGCCCAAATTTGCGGCCGAAATGCGTTGGCGCGGACGCAAAGCGGACGCCACGCGCGCCTTCTCGGTGTCCGCCGCGTCCCCACCAGGCGGTCGTCCAACTACCCAGCGGCCAGTTTGGTTAGCTTAATTTATGACGACCGCCCATCTCGGGCCCACGCGTCAGTGACGACGGCCGTCCTTTTTTAAGCCGACCGTGCGGCGGGGCCGTCCTCATCCGCTTCCAGAAGAGCACTCGTCCCCATCTCACTCCCCCGTCGGCGGCAAACCCTAGCCACCCTAGCCAACCCAGATGGGGCTCTTCTCCGGCAAAGGCAAGGGCAAGGCCCCCGCCACTCCTTTTCCCCCTGAGCTCCCTCCGCCGGCGCCAGCTTGCCGGCAGCGACAGCGCGTCAACGTGCCAGTGCACCAGGCGGAGTGGCACTGGCAGAACCAGGTGCCTCTCCTGTACCCCGACGTCATCCTGCCGCACGACTGGCATCTGGATCCGGAGAGGATCCCAGTGCCGGTGGCGCCGCGGTCGGCTATGGCGCACGCGGAGGAGGTGCGGCGCCGGCGGGCGCAGCTGACGCCGGAGCAGCGCAGCGATGCCGCTTACGCCTTCGACTCGCCCAACTGGGCTCGATGGTTCGCCTTCGAGCACGGGGAGGCCAGGCAGCGCGGCGTCCGCGAAGTCGGCTGCAGGTCGCCGCCGACCCCCCTCGTCATCCGTGACGAGGACCAGGAGGCGGAGGCGGCCGTCTTCCGGGAGAGCGAGGAGGAGGAGCGTCGCATGGAGGAAGAGGAGGAGGCGGCGTACTAGGAGGCCATGGCGGAGGCCATGGCCCTCTCCGCGGCGGGCGACTGCGTCATGCCGCCGGTGGCCCCGCCTTCCCCCGTCGAGCCGACCCCCATCGAGGGATACAAATGGACCGGCGTCGTGCGCGAGTGGGTCAGCGCTCCGCCGGTCTGGATGGGGGCGACGGCGGAGGAGGAGGCGGAGCACCTTGAGGAATGGCGCCAGCGATGGCTCGATGAGGAGCGCCGCCACGGCGAATACCTCGAGAAGCTCGAGCGCGACGCCGAGGAGGAGCAGCGCGAGGCCGAGGCGCGTCGGGCCTAGGAAGCGGCGGCACAGGCAGCGGTGGCGGCGGCACAGCCCGCGCCCGACATCAACGCCCTCTGGAACACGGCGTTCCACTGGGCCGGCCCTGCGCCGACGCTCGTCGACCTCACCGGCCCCGACGAGGACGACGAGGACGAGGACGCCTAGGGCCCTCGTAGTTATGTTTTTTTTTAATGTTTATGTGGACGCGTGGACTATCGCCGGCCTTCGTGGCCGGCTTTAATGTTTAATTAATATATTTTTTATTTTTGAAATGTATGCATTTGATTTTTTTCGCCCGCCGTCAAAATGGGTCGGGCCAGCGTTGGGCGCACGCGCCGACCCAAACGTGGAAGCGGACGTTGATGTCCGCCGGGCCGACCCAAATGGACAAAAAGCGGACAAATCCGCCGTCCGTTTGGATCGGCCCGTTGGAGTTGCTCTAGCGGCTGTACTTTCAAGTTCCGCGTCCGAACTGCAGACGAGGAAGAAATTGCGTCTCTACTGGCCTCGGCAGTGGTCCGATGTCGCGTTGATTTGAGGCTTTGTCGCGTTGAAATGTTGAACTGATGAAGCTTTGACGAGCACCTATTTGTGACGCTAGCTGCTGCTTTGTTGTTGCATGTATCTGCGACCGACTTCCATGGACTTTTTTTTTTTGGAAAAGGAGGAATCGTGCCCCCGGCCTCTGCATCAATCGATGCATGCAGCCATCTTATTTAGATAAAGTTCGAAACAAAGTCTTAGATCCAACAAGCGCTCAAGCGCTGAACAAAAACAAGGTAGAAAAGATAAAAATTGCCACATCCGGCGAAGCTAACAGTAGACTACGATGCCTATACACCTAGCCTATTATTAGCATGCCATCCAAACCGGTTGAAAATAACCCGTGCGACCATCTCCCATCGGTTGCACCCAATATCCATAAGCTCCCTGGAGTCCGCATGGCTGAGTAATGACCACGTACGGATCCAAGACGTTGCTATGAAGATGACCTGCAAAAAGTTGTTGAAATTCTTGCCATTAAAAATCATGTCGTTCCTGGTATTCCATATAGCCCAGAATAGAGCACATATTCCAATTCTGATAAGCTTCGATATTGTAACGTCTACTCCATCGAGCCACGTTCCAAATAACGAACTAATACAAGTTGGTGGGTTAACATTAAAAGCTATATGAATAGTGCGCCATAAGAGTTTTGCAAGAGGACAATCTAGAAAGAGGTGTCTTATTGTTTCATTCTGATCGCAATAACAACAGTTAGGTCTGCCTCCCCAACTTCGTTTTGCCAAGTTATTTTTGGTTAATATCACACCCTTGTGTATAAACCACATGAAAATTTTAATCCTGAGCGGCACTTTGATTTTCCAAATGTGTAATGATCTCGTGAGTGGTCCAGTGTTTACCAGATCCGTGTACATGGACTTTACTGAGAATACACCATTCGCAACTAAAGTCCAACGCACCCTATCTGGCTGATTAGAAAGTTGCACTTGCATCAGTCTCCTGACCAGATGTAACCATGCATTCCAGCGTGCTCCCACTAAAGCTCGCCTGAATTGCATATTAAGAGGTACCGATTGTACCACCGTGGACACATACTCTTCTTTACGTTGCGCAATATTATAAAGCGAAGGATATTGAAGTGCTAATGGAGTGTCCCCAAGCCAAGTGTCTTCCCAAAATCTTGTTGAGGCCCCATCACCAACTACGAATTTCACCCTCTGAAAAAAAGTCACATTTATCTTCATTAAGCCTTTCCAGAAAGGTGAATCATTTGGTCTAGCTGTAACCTGGGCTAACGTTTTGGAATGTAGGTATTTATTCTTCAATATTTGAACCCACATCCCCTCGGTTTCTGTGGATAACCTGTAAAGTCATTTGCTAAGCAGGCATCTGTTCTTTACTTCTAAATTTTCAATGCCGAGACCCCCCTGGTCTTTTGGTCTAGAAATAATATCCCATCGTGCCAATCTGTATTTCTTCCTAGCCTCATCACTTTGCCAGAAGAAACGAGATCTGTAAAAGTCTAATCTTTTTCGTACCCCTACCGGTACTTCAAAGAAAGACAAGAGGAACATCGGCATGCTTGTTAAAACCGAGTTTATTAATACTAACCTCCCTTCATATGACATAAGCTTGCCCTTCCAGCAACTTAGTGTTTTTTAAATCTATCCTCAATACATTTCCATTCCTTATTCGTCAGCCGTCGATGATGAATAGGAATCCCAAGATAGCTAAACGGTAGTGATCCCATTTCACATCCAAATAGCTGTCTGTAATCGTCTTGCTCCTCTTTTGCCTTCCTAAAGCAGAATAGTTCGCTTTTGTTAAAATTAATTTTCAGCCCAGACAACTGTTCAAATAAGCACAAAACTAGTTTCATATTCCTTGCTTTTGCCATATCGTGTTCCATGAAAATAATGGTATCATCAGCGTATTGTAGTATGGACACACCCCCCTCTACCAGATGTGGAACGAGTCCTCCTACATGGCCCTTTTCTTTAGCCCTGCCGATGAGTATTGCCAACATATCCGCTACAATGTTGAACAACACCGGGGACATGGAATCCCCTTGCCTCAATCCCTTGTGGGTTTGAAAAAAATGACCTATGTCATCATTAACTTTAACCCCCACACTGCCTTTCTGAATGAAAGAATCCACCTGATCCCTCCAGTGTTCATTGAACCCTTTCATACGTAAGGCCTGTTGAAGAAATGGCCATTTGACTTTATCATATGCTTTCTCGAAATCCACTTTAAAGACCACCCCATCTAGTTTCTTTGTATGGATTTCGTGCAGTGTTTCATGCAGGACAACTACACCCTCTAAGATGTGTCTCCCAGGCATAAACGCCGTCTGCGTCGATTGGACTACCGAATGAGCTATCTTCGTCAATCTATTCGTGCCAACCTTTGTGAATATTTTGAAGCTGACATTGAGCAGACAGATCGGTCTTAACTGCTCAATGCATACAGCCTCCGCCTTTTTTGGCAACAACGTGATTGTTCCAAAGTTAAGGTGGAATAGCTGTAACTGGCCGTTAAATAAATCATGGAACATAGGCAAAAGATCCCCCTTAATGATATGCCAGCATTTTTTTATAAAATTCTGCCGGAAACCCGTCCGGCCCCGGTGCCTTATTTTGTTTCATTTGTGCTATTGCATCGTACACCTCCTTCTCAGTAAATGGAGCTGATAACACCTCATTCTCATCGGGATTGAGTTGAGGTATATCATGAGTTGTGCTTTCATCCAGAGAGACAAAATTCTCTTCTGGTCTACCAAATAATTTCTTGTAATATTCAGAAATGTACAGCTTTAGGTTCTTGTGTCCTACGATTGTTCCTTCATCTTGCTCAAGTTGAATTATTTTCTTCTTTCGATGTTTGCCATTTGCAATCATATGAAAGAATTGTGTGTTATCGTCCCCATGGACCACCTTCGTGACCTTAGCTCGAAGTGCCCATTTCATCTCCTCCTCTCGCAAAAGTTTTTGCAATTCCTTCTCAGCCTCAATATTGTTATTCCTATCTGACAGATTAAGAGGAGTAGACTCAGCTTTCACATCCAACTCATCAATCAGACGAATAAGTTTCTCTTTTTGCACTTTATAAATTCCGCTCTGATTCTTCGCCCATCCTCTCAAGAACTGGCGCAAGTGTCGTATTTTATTTTGCCATCTTTCTATATTTGTCGATCCACCAGAATCCCTAGCCCATTCGACAGCTATGAGATCCATGAATCCTTCTCTCTCGAACCAACTTAGTTCAAACGAGAAGAAGTTTCTATTTCCTACATGATTGGCTTCCCCAGAATCAACCATGAGAGGCGTGTGATCAGAGATGGCTCTTTGTAGAGCATGAACTGAAACCAGCGGATACTTCTGCTCCCACTCCACACTGGTCAGTACCCGGTCCAACTTCTCATATGTTGGCACCGGTAATGAGTTAGCCCATGTGAATTGTCTACTAGTGAGGTCAATCTCCCTCAAATCGAGACTCTCAATAACCATGTTGAACATAAGTGACCATCTTCCATCGAAGTTGTCATTATTTTTTCCTCTTGTCTTCTAATGATGTTAAAGTCTCCCCCAACCATAATGGGAAGTCTTTCTTCTCCACATATTCTTACTAGATCGGCGAGAAAATCAGATTTGAGCTCCGGTTGCGCCGCCCCATATACGGCCACCAGAGCCCACCTGAAACCATGAACTTTTGACCTCACACGAAATTTGACAGAAAACTCGCCATATACCACACTCATGACCTCTAAAGTTTCACACTTAACCCCAAGTAAGATTCCACCAGATCTACCCCTTGGTGGCAAACAGTGCCAATCAAAATCAACTCCTCCTGATAAAGAGTTTAGGAATTGTGGTGTGAAATTATCTCTACCCGTTTCTTGTAACGCCATAAAGTCAAGCTTATATTCTAACGATGCCTCTCGAAGAAATCTCCTTTTAGCCAAGTCTGCTAGACCTCTGCTATTCCAAAAGATTCCTTTCATATTTCATCATGAAATTTTTTCTTCTGCTTCACTCTCGCACTTCTCCTTACCGCTGATACAGGATAAACCTTCCTTTTCCAAGGCCTCTTTGGTTTATCGTGCATCATTTCTGTGTTACTCTGTGGTGGTATTTCACGTAGATGACAACCGTCAATCGAAGAGGCCATATACCCCTCCGATCCCATGTCATCCACACCCTCCTCAACACCCTCTAAGTGTAATAAATCCTCACATAAATTTTGTAATTCTGTTCCTCCTAAATCATTAATATCCGACTCATTCATCGGTCTTACCGCTGCTAGATTTTGAATGAACTGTATGGCTCTGTCTGCTTCTAAATCTAACATATCATTAATTGATTTAGCTAATTGTTTGCCAGAAGTACCAAAAGAAATGCCTATGTCGCTAGCATTTTGTATAATCTCTGAATCCAAAAAATGAAGAATTGAAGCACTAGTATTGACCGACATACCTGTAGATGCCTCGACATCTCGAAGCTTGGCGGCCCTCATAGCCCGCCCTAACAACATGTCATCAGCGTCCGGCTGCTCCTGGATGCGATGACTAAATCGTCGATCGCCAGACGTAGGATCCGGTATCCCTCCGTACAAGATCACATCGTCCGTGGATACCACTATAGAATTTTGGCCTCCTGCCTCAATCCCAGAAGTAACTGAAGGAAGTACCAGAGAAGCAGCCGCAGCCCGAGCTACTGCTTCCCCAGTGTGCAACTGCTGTCTCTCCTCTGTCATGCAGGTGTCGGGTGGAGCGCAAGGAGAAGGACGGGCCTCCTGCCCGATGCCCTGAGCTCCCACTCGTGTAGAAGACGGAAGCGAGGGTGAAATCTGGTCCGGTTGTCGGACCTCCCGCTCACAGGGCTTGTCCGGCGTACATCTATCGTGCCTGCCGCTGTCCGGGGTCACCGAGAGGGGTGGCCTCTCCATCCCGTGCTGGGCCGGTCGAGAAAAGCCCTTCCCAGCAGGGTCGGTCGGAAGCTTGCCGACATCATGGCCGCCACTGTGCGGTGACACCTGAAGATCCGGACTACATACCTCTGTCTCGCTGAGCTGAGCCGGCCTGTCCGTCGAATACAAGTCATGACGTGACAAAAGTCCCGCCCGCACAACCAATGAGCGAGGGGACACATGCCCATAGCCGCTAGCAGTACCTCCCTCCGTCCCAATCACATCGAAAGGCTGCTCAAATCCTCATTCTCCAAGCAGTCCCCCCATAGGCGACTCGGCACCGACATCGCCGTAAACGATCCAAAACGGAGAGTGGCCATGGGTGTCGTGGTAGGTGCAGCCCCATTATTAGGTGGTTTATCTGTCGCAGAAGATGACGAAGGAGTACGGCCCTCCTTGGACCGGTCAGCATGCTCCTCAGGATTAGCATCTCCCTGGTTCCCATCGCGATCACCGCCATCAACCATGTCAACATCACCATCATGTGTCTGTGGTTGGGTTTCCTCCTCAACCTCCACATCGAGATCATAATGCACACCGTCATAAAACCAAGGTGCGTAATCAGGTATGTACTCCACATCCAGCACCGTCACTAACAGTCTGGCGACACCACGTTTGCGCGTGAATGGCATGTCTACTTTTTCTGTCTTACCCACCAATGAGCCAAGGCTCCAGACAATAAAGAAATCGTTTAGTAGAATCTCTGGAATTCCGGAAAATCTAATCCAAACTCTCTTCAACCATGTACCCAATGGTTCCGGTTTTTGGCATTCCTCAAACTCTAACATGCATTTGCTCCCACTGACCTTGCTAACCCCGAAGGTCAACAAACGTTGAAGATCCTCTCTTCTAGGGAACTCCACTCGATATATCTGCTCATCCACTCTAACCGGAGCCCATTGGAAAGACTCAGACACAAGTCTCCTCAGCTGCTGAGAAACTTGCTCAACTGTCAGCGTACCATTTGTGACCTTTACCAATCCCGTCCTTGAACTCTCCAGACGTGGAGGTACAATGGCTGCTGTAGACCGTGGCGTCTCAAAGAACATAAGCCTATTCTGACAAACACCATATATGTTGATCACTGGCTTAGGTGCTAGGAGCAGTGGACAAGTTGCCTCATCGTGTCCTGGTTTCTGACAGATATCACATAGCTCAGTAGTGCAATCCATGACAAAGTGACCAGTTATGCCACATCTGTAACAGGTCAACTTTTCTTTCTTACGGGCCGCCTTATTGGCCCGCACCGTGTCTCTATCCTCAGCTGTCGACTTGGGTGGTACTGGTACTGCCGCCAGGGCATCAACCACAGCCGCCGCAGCCTCTGGCAGCTTGGCAGTCGTAGTGGAAGAGTTGACAGTAGCACCGGTAGCCGCAGCCACCTCTGTCATCGTCGGTGTGACCTCTGTCCACTTCGGGTTAGTTTTATTCCGGCCAAAGGTACGACCTCCGCCGCCGCGACCACCGCGTTGCCGATAATGCAGACCCTTGGCTCCTTCAACAAAGTCACCCTCCGGGGGGTAAAAGGGCCGGTGCCACTGATTAGCACCTCCCCCTCGTCCCCCTCCTTCGTTCCATTGACCGCGGCCACCACCCTGTCCGCCCGTACCATCGTTCCAGTGATTCCAGTTATACCGGTAGCCCTGATAGCCACCGTTCGGACCGTTCGTGCCACCACCACGGCATGTTCCCATTCCGCCTCGTCCGGTGAAGAAACCGCCTCGTCCCTGTCCATCCAACCGCCGACCGCCAAAGGCAGCCCCCCGACCACCTTCGCCGGTGTGCTGTGGGGCAGGGGGTTGGGCGGCCCCGCCCACACCTTGGGCAGGGGCGGCCGGTTTGCCCCTGCGCGGTGACCGGCACAGTAGGCGGCGGCCCTCCCGAGCCCCGTCCAGACATCGTAGCCGCCGGAGGGAGGGTCTCCGCTGGAACCCGCCGTGCTCTCCCTGGGCGAGAAGGGAACCCAGGAGGAAAACGGAGTCGCTGGTCGCGAACCCTAGGGTCCCTCTCGTCCTTCGTATGAATCGTATCCCGCTGGATCGTAGCGACGGGATCTCGTTCTATTGAGCGAGGAGACACGCGATCGGCCGACCCGGTCCTCGATCGGGACTCCTCGTCCAACTCCATAGCAGGTTCCGCCGTCGTGTTCAGCTAGGCCACATACCCAGCCGACACCGGCCCAAGACTCTCTTTTTCTGGTCCATCATGGCCCAAGAGAAATTTCAAACGAGCCTTTCTTGCCTCGTGCAATCCACGATCCGGATCGGCTGGTAACGCCGCCGGCGTCCGTCTCGCCGCCGCCGGTCGCTCCGACTGCCTTTTCTTACGACGATTCTCAACGACCTTCCAGGAGCTGATGAAATCTGCTAATGTGAGAGCCGGAAGACTAACCTTAGGCAACGGACCTTTCCATGGACGTATGGCTGTAGACGAAGTCCGGCGATGGACCACCCGACGAAACGCCTCCACCCTGTCGTTCTCGCCCAGCCCGCTCCACGCCTCATCGTTCGCCGGTAGGAGCCTATCGATTCCTGCCGCGATCTCATCTTCGGATCGGCCACATCGTAACGCGTTGCAGATGAGATCAGATGGCGTTGGAGAGTGTGGTTCTGCTGCAGATTGCCCGTCCTCGCCGTCGGACTCATCGGAATCCTATCCAGAGAGTGCCCAGAATCGGCTTCCCCGGCGAGATAGGTCCGGCGTGGCCGCCGTAGTCTTGTTCGCCGCGGCCTCTCCCTGGCCGCCGCGATCCGCCCGTCCGCTCATTTCGTGTCACGCATGTATATGCTACAGTTCCACATAGCAAATGAAGTCATCCTACGACTGGACATTGCCCAAGAGAAAAGATCCTTGACTGCTGAAGAATTCAGTCTTAGAAAACAGTTAAAGGCAAGAGTGTTGGGCCTCGCGGCAATTGAGAGGGCAAGAAAAAGGCAGACCTCCAGAGTGATTTGGCTTCGAGAAGGTGATGCAAGCACAAAATTCTTCCATGCGAAATGCAATGCTAGGCGAAGAAAGAACCACATCTATGCGATCTAGACAAAAGAAGGGGTGACAGTAACTGAACACGACGCGATAACAGAGGAAATAAGCAAGCACTTCACAGAAGCTCTAGGCACGAGGAAACAACACCAACACACTATCAACTAGGAGGAGTTGCAGATACCAAGGATAAATGCGCAGGGCTTGGATAATCCTTTCACAGAAGGGGAAGTTTGGGCCGCGATCATTGCATCACCGGCTGAAAAAGCGCCGGGACCGGACGGCTTCACCGGCCAGTTCTTCAGAACTAGCTGGGGCATCATCAAAGAAGACATAATGGAGGTTTTCAGAAAATTCTACCACCTTGCTGGGAATAAATTTGAGGAGATCAATAGAGCTTTCATCGCCTTGCTACCCAAAAAAGAGGCTGCAGTAGAAATGACACACTTCCGACCGATCAGCCTGATCAACTCAGTTTCTAAGCTTATCACTAAGGTCCTGTCAATGAGATTGGCCAGAATAATCCCTGAGATCATATCTCCAGCTCAATCAGCCTTCCAGAAGGGGAAATGCATCCATGACAGCTACTTATATGTCTAGAGCTGCATCAAAGCCCTTCATAGAAATAAAAAAACGGCTCTCTTATTCAAGCTCGACATCGCGAAAGCATTTGATTCAATCTCCTGGGAGTATCTTTTGGAACTTCTGCAACACATGGGCTTCAGCACACGCTGGCGGGACTGGGTCACGATGCTGCTGTCCACGGCGTCATCCTCATGTCTCCTAAATGGGGATGCAGGGCCTCCGATCACTCATCGCCAAGGTCTGCGGCAGGGAGACCCTCTGTCGCCGTTGCTGTTTATACTGGCGATAGACCCGCTCCACAGGCTGTTGTCAGCGGCTACTGACCAAGGTATATTAGCACCACTGCCGGGTAGAGGGATTAGCATGAGAATTAGTTTGTACGCCGACGACGCGGTCATCTTCGCCAACCCTAGCAAAAATGAGGTAGACACACTACTAGACATCCTTCACCTCTTCGGAGAAGCGACGGGCCTGAGACTAAACCAGGAGAAATCTACAGTAGCCCCAATTAGGTGCGACGACCTAAACCTCGACGACATTCTAGAAATTTTTGGTGGAACCATAGTTGGCTTCCCAATGACATACTTAGGTCTTCCAATCTCCACGGGTAGAATTAGAATAGTTCATCTACAATTCATCCTTGATAGAATTAGATCACGACTTGCGGGATGGAAGGGAAAGCTCATGAACATGGCCAGAAGACGGGTTCTTGTGCGAAGTGTGCTATCCGCAATGCCAACATTCGCCATGAATGTCCTCCGTCTGCCGAGAAAATTTCTGAAAGACATAGACAAGACCAGGCGCAAATTTCTTTGGGCACAAGAAGAAGAACTTTCAGGAGGAAAGTGTAAGGTGAATTGGAAGACAGTTTGCTCGCCGCTAGTGAAGGGGGACTGGGGATACAGGACCTACAGCGATTCGGCAGGGCTTTGCGGTTGCGATGGCTGTGGCTGGCCTGGTCACAACCAAACAGGCCATGGAAAGGCTTCCCCACCCCATGCGACCTAGGGGACAATCAGCTATTTGCCTCGAACACCAGGGTAACGATCGGAGATGGAAAAACGGCAAAATTCTGGACATGCAACTGGCTGGGGATCACACCACTTAGCCACTCCTTCCCTACCCTGTTTAAGCACTCGCGACGGAAGTCACGAACAGTTGCTGAAGCTTTACCGAATGATCAGTGGATCAGTGACTTGCAACATGGAAACTGGGAGCACATCGTCACCGAGGTTGTTAGCTTGGCAAGAAAAATCAGAGAGCGGGACCAAATCTTGACAGGCCAGCAGGCGGACACAATCAGCTGGAGGGGGACCGGCAACGGCATCTACTCCACGGCATCGGCGTACAAGATTCAGTTCAACGACACACCATCCACTGATATGAAGAGTACAATCTGGAAAGTTTGGGCCCCTGGAAAGATCAAAATTTTCTCGTGGCTGCTTCACCTTGACAGACTCTGGTGCAATGATAGACTGCAGCGTCGAGGATGGCCAAACTCATACTTCTGCCACTTTTGTAGAAGAAACTTGGAAACATCCGTCCACCTCTTCTGGAATTGCCAGGTCTCTCAGGCAGTATGGACAGAGGTAGCAAAGTGGAGAGGATGCGCTTCCCTGGCTCCCCAAGGAAGAGAGCAGACGCGCACAACATCGACGATCAGAAGAATCATCTCTAGCACAGGTAGAGAGGACAAAAAAGGAGTAAGATCCATGATCATGGCAACAACCTGGGAGCTATGGTGTGCGAGGAACAATTGCATCTTCAGAGACAAGAAGGTGGAGCCAACAGATATCATCAGGGCGATCAGAGAAAACATGGAGCAGTGGCGACTTGCTGGAGCTAAAGCCATCGAGCCCCCTTTTGGGGATTTAGTCGCGAGATAAAAACCTAGCAACACAGATGCAGTGGGGGGTGCAGGCATCCCCCCCACAAAAATGCATTTTCCTTTTGCCTCTCTGATCAATTTTGATCGATTTTTGTACTCTGTCACTCTTCTGCTAAATCTAATGAAGCCAGCCGAGCTGGATCTTTCAAAAAAAAAAACTTCCATGGACATGTTGATCGAAAACTTACATGGTCATGGCGTGCTTGTAGATGACTGCAACATTGAGGTAATGGCAAATGCATGCATGGATGCAATTCTCTCTTTCTCACCTTGGCTTGTTCACCGTATTCAGGGACAGCCGGATGCTGACGACATTCAGCTCGGGCGTGCTATGAGGGCAGCCAAGCTCCGCGATGTCGAAGGAAATTCAGGTATGTCAGTTAATACGAGTTGTTCCTTCCTGCATTTTACTGAGAATGAAATAGTAGAAAATGCCAGCAACATAGGAATTTCTCTCGGTAGTAATACTAAAGAGATTGCTAAATCTATTAATGATATTCTAGACATAGAAGCGGATAGAGCCATCGAACTTTTCCAAAAATTAGCGGCAGTAAAACCAATGAATGACACGGAGATTAATGGGTTGGGTGTCACATCACTACAAAGTTTATGTGAGGACTTAGTACCCGAAGAGGGGGTGGAAAGGGATGCGGGAGAGGAGGGATCAGAGGGGTATATGGCTCCTTTGATGCCCGACAATTTCCCTAACGAAACACATAATCCCAATGAATCCGTGGGGCCGAAGGATAAACCTAAGAGACCTTGGAAGAGGAAGGTTTATCCCGACTCAGCGGTGCAGAGGAGTGCGAGAGTCAAACAAAAGAAAAAAATTCACGATGACATATGAAAGGAATCTTTTGGAACAGCAGAGGTCTAGCGGACTTGGCTAAAAGAAGATTTCTTAGAGAAACATCGGTAGAACAGAAACTTGATTTCATGGCCTTGCAAGAGACGGGCCGAGATAATCTTACGCCACAATTTCTCAATACCATTTCGGGTGGGGTTGATTTTGATTGGTATTGCTTACCACCAAGGGGAAGATCTGGAGGGATCTTACTGGGGGTGAAGTGTGAAACATTAGAGGTGTTGAATGTGATGTACGGTGAGTTTTCTGTCAAATTTCGTATAAGATCGAAAGTTGACGGTTTTAGGTGGGCGTTGGTCGCTGTATATGGGGCAGCTCAACCTGAGTTTAAACCTGACTTTCTCGCGGATTTGGTGAGAATTTGCGGGGATGAGAGGCTACCCATTTTGATTGGGGGAGACTTTAATATAATAAGACGACAGGAGGAAAAATAATAATAACAATTTCGATGGAAGATGGTCATTCATGTTCAACGCGATCATTGAAGGGCTAGATTTGAAGGAAATTGAACTCACCGGTAGACAATTCACATGGGCTAATTCTTTGCCGATACCAACATATGAGAAGTTGGATCGAGTCCTGACCAGTGTTGAATGGGAACAGAAATTCCCGCTGGTCACGGTGCACGCCCTGCAGAGGGCCATTTCCGATCACACCCCACTACTGGTTGACTCCGGTGAGGCGAACCATGTGGGCAACAGAAATATTTTCTCTTTCGAATTGAGCTGGTTTGAGAGAGAAGGATTTATGGATCTCATTGCCATAGAGTGGGCAAGAGAAACTGGGGGTATATCTAGTATGGACAGGTGGCAGAACAAAATAAGGCACCTGCGACAGTTCTTGAGAGGCTGGGCCAAGAACCAGAGTGGCATTTACAAAGTGGAAAAAGATAGGCGTATTCAACTCATCAATGAGCTGGATGTCAAAGCTGAATCAACAATTTTTAATATGTCTGATAGGAATATTAAGGTTGAAACTGAAAAGAAATTACAAACTCTACTGAGAGAGGAGGAAATGAAGTGGGCACTTCGGGCAAAGGTCACGAAGGTGGTCCAAGGAGATGACAATACTCAATTCTTTCATATGATTGCAAACGGCAAACATAGAAAGAAAAAAAATATTTCAGCTTGAACAGGATGAGGGGACAATAGTAGGTCATGACAACTTAAAATTATACATAACGGAATACTATAAAATCCTTTTTGGTGCACCTGAGGAGAATTTTGTTTCTCTCGATGAAAGTAACACCGCCGACATACCTAAACTTAGTCAGGATGAGAATGACATCTTGGCGGCTCCGTTCACTGAAAAAGAGGTGTTTGACGCAATAGCACAAATGAAACAACACAAGGCACCGGGACCAGATGGGTTTCCGGTGGAATTTTACAAAAAGTGTTGGCACATTATTAAAGGTGATCTATTGCCTCTGTTCCAGGATTTGTTCAATGGGCAGCTTCAGATGTTTCACCTTAACTTTGGAACAATAACGTTGTTGCCGAAGAAGGTGGAGGCTTTTCGCATTGAACAGTTTAGACCTATATGTCTGCTCAATGTCAGTTTCAAAATTTTTACAAAAGTTGGCATGAATAGGTTGACACAGATTGCGCATTCGGTTGTCCAACCAACTCAGACAGCTTTCATGCCTGGAAGGCACATCCTCGAAGGGGTGGTAGTCTTACATGAAACGATACATGAAATCCATACAAAGAAACTGGATGGGGTTGTCTTTAAGGTGGATTTCGAGAAGGCATATGATAAGGTCAAATGGCCTTTCCTCCAACAAGCCTTGCGCATGAAGGGATTTACCGACTCCTGGAGGGAGCAGGTGGATGCTTTCATCCAGAAAGGGAGTGTGGGAATTAAAGTCAATGATGACATAGGTCATTATTTTCAGACACATAAAGGACTTAGACAAGGCGATTCCATGTCTCCCATACTGTTCAACATAGTAGCGGACATGTTGGGGGTCCTAATTGGCCGTGCTAAAGATAATGGCCAAGTAGGAGGGCTAGTCCCACACCTGGTAGAGGGGGGTGTTTCAATTTTACAATATGCAGATGACACAATTTTATTCATGGAACACGATTTAGCAAAAGCTAGAAATATGAAGCTTGTGCTTTGCCTATTTGAACAATTATCTGGCCTAAAGATAAATTTTAACAAAAGCGAATTGTTCTGTTTTGGAAGAGCCAAGGAACAGCAAGACGCTTACAGGCAATTATTTGGTTGTGAAATGGGATCACTGCCGTTCAGTTACCTTGGGATTCCTATTCATCATAGACGATTAACGAATAGGGAATGGAAATGCATTGAAGATAGATTCGAAAAAAGGCTAGCATGCTGGAAGGGCAAGCTTATGTCATATGGAGGCCGACTTGTTTTGATAAACTCGGTATTAACGAGTCTACCAATGTTCCTTTTATCTTTCTTTGAAGTATCTATTGGGGTACGAAAAAGACTAGATTTCTATCGATCCCGGTTCTTCTGGCAAAGTGATGAGGCTAAGAAGAAGTATAGATTAACAAAATGGGATATTATTTGTAGACCTAAAGATCAAGGGGGTTTAGGAGTTGAAAACCTGGAGGTCAAAAATAGATGCCTACTTAGCAAGTGGCTTTACTGGCTATCTACAGAGACCGATGGAATGTGGATACAAATTTTGAGAAATAAGTATTTACAATCCAAGACACTAGCACAGGTGATGGCTAGACCGACCGATTCTCCTTTCTGGAAAGGGTTAATGAAGATGAAAGTAACTTTCTTCCAGCGAGTCAAGTTTTTGGTTGGTAATGGTACCAAGACCAGATTCTGGGAGGACACGTGGCTGGGGGAGACACCGCTAGCTCTACAATATCCTACTCTTTATAATATTGCACAACGTAAGGCAGATTTCGTTGCCACAGTATTACAATCGATACCTCTTAATATTCAGTTCAGGCGATCCCTAGTGGGAGAACGCTGGAATTCATGGTTACATTTGGTCAGACGGTTGATGGATGTTCAACTCTCTGATCAGCCTGATCGAATTCATTGGAAATTAGTCACGACTGGATCCTTTTCAGTGAAGTCGATGTATCTAGATTTAATCAACTCTGGACCCTTGTCGAGGTCTATGCATATTTGGAAGGTTAAAGTTCCACTTAGAATTAAATTTTTTATGTAGTTTGTACACAAGGGAGTGATACTAACCAAAGATAATCTGATAAAACGGAACTGGGGTGGAAGTGCCAAATGTTGCTATTGCGATCAAAATGAATCAATAAGTCGCCTCTTTTTAGAATGCCCACTTGCAAAACTTTTATGGCGTACTATTCATATAGCTTTCAATATTCACCCACCAATGAACATTAACATGCTATTTGGGACGTGGCTCAATGGAGTAGACGGCACATTAGCTAATCATATTCGCATTGGAATAAGTGCTTTATTTTGGGCTATATGAAATACAAGAAACGATATGATTTTCAAAGGCAAGAGACTTAACCATTTTTTGCAGGTCATTTACAGAGCAACTGCTTGGATCCGTACATGGTCGTTACTCAATCATGCGGACTCCAGGGAGCTTATGGATATTGGGTGCAACCGGTGGGAGACGGTCGCACGGGCTATCTTCAGCCGGTTTGGATGGCGAGCTATTAATAGGCTAGGTGTATAGGCATCGTAGCCATTTAGTTGCGCTGGATGTGGCAAGAATCTATTTACCTTTTATTTTGATTCCTTGAGATGGCTCAGACTGTGAGACCTTGGTTAACTTTTGACTGTACTGCGCTTTTTCTTAATAATATGGATGTATGCATCGATTGATGCAGAGGCCGGAGGCTTTGATCCTCCTTTTCCAAAAAAAAAAAAAAAACAACAACAAATTTTATCTATTTCTATGATTATGATTCTTTCTGTTTTATAAAAAGTTAAATTAAAAATGTATGGAATGTATGTGTTCAACCTTTGTACTCTTGAAATAGGCCTTCGTGCTGTGGTGCTTTATAGATAGAGCATCGACCGGAGATCACACAAGCAAAGTTCGAAAGAAAAAAGGACACCACTAGGGAGTAACGCGGCAAGCAAGCCTTCCCATGTGACCCTCCCTTCCGTACTGCATGCATGCAAAGACACATAGGCATGCCATCATCAAAGAATCCTTTGATTCTGAATTTTGAAAAAGTTTTATCTCAAACTAATAATCAAATTGGCAATCGACTTTCATCGTTAGCTCTCTCGCGCTAAGATCTTCGAAACTAATACCATGTCAACATGTTATGTTAAAAAAAATTGTGCACAGTTGCCAGAGTATTGTCATTTAGTTGCAAGATTATGTGCCATTTAGTTGTCATGGTTGTCAGGTTGTTGAACGTCAATATGGAGCACTAGAAAACTTGCTTCGTGGTACTTGAGTGGGCTGATGCCACTTTTCCATATTATTAACACTTGAATATTCACTGTCTACCCTTCATAATATTACATCGTCTAAAAACATACAAACATATTATCTGATAGCTGCAGCTCCGGTCTTGGGATTTCGGAGGGCCAGGGCGGAACTAAACTTACGGGTCCTTAATATAAACGTCAAACTAATAATCAAATAATATACACATATGAAATGTTACTATTAAGTGCATCCAAATGCAATATTCCTGTCAATTAATTTATAAATGTTATCTTGAAATTTTCTTCTAACAATCCAAGATGCAAAATTGCTGCTGGTGGAATATATATCAACATCATCCAAGAATTCTTTCTCAATGCATAAAGTTGGTCTTCAGAAATCTATCAATACATTATGTATGTGATTCTATCAACCCATGTACTTGTTTCCTCTTTTTCTTTCGAACTACCGAATGCAAATTTTCTAGGATTCTATCAACCCATATACATGTTTCCTCTCTTTCTTTCTAACTACGGAATGCAAACTTCTAGATGACGTGAAGATGCCGAAATTTAAGAAGCAAATCGTATTTAAAACTAGCATAAATAAACCTAACAAATGCGTCAAGTAATTCATTTGGACAAAATCATCAATTCGACTGGGTAAAATCGCACAACATAGTATTCCAAGAAAAAGATTGCACGAGGCATAGGTGAGATATACCTAGTGATTCACTCATGTCGTACTCCCAGTCCCAGCAGAAATAAAATTCTTCCCAGCAAATTCGAAGATCTCATCTCTATTAGTCTGCCTACCGAACACTCCAAACTCGTCGATTTCGTTAGGAAGCAAACGTTGCAGTCCATCTCGTTAATGATAAGTGATAATGGTTCTGTTGAAGCACGTATCAAGGTGACAAATTGCTGCTACTTTAGCATTTCAAAACAGTTCACCCTAAATAAAATATTGACGCATGCATGTGTATGTGTACAGTATCCCTTGGCGTTTCAGATTCCCATGATCGCAGAGTTAATGGACAATCCATCCCAAGAGATCGCACGTACTCCAAGGGCCAAGGACAATCCATCCCAAGAGATCGCACAATCCATCCCAGGAGTATAGTGGATGATCAGAACCCAAGGGCCAAGGAGACGCACTCACCCGCCATCTAACTCAAAACCCCTCGGCCTCGCCGGGACCGTTTGGTTCCAATCCAACTGGACGCCAGTCCAGACGCTTCGTCACACACACTGACACTGCACTTAGCTCTGGCCTCGCTCTCTTTGGGGAAGGTAAACGGCGATGCCGATGACGAAGCTGGTGAAGGAGAGGAAGGATGAGAAGGTGGTCAAGTGGCTGGGGCACTACTCGTCGGCTCAGGCCATACTGATCGTCGGCGACGGCGACTTCTCCTTCTCGCTGGCGCTCGCCACCGCCTTTGGCTCCGCGGAGAAACTCGTCGCCACGTCCCTCGATCCATACGGTTCGATGCCCTTTCCGCTTTCTCCTGCCACGCGCTCGATCTTATGTTTGCATGCAGCACGCACAAAAGGGTTAATTGTGACTTGTTTCTTTGTGTACCTATCTATTTCTCTGCCGTTTCCCGCTGCTAATCATCTTTGAGTACAGTTCATCTGATCAGCATCTACAGCAAAGCGGAATCAAACGTAGCGGAGCTGAAGAGACTGGGTGCCACGGTGTTACATAGTGTCAGTGTGAAGAAAATGAAGAAACGCACCGATCTCAAGTCTAGACGGTTCGATCGAATAGTCTTCAATTTTCCTCACGCCGGCTTCATAGGAAAGGAGAATCAGGTGCATATGATCAAGTACGCTTACTTTTTTTTTCGGCAGGGGGTTCCTGCATTTCATTAAGAAGAAGAGAGTTGGTCCAGTTTATAAGGAAAACCGGACCCGAAAACCTAACATTCTCGGTTAATCAAGGAAAACCGAATGAAAACCCCAAAGCAAAGAAAAAAGAAAACGGAAAAAGAGGCACTAGAACTTGGGGTAAGGGCAAGACAAAAACAGCATCAAGGGACATCGTCGGAACCAGACACTAGCGCGCCTAGGCCCAAAGTAGTTTGGCGAGGCTCTAGTGCAATCAAACTAAATGCCACTCGCCGAAGGGAAATCGTCCATAACGAATGACTCTTCTGTCTCGGCCTCATAGAATCATGTGCTAACATTATCTTGTGGGAAACAACCTGAGAGGTCCAACTTTGATTTCCCCACGATCCTCGCCAAAGAGCCCAGCGCCTCGATCACTTGCGGTGAGAGTGGTGATTTGTACATGTCCAGGTATGCTTGCATCTTTTGCTCTGGACCCTCTGCTTTGCTGACCTCCGGCAACTCACCAAAAGCCTCCAACATCCTATATTCTGCGCGCTTGGCAGTCGGGATGTTGCACGCCTTGTTCTTCTTATCCAGACGCCCGCTCCGACGCCCGTCTTTCTTCTCACCATGCGAAGGCACCGGAGTCCCAAGCAGAGGTTGTGGGAGCGGACAAGTAATCTTACCAAGAAAATCCTCCAGAGATACTGGTGTTGCTTTAGTTTGCGCCACCTTCGCAACAACATTGCACACCTCAGCCACAGGCACAACCAGGACGTTGGGCGTGTCGAAACCAAGCGGCTCATCGAGACTCGGCAACGGACATGCAAGGGACTGCACCACGGAAGACGAGGAGCCTCCAGGGGGTGGGGACCAGAGCGTAGCCTCCGAGTACATAGGATCAAAACATTCCTCACTTCCAACCGACGAGGCACCATGGGACAACCACATATCATCACCCCAAGCAGAGCAGATCATAGGACTGATGATGGCTGGCAAAATCTGAGAAGACAGCGTCAATGCTTCATCAATCATAGGATCATTATGCCACGGATCGATGCCCACCGGCCTAGCCGAGAGCATAGTAGCAAGGAGATCCTGCTCGACAGGAGCGTGAGGGAAGATGCAGCAGTCCACACGACGAGCCGAGCGATCTTCAAAGGGCGACGCCAAGAGAGCCTCAGCGTACGAGCGCTGCCTAGTAGCATGGCTGGCCGGCGCGTCGCGGCGAGCCCCGACACCTAGCCGAGGCCCGGAGGGAGGCATCGACGAGGAAAGCTTCTGCGGAGGCCCCGGGCATTGACTGGCAAGATGGAAATCCTTGTAGCAACGCCAACACTTTAGCGGCTCCTCGCAATCTTTGGCGAAATGCTTGCGGCTGAGACAACGGAAGCATCGCCCGTCCATCCATTTGAGGTAGGCGACGCGCTCAGCCGGACTGACCAACGGGCGTTGTTTCGGCGGCCCTGCCCGGCCTCCCCGGGAAACATCTGCACATCCTTTACTCCCTCGCACCTCAACCCATCCACCAGGGATCGAGGGCACTCCTGAAGCAACCCGCGTAGCATCAGAACGGTCGTCAGCGCGCAACTCGGGGGCGGGCTCCCGGACCACAATGGATTTGAGACGAGGCGGCGGCGGAGGGGCTTCAGGCGATGGAGTCGAGCAGCTGGACGGTGGGAGCACACCAACGACTGAGGACGAGCAGGGCCGCATCGGCCCGTCACCAAAGGCGCCGTCGTCGGACGAAGCAGGGGCAAGCAGCAACACCGCATCCGCATCCCCAACACCAAGCCCCGATATATAATATGGCCATCTTCTTCATTGTTTACTTATTTCCCTCTTTTTTTGAAAACGTCTATTTCTTTCCCATTATTTGTTGACACCTCGCACTAATTGCCAAAGAGTTAAGTTCGTATAACTGACATTTTTCTGTGCCGTTGTAGCGCCCATCGGCTGCTGGTGCAAAGGTTCTTCCGCAACGCGAGCCGCATGCTCCGTCCCCTCGGCGAGATGCACGTCAGCCACAAGACGGGGCAGCCATACGACAGTTGGGAAATCGAGTATCTCGCCCTTGAGTTTTCACTTCTCAAGTTTGAGATGGTCGCCTTCCGTAAAGAGGATTACCCCGGGTATAACCAGAAGAGAGGCCACGGTGACAGGTGCGACGAGGAGTTCCCTCTACGCAACGGCTGCACTTTCAAGTTCCTGCGTGGGCCTCGCTAAACTTCTCTCGCTGGCGTCGCCGTAAATTGGGGCTTTTACGAGCACTTTTTTTTTGTTGAGAAACATCGGTACTCCCTCCGTCACGGTTTAGAAGGCGTGCTTGGAAATTCTCTGGTACCTAGGTGGTTATCGATTGACTGTGAGATGAGCTTAAAAATAGCGTTCACACTACGCATGCATATAGGAGTAGTACATCGGAGTACTAATTAACAACTAGGAGTAAATGCAATGCGCCCTAAACCTTGTCTATTGTGGAAACGCACGTAAATTTAACTGTGTCTTCTAAACCGTGACGGAGGAAGTACTTTATTAATCAAGCAACAAATTTACATTGTCTCCCGGATACAATCCGGAGTAGAATGAAAAACATAAAGGCCACTAGAGTTCATACAAGATTTAGCCAGGTCATGAGCTAAAACATTTGATTGCCGACGAATATGCTTGAAAGTCACGGAAGCAAAGCTCGATGCAGCACACTTGATATCAAAAACCACCGAGCCCATGAGCGAGCGATCATGTACTGAAGAGTTAACTCTCTGCACTAGAGAAAGGCAGTCAGAGGCAAAGATTACCGAAGTATAGCCTTCCTCCCGGGCAAGATATACTGAGCGCCGAAGGGCCATGGCCTCAGCCAACTCCGGTGCAAGAGTACTAGCAACCGCATCTCGACATGCCACAATACACTGGCCATTATGATTGAGAGCGACAACAGCAGTACCAATCTTCCCCAGATCAGAAAAAAATCGCGGCATCAGACATGAAGAGAAGAGTTCCGAGCAGCGGTGGAGACCATAAACTGCTTGAAGCATTGATCTCACGTCTATATTCAGAAACTGGTTTGTATAAATGCCTCACAATCAAATCAACATAAGCTGTTATCTTGAAAGCCGTTCGGACAGGGTGTGGCATCTCTTCATTATTTCTTGCAGAATTTCGTACCTCCCAAATATGCCAAATCGCCACAGTCATCACCGTATTCATCGGCTCATTTTTATGTAAGAGAAAATCAAAGAGCCATTGTCTCGGTGAAGAGAAGTTGGAACGCCATAATTTAATGCCAAAAGCTTGCTTCACTTGCGACCATACCTCATGCGCGAATGTACAGAATAACAATGAGTGTTCGATGCTCTCTATTCTACCACAAAAACAACAAAGATCAGTTGTTGGAACATGACGACGTTGTAGTTGGACACCGGACGGGAGACAATCATGGGCAAATCTCCATAAAACCACTTTCATCTTGTTTGGAGCCTTGATAGACCAAATTGATTTCCAACCCTTCTCAACAGCCACACCATCAGACGTCATACCACGACTAGAAATGCTATGCACTTGATAATGCCGATCAGACCGGGCTAAATTATATGTCGAACGAACATAATACTCGCCATACCTAGTATGAGGCCATCTCGCAAAGTCATCCTCACCAAGCCGGCCAACTGGAAGCAACAAAATTTCATTATAGCAATCTGCTCATGGAAAAATGCTCGAACAGATTCTTCATTCCAAGATCCAAGGTCATCATCCAATAGACACCGGACAGTGGCATTCACCGGGATTGGAAACAATGTTTGAGCACCTTGTGACGCTGCTTGACCGTCGCGTCGCATGTATCGTCGACCGACTTCCATGGACATGGCGTGCATGCTCATGAGACATCGACCCATAATTGTGTAGATTACGACTTCCATGGAGTACGTATTTTATGAATTATGATGGCCATCGTGGTAACTTTCTTTTTTCACTTGCGTATTTTTTTTTGCTAGGTTATTTGTTGTAACCCGAACATACCGCACGGGCCGGACAGCAATACAAGAAAAGAACCTTACATAAAAAAGGGAGAGAGGGCATCAGACCAAAATATGAAAAAGCGGAACAAGGGAAACAACAGAATTTAAACAAGCCTAGCCCAACCTCGGAAAAGGCAAGGACATGAGACACATGACACCAAGGCCGCGTCACGACAAACGCGGGGCACCCACCAGATGTTGCCATGACTCAAGAACCGACCGAATCAACGTACCCTAACCAAAGCGCCTAGAAGAGTCGGCAAGTGAACTACAAGACAGGGTCGGGCCCGAGGAAGGAGCAATGGAGGAAGAGCGGACGATGTCGTACGTTGCGCCCCTGATGCCCATGATTTGAGAAGCAGCTCACACCAAATACGACACCAGGGACGCCACGAGTAACCAAGACAGTGCCTTTAGGGTTTCCCCGATGCTCAAAGAGGGGCATAGAGAGGCCATGGCAATGCCTTCCAGAAGGGTACGCCACCCGCAGGTGTCGCCGTTGCCAGCATCGGATAAGGGATTTTGCCCTGGCCTGTGACCAAAAAATCCCAATGAGGCTAGATTATGATTTGAAGATGTGAAAATCAAAACACCGGCTGGCTCTATTGCAAGAAGGAAAGTTCTGCCCGTCATCGAATGAAGGAGACACCGGGTGTCGTCAGACCCACCACCAACACCAACCCCGCTACTCATGCATGAGCCGCCACCAATTCCCTAGAACCGCCGCCACCACTCAACCCGAGAGAGAGCGAGGCATGGTTGGCCCAAACTATTGGGAGAGGTAGATGTGGTGGACCTGGCTGCAGCAAGCGTTGGAGGTCAGAGATCGGCCGACGTAGAGCAGCCGGAGATTGGGTGTCAGGATTAGGGGAGATCATCATTTGGGTGCGGGGAAGACGTGGACCATCGGCGAAGCAGAACCCACATCGCAGCTCGCATGAGGCGCAAGATCCAATGCGGGGTGGGGTTGGAAGAGGTGGTTCTGCACCATGAGCGGGAGCTGGGGAGACCATCACCGTGGCGTGGGGGAGAGGTGGACCGCCGGCGGCACCCGCTTCGTAGCTCACGCGAGGCACAACGGCCGCCTCGAGATCCAACGAGGGGAGGCAAGAGGGCAAGGAGGGACCCGTGCGCGAGGGAACAAATTCCGCCGCTCCCAGATGCCGACGGGCTTTGCCCCGCGACGTCTGTCGACATCACCAAGGGAAGGTGGCGAGGAGTGGTGGTGGCATCTAGGATTCTCGCCGGAGCCGACTCCAGGGAGATGACATCGTGGATTTCTCTCTTGGTCACAATAGTTTGAGCGCAAAAACATATTCTACCCAACCAAGTTATGGATTTTCTTTGGTGAGTTTCCTACCGCTCATGAATGATAATATTTTTTTTGAAATTTCACAACAACAAAGTTATACCCATTTTTAAGAGAAGACTTTCAGCCGAATATTGTCTTTGGAGGCCGAGCTCCATGGAGCTCGGTTTTAAAATATTCGAATTTCATCAAAATTCATATTTTCTACGTTTCAAAAAATTCTGAAAAAACACAGATATACATGAAGGCACAACACACATGTGTGTAAATTCTCAGGGCAAAACACGTTGAAATGAAGGCTGTGCAAAAAAGAAAAATATGGGACTTTTTAATATATGATACTATTCATCCTTCCAGGCCTTGAATTTGTCTTTTTTGTACAGGTCGCGTTTCAATGTTTTTCACCCTGAAATTTTACGCACATACAAATAACATCCTTGTTTACTTACAAAAAAAAATTCAAAACTTTTTGAAACCAAAAAGTTTGAATTTTTTTTTCTTCAAAAAAGGGCCTCCATGAAGGCCGAGAGCCAAAGGTCTGTTCTCTCAACTTTCAGCTAGCTTTATAGGCAAAGCTGAACAACCAAGGTCTGCGTACCCAGGATTTGGCACGTCCCAGATCAGCCTTTAATGCTACAGTGTGTACAGTGCCTATATTAGCTAGAGTCGCCAAAGCAACTTGTTGTCACACTCGAGGGCTATATTAGCTACAGTCCAGTCAACAAAGCAAATTGTGGGAATGCATTGTGTTCTATGTAAAAAAAAAAAAAATCAAAGCAATTTGTTGTCACGCCAGAGGCCATGGTCAGTGTTGCATGGCTTGATTACATCCTTGCAGGTTTTAGGGCATCTTCAACCTGAACCCCAAATGGGACACCGTATCCGTCTGCGAATTAGTGGGACCAATCCACGAATAGTGATGTGAGGTTCGGCCATCCAATCGTGTCCACATACATTTCGAAACAAAGTTGAATAAACTGGAGAAATTTTATTCAACACGACGAATTTCAGCATCGTTCGAACATAATTTAAATAAAACATATGATATTTCGACCGTTTAACTAAATTCTAAAAAACTAGGAGGCTAACTTGTAGCCGGACTATGACCTCGTACGCGTGGTCGCCCTGCAGGCCAGCCGCACCGCCCTCACCCTTCATGCCATCGTCGTCGTTGTCGTGCTTCCAGCAACGGAAGGGCGCGGTGTTGCGGAAGTGGCCATGCCTAGATCTGGATCGGGTAGACTAGTCTTTGTCATGGTCGTGACCTGGGTGGCTCAGGGTCATGCGGATGGGGGTCCGGGTGAAAGCTTCTGCTTTGGCGTCGATGATGGCGATGCGTGCGAGTGTCGTAATCCACTTGATGACGTCATCGTGGGTCTCTCCTCAAGCTAGGGCTCCTAGTGAAAACCCTTGTCTATTCGGACTCGGCAACGGCGATACATGTGGAGCAGGGGCGTAGCCAGGCCCCGGGTTACCAGGGCCGTGGCCTGGAGTTGAAAACGCTCGTTGACTGTAGCTACAGTCATGCACTATAGCTACAGTAAACATTGTGGCAGCAAGGATGGCCCTGGGCGTGTGGATATCCTGGCTACGACACTGATGTGGAGTATACCCCTAATTGGGTGTGGTTTCTTGACACACTGAAAAGGGATCTAGGCATCATGAACATTGCATCCTAGACTATCATATCAGACAAATAAAAGGAAATTTATATGTTTATGTTTCTCGTGCCTACTTATTAGTTGTATTTAGCAGTAGTTATTGATATATGTTTAGGTTCTTTGCAATGTATAGGGTCTCTTAAATGTAGTTGAAGAACTATTCCATGAGTTAGAACACGTATTTGGTAGCCTGCTGAAGAATTCAGAAAGCAAGGATCGCATGCTCTCATGTGGTAGCCTACTGCATGAATAACATCACCCATCCTCTTCAAATGGTTGAACATTGCTATATAAAGAAAATGTTCAAGAAGGCATGGAAACATTATCTGCCCTGCAAAGATAAGAGAGTGGGAGGACATTTGTGGGCCCCCAACTGAGCCACCATTATACCATAAGCATGTGGGAAGGCCATCAACTACAAGTAGACAAGCACCTGGAGAGGTTGATCATAGAAGGCGAGGGAAGAAAATCACAAGACATGATGTGATCATAAACTTCTCATACTATGGTGAGCTAGATCATAACATGAATGGATGCAAATATTTGAAAGGTGGACTGCCACCACCAAATGCAAGTGTTGTTTGCAATGCACCACCTCCAGAGCAAGGTAATGTTGATGGTGCTTCCAATGTGCCAGCTCTAGATCAAGGAAATGTTGATGGTGCTTCCAATGTGCCACCTCCATCAGCTCAAGATGATGATCCAGTTTTAACACATGAACAACAAGAACCTTTAGATATTTATGAAGATCTCATGGTGGATAACATGATTGCCCAGGTAATACTACTACTGCATACTTACTGCTTATCTATTGCATATTCTTTAGTAGTTCCTGTGTGAAATCATTTTCATGACAAATTTATAGATGTCAACACCATGGGTTGTGCAACATAGTCCACTACCTACTTTTGGTTTCCTTATTGTTGCCCAAGTGCCGCTCAACCAGAATCAGAGTAGGCAAGGAAGCCAATCAAGCTCAAGCACCATCAGGCCACGTGATTTGGCACACAAAATGGAGGCTATGAAGAATCGGGAAGATAGGAAATTAGATGAGAGGAAGCAAACCATCCTTGCATCTAGGAGAGAAGAAGAATTGAAGAAAGCTAGAGATATAGCAAGAAAGGAGCATGAGGAAGCACAAAAGAAAGAAGAACCAGCAGAGATAAGAAGACTGGTTGCATTGGAGAGAAATGCCAAAATAAAGGAAGAAGAAACAATAAACAAACAAGCTCAAGCTGAGACAAGACAAATCATCACAGAGGTAAAGAAAATTGTAGCTGTTGAGAAGAAGGCAAAGCAAGAAGCTGAGAGGAAAGTTGCTAATGAGAAGAAGGAGGCACGAAGGAAAGCAGAGAGAAGCAACTTCTGCAAAAAAGATAAGGAGAGAAGAGAATTGATGCTGCAAAAAGAGAAGAGGGGAAGAAGTTAGCTGTTGCACAGAGAGAAGAGGAGAAGTTTGCTGCTACTAATAGAGAAGATGGGAAGTGGCTTGCTACTGCACAGAGAGAAGAGGAGCAAAGGTTGATTAATGCATAGAGATAAGAGCAATAAAGGTTGGCTGGTGCAAAAGGAAAACCAAACTGGTTCGGCAATGGAGTATTGTCCAAAGAAGGCTAAAAGATCATCAATGTTTGATGTCTTTAGGTAGTGTGAAAGACAAGCACTGATTGGTACATTCATGATCATGTAATCTCATGTGTTGGTACGATCATGTATGGTACCTTGTTGCTCATTTTGCTACAAGTTATGTTGGTGGATGATATATGTGTATGAAACAAGGCTACTTATCTGATTATGTTCATGGATGATGCTCACTACTTAGTTGCATTGGCATCAATTTTAATCATTTTCAGGTTTGTTTATCGTCGTTGCTACCATTTTGTCCTTTTGTAGTTTTGATAAGTGTTATTCATTACAACTAAGCCAAAAAAATTGTGTTTTATCATAACTGTAGTTGACACCAATTTGGTTAACTCGGCCGTTTGAGCTTAGCCTTATTTGGTAGTTCATGCCAATTTGCTCACTACTAACCATTTCTGCTACTTTACTCACTAGTGGCCATTGCAATCAAGCATCTGGGTTTTAATGTTTCTAGCAAAATAGATACTCATGTTCAATTAACCCATCTGTTTTGCATTACATAGATCACAAATAATTGATCAAAGATAGAAAAACACCCATATAACTGATGCAGATAGATCAAACACAGCACAAACAAGTTCAACATAGCATCTCCACTTCAGTATACAACCACTACATCACACTAAACCAAAATAAAGTAAGACTGACACCGACACATCACATTAAAAGTACTAACTAACACTATTGCAACAACCCTTCTTCATCATCATCCCAAAATGAACCTACACAAGCAACACTTCTTCAACATCTTCACTTTTACAACATGAAGACAAAAACAATAACACCTAGCAGCACCACAACACCAAGCAACATCTTCATGAGCATCTCCAACACTCTCCCTAGTATCATCAGTGCACAAGCTTACTGCCAGTCATCACATTTGCACTTTCATTCTTCAGATCCTTCTTACACATGCTGGTAGATGCATTCATAAGGCTAAGCTCGTGTGCATTCAGAAGTTCCTACCTTCGGTCCTCCGCGGCACCAATAGCATCCATAGTGGCATCACCAACGATATAGTATTTATCAACAAGGTACTCAATGTATTCCAATTCCCAGCGCGAGAAATCGCAAGCAACCTATCCCAAAATACATGCCAAGGTCAAAAACTTGAATCTTTTCAGCCAAAACCGAAGAGAAACCATGGAAAGGAAAAAGGAATCAAACCACTAACCATGCTTTCGACTTTTGTAGAAGATCCACTAGTCGTGCTTCTCCGTCATGGAGACGTATGTACATCTTATCCTTGCAACTCGGGAAGCAGATTAGGGGCGCGGCAATGCCCTGCGTCAGGCAGTAGAAACGAAGGAGCTTGCAATAGACATGAGCACCAGACAGGAAGGAACTACCGGCGAGATGGGATATCGTGGTGTTCGGTGGATTCAGCGGTTGCCGGTGACAATGGTGGTGGCGGAGTAGTCGCACACGAGAGAGGAAGGAGGCTAGGGGATGAAGAGGGGCGTGCCACGGCTTAGAGATTTCAAGAAATGGGGATTTTTTCCTTTTTTACTTAAAGTCCCTCCATGCAAGATTGGCCTAATCAGAGAAGAGTACGTGGCGGTCAATAAGTGGTCAAACAAGCCACATACGTGGAGCATACGTGCGACAGTGACCGTATTTTCACGTCAAAGCATATATAGCAACCGTAATGAGCGTATTCAGGACCAATGACCCTATCGTGCTTTTCGCTTCAAATGCAGTGACTACAAGTTTATTTATCTATTTTGAAGACATATTTTCTCTAAGAAATACCACAAATTAATTGGTGAAAAGAGCTACAAAAGCATTTGTGAACGTTGACACTTTTTTTTGAATTTTAAAGTTGGCACTCTTTCACTTCTTCATTCTTCACACTCCTTAGAGCAAGTAATAGAGCCGAGTCATCGGGTTATAAGAAATAAACTAGTATATTTTTGCTTAGTTGGAGGAAAGAGAAGAAGAGAGAAGGTAAGCGGCCTCTTAGTTAAGAGCCAGCTCTAGCACGTGCTCCTAGGCACTTTGTGAGAACGAAAGATGGGCCATATAATAAAAAAAATAGTACACTCTTTTGATCAACTATTGTACATATTGGCTATAAGATGAGCTATAGATGACATGGCAATGACTTATAGCCAGCAGCTGACTATACTATTAACCATGCTCTTAGGGCATCTCCAACAGTTTATTGGTTAGCTTGTTGGTAAAATATGACATGTCATCAACCAACACCTTAACATACAACTACTCCGTATCTAGTTTGCCCAATATAATGTAAGATAATAAATAAGGTGCTCTCTCATTCTACATTGAAGCTTGTGCAAGGAGTGTTGGTTAATTTACATACAATCTTGCTCTTTTTTCTCATTTATTGTACGACACATCATCAAAAATCCTATGTGACGAAGACTACTAACAACTATCTTACAACCATTGAAGATGTCTTTAGCTCAACTAGCGTTTCGAATTCCCATGAGCACCGAATTAATGGAGGATCCAACCCAGATCTCCCCGGAGTAGCCCAACTCTTCGTCCGACCCGCAATAACTGACCCGTCGCACTCTCGACTGGATTGATCGAGTCCACACGCACGCTTCACACACTGACACACCTATACCACTTTCGTCTCACTCTCGAGTCTCGACTGCTGTGAAGGCGGGAGAAGCAAGGCGCCACCGGAGGAGGACGAGGCGCCGGACGTGAATGGCGCGGGCGGGGTTCCGGCAGTGATCGCGCTCGATTGGAAGGGCAAGGCGCCGGTCGCGGAGTGTGCCCCGGCGATTTCTGGATGGAACTGACCAGGCGGAGAAACATGTGGAGCGGGGTGAGGTGACTGAACCACTACTCGTCGGTGCAAAGAATCCTGGTCATCGGGGACGGGGACTTCTCCTTTTCGCTGGCGCTCGCGACCGCCTTCGGCTCCGGCGAGAACCTCGTCGCCACATCCCTCGACTCCTACGGTTCGATCCTTTCCGCTCTCTCTCTCTCGCTGCTTGAAGGTTGCAGTTTTATGCAGCTACTTGGATTTGGACACTGCCTGGATTTTTGGCTTCGATTGAGAAATTAAATGGTACACGTAACCATTAGAGAGATGGGATGCACCATGTTCTAATATGAGGACTAGCTTTACTCCATTGAGAACTTCAGATCCAAATTTACCCTAACATGGTTGATTGCGGCGCTAAAAGAGCTATTATCTCTGCATTCATGTTGGCATTCCTATTTGGCAGATGCCCTGGTTGGCAAATATAGCGAGGCAGAATCAAATGTAATGGAGCTCAAAAGAATGAGGGCCACTGTTCTGCATGGCGTCGATGCAAAAAGGATGAAGACTCACCCTTATTTAAAGACGAAACGTTTTGACCGGATTGTCTTTAATTTTCCACATGCTGGGTTCAAAGCACAAGATTACAAAGAGGTGGATATGGTCAAGTATGTGCACTGCCTTGAAGTTGTTGTCTCTACTAGTTGACCCGTTGCGCCAAATGGCGCAGAGGCCCCTTGATACATGTGTGCTTTGAAAAGAAAATCATGTATTAGTTGTTTTATCTTTGGGAAAAAAGTATGTAACAAATGGAATGCCCTTTGAATTCATAAAGAAATCATGCTTAGTTTATACCTTTGTAAAACCTACTTGGTATTAACCTCATATATAATAATAGTCGAGGGACCTTTTTTTTAAAGTCATATTTGTAACAATTATGTTTGTTCATTTGAAAAAGAAAAGAGAACCATGTATGCTTTGAAAAGAAAACCATGTATTAATTGTTTTAGTCGTGGGCAAGTGCAGTAAGTAACAAATGGAATAGCCTTTTAATCGGAAAATGTTTTTTTGTTGAATTTTTCAGCAGCATATCCGTTTGAAGCAGATCACAAATTTCTATCACTGCTCCTTGAACACCTTACTCCTAAGCTCGAGAACACACAAATGCTTCTATAAAAGCTTCAGACCACCGATAATTCAATACGATTTTTTTTCAAAACTAGCAGGTATTTTTAAGCAATTTTGAAAAATAGCAGGGCCAACTATTTTTTTGCAAAAATAGCACCCCGTCGGCCATCTATGGGCCGAAGAAGGCCTTTTCGGTCTCCCGGAAGCCGAAGAAGACTCAGCCGGGCCGAAGACCAGTCAGCTGGGCCGAAGAGAGACTCTTCGGCCAGCCCGCAGCCGAAGACCTCTTCGGTCAGCTGGCGACCGAAGAGTGCTAGATAAGCCCACAGCGCCACCTTCCTCCCCTCGCTCTCTGTTCTCTGTGTTCTTCTCGTTCTCTCTGTGTGCGTCCTCTCTGTACATCGCCCCTCCACTCCGATCTCTCCATTTCTTCACCTTTTTTCGAATCCAAACCACAGAATTGGTAGATCGTAGCCATCTCCACCGGCCTACGGTAATTTTTATTGAAATGGGATAGTTATTTGTGCGTTCAAGTGGATTCATGGTGGGTTCAGGAGGAGGAGTAGCAATGGTGGGCTGAGGAGGAGGAGGAGGAGGTTTGGCTGGTGAGGAGGAGGTGGAGGTTCGTGCCTCCGAGGGGGTGCCGTTCCCGTTGTCCGTTGGTGCAAGTTCTACGTGAAGTGTCCGCACGCGTCGAAGGTATAATCGCGTGTCATATTTATTTTAGTGTTAATTTGTTTGTGCTGTCATTTTAGCGGTTAGTTAGTGTAGGGGGTTAATAATTTTGTTTGTTTAGATTAATGAGATGGAAGTGTTTGACAGGTAAAAATGTCTGAATCGGTAAATCTGACCGTTTACTACGGCCCTGGTAATGTTCGATATAATGAGTTGGGGGTTGATCTTAGCGAGTTTAAAAATGGCGTCATGACACTTTCAAACCCGGACAGACTGGACATTAGACAGTTGAAGCACTGGTTGACTACTAGTTTTGGGCTGGATCCTGAAGTATGTTCCGTCAGTATTCATGCATTGTGGACCAAATCCTGTAGAGAAGTCAAGTGGGAGTTGATGCCGATAGATAGGAGCCAGCATTGGTTGACTCTGCTAAGTCGTTGTCGAGATCGAAGAATTCACCCATATGCCCTAGTGCAACCAGTGGCGAAGGAGGAGAATACCGCACAACTCCACGTGGGGTATGAACCCGGCCAGGGTAGTCAAGTGGGTAACGAGAATTATTTATCCGGCTCACAGCCACCGGATGTGGATGCTAGCCTAGCCGAGAAAGAGTTAGACAACGTGACACACAATGCTATTGGGCAGAGTATTCAGTCGATTATATTAGCTGGTTCTGGGGTTGCTGACGGGGATGAGGAAGCCGGTGAAATGCAGAGGGTGATGGAGGAAGAGGACGATGATGGATTTGCGGAGGATCTGGATTCTGAAAATTCCGAGGATGAAGTGGAGGTACCTATTCCTTCCGCATGGGATCAGGACATATCCACCGGTCTTATGGTCAATGATGGCCATGAGACTCCATGGCAATATAATCTGAACCAAGTCCAGATAGGTGCTATGTTTGATACAAAGAAAAAATTGAAGTATGCTGTGATAAAGTGGGCTATGTCTACGCAGAGGGTATTCCGGACACACATATCAAATACAACAAACTATACCGTGAAGTGTGTTGAAACAGGTTGTCCTGCTAAGGTGCATGGGCACGTGCCGAAGTATAGCATCCACTGGGTTGTCACCAATGTGGTCCCACACAATTGTGTGAGGAAAAACTTGTTGGTTCGTCATCCAAACCTGTCTTCAACTCTCATTGCGCAACTCATGTATACTGAGATAGTGGAGAAGAAAGATATGGAAGCAAAACACATCCAGACAGCAGTGAAGGTCAGATGGAATTATGAGATTCCTTATGGGAAGGCTTGGAGGGCTAAGCAGAAGGCTATGGAGGAAAGGTTTGGGACGTTCTTTGACTCATATGATAATGTTGTCCGTCTCCTTGACATACTTAAGGAGAGGAATCCTGGCACTTATGTTAACATACAACACACGAGGTTGGATAGTATACCAGATTTCAAGGTGTTGAAACGAGTATTCTTCTCTTTCGCTATGTGCATCGAAGCTTTCCGGCATTGTCCTCCTGTGATGTTTGTGGATGGTACATTCCTGACTGGTCAGTACAAAGGGCAAATCCTGACTGCAATTGGTGTGGACGGGAACAATCAAATCATCCCACTTGCCATGGCATTTGCTTATGGGCATAGGATGAAATATTGTCCCGACCTAAACAAAGACGGTGCTTCCACATCGACGAGTGCTTCCACATCGACCACTGCCACAACAGTAGCAAGAGGCGGACGTGGTCGTGGCAGTCGAGGCCGAAGGGGCGGACGAGGAAGAAATAACTCACAAGCTATATAATGTGTCAGGACTATGTTTTATTTTGCAATATGTCGGACTATGTTATATTTTGTAATATGTCGGACTATGTTTTATTTTGTAATATGTCGGACTATGTTTTATTTTGTAATATGTCGGACTATGTTTTATTTTGTAATTTGTTGGAATTGCAGATATGGCTTCGTATCCATTGCTTAATCGTAATATCGAAAGAGGGCACCGGGCCGCACTTATGGAAGCGGGCCAGAACTTAGACGTGTTGATCACTCGCACCCCAAAGTCTTTTTGGATGATACACCATTTATGGGTTGATAGGTATGTGTCGGTATAATGACTTACTATGTGCAACATACTATTGTTAGCCGCTAACTGTATGCTACATTCTCTTTATTTTGTAGGTTACGTTGGGCTGGACTTCTACCCTTGGCACGACTGGTTGAGGGTACATTGGATGAGTGGATTGATGGTCCGGAGTTAGACGAGGCTGGTGAACCATTGCAGTTAAAAAAGAGGCAAGTGAAACGTTTCTCTTACGACAGGTCACTCCTTACCTGCTTAGTAGATAGATGGAGACCAGAGACACATACGTTTCACTTTCCCTGGGGAGAGATGGCGCCTACTTTACAGGATGTGTCTTACTTGTTGGGATTACCTCTGGCCGGTGCTGCCATAGGTCCTTTAGAGGCAGAACCTGGTTGGCTAGCATCGTTGCAGGCCCGTTTTTTGGCTGCGGTGCCAACTGCTAGGAGCCTAGACAACGATCCTCACGGGCCTCGTTTTAAGTGGTTGAGCCAGTTTCAGGTAACCATCACGGCCAGTTTAAACAATGTTGTTTTCATTATTGTCATCCTTCCATAGTTCATAGAATCGTTTGGTTTCTATGTAGATTGTCTCCTTAGGATATCCAGATGTTCAGTTGTCAGAGGCACAAATTGACCGATGCCTAGAGGCATATATTCTGTGGTTGTTCGGCAAGACAATGTTCACGGAGAACCATGTGACCACTGTCGATGCACGACTCATCGGTATTGCACGAGAGATAGCTGACGCACGTTGCCCTGGGGACATTCTGCAGAGGAGTTTTGGTTCTGCTGTGTTAGCGGCTACTTACAGAGGCTTGTGCAAAGGTTGCTTGTTGAAGTCTAGAAAATCAGGTCTTGTTGGATGTCCACTATTGTTGCAGCTCTGGTCATACGAGAGATTCCCTATTGGTCGACCCTATGTCAACATTGATAAACCTTTTGATTTGGAGGACTTAGCTGGGACTTACGTGCCTGCTATCGGCGACTTGCCTACTATGGGATCTGTTTGGACACGGAGAGAGGTATGTTCATATTAAGTAACAATACAAATTACTAATGTTTATTTCTTGTCATTCAACAGTATTACTAATACTTATTTGTTGTCATTCTCAGAGACAGTTTGTGCATAGCCAGGTGAGGGGCTGCTACCCCTCCTTCACGGCGCAGTTTGATAGTTTGCACGAGGCACAAGTTATCTGGGAGCCATACTCCCATCAGGCTATAATATCCAGGTACCCAGTTGGGATTTCTGGATTGTGCACTAGAGATCGCCACTATTGGATGACCAAGGCTAAGTTGGTGTTCGATGTGACGGTTGAGGAGATGGCTCTTCCTAGGGTGATGAGACAGTTTGGTCTATGCCAAGAGCCGGTCATTCCAGATATTCCACACTTAGATGACCATGTGCACAAGTAAGTAATACTCTTTTAGTTCTCATGTTGGCAATCAGAATATAACTAATCATTTACGTACATGTCAATCTCAGGTACAGTCGCGTAGGAGGAAACAAGTCCCTGGATTTTTGGCTTCAGAACATTGGCCCCTACGTGGACGAATGGACTACTGCGCCGATAAATATCTGGGATCAGGTTGGGCCCTTTGACTGGGACAAGTTCGGATTGTATCTGCAGCATTACCGGCATAGCACGAGGATCTACTTGGTTCCATCAGCAGCTCCTGATCAGATCGAAGACCCTCTCACCAGCGATATGTACCCAACTGCCTCGGTTGTGGGAACCAGACACCACGCGGTACGTGCTATGGTTCTCACCTCTTTTTTCTTAACGTGAACATATACAACTGGTTAACTATTTGTGTTCTCTGTCATACCACGATGATCTAATTGGTTAACTCTCCGTGTACAGGGTGACTTGACAAGCGAGGCGATAGAGGAGGCTTCCGCTTTAATGCAACGCTTTGAGAGGGGAGATAATATCCCACCGCTAGAGAACGTCTCATGGTTGAGGCGTCATGTTGAGAAGCTACGCGGGATTTACACAGCTGTTACATGTAGACGAGCTTCAGATGTTGCTATTCCTCCTCCATCACATCGTCCACCACGCCACTCTGTGCAGCGTTCAGAAGGTCGACCCTCGGTGCAGCGTTCAGAACCTCGACGCTCGGTGCAGCGTTCAGAACCACGACCTTCACAACCAGGGAGCACTTTCTATCAGCAGCCACCTCCTTCACAACCAGGGAGCACTTTCTATCAGCAGCCACCTCCTTCACAACCAGGGAGCTCTTTCTATCAGCCGCCACCTCCTTCACAAGCAGGGGGCTCTTCCTGGCATCATCAGATGGACATAGGTAACACTACTTTGTACATTCTTTTAAACATTGTAGGTTCGCAAATCATTTTTACATGTTTTACTTTACCGCAGTCGGCAACCAGTCGCAGCCGTTCATGCATTCAGTCCACTCACCGATGCTTAGTGGTGCTGGTACGCTCTTAGACGGCGACGGCGACGGCGATGACCGAGTTGCAAACACCTATGAGTTCTCGCAGTCAGTTCTTCACACTCCACCACCACCATCGACGCAGGAGACACAGACAGACGAGGTTGTCTATGATCGTGGTAATCGTCAGCATCGTCCAGCGCCTCAGCGCTTTTCGCCTTCTGGTCCTCGTCCGAGGAAGATCCAGACTCGTCGTCGTCCCCAGCAGTGATATGATTATCTATGTATGAGTCATTATGTATGTATGAGACATGCTTGATGTATGTGTTACTATCGCATTTGCTTCTGTCAGAGTTCGAGACATATATCGACCTATGTATGCGAGAAACATATTACTATTAATTCGCATTGTCGTCATCCTCCGTCCATGCAACACTAGGCATTAAGATACATGTACATTCTTTTAAACATTGTAGGTTCGCAAATCCTCCGTCGATTACAGTTCATTAAGATACAGGTACATCTGAATTAAACAATAGGCCTGAACTTAAAAATAAAGCTTACAGACTACATGAAGGCATCATCGTCATCCTCCGTCGATGCAACACTCTTGCCCTTCGATGATGCGGCACTCTTGGCCTTCGACGATGCCGCACTCTTGGCCTTCGACGATGCGGTACTCTTGCCCTTGGTGCTCGGCATGAAAATTTCATCTTCGTCCTCGCTGTCTTGGGTCCATAAATAAGTATGTTCTGCTACAGCATTTAGGAATGCTTCACCCTTATGTTGTTGCTTCTTCCACCTTCCTTGCAACCTGAGAAGTTCTTTTCGTATCTCCTCATAAGTCCTTGCAGGCCACCCACTCCTACTTAATGCGTGAGCCAACTCATTTAGTAAGGTGTCACTACTAAGGAGTTCATCCCATGGAACTATCCTATTGTCTATCTTGAAATCAAAGGCTAAATTCAGAAGACATTTGGACATACTAGGGTGAAAACAACTACGATCCAAAGGATAACCGGACATCTTGACGAGACTACACTGGGCTGCTTACCCTCCTTAGTGGGGAGGGGGTTTTATAGGTTGAGAAGAGAAGATGACGGGAGAGAATGGCGGGAAAGAAAAAGGCGGGAACAATATTGGCGGGAAAGGGATGGCGGGAAAATATGGCGGGAAAGGGATGCCGGGAAAATATGGCGGGAACAATATTGGCGGGAAAGGGATGACGAGAAAGGGATGGCGGGAAAGGATTGGCGGGAACATAATTGACGGGAAAGGGATGCCGGGAACAATATTGGCGGGAAAAATAGTTGCGCGGAAACATATTTTTAGAATGTCTATAAGACGGGCGAGGGGGAATGGTTGTGCAGGACTTCTGTAACCCGAAGTGCACTTGCATCTTCGGACAAGTGCTGACGGCCCCACTCTTTGGTCACCAGGAGACCAAAGAGGTACTCTTCGGTCTCCAGGCGACCAAAGAGGTACTCTTCGGCCTCCTGGCGACCAAAGAGACTCTTCGGCCTCCTGGCGACCAAAGAGTACCTCTTCGGCCTCCAGGTGACCGAAAACTCCTTCTTCGGCTTCCAGGTGACCGACGGGGTGCTATTTTTGCAAAAAAATAGTTGGCCCTGCTATTTTTCAAAATTGCTTAAAAAAACCTGCTAGTTTTGAAAAAAAATCAATTCAATACGGCTCCTACGTGCATATGCACCCATTGCCAAAAAAAAAAATCGACATGAAAAAAATTCAAGACAAATTTTTTTCGTGAACTTCATCACATTCAAATGTTACCTGCAAATTTTGAGACAAAAAGGTAAAACATTTTGGCTTGAGCAAAAAAAACAAATTTTTCGTGAACAGTTACCCCAAAATATCAGCCCGAATTTGTTTTTTTTGCTGACAAAACATCGCTGCTCTGTTTCACACAAATTTTTTCGTGCATGCTTGCGACACTAACACAAACATCTACAAAAAAATTCAGAATTTTTCGAAAACATTTCATACGTTTTTTCGCGTTACTGTTCAAATGGGAGCATATGCACGTAGGAGCCAAAACATCGCTCAACCAAGTCAGTTGGTATTACTCAAAAGAAATAGTAGAATAATCAAACAAATCTCAGTTAGGCTGGGATAACTGCAGATCCAGAAGCATATCTGATTTAAGGACCACATATGCAGTCTCAATGGCGAGAACCAGTGCAAGATTAAGAAATTATCTAAGTCCCCGTCAATACGTCCTAAGTAGCCTGGAGATAAATGGCTTAGTAACTGCAATACTAATTTACTCAAGGAAGAGCTGCACAATTTACTCAAGTAAGAGCTGTTCAATTTTGTCGTCGGAACAAACTGTAATAGGATGGTGGGAATTATATGTTGATGCGTACACACCTTCACAACTATAACTCTATGTAACAATGCACAAAGGAGTAGTAGCTGCAATATTAATTTACTCAAGGAAGAACTGGTCAATTCTGTCATCAAAACAAAATGTAATAGGATGGTGCAAATTTGTAAACCTTGAACGGGGTGCATAGTACTTCCAACGCCTATTAACATCAAGATGTAATAAGGAGAGAGAACAATGACTGTAACTATATTTTCCTCGTTCAAACATTTGTGAAATCTTAGAGAATCCGCCCTGCTGCCTTTTCCTCCAATGTTCTCTTTTCCTTCTTTTACCTGCAAAAATGAAGCATGTTCCATACTTTGTTTGGCAGAACAAACTGTCAAAATCAGTGTTGTTACCAACAGACTTACATATTGCAAGAGGGATTCTGGAAGTGTTTATGCTAACTAAATTCAGGAAAGACCCAAAAGCATAATAATTTTGTAGCCCGGTATAAGACTCGTTTCAGCCCTCATGGTGCATCTCGAAGCCCTGCAATCGAAACCGAAACATCACTCTGCACTGAAATCTCTAAACACAAGTTCATCTAACTAATCAAGCAAGTGGCAATCCTGCACTGAAACACCTAAACACCAGTTCAGTTATCTATATTATACACATCTCTACTACAAAATCTGAAAATGAGAAACTGGACCCTCAACAATACTGTCCAACGCAGACTGCATGTGGTCCTGGAACCTTGAACCAAGCAAGGAGAGAAGCAAACCACTTTGTTTTTTCTAGATTCTATAAAAAACACTTAAGGATGGTGTAGCTAAGCGGAACAGCTAAGATAAATATTTTAAAATGATACCCACAGAATAACCGGGCATAGGATAAGATCTTGCATGAGAAGCTGGTTTTAGAGAGAGAGAAGACTATGCCTAACACAACGTTGAGTGAATAAATAAATATCAGCTACCCAATTTTAGAGCCATGTGTGCGCTAATAAAGACGCAAGAGGTTTCATCTTATTCTTTTCTGTGGACTGAACCGACATTGAGTTCTTGATTGAGCATATTTCATCAACTCAAAATCTTGTGCCTTATTGATCAACATGTCACTACCTAGACTAATGGTCCAAACAAAATCACCTCTATGGACAAAAGATTCCAATGGATAATTGACTGTAATGTGTATGATGAATCATGCATATCTGGCTCTAAATTAGCATGTCAGGAGAAAACAAAGAAATTAAAGGCAATATTTCTCAGGGGATAAGATGCATCTTTCACATCTCAGTTAAAAAAAGCCCCAACATCACCAGTAAAAGTGTTTGTCTTTGGTTCAGTTTTCCTGACTTCCTGAAGTGCTTGTATAGTTAAAAAAATGGTCCAGAGTCCATATTAGAGAGCCAGAAAAAGATGGCTTCTCCTTTTGAGGACACCGAACTGAACTGAAGATTCTATAAAATAGTTGAACCCTTGATTACTCAGTTCAGAAGAAAAAATAACTTCAGCTGGTACAATATGGAAAGGATTTTTGCAGAGCTAGCTGGTACAATATGTATAAGTTGAATTATAGAGCAATATAATATATGGGCATTCCAAAACAGAAGGTAAATTCTTCAATAAGATTCTGTTATGGGAACTACTCAAATTTTACAATATAGGCTTCCAAGGTATCATAGGATATGTATCAAGCTAAATTCAAGTGTTTGATTATCAATACAAGTTAAAAAGAAAATTCATGTGGTGTCACCAGCAGCGGAACCTACACCCCAAAGTAAAACTCGCCACCACGGGCAAGACTGCTCAACGAAGAAATTTTGTAATTCTAATGAAACCAGAACCTGCATATGACTATTCCTAGGTTTATAATGAGGAGGTGCAAAGCGCGTACAACAACGTCATAATTCATATGAGCAAAAACTACTCCAGAAAGTTCATTGATAGCTAGAGATCTTGGGCCTGACAAGCAAAATAAGCAGCCAGGTCTTTATTTGATAAATACTGGCATTTTTTCATCTCTCTGTTCTCTAAAGCATACTTATTGAGAGTGGATTTTATACTCTCGGGTGTAGTACACCCGAATTTTGAAAAATCGAAAAAAACTCGATCAAACTTGATCCAAAAATTCTGAAATTTTGGGACATGAAACTTGATGAAATGTTTGAGCTTCTTGCAAAATTTCAGCCAAAACAAACATCTGAGGAGCTCTCACCAAAAAAGACAAAATCAATCTTCAAACAGTGCACAAAACTTTGAAGATTGATTTTGTCTTTTTTGGTGAGAGCTCCTCAGATGTTTGTTTTGGCTGAAATTTTGTAAGAAGCTCAAATATTTCATCAAGTTTCATGTCCCAAAATTTCAGAATTTTTGGATCAAGTTTGATCAAGTTTTTTTTGAGTTTTTCAAAATTCGGGTGTACTACACCCGGGTGTAGCCACACCTTTCCGATACTTATTTTCAACAAAATACATGAAAAAAACTGCACATAAGAAACAACCTGTAACTATAGAATCTATTAGAGCCCAGTTCTCTGCAAATAAAAAATGCACATAAGAAACACCACGACCGGAGTAGCAAGAGCAAGCAGTTGTCGGTGGTTCAAGTTTTGCCTCTTGGTCCTCTCTCTCTCTCTCCCCTGCCCTCATTCTTATCTCCATGCGCCTAATGAACACATCCTGGAAGCAAAAGAACTCAGAAATCACGGTACAGTAGGTGCATTAACGACACAACACAATGGATAAATCAACATGAACACAAATTGGTTAGTTAAACAAAAAACGGATTTAGCAGCATACGTGAACTGAAGACTGGGACGGGCAGAATCATTTGTAGGCGACTCAAAATTTATGACACCAGCAAGAACTAAACCTCCTCAACAATCTTACAAATGTAGGACAAGGCAGGTAAGCAACAATGCTTAGATGATGAAGAAAAATGCATATAGATACAGGAGCTGAGAAACCAATTATATACATTCAGATTCAACAACTCGGTTATCTTAAGCCCTTCAAACTGAACCAAAACCAGTGAGCCTGCAAATCAATCAATAGCACAAGAGTCAGTTTGTAAGCAAATCTAGCAATGCACAACAACAGGTACTGCTAATTCTTAAATTCCTAAACATTGTGAGAATTTTTTTACACACAAAGCTCAGCTCACCACGGAGGCCTTTCCACTTTCTGCACTCACTCGGCTGACTGGGTGGCGCACCCATTTGGGATAGTAGGCAGCAGCTCCTGGTCGTCTTCCTCCTCTGCACGGAGAAAAAATTGCGGCAAATGAGGAGAATAAATAAAGAAGCGGTAATCAGAATATATAAAAAGTTTTAAAAACTTGACTTAAACAACATTGTATTGTCGCTTCTGAACTTAAACCAAGCAAACTACATGGGATCTTTAACCCGACCCACAAATAAGAGTTTACAACATTATTTTGCAGACCTTTAACTTGCATACCATCCATATAAAGTGTAAGATTACTACAGCCTGCTTAAGTACAATACTCAGTGATGGCATACATGACAAACAAAAGATCGTGTAGGAAACACTACCATTCTGCATAGCAGAACTACTATCCATCCCATTCATCTGGATGTAGAAGAATTACTATTATACCAATCAATACAAATATGTCACGTTGCTGAAACCAGCAGCTTGCTTATCTTCATGATAGCTCCAATGATCCACACTAAAAAACAAAATGTAAGGCATTCTTAACTCACCATCATTGCTAATACACCCAGCTTAGTGCTTATACACCCAGCCTAAAATATGAGAAGAGCAAAAACAAGAATCTGCATTCAGAATGACAATTGGATTGGCCTGAAAGCTCCCCCCCCCCCCCCCCCCCCAATTCAAATTTTGTTCTCTTACACATACATCAGACCAACACATATGATCTGAAACAAGAGGAACAACGGGCTAGATACCTTGGAGACGGTCCATTGCGGCTGGACCTCAAAGTCAGCAAGAGAGCACGTTTTGTGTGGCAGCCACAAGCTTCTGGCTGTCGATCTCCGCCTCAGGCCACCACAATCAGTGGAGAAAACCCTCATCTCAACCTGGGAGCAAGGCGACACATCAACTACTGTAACTACCTCTCATTGAAGGGAAGGGAGAAGAAGCTCACCCAGCAGAAGGAAGGCGATAACCAGAGGGATGACATGTTCCACCCCACGTCGTCGTCCTCTTCCTTGGTCAGGCGATGAACAGAGGAACACCCTCTTCAATCCCCGCGTCCTCACCCACTTCCTCGGCCAGCCCTCTTGGCTTCTGGCCGCCGTTGTCGATCCCATGCTCAGGAGTGGATCGAGCCGCCACCAACCACCAGGTCGCACCTGACCTCGCCGACGCCGGCCGGTGACCCTCTCCCGTCCGCCGCCGGGCCTCCCTGCTCTCCTCCCTTCTCTCCCTCTCTCCCATCCTCTCTCTCCAGCAGGGACCGATTCATGTGGTCGCCCTTTGCCGCCGCCACCGGAGAGGCTCGCCTCCGCGGCTGCACGCCTTAGATCCGGCGGGAGGAAAAGGAGGAAGCGACCCACACTGTCACGTTCTCCGACGGCGGCGACCTGCACGCTAGCGATGAGAAGGCAAGGGGAGAAAGAGGCGAGGTAGTGGAGGAGCAGCCGAGGGCGACGACGGCGTCCTTGGCCGAGCACACGCACGGAAGGGAGAGGGAGGGGTGCAGCAGCTCGTGGGGATCGAGGGGAAGGAGAAAGGAGGCTAGGGTTCGTTTGGCGGCTGGGGTGGGAGTGGGGCGAGACGCGGGTGATTGGCTGTGGAGCGCGCCGAGCTGACTGGGCAAAACCTCCTGCACGCGGAAAGGGCAAACCCAGCCAACAAGCGCCCGGCGTGAGCCCACCCATCATTGGACTACGAAAACGACCGCGAGGTGAAAACTGGGTTTTACTGCTGTGAAGATCCAACGGCTCAAATGCATCAGAAGACAGATCCGACGGCCGTCGAACGCCCAATCGGGGGAGCTCCCTGGTGGCAAGTTACCCAGCATCCTTTATTGTTTAAAAATGGGTCACAGTTCGTATTTCCTTAGGATGCTACAGTACCCTGCCTTTGGTCATCTATCAGCCGTCGGATGAAGTATAAATGGCTCAAATCTTTTAACTACAGCACGTAAACAGTGCACGTGCTACAGACCCGGAACAGTACATTGTGCTACAGGCATACCCAGTGAACTCGGCTACAGTGTACCCTGCCTTGCCTTCTGCGTTTTACACTGCCCCGGGTACTGTAGCATCCCTGCCGTGCCCACTGCACGGCAGAGGAGCAGCATCCATTTCCTTAATGGCTGGATAGATCAAAGTAATTGGTTGACTGTCATAGCTTATCTTATAGAGTGCTGTTGGTTTAAAATTGATTGGTTATTCCTTTCAAAAAAAAATTGAGAAGTATTATTTTCAATGTTGATCTCAGCTCTAGTTACTATTGCTCAATGCCAAACTTAAGCGAGCCCCCGACGTCCTGGTCTCTTAGAGCATCTACAGTCGGACTTGGCAAATCCGACCCCTCAAACGCCCGTGGACGCGCCCGGGTGCGTCCGCGGACAGTGACCGGTCACCCCTCATAAAACGCATTTCACATCCGGACATCTCAAATTAGAAACCTCAAATCCATATTATTACATGCAACGTGATCCCCTCCCAGCTCGCCCCTCCGCCGTGGCCATGTCCGGCGGCCGGTTGCACTCTCCAGAGTGTTGGTCCGGTCGCCGACAAGGTAGAGTAGGGCATGGGACACGAGCTGGCTCACGGGACTCGTGGCCCCGCCGTCTCCCATGCCCTACTCTTCCTCGTCGGAGACCGGAACCCGAACGGTGCCGGTGGACGTCAGATCGATGATGGATCCGTCCGGGGAAGATCCCCCGACGTCCACCACGATGCGGTTGCGGCGCCCGGACTGATGCGCCATACGGGGCGCCGGAGAATGCGACTCCGCCTCGCCGACGTCCGCCGCCGCGAGGGCATCCGCCGCCTCCCGCGCCCGCTGCCTTGCACGGCGTCGACGCCGAGCCATGCCTTCTTCGGAAGCGTCCCGAAAATCGGCGCGCCACCGCGTTCGGACGCCAGGCGGACCGCACGGCCTCCGGCGAGGCTGCTACGGCCTGCCTAACGCCGGATCCATGCGCCATTTGGGCGGACGCAATGGATTCCCGACGGAGGGAGTCCGAGCCGCGCCGTCCACGGGCATCCTCCCGGGCGCGGCGGAGCGCAAGCCGGACGGCCATCTCCTCCTCGGGGCCGCGCGGGATGAGCTCGGGGTCGACGGATCTGGAGTTGAAGGACTCGGATCCACTGCCCGCCATGCCGGAGACGACCGAAAGGAGTCGGAGGAGAGCTCGGGTGGCGGAGGGGAGTGGAGGGGAGGGAGTGAAGTGGCTAGGGTTTGGTCCGGCGAGCGGATGGGGACGGATATATGTGGGGTAGGGGTGGGCCAGCATGGGCCGGCTCCGACGTGGCGGGCGTGCCCGGGCGCGCCCGGGCGCCCCCATATCCGCCCCATATTTGGGCTGGATATGCGGGGTGCCGGTCAGCCCGGGCGTTTGAGGGCCGTTTGAGGGGTCCGTCTGGGTCAAAAAAAGTGACCGGGCAGTGACCGGGCGGCCCGCCGGGGCGTTTGAGGCGGGTTTGAGAGGTCCGGTTGTAGATGCTCTTACTCAACAGGTCATTGTTTAAAATTTAATTCTATAGAGATCATAGCAATCTATATTTCGTAGATAATAACATGCCATTTTATCCTTTCATATGCATAGAATAAAATCATAAGTGACTACCTATAATGCTAGAAAAGCAGATGAAAAACAATTTTTTGTTCGATTCTTGGAGCTTCATGTGTATCTGTTTCTGGTGGTTTTTGCTAATCTTTTTATTTGTATATTCTCTCTAAGTAGTCATGAAATACACATTTAAATTACAGCATGAAATTGCTGTTGCAACTTGTAAGCAAAAGTTTTTTTTAAATAAGGGCAAGACAATAATTTCAATTCAGTGCCTGTTGCTTTTATAGATCCATGTTAGCTGCGTTATCCCAATTTCCAGCAAAAATGTGGATGACGTTTATTCATAGAGATATGGTATGCTATAACATCTGAATCTACTAAAATTAATGCAAAAATAAGGCTGTCTGTGTTGTGTGAAAAAGAAGGTAAAGTGAATATTGCACTATACTATCCATTTATATGTTCCCTTCTATTTTATTTTATTTTATTTTCAAATGGCGAGATTCATGCATTCATTAAGAAGAAATGAGTTGCCCGGTTAATTAGGGAAAACCGAGCAAAAACTAGAGAATTGTCGGAGTTAATTATGAAAAAACGGGCAAAAACCACCACAACCGCTAAGCGGCACACATAGGATACCCCACACACACCGCTCCAAAGAGGGCCTCGTTGAGTGTACATCGTCCTCACTCCTCCCCTAGAAGCCGTGCCATCCCTAAACCTCGAGTAAACGACTCCGATTTCGTCGTAGCTAATCGTCGACTCAATCGACACTGTAGAGGCTGTGTAGTTCTATGAAGATCCGCGCCAGAACTCAGCCAACTATGACCAGACAGCGCAGCTCCGACTCTGATGGCGATCTACAAAGAGAACTAGGCACGACAGGCGTCGCAGAGGATCACTGAAGGGCTACCTGCGGTCCATCATTGTACGCCACCGGGAGCCCGCCACCGCAGCTTCGACTTCACAACAACAAACAATCCGAGGCAAATCCCGCGGACACGCTAGAGAAGATCCGACTACCTCAACCATTGCCGTGTCTCCGACATCGCTCCCCAATCATTGTTGCCACAGAAACCTCCACGCCAACACCACTGCCTTTCATCGGTCTCGCTGGCCAATGTCGAGCTCCAAGGATGAAGCCCTCAGGAGGGAATACGACACCAAGGCGCCTCCATTGTCCGATCACAAAAGATCAAGGGTTTCCGTGGAGCTGCAGTAATCCACACGAGAGGGGTGTGACATAATGCAGCGATACGGCCACAACCGCCGTCATCGCTGGGCACGGTCACAACCAAGCCGCACACGATTTCCTGACACCTCATCAGCCGCATATCAAGTCGCACCGGCGGCGAAAAGCCAACCAACCACCACAACGGACCAGCCTGACGACTAAGGCGCATAGAGCAACTGCCGTAGCCAACCGCACCACGCGAAGGCCATCGACTGCCACTCAGCAATGCTAAACGCCGGATCCACCAACAACCGCCATCAATGAGGGCCACCGGACGCACGAGCCGCCGTGCCTTGCCGGGCACCATCCCGGCGGCAAGGGTACGGAGGAGTGCCGCTCGAGGCCGACAACCACCATAGTTCCTGGTTGTAGCCCTTCAATAGAGGCGTTGACGTCCGCCACACACGCCACTGCACGCCTATAGGAGGCCCAAGCCACCAGATCCGCCAGAGGCCGAGGAAGCCTATCTAGCTGCAGTCGTCCATCCTTCCGCCCGAGCGGCAACACCACGGTGACCCCCGCACGACCACCATGCGGTAGATCCACAGCCCGGGCATCCAGTGCACCATTGCCGCGTGCACGCGTCATGCCTCATGTACAGCCGCCGGAGCTGCAACACCCCCTCGCACCGTGAAGTGACCCACACGCAAAATATGCGCCGACCGAGCCATCCCATGCGCCCGCAACGCTCCACCGAGCACCGCCACCCTGCGTTCCCTCGCTGCGCCACCCCGAGCCCTAGCACAACCACCACGCCATTTCAAGGCCATAGAGAAATTTGTTGGGCTAGGAGCACTATATCAGGTACTTTTGTGTTATTAGTTGTGAAATTTGGTGTATTTCGTGCACTGGTAGTTGTATCCAGGAATCAGTATACTTGTGTTATTTTGACCAATGCACCACAATGAAGGAAAGGTTTGTGTTGCATGACCTGACATTCCGGCGTGATTTTGAGATGTTGATGAGCACATCTGCGATTTCCATTGATCCATTGATGTGCACGTGCATGTTGAATTCCTGACGATCAGACATCCGTCTCTGTGTCGATCCCGGCAAAAAAAGAAAGAAAAAGATATCCATCTATTGTGTCTGCATAAACGATCAGATGTGTTGTAGGAGTACGAGTTACTAGCATGAACAACATTGTGGTAATAGGAGTTTGAATGTTGAGATAGTCTTTGAACAAAATGTAAGGGCCCTCTCTTAAAAAAAAGTATGTAAGAGCATCTTTAGGCAGACATAGCAAATCAACGTGCGCGTCCGCGGGCACTGACCTGGCACACCTCATTTGTTGCCTTCCACACCCGCGTCCCTCATATCCGAAAACTCAAAACCATACAACCCATGCAACGCTATGTAAAAGAGCATAGCTCATCGCATCAACATTTCAACGCCGGACAAAACGAGCATAGTTCATCGGAGTTCAACGGCGGACAGTGCAAATCCATACTATAAACTACTTAAAACATAGTTAAAAAATAAACAGAGCGGGGAACGGCGGCGAAAATCACCATTTCCTCGCCGCCCCCTTCCCCTTTCGGTCGTCGATGCGGCTGTGCCCCTCCTCTGTGTAGGCGTCGGCGTGCGGGGGGGGGGGGGGGGGGGTGCATCGTCGTCGGAGCTGGAGGTGGAGCCGCCTGTCACGTTGGAGTAAGAGCTACAACTTTGTCCCGTCAGCCTGCGGAGCAGGCGGTCGTGCTCCTTGGCATGGCGGGCCACCTTTGCCTTCGCCGCCGCCTCCTTGCTTGCCTCGCGCTCCGACAACTCGATGGTGAGTCGGAGTGCTTTGGCATTCCTGTGGCGGAGGCGCAGCGCATCCTTCTCGTCGTCGTGAGAGAGCAGCGGAGGACCGATGTGAGGAGCGCGGCATCGGGATCGACCAACGTGGTCATGCTTGACTGGCATGCGGCCAGTGCCTCCCCCGCCGCCACCCTCTCCCTTGCCCGTTGGCGCTCGCGACAGGCTTCTCATGCCTCGAACTCGAGCATCCTCGTATGCATTGGCGCCTGTACGGGCACGAGAACCCAGCGGTGACCAGGTACCACTTCCGGAATAGAGGGTGGTGGTTGCCGGCGCACCTGAAGGACAGAGCGGAGCGGCCGAAGCTGCGCGTCGGGCAGGACGAGCCGGCGACGTCGCCGACGCTGGATCGATGGGCGACGGGCATTAACGAAGAAGATTCGTCTTTGTCGGTGCCGCCTTGCTCGAGCAGCGACGCGGGGGCGACCTCCTCCACATCGATGGTCGAGGCATCAGATTCTCCACCAGAGCCACCGCTGCTTCCGTCATCGGTCATCGGATCATAGGGGAGGGGATCGGAAGTGGAGTGGCTTCCATCGCCGACCATCGGAGCGGAGGAGAGGGGATTAGAAGTGGAATGGACGGAGAGGGGAGTGAATTGGAGTTCGGATTGACCAGTGTCTAGGGTTTTCCGGATGGGGATATTTGTGGGGTCCGGATGGGCAAGCTGGGCCAAACAGACGTGGTGGACGCTCCCGGCCCGTCTCATATCTGCCCCATGTTTGGGCTGGATATAAGGGGCGCCGGACGGCCAGGCGTTTGAGGACGGTTTAAGGTGCCCGTCTGGGTCAATTTTTCACGGTCGTTCAGTGACCGGGCCGTCCACCCACGCATTTGTGGACGGTTTGGGGTGCCGGCTGTAGATGCTCTAAGGCCCCTGATGCGAAACTATTCCAGACTCGGAGTGTTGCTGCCAAATTTAGAATAGAGGCGTATCCGATACCCATTTGAATGGACCGTGTCGTTTTTCGAAAAGGGATGCTTAAGAGATGGATATCTTTTTCTTTTTTTTTTGCCGGGATCGACACAGAGACGGATGTCTGATCGTCAGGAATTCAACATGCACGTGCACATCAATGGATCAATGGAAATCGCAGATGTGCTCATCAACATCTCGAAACCACGCCGGAATGTCAGGTCATGCAACACAAACCTTTCCTTCATTGTGGTGCATTGGTCAAAATAACACAAGTATACTGATTCCTGGATACAACTACCAGTGCACGAAATACACCAAATTTCACAACTAATAACACAAAAGTACCTGATATAGTGCTCCTAGCCCAACAAATTTCTCTATGGCCTTGAAATGGCTCTTCTCTGCTCACAAATAATTTAATCATATATTATTTATCCACACTAATTACTAAAAAGTGAGGAGATAATTTGCAAACAAAATATTGTGAAAACCTAACAGATTATTCACAATGTCATTACCTACTTCCACATTCCATGATCATGTCCATGGAATTGGTATGATACAATCTTGACATTTTCAAAGTTCAAGGGGAGTATATATGAGATAATAGCCTATTAATAATCGTAAGATTATACATATATTGTGCTCTCTTTTCTTCCTTCATGAGGTTTGCCTCTTAGTTTCTCATAAAAAGGATTTTAATGAAACAATATGTGTATACAAGTGTTCACATATGTCATATCATTTTCTCCTTATTTTTTCCCACCGGCGTTTAAAGGATTTTTTTTAATGGCATATCCGATCATATTATTTCCCCGTATGAGTTTTCTCTCAAAGTTTCTCATAATGATTTTTAGTGAGGCAATATCTTTTCAAGGTCATATGCAATACTTTCAAACAAAATGCCATAGGTTTTTCTAAAGAAAAGTATACAAAGCATATTTATTGTGCTCTAAACTCACCAATGAGTTATCTCCTTCAAAAGTTTTTCTCATATGAGTTATCAAGAGACAATAATCATTATATGATGCATCATTTTTTTCTTATAATTTTTCCCACGGGGTTTAAGGAGTTTTAGCAACATATGTGCACAACTCTCCTCGTATTTTACCCACATGGTTTTTGAAGGAGACTCAAAAATATACAAACATTTCTCAAGATGAATGATGAATACAAGAAGACTTCTATAATGACTTATACAAGAAACGGCGATGTACACAAGGGTGTTCAAATTAGTTTATGAAACGTCAATTCGTTAATTACCACATGTTAATTAATGAACCATAATAAGGATTAGCAGCTATCCTTTTAGTGCTCGCTTGCTTGTGTACATTCACACGACATGCATCTTTTCCCACCGGCGTTTCATTTCCGTACGATCGTGTCATATCCTCTTTTCTCTCTTGTATTGCAACCGATGTCCTTCGATACCGTCCTTTCATCTTGTGCATAAGCATAACATAAAAGAAATCTAGAAGTTGTTCGCTCAATCAACCATTTACAATTTTATACCCAAAAAGTGCTACCTCACCACTGTTACATGTGGAAAACTTTTCTTTGAGTCCAGCTAAAAAAAACCTTTCTCAGAGTCATTAGGAGCAGTATTTATTTTGCACAAGCAATGCATCTTGAGATATTGCCCAAATTGTGTGTCATTCTAAGTGATATAAATTTTGAATATTGCCAAACAGTATTTCTGATGAAGGAAAAATATATTACTATCGATTTCTCATAGAGGTCGCATGTACATGGTATCAACATTAAAATAGAAAATATAACGCAAAAATTAATTTATAACTAACATGTATGAATTGATGACGTGACCGTCCTGCGTGCATAGAGTAATAAAAAAAGATGTATTATATGCCTTGCATCAATGATTTGCTCATGTAAAATGTTTGCATGTGTAGGAAAAATAGGCAGTGGGCTGTAGCTATTTCGGAATAGAGGATAACCGAACGGAGGTAGTTTTTTTTTTGTGGAAAACTTTAATATTCTTTTTAATAGTGTGTACATATTTTTTTTGAAAAGGAGGATTACCCCCGATCTCTGCATCAAAATAATGCATCCAACCATCTTTTTTAATTATTCATAAGAGCCTGATAAAACGAATGCAACGATCAACCCAAAGCCACGTTCGAGGAGAACAAAATCGCTACACCTACACGTATAAATATGTGCCCTGACGCAACAGACACCATCTAATCGAGTGGACTCAAGCAGCCTCCCGCATAGCAAGATGATAGTACTAACTGGTCTAGGCGTCTCACAACACGCACCACATGCGCACTTTTAGGACCCGCCGCCACCGTCTTCTGTCATCCCATCTTAAGGAGGGATCATTGCATAGATCTTGCCAGTCTCTACTGTCGTCGACGTGACCACGACGCCAGACAGTGCCACCAACCTGCGCGCGTCCATCGAACCATGTCCAACGTTGAGACTCCCCTGCTCCATGACACCGAGACCCACCATCTTCAATGCGATCTGAAACACTGCTCCACCTGCCCCCCCCCCCCCCCGGTTAACCTTTGCTCCAAAACGATGCCCTCAGGAGGAAGAACGACACCTTAGTTTCCGTCATTATCCGATCCGAGACCCGGACCTAGGGTTTCCTCCGAAGCAGATGCCCCCTGGAGGAAGAAGGGGCATGCCAGCTGCAACTGCCCACGAACCCATGCCGTGCCCACCACCACTTAGCCTTCACGGTGGTGCCTTCATGAAGGACACAACGCCATGAGCGCCGTCGCGGCCCTACGGTTTTCTCTTTCATTTCTATTTTTTCTTCCTAGATGTGTGTGTTGTGTGGGAAGGGGGTAATAAGACGACGAAGGTCGATAAAGTGGGGCTACCCAAGTGTGCTCATCACCCTTAATCTTGGACACCCTGAATTTCACAACAACAACAAAAAATCTTGGACACCCTGAAGGTCGCCATCTTAGATTCATAGTGTATTTCTTCCGTTACAAATCTCCCAAGAGAGAAGCATGGTCAGGTATCCCATGCATGTGCATCCACCACTCTTTGACCGAATGTAAGACGCTCTAGCTAGCCACAAATCAAGTTGGGGCCTAGCCAATTTCTTAACATACTCCATGTCCGGATTGCATAGCGACATTTGAAAAGGAGGCGATCCACAGTCTTCGTCTCACGCTTACATGATTGGCAAAGGCCACGGTTAGGTCAACCTCTCCGGCCGGTGTAATCTATTTGCAGTCCAAACCCTAGGGGGCAATGCTTCAAGACCAGCTAAGGCGCATGTCCGAGTTGATGACTACGGTAGATTGTATCTTACACAGTTTTGGCGGACTACAACAAATCCGGGTGAATTTCCATCTAATTTCATCCGTGTGTTTCGTGCTGCAAAGTGACCTCCCGAAACTTGCTCCAACGAAGGAAAACAATCTTGAATGTGGTTGTCCGAGAGGCCCCATTGCATGTCAATGTGTTTGATTCGGTCATTGTTGCCCAAAGTTTTGAAAACAGGATCCCCTACACCCTCTATGAACAGTAAATTCAAAACAAATTGAAAAAAAATATGTGAAACTTTTGGACATCGAACATGATCAAACTTTCGGTGATCTTACAAAATTTCAGCTAAAAATAACATTCGAGGAGCCCTCACCTAAAAAACAAAATCATTGTTCAAAGTTTATGTACACTTTTGAGTAGTGATTTCGGTTTTTTTTTGTGAGGGCTCCACGCAGGTTATTGTGCCTGAAACTTTGCCGGAACATCAAATCTTTGATCATCTTTGATCCCAGAAAGTTTCAGATTCTTTTGTTTTATTATTTTTCAATTTTTACGAATTTACTGTTCATGAGGGTGTAGGGGCACCTGGGAGCTGTTATACCTTTCTCAAAGTTTTGTGGACATTGAACTTCTTGCATTTGCATATTTCAAAGATTCCTAGGGCAAAATCCTTTGGCTTGTGACCTACATCCAGGGAGCATGCCAAAACCTCGCCATCTTCTCGTCCCTTATCGTGATGATAGTTGCCACGTAGAATAGATCTATGTCTTCATTATCGCGATGGGTGTAAAAATCCACCTTCCAAGCAAGCCATGGCACCAGCATGCGAGAACTTGACAAGATCAAGAATTCCTAGCCCACTGATATTGGTGGAATGGCAGACAAGCTTCTAGATAATTTTGCATCCCCCACCCCCCGACATCTTGTATGTACCTGCTCAAAGAAAGGATTTTGGGTGTTCTTGAGTTGTGAGTTGTCCTTACCTTGGGGAATGTCAAATAAGTGATATGGTAGATAACTTGCGACATAATAACGGATTTGATCATTATAGTGCATATAGCCATAGCGACCCCCCCCCCTCTCACCAAAGGGCTAGCTCGGCCGTGATTTTATCCTCAAGGTCTTGTAAATCGGTCCTCTTCAAACAATGGATGGAGAGCGATAACCTAAGATATATGAGGGGGAATAAAAAACGCACCGTAAGGAAACTCTGTTTAATGTTGTTGGCCTTTCAATTGTCACATTGGATGGGAGCAACAAGGCTTTTTAAAAAAATTGGTGAACAAGTCGATGGCATCACGAAACTATTAAGAACCGCAGGAAAGCGCTCGATGTCCTCCTTGATTGACGCCATTAATAGGGTGACATCATGACAATGGCCACATCATCCGCATATAATAAGCTACGGAGGGATGTGCCCAGACCACGAAGCCTATACAGGATCTCAGATCAATGACTTTTTGTCCAAAATTGTTGAAGGGGAGTCTTTTTTGCGAGTGGTTCAAGGGGGTCATTGGCACTGATAAAAAAGAAACAACTAGAGCCCCATGGGATCACCCCACATACACTTAAGGGTACTCGATGAAGAAGAGGAGCATAGGGTGGTAAGATTTTTTTTTTGAATTTGACAGGGAACCCCTGGTGCTGCAATAAGTCTAGCAAATAATTTCATCTCACTGAATCAAACAACTTATTAGTGTCCAACTTGAAGAGGAGTGCATGGATGGTCGCGTTGCAGCCGCCTTGTAGATCTGCGTACAAACATGAAGTTATTATGAATGCTTCTGATCTTGAGGAGGATGCTCAAGGCCTTAGAAAGAAGAGTATGCACAAAAGGAGCTAGGTGGTTGCCCAACATCTTGGTACATGCATGAATAAGACTAATAGGGTGGAACTCAAATATATCCTTGCCCCCTCTTTCTTCGGCAATAGCACAATGTTCACGGAATCAAGCCTGTGCAGATTAGCACGGTGAAGGTTGGAGTATGAATTGATAGATTCACCACCTCCACGTTGATGGTGTCCCAAAAACACCGATGTAACCATCCGGGCACAGGGCCTTTTCACCCTGCAACTGGTTGATGGACGCAAGGATCTCAAACTCCTGGAAGTTGGTACTTAGCCAAATCAAGCCCATCAAATTGCAGTACCGCCCAACTTAAATCATGGACTATCCAAAGCCCTTTATGCATATAGTGACTAAATGAGTTGAAAGTGTGTTATATCGACCAGAGGTGGGTGAATGGGAGATTTTTTACAAATTCTTCAAAAGAAGACAATTCTTAGAAGAAATGTGACTAACGCACTACACACAAACGCTAGACTGAAGTAAAGTTAAGCTAAGTATGTTATCAGTCAAATGATATAGTCACCAGAACATGAAAGAGCATGCACTTGTACAGTTAACTCGTTTATAAACAGTTCTTACCCCCTTTCGGCGACGTAGTTTTAAACCGTCGTCTTGTCTGTGTGTGCAATAGGGAGAGCCATCCCACACGACACAGATAAATCGTCTGCGATCGGGTGAGTGTGTGCTGATGATTTCCTAAAGTAATCGTATGCGAGGTCATGGACTATCCCACACATTACACCTTGACGTTGTGTTTGTGATCTACCAGACATCCGAGACGATTACACAGATATGCTCGTGTGCAAAAGATGGATATCATAGACATTTAATCTACCGACCTGTTTGCGATAGGTACATTATCACACATAGTTAGAAACTACAAATTGTGTGCGGTGGCTCTATTATCGCCAACATGTCCATTTAATAAGTGTGTGCGATAGTTATTCCTATCACACACGCGCTTCATATGTGAACCGTCTTCTTTTCGTCCTATATTACACACGCACACAGGTTTGAAACATTTGTGGTATTGCTGTCAGTCGCACACGCATATGGTGTGGAAACTTGTGTGTTATTGCCGACAATCCCACACAAATATGATATGCGACCATGTGACGCTGATAATCGCACACGCTATTCTAGAAACAATCGTGTCTAATATATTATTCCATCGCACACAATGTTTTCTTTCTAACAGTGTGTACCATAATTTATTACCTAACAGTTTTTCATTAATTTATTATTCTAATTGAAAATTTCAAAATTTGAATTATGAAATGCGGAATTCAAATATTTCACATCCATTAATACATACCCTATATACAAATGGTTCAACAGCCAAGGCATAAATTAAAAGCTCAGTACAATATATTCGATAGTTACATAATTCAGCGGAAGATTAAATATGTTGAACCACAATATATAGCATTAGAGGCGGTAAATTTTAAGAGAGAATTGTAAATCCTTTTGGCCGTCGATGTTGTTAAAAAAGCGAAGTGCCCATAATGTGCTCTACTCCATGCCAAAGGCACGCACAACTTTTGTCCAACCCCTTGTGATGATCGTCCGTCCATCCTTCACCGCCGGAGATGGCCGCTGGCTCGGGCAGCCACGCGGAGAGGCGCTTTAGCCGCCTCTTCGAGCATGCCGTCACCGTCATCGACCGCCGCCTCGCCAGCTCGTGGGATCCGGTGGGCCTCGGCTTCGCCTCCGCCCCGCCGCAAGGAGGATGCCTCGACCCGGTCGTTGTTGCCTCTTTTTCAGACGAGGAAGGATCCTCTGTGGTGTGCCGGTGATCGCCAGAAAAGCAAAGGGAGGCGGCGGCGGCCACTCCTCCCGTCGGCAGCTCTGGGTGGGAGTGGGGATCAGGGTGGTGCGGGGGTCTCCGACCTTATCCCGTAACCGTTCCACCCCCTCCTCTTATGCAGTGCGGGAGGCCTTGGGCGAGCCAAAGGCCGTGCAGGCCCAGGCCTAGGTGGCTGGGTGGCCTCGGGCTGCCCCATGTTGCTATTATTATTTTCCTTTTCTCTCTGTTTTTATTAACCTAGTACTAATTATTGTATTGGTGCAGTTTTAGACTCTGTTTAGTACTGTTCAGTACCTAGATTGACTGCTACTTACATTTAGTCATGTTTTAGATTTATTCTAGGTTAGGACTTGTGTGATTATTAGTAGGTGTTTTATTTTATGCAAATGGCTTGATAATATAAATAAAGTACCGGATTTCATCCAATTTTATTGAACATGTTTTTGCGATTCAGATCATCTTCTCTCGCATATCAAACTTGCAAATTTTTTAATACTTCTCCCTCATTATAATTGGAATCACAAGGTAATGAGTTGGGATCTGCTGCTCATTTACAGACTATCTCCTCTTACTGTGAGGTCTATGTTAGGTCAATCTCGACAAGCGATTACCTTCAATGTGTATTCCTTATATTTGAATTATAGCATACACAAGGTAATAGCAATGCAGCCTATTACTGTGAGATCTAAATTATCTTCAATGTGTTATGTTCACACAATTGAGGTTGGGAATTTTTCAAGTTTTCACTTGAGTATCAAATTTCTGCATTCTTATTATATAACCATGATGGTTTTTAATTTACCACCCATAAATTAATTATCTTTGGTTCCCCATGTAGGCAAAGATGACTGCCAAAGAGTTTGAGGAGCTTGCCCTCAATGGCCACAACTACCCTACATGAGCTATGGACATCAAAATCAGTTTTGCGTCTCGTGGGATAGCGCGTGCAATCCAGGCCCCCGAGACTCCTCTCCAGGCCGGAGCCACGCCGCTGACAGAACAAGAGAACTATGTTGCTTTATTCATCATAAGGCACCATATTCATCCAGATCTCAATTCTGAGTATTTATAGGAGGAATTTCCTAGGACTCTGTTTCTGGCCCTCAAAACGAGGTATGAACAACAGAAGGCAGTAGTCCTGCCAGAAGCACTCCATGATTGGACGCATCTCCGCCTTCATGATTTCAGTCCATTGGTGAGTACAATCGTGCGGTTCATAAGATATGTTCCAAACTGTGCTTTTGTGAGAAGGAACCCACTGAGGTGGAGAACATAGAGAAAACTTTGTCTACTATGCTCCCTTCATATAGGATCCTCCAACCGGAATACCGTGCTCATAACTATATTGTCTAATCCGAGCTTATTCACATGTTACTTCAGGCTGAAAAGCATGATAAGCTTCTCGCGAAGAATGGCTCTCATCGCCCAGTTGGGGCACAACCTTTACCTGAAGTTCATCTGAATGTCGCGAATAGACAAAAGTTTAATGGTACCTTTCAGGGTAAAGAATCCAATTTCGAGCATAAGCGAAAGCGCAATGTGAACAGGAGTTCCAGAAACCCAGGCAAGGGAAAAGGCACTGCAAATCCCAGGTTTGATAAATCTAAGCTTCGCAACAAGTGTGGATGCTACACGCATTCTACTGAAAAGTGCACAATGTCCAAGCATCTGGTTATGTTGTACCAACAATCTCAGGGACGCAAAGCACCTCAAGGGAAAAGGTTTGAAGCCAACTTCAACCTTCATCCGCATTGCACAACTGGAGCTGATGGTTCGCACAATGTTCCTCCTGGACCGAGCAACAACATGCTTCCTTATCCGCCTGAGGATCCTGCTGAAATGGAGAACATGTTGCTTGAGTACACATCAAACAACGTGTTTGGCAATTCGGCTAGTCTCTCAATCTCCTTAGTGATCTATTTAATTATGTCCATTTGTGATGATTGCAATAAGAACATAAGTTTGTTTTTATCTTTATATTATATTGTATCAACACATTGATATAATAATATTGTATTCTATGTATTAGCATGAGGTTTTCTTATTGAATATTCTTTTGTTTTATATAGTTTTCTATGGGGACAATCCGATGGAAGAGGAATTATGCCTTGTGTATAGTGGTACCACAAACTCCATACTAAGGGAGATGAAATATTTCCAAACTCTAGAAAAGTTGAATGGAAAAATTCTAACTATCGCTGGATGCGATACAGTGATTGTTGGTACTAGACGTGCCATATTCACCCTCCCAAGTGGTACACAAGTGACGATTGAGGATGATTCACTGTATCCCGACTCATCACATACCCTGATCAGTCATCGAGATATCCGTAAAAAATGGTTGTCATATTGAAATCCATGAAAACAACAAAGAGGAGTATCAACTCTTTACCAAAAATCACGGATATGGCAAAAAGTTACATGAGAAAATTCCTTCTCTATCGTCTGGTTTGTACTATACATACATCAAACACGTGGAACATGTTGCATACAAAGTAATTTTTCAGAATGTTAACGCATTCCAAACCTGGAATGATCACCTAGGCCATCCCGAAACCGGGATGATGAGAAAAATTACTAGCAATTCCATTGGTCATAATTTGCCTGAGTCAAAATTTCCTCAATCTTCAGACTTTGTGTGCACATCTTGTGCCACGGAAAGCTAATTTTGAGGCCCTCGCACCTCAAAATACAAGATGAACCACTTCGGTTCCTTGAACGTATTCAAGGAGAAATTTGTGGTCCCATTCAATCATTATCTGGATCTTTTAGGTATTTCATGGTTCTCATTAACGCATCTACACGATGGTCACATGTGTGTCTTCTATCCACATGAAACCATGCATTTGCCAAGATAATGAGGCAAGTCATTAAGTTGCAAGACCATTATCCTGAAAGACGAATTAACTCAATTCGAATGGACAATGCTGCATAATTCTCCTCACGTGCTTTCAATGATTATTGCATGGCTTTGAGGATTGAAGTTCAACACTCTGTTCCATATGTCCATAGAAAAAATGGTTTGGCTGAATCATTGATTAAGAGGATTAAACTCATTGCAAGACCTTTGTTGACGAATTGCAACTTGCCAACCTCTTGTTGGGGTCACGCTTTTTACACGCTGCTGACTTGATACAATTGAGGCCAACTGCATATCACAGTTCTTCCCCTCTGGAATTGGTACATGTAAATATTCCTAGCATTTCCCATCTGCGTAAGTTTAGATGTGCTTCATACATCCCGATCTCACCACCACATCAGACATCTATGGGCCCACACAGGAAGTTGGGGATCTATATGGGGTACAAATCGCCGTCAATTATCAAGTACCTCGAACCCCTTACTAGGGATCTGTTCACAAGATGTCACGCTGATTGCATATTCAATGAGGAACATTTTCCGGCATTAGGGGGAGATTTCAAGTACCAGAAAGAATGCCCGGAAATTGATTGGAATGCTCATGCCATTTCATCCTTTGATCCACGTACCCAAGAGACCAAACTTCCAAGTTTGGAAGATCATTAATTTACAACATCTTGCAAATAATCTGCCAGATCCATTTACTATTCTAAAAGGTGTTACAAAATCCTTAAATCCGGTCAGAAATGCGCCCGAAAGAGTGAAGGTACCAATAAAAACCACTCAACCCCATGTTCCTAAAAACAGGGGGAGTAGTACAGCCTGTGATGTGGAGCAAGTTTCTGGCAAGCAGCAAAGGAAATTGAGGAGAAAAACCTCGGAGTCAGTAAATGCAGGTCAACTCAACATTGACAAACACCTGATGGGCAGTGTACACCCAGTGGAAGGGCAACCTCCACAACCCCGCTCCAGTGTGCACAAATTGGCTGGGACATCGCATCACCCAGACTCAATTGTATTGGGAAATCACGAAGAGTCTCTAGGGGTGCAGAAAATTTCATCAACTATGTTGATTCTGGAGAATCATTTGACCGTAAGACTACGACTGTCGACATATATTTTGCTGAAAAGATTGTAGATACCCTTCTCACTGATCATGATCCAAGTTCCATTGTTGAGTAGCAAAAGCGCTCCGACTGGCCTAAATGGAAGGATGCAATCCAAGCAGCAATTGCCTTGCTTAACAAAAGAAAGGTATTCACTGAAGCAATAGCAACACCTCCCAGTGTTTTCCCTGTGGGATTTAAATGGGTTTTTCTCCGGAAATGGAATGAGAACAATGAGGTGGTGAGATATAAAGCAACGCTCGTAGCACAAGGTTTCACGTAGAAACCCAACATTGATTTCAATGAAACATACTCTCCAGTAATGAGTGGAACCACTTTCCAATATCTTATATCTTTGGCAGTGCAAAATCGTCTATCCATGCAGTTAATGGACGTCGTGACCGCATATCTTCACGGGTCACTAGATTCGGACATATATATATGAAGGTTCCTGACGGAATCTCAGTCCCGAATAAAAGTGCAAAACGCAACATGTATTGTGTAAAGCTAACTAAGTCATTATATGGCTTAGGACAGTCGGGACGGATGTGGTACAACTGACTCAGTGAGTTCCTTCTACAGAAAGGTTACTCCAATAGTATTGATTGCCCATGTGTCTTCATCAAGAAGTCCTCTACATGATTTTGCATCATTTCTGTGTACATTGATGATCTCAACATCATTGGAAACACAACAAACATTGATGAATTACGCAATCACCTAAAGATGGAATTTGAGATGAAGGATTTGGGTAAAACCAAATTTTTCTAAGGTATTCAACTTGAGCACCTTCCCTCAGGAATCATGGTACACCAAGCTGCCTATATCCAGAAAATATTGGAGAAATTCAATATGGACAAGTCCTAACCATCTAAAACTCCTATGGTGGTTCGATCTGTAGACGTAGAGAAAGATTCGTTCAGGCCAAGGGATGATGGAGAAGAGGTGTTTGGACCTGAAGTTCCATACCTCAGTGTCGTTGGAGCGCTTATGTATCTTGCAAATTGCACAAGACCTGATATTGCATTTGTAGTGAATCTACTTGCTAGACATAGCGCAGCTCCCACCAAACGTCATTGCTCTGGAGTGAAGAACATCTTTTGATATCTCCAAGGCACGAAGGATGTTGGCCTATTTTTCCAGTTCCATAGAAATCAAGACTCTGATATGGCAGATGCCGGCTATTTGTCTCATCCCCATAATGCCAGATCACAGACCGGCTTTGTGTTCCTACATGATGGTACTGCTATATCATGGAAGTCTTTAAAACATACCCTGGTGACAACATCTACCAATCATTCTGAAATAATTTCATTATTTGAACCATCGTGTGAATGTGTATGGCTTCGTAGAATGACAAACCACATACAACAGTAATGTGGAATTGGATCGATAGAATCACCTACCATTATCTATGAAGATAATGCGGCCTGTGTTGCACAGATGCAAACAGGATACATTAAGAGTAATATCACTAAGCATATTTCTCCTAAGTGGGTTTTCCCCATAATCTTCAGAAAAGCTGGGAAATAAACATCTTGCAAGTAAAATCATGCGACAACCTTGCTGATTTATTTACCAAGTCTCAACCAAATTCTACATTCCAGAAATATGTTTATGGAATTGGTATGCGACGACTTAGTGACTTGCAGGTGTCAGGGGGGGTCTCTTCTTGAGATATCCTTGCCCATCATACTATGTTATCACTTTGTGAGTTTAGGTTTCAAGTTCTCATCAAAGATTTCATGAAGAACTTTTTGGAGGAGAATCTTTTTAAGATGATAGCACTGCCCGAACAATCATGAGATGATTCTACATGGTCAAGCGTAGATTTGGGGGGTGTTAATATTAATTAATTAATTTAATTAGGGGAGAATATCCCCTTCCCAAACCGTTGGGCGGTTTGTCCCGGAACCGACGTTTCTCCCTCTGTCCTTGGAACCGACGCCTCCTCCGATCGTCGTGTCTTTCCAGAACATATAAATAGCGCATGTAACCATCGATCAATGTAGAGATTTCACCTTCAATATCGAATAATTTTAGAGGTACTACAGATGTATGATCATAGGTATATATGTTGGTCAACTCAATTGTCATAAAAGTGATGAGGTGAGGTTATTTTCTGGGAGAAATGATAACATGGGAATGCTCCCTGATTAGGAGATCCCTGGAAACGCCTTCATGGCCTTTGGGTATAGATCACGTGTATAGCATTTTTTATAAAATCATTGGCGTATTTTTTTATATGGCAATTTTCACTTCGATCATGGAAAGTCTTCTAAAGTTGCATCGCACGCCGTCTGCTCGGTTTTCACCGGCAACTATGTCTCCCCGGCCAGTAGCCGGGACTAGATGACGGATCTCCAGATCCGATCACCCATCCTTCAACCTGGCCACTGATAACCCAAAAGTATAGGGGATCGCAACAGTTTTCGAGGGTAGAGTATTCAACCCAAATTTATAGATTCGACACAAGGGGAGCCAAAGAATATTTGAGAGTATTAGCAGTTGAGTTGTCAATTCAACCACACCTGGAGATTAAATATCTGTAGCAAAATGATCAATAGCACAGTAATATGATAGTTTCATAGCAGTAGTGACAGTAACAGTAGCGGTAACAGTAGTAGCAATTGTTTTGTAGCAGTTGGAACAGTAGCAACAGCAGTAGTAACTTAGCAAGAACAATACGTGGAAAGCTCGTAGGCACTGGATCGGTAACTGGTTGGATGATATTCATCATATAACAGTCATAACCTAGGGCGATACAGAACTAGCTCCAGTTCATCAATGTAATGTAGGCATGTATTCCGTAAATAGTCATACGTGCTTATGGAAAAGAACTTGCATGACATCTTTTGTCCTACCCTCCCGTGGCAGCGAGGTCCATAAGGAAACTAAGGGATATTAAGGCCTACTTTTAATAGAGAACCGGAACAAAGCATTAACACATGGTGAATACATGAACTCCTCAAACTACGGTCATCACCGCGAAGTATCCCAAATATTGTCACTATGGGGTTGACGGATCATAACACATAATAGGTGCATATGACTTGGCAAGATCGGATCAAGAACATGGATATAGAGATGATAACATAAACGGTTCAGATCTGAAATCATGGCACTCGGGCCCTAGTGACAAGCATTAGGCATAGCAAAGTCATAGCAACATCAATCTCAGAACATAATGGATACTAGGGATCAAGCCCTAACAAAACTAACTCGATTACATGATGAATCTCATCCAACTCCTCACCGACCAGCAAGCCTACGAAGGAATTACTCACTCCCGGCGGGGAGCATCATGGAATTGGCGATGGAGAAGGGTTGATGATGACGAAGACCGAATATTCCCCTCTCCGGTGCCCCAAACAGGCTCCAGATCTGGCCTCCCGATGAAGAACAGGAGGTGGCGGCGGCTCTGTATCGTAAAACGCGATGAAACTTTCTCTCTGATTTTTTTCTCCAAAAATAGGAATTTATAGTGGCGGAATTAGGGTCAGTGGGGCCACGAGGTGGGCACAGCCCACCAGGGCGCGCCCAGGGGGCCTGGCGCGCCCTGGTGGGTCCTGCTCACCCTGGCCCCCCTCTTCGGTGGATTTTGGCTACAATAATTCTTATATATTCTAAAATAATTCTCCAAAATGTTTCGTTCCATTCCGAGAACTTTTATTTTTGCACAAAAACAACACCATGGTAGTTCTGCTGAAAACAACGTTAGTCCGGGTTAGTTCCATTCAAATCATGCAAATTAGAGTCCAAAACAAGGGCAAAAGAGTGAGGAAAAGTAGATACGTTGGAGACGTATCAACTCCCCCAAGCTTAAACCTTTGCTTGTCCTCAAGCAATTCAGTTGAGAAACTGAAAGTGATAAAGAAAAACTTTTATGAACTCTTTTGTTCTTGTTTACATATATATACTTAAGTAGCACCTAGGTTTTTAGCAAAGATTATGACTAATCATGCCAACAATAACTCTTAGAAATTATATTAACTCATAACAATAACATAAGCAACTAGCGAGCAATAATAAGATATCTCAAGCGCCAACACTTCGTCAAAACAATCATGATACAATATGAAAATAGTAGTATCTCGCTAGCCCTTTCTGAGACCGCGAAACATAAATGCAGAGCACCTCCAAAGTTCAAGCAGTGACTAGACATTGTAATTCATGGTAGAAAAGATCCAGTCATGCTGCACCCAACATCAACTATACACAATGCATGAGGATGACAATAGTGCTCTCAAGTCTGGCGCTTATTTGAGAAGATGATGACTCAACATAAAAGTAAATAGATAGTCCCTTCACAGAGGGAAGCATGGATTTGCAGTGGTGCCAAAGCTCAAAGCTTAAAATAGAGATAGATATAATTTTGGGAGGTACACCCTTCCTGTCAATGTCACAACCAAGAGTTATCAATATCTTCCATGCTAAACAAATTAGCGGTGGTTCTCAAGCTGTGAAAGTAAAGTTTTACTCCCCCTCCACCAACAATCACACTCCATGGCTAGCCGCATCCACGGGTATCGTCCAACCCAACAACATTCCTAGGGGAGTTTTGTTTAGTTATTTTTGATTTTGGGACTGGGAATCCCTATTACCGCCCCTCTCGATCGTGTAAGGACAAGTGAATAAACACTCATCATGAGAATAACCCGCTTAGCATGGAAGATACTGACCGCCCCCTGTTGCTCCATGAGAGGTCCAGGCACACAAAACAGATGTTCATTTGAATTTTTAGAGATGGCACATGCAATTTTACTTTGGAACGGCAGGGTAAAACCGCATATAGGTAGATATAGTGGACTCATCTGGCACAACTTGGTTTAAGGGTTTTGATGCACAAGCAGTATTCCCGCTTAGTACAGGCGAAGGCTAGCAAATAGATTGAGAAGCGGCCAGCTAGAGAGCGAAAATGGTCATGAACATGCATTACATATAATCAACATTGAATACTAGCATGAGTAGGATATGGACACCATGAACATAAATATCATGAAGGCTATATTGGTTTTGATTCAACTACATGCGTGAACATGTGCCAAGTCAAGCCACTTGAAACATTCAGAGGAGGATACCATATCATCATACCGCATCACAACCATTTTAATGCATGTTGACACCCAAGATAAATCATTATCCACTCCTAGCTACTTAAGATGGCATGAGCAACTATAATCTCTAATGGTCATTGCAAACATGTTTGATCATAATATGCTAAATCAAGGATACTAGGTTAAACTTATTTAAAAAAACAAAAACAAGTTGAGTTCATACCCGCTTTTCTCTGCCACCGTCAATTCATCAAATATCATCATTATTGCCTTTCACTTGCATGACCGAATGATAAGAAGATAATAATAGTGCAAGAGTGTGATACGTCCATTTTGCATCATGCTTTTATATTGATATTTATTGCATTATGGGCTGTTATTACACATTGTGGTACAATACTTATGCCTTTTCTCTCTTATTTTACAAGGTTTACATGAAGAGGGAGAATGCCAGCAGCTGGAATTCTGGACTGGAAAAGGAGAAAATATGAGAGACCTATTCTGCACAACTCCAAAAGTCCTGAAAAGTTACGGAGAATTATTTTGGAATATATAAAAAATATTGGGCGAAAGAAATACTGCAGGGGACCCACCAGGAGGTCACAAGCCAAGGGGGCGCGCCCTACCCCCCTCGGCGCGCCCCTGTGGCTTGTGGGCCCCTGGCAGGCATCCGGTGCCCATCTTTTGCTATATGGAGGGTTTTGACCTGGAAAAAATTATAAGAGAGCTTTCGGGACGAAGCGCCGCCGTCTCAAGGCGGAACTTGGGAAGAACCAATCTAGGGCTCCGACGGAGCTGTTCTGCCGGGGAAACTTCCCTCCCGAAGGGGAAAATCGAAGCCATCGTCATCACCAACGATCCTCTCATCGAGAGGGGGTCAATCTCCATCAACATCTTCACCAGCACCATCTCCTCTCCAAACCCTAGTTCATCTCTTGTATCCGATCTTTGTCTCAAAACCTCAGATTGGTACCTGTGGGTTGCTAGTAGTGTTGATTACTCCTTGTAGTTGATGCTAGTTGGTTTACTTGGTGGAAGATCATATGTTCAGATCCTTAATGATAATTAATACTCATCTAATTATGAACATGAATATGCTTTGTGAGTAGTTACGTTTGTTCCTGAGGACATGGGATAAGTCTTGTTATAAGTAATCATGTGAATTTGGTATTCATTCGATATTTTGATGAGATGTATGTTGTCTCTCCTCTAGTGGTGTCATGTGAACGTCGACTACATGACACTTCACCATTATTTGGGCCTAGGGGAAGGCATTGGGAAGTAATAAGTAGATGATGGGTTGCTAGAGTGACAGAAGCTTAAACCCTAGTTTATGCGTTGCTTCGTAAGGGGCTGATTTGGATCCATATGTTTCATGCTATGGTTAGATTTATCTTAATTCTTCTTTCATAGTTGCGGATGCTTGCGAGAGAGATTAATCATAAGTGGGAGGTTTGTCCAAGTAAGGGCAGCACCCAAGCACCGTTCCACCCACATATCAAATTATCAAAGTAACGAACGCGAATCATATGAGCATGATGAAAACTAGCTTGACAGAAATTCCCATGTGTCCTCGGGAGCGCTTTGCTTTATATAAGAGTTTGTCCAGGCTTGTCCTTTGCTACAAAAAGGATTGGGACACCTTCCTGCATCTTTGCTACATTTGTTACTTGCTATCCGTTACGAATTATCTTATCACAAAACTATCTATTACCGATAATTTCAGTGCTTGCAGAGAATACCTTGCTGAAAACCGCTTGTCATTTCCTTCTGCTCCTCGTTGGGTTCGACACTCTTACTTATCTAAAGGACTACGATAGATCCCCTATACTTGTGGGTCATCAAGACTCTTTTCTGGCGCCGTTGCCGGGGAGTGAAGCGCCTTTGGTGAGTGGAACTTGGTAAGGAAAAATTTATATAGTGTGCTGAAATTAACTGTCACTTGTTACTATGGAAAATAATCCTTTGAGGGGCTTGTTCGGGGTATCTTCACCTCGACCGGAAGCACAAAGAGTTGCTCCTCAACCTACTGAACCTACTGAAAATATTTATTATGAAATTCCTTCGGGTATGATAGAGAAACTGCTAGCTAATCCTTATGCAGGAGATGGAACACTACATCCTGATTTGCATCTGATCTATGTGGATGAAGTTTGTGGATTATTTAAGCTTGCAGGTTTGCCCGAGGATGATGTCAAGAAGAAGGTCTTTCCTTTATCTTTGAAGGAGAAGGCATTGACATGGTATAGGCTATGTGATGATATTGGATCATGGAACTACAACCGATTGAAATTGGAATTTCATCAGAAGTTTTATCCTATGCATCTGGTTCATCGTGATCGGAATTATATTTATAATTTTTGGCCTTGTGAAGGAGAAAGTATCGCTCAAGCTTGGGGGAGGCTTAAGTCAATGTTATATTCATGCCCCAATCATGAGCTCTCAAGAGAAATTATTATTCAGAATTTTTATGCTCGGCTTTCTCGTAATGATCAATCCATGCTCGATACTTCTTGTACTGGTTCCTTTATGAAGAAAGATATTGAATTCAAATGGGACTTATTGGAAAGAATTAAACGCAACTCTGAAGATTGGGAACTCGACAAAGGTAAGGAGTCAGGTATAAACCTTAAGTTTGATTGTGTTAAATCCTTTATAGACACCGATGCTTTTCGTGAATTTAGCACTAAATATGGACTTGACTCTGAGATAGTAGCTTCTTTCTGTGAATCTTTTGCTGCTCATGTTGATCTCCCTAAGGAGAAGTGGTTTAAATATCATCCTCCCATTGAAGTGAAAGTAGTTCAACCTATTAAAGTTGAAGAAGAAACTATTACTTATAATGTTGAGCCTGTTATTCCTACTGCTTTTATTGAGAAACCACCTTTCCCTGTTAGAATAAAGGAACATGCTAAGGCTTCAACTGTGGTTCGTAAGAGTTATACTAGAACACCTACACCCCCTGAACAAATCAAAGTTGAACCTAGTGTTGCTATGGTTAAAGATCTCTTGGTCGATAATATTGATGGGCATGTTATTCATTTCTGTGATGAAGCTGCTAGAATTGCTAGACCTGATTCTAAAGATAAACATTGACCTATTGTTGGCATGCCCGTTTTTTCTGTTAAAATAGGAGATCATTGTTATCATGGCTTATGTGATGTGGGTGCTAGTGTGAGTGCAATTCCCTTTACTTTATATCAAGAAATTATGCATGATATTGCACCAGCTGAGTTAGAGGAAATTGATGTTACCATTAAGCTTGCTAATAGAGATACTATAGCACATGTTGGGATTGTTAGAGATGTTGAAGTCTTGTGTGGCAAAATAAAATATCCTACTAATTTTCTTGTTCTTGGTTCCCCACAAGATGATATCTGTCCCATTATATTTGGTAGACCTTTCTTGAATACTGTTAATGCTAAGATAGATTGTGAGAAAGAAACTGTTACTGTAAGTTTTGGGGATGTGTCTCATGAGTTTAATTTCTCTAAATTTCATAGACAACCCCATGATAAAGAATTGCCTAGTAAGGATGAAATTATTGGTCTTGCTTCTATTGCTGTGCCTCCTACTGATCTCTTAGAACAATATTTGCTAGACCATGAAAACGATATGCATATGAATGAAAGGAATGAAATAGATAAGATTTTCTTTGATCAGCAGCCTATTTTGAAACACAACCTGCCTGTTGAAATACTTGGGGATCCTCCTCCACCCAAGGGTGATCCCGTGTTTGAGCTTAAACAATTACCGGATACTCTGAAATATGCTTATCTTGATGAAAAGGAGATATATCCTGTTATTATTAGTGCTAACCTTTCAGAGCATGAAGAAAAGAGATTATTGAAAACTCTGAGGAAGCACCGTGCTGCTATTGGATATACTCTGGATGATCTTAAGGGCATTAGTCCCACTCTATGTCAGCATAAAATTAATATGGAGCCTGATGCTAAACCAGTTGTTGATCACCAACGACGGTTAAATCCTAAAATGAAAGAAGTGGTAAGAAATGAAATATTAAAGCTTTTGGAGGCAGGTATAATTTATCCTATTGCTGATAGTAGATGGGTTAGTCCCATTCATTGTGTCCCTAAGAAGGGAGGTATTACCGTTGTTCCTAATGATAAAAATGAATTGATCCCGCAAAAAATTGTTACAGGTTATAGGATGGTAATTGATTTTAGGAAATTAAATAAAGCTACTAGGAAAGATCATTACCCTCTACCTTTTATTGATCAAATGCTAGAAAGACTATCCAAACACACACACTTTTGCTTTCTAGATGGTTATTCTAGCTTCTCTCAAATACCTGTGTCCAAAGAGGACCAAGGGAAGACCACTTTTACTTGTCCTTTCGGTACCTTTGCTTATAGACGTATGACTTTTGGTTTACGCAATGCACCTACTACCTTTCAAAGATGTATGATGGCTATATTCTCTGATTTTTGTGAAAAGATTGTTGAGGTTTTCATGGATGATTTTTCCGTTTACGGAACTTCTTTTGATGATTGCTTGAGCAATCTTGATCGAGTTTTGCAGAGATGTGAAGAAACTAATCTTGTCTTGAATTGGGAAAAGTGCCACTTTATGGTTAATGAAGGTATTGTCTTGGGGCACAAAATCTCCGAAAGAGGTATTGAAGTTGATAAAGCTAAAGTTGATGCTATTGAAAAAATGTCGCGTCCCACGGATATCAGAGGTATAAGAAGTTTCCTTGGTCATGCTGGTTTCTATAGGAGGTTTATTAAAGACTTCTCTAAGATTTCTAGGCCTCTCACTAATCTCTTGCAAAAAGATGTTCCATTCATTTTTTATGATGATTGCGTAGAAGCATTTGAAATTCTTAAGAAAGCCTTGATTTCTGCACCTATTGTTCAACCACCTGATTGGAACCTACCCTTTGAAATTATGTGTGATGCTAGTGATTATGCTGTTGGTGTTGTTCTAGGGCAAAGAGTTGATAAGAAATTAAATGTTATCCATTATGCCAGTAAAACTCTAGACAGTGCTCAAAGAAACTATGCTACCACTGAAAAGGAATTTTTAGCAGTTGTGTTTGCTTGTGATAAGTTCAGACCTTATATTGTTGATTCCAAAGTAACTGTTCACACTGATCATGCTGCTATTAAATATCTTATGGAAAAGAAAGATGCTAAACCTAGACTTATTAGATGGGTTCTTGTGCTACAAGAGTTTGATTTGCATATTATTGATAGAAAGGGTGCTGATAACCCCGTAGCGGATAACTTGTCTAGGTTAGAGAATGTTCTTGATGACCCACTACCTATTGATGATAGCTTTCCTGATGAACAATTAGCTGTCATAAATGCTTCGCGTAATGCTCCATGGTATGCTGATTATGCTAATTACATTGTTGCTAAATTTATACCACCTAGCTTCACATACCAACAAAAGAAAAAGTTCTTCTATGATTTAAGACATTACTTTTGGGATGATCCACACCTTTATAAAGAAGGAGTAGATGGTGTTATTAGACGTTGTGTACCTGAGCATGAACAGGAACAGATCCTACATAAATGTCATTCCGAGGCCTACGGAGGACACCACGCTGGAGATAAAACTGCACACGAGGTATTACAATCTGGTTTTTATTGGCCCACTCTCTTCAAGGATGCTCGTAAGTTTGTCTTGTCTTGTGATGAGTGTCAAAGAATTGGTAATATTAGTAGACGTCAGGAAATGCCTATGAATTACTCTCTTGTTATTGAACCATTTGATGTGTGGGGTTTTGATTATATGGGACCTTTTTCAAAGTCCAACGGGTACACTCATATTCTAGTTGCTGTTGATTATGTTACTAAGTGGGTAGAAGCTATTCCAACTAGTAGTGCTGGTCATAACACTTCTATTAAAATGCTTAAGGAAGTTATTTTCCCTAGATTTGGAGTCCCTAGATATTTAATGACTGATGGTGGTTCACACTTTATTCATGGTGCTTTCTGTAAATTGCTTGCTAAGTATGATGTCAATCACAGAATTGCATCTCCTTACCATCCTCAGTCTAGTGGGCAAGTAGAATTAAGCAATAGGGAAATTAAATTGATCTTGCAAAAGACTGTTAATAGATCTAGAAAGAATTGGTCTAAGAAACTTGATGATGCATTATGGGCTTATAGAACTGCTTACAAAAACCCTATGGGTATGTCTCCGTATAAAATGGTTTATGGTAAAGCATGTCACTTACCTCTAGAACTAGAGCATAAAGCTTATTGGGCAATTAAAGAGCTCAACTATGATTTCAAACTTGCTGGTGAGAAGAGGTTATTTGACATTAGCTCACTTGATGAATGGAGAACCCAGGCCTATGAGAATGCCAAGTTGTTTAAAGAAAAGGTTAAGAGATGGCATGATAAAAGGATACAAAAGCGTGAATTCAACATAGGTGACCATGTCTTGATATACAATTCTCGTTTAAGATTTTTTGCAGGAAAACTTCTCTCTAAATGGGAAGGGCCTTACATTGTCGAGGAAATATATCGTTCCGGTGCCATCAAGATCAACAACGCTGAAGGCACAAATCCGAAGGTGGTAAACGGGCAAAGAATCAAACATTATATCTCAGGTGCTCCCATAAATGTTGAAACCAATATTATCCATACTATAACTCCGGAGGAGTACATTAGGGAGACCTACCAGAACGTTTCAGACTCCGAAAAGGAATAGGTATGTGCTACGGTAAGCAAACCGACTCCAAAACTTTTCCAATGGCAATTTTTATCCGTTTTGGATTATATAATAAATTAGGAAAATTTGAAGTAGTCCGGAAAGTGCACGAGGAGGCGACAAGCCAGGGGGGCGCGCCCTACCCCCCTGGGCGCGCCCCTGTGGCTTGTGGCCACCCCGTGTACCATCCGGACTCCGTTTTCTTGTGGGATACTCCTTCTGGTCGGTAAAAATTCATTATATAATCTCCCGAAGGTTTTGACCTCCGTATCACGACAATACCTCCTGTTTTCGTTTTGAGTTGTTTCTGCAGCAGATTTAGAGCAAGATGTCATCCCAAGATTCTGACGGGGAGAGCTACATATCGCATTATCTTGCCAATCCCAAGCTCTATGGGGACTTATATCCTTATGGATTGTTTTCGGAGGAGGAACAAGAAGGCAATTATGAGGAAGAAAGCTCGTATGAAGGAGAGATCCCCCTGCCTCGACCAGGAGATATGCACGTGGAGTTCAGGAAATTGAGCCTCTCAAACGCAAGGAGAAAACCCAAGGTTCTATTTATCCCTTCTCGTTTCCTGCAGGAGAGCAAGCAAGAATTATGTCAAAGGATATTGAAGCTCGAGCAGGAAGTAGACGATCTGAGGGAACAGAATTTCATGCTTAAGAGGAAGCTGGACAAGCTTCCAACCGCGTCAACAACTCCAACATCACCACCTCCGAAGAAAGACAACTAAACACATGGGTATGGGCACTCCCCTTGGCTTGTGCCAAGCTTGGGGGAGGTGCCCCGGTATCGTATCACCATCACATCTTTTACCTTTTATCGTTTTTCTTAGTTCGATCCTTTTGGTTATATCTTGATCTAGTAGAATAAAGTTTTCAGTGTGATCTAGTTTTGAGTTTTGCGTTATGTTCCCCCCTATGTAAGCGAGTCCGAGAGTTATATAATAAAAAGTAGTTTTGAGTTGAGGGCTTTGCTTGCTTGCTATGATCTTGAGAAAAAGAAATAAAAAGAAGTATAGAATAAAAGCAAAGAGTATATATGATGATCTTATGGGGAGTGATGACTTCACATATAAGAAGTATGTCGATTGAAATTTGTTGTGGGTTGACAAACATAGCGATTGGTCATTGTTGCAATTAAAAGGAAGTAATAAAGAAAGAGAGGTTCACATATAAATATATTGTCTTGGACATCTTTTATGATTGTGAGCACTCATTAAAATATTATATGCTAAGAAGTTGATGTTGGACAAGGAAGACAACGTAATGGGTTATGTTTGCTTATTTCCGAATAGAAGTTATATGGTTATAGATCCTTTAACATGTGATGCTTGCTTCCACCCCATATCAGCCAAAACTTCCGCACCAAGTAGAGATACTCCTTGTGCATCCAAACACCCTTAACCCAGTTTTGCCATGAGGGTCCACCATACCTATCTATGGATTGAGTAAGATCCTTCAAGTAAGTTGTCATCGGTGCAAGCAATAAAAATTGCTCTCTAAATATGTTTGATCTATTAGTTTGAGGAAAAATAAACTTTATACGACCTTGTGATATGGAAGAAATAAAAGCGACAGACTGCATAATAAAGTTCTTTATCACAAGCGGCAATATAAAGTGACGTTCTTTTGCATTAAGAGATTGCGCATCCAACTATAAAAGCGCATGGCAACCTCTGCTTCCCTCTGCGAAGGGCTTATCTGTTACTTTTACTTTTTAGTACTTACCTTTATGCAAGAGTCGTGGTGATCTTCACCACTCCCTTTATTTCGCCTTTCTCTCTTGGCAAGCGTCATGTGTTGGGGAATGATCTAGACACATATAGCCACTCGGAAGTGGGTGATCATGAGTTATTTCTGTTGACATTACCCTTGAGGTAAATGGTTGGGAGGCAATGTTGGGGAACGTTGCATGGGAAACAAAAATTTTCCTACGCACACACACGATCTATCCATGGTGATGAGCATCTACGAGAGGGAGAGTGAATCTACATACCCTTGTAGATCGCTAAGCGGAAGCGTTAAGAAACGCGGTTGATGTAGTCGAATGTCTCCGCGATCCAAATCGCAAGTCGTCCCTCGATCCGATCATGAACTAGTGCCGAACGGACGGCACCTCCGCGTTCAACACACGTACGGCTTGATGACGCCTTCACCTCCTCGATCCAGCGAGCGATGATGAAGCAGTAGATGAGTTCCGGCAGCACGACGGCGTGGTGATGTTGGTGAGGAACAATCTCTACAGGGCTTCGCCAAGCACTACGGAGATTATGACGGGAGAACTAGAGGGTTAGGGTTGCCGACACACGGCTTGGGAAATCTTAATGTCTCCCGTGTGCTAGCCCTGCCCCTCTATTTATATGTTGAGCCTTGGGGTCTAAACTTGGAGTAAAAGCCTCCTCCAGGTCGGTTTTGCCCGCACAAGGTCGGTTTGGCCCGCAGGGAAAGAGTCCAACTCGGATCCCTGCAGTATCGCGTACAAGCGGTAGTACCGCTTACGATAAGCGGTAGTACCGCCCGTAGCGGTAGTACCGCTTATGATAAGCGGTAGTACCGCCCGTAGCGGTAGTACCGCTTACGATAAGCGGTAGTACCGCCCCAGACGCCAGCAAAACTTCCTTTTGCACCTTGCAATACCTCGTGGGCTTTACCCCTTTGGCTCATATAAAGTGTTGCTGCACCCGAACACTTCGGTAAACATCCGGAACCTCTTCCGGTGAATTCCGGAACTCTTCCGGAGATCAAAACACTATTATCACATATATAAATCTTTACCTCCGGACTCTTCCGGAGATCCTCGTCATGTCCGGGATCTTATCCGGGACTCCGAACAACCTTCGGTCACCAACAAAATAACTCAACTATACTAATCGTCACCAAACGTTAAGTGTGTAGACCCTGCGGGTTCGAGAACTATGTAGACATGACCGAGACACCTCTATGGTCAATAACCAATAGCGGGACCTGGATGCCCATATTGGCTCCTACATATTCTACGAAGATCTTTATCGTTTGAACCTCTATGTCAAGGATTCAGTTAATCCCGTATGTTGTTCCCTTTGTTCTTCGGTATGTTACTTGCCCGAGATTCGATCGTCGGTATCTCTATACCTAGTTCAATCTCGTTACCGGCAAGTCTCTTTAATCGTTCCGTAATACAAGATCTCGTGGCTAACACTTTAGTCACATTGCTTGCAAGGCTCATTGTGATGTTGTATTACCGAGTGGGCCCTGAGATACCTCTCCGTCACACGGAGTAACAAATCCCAGTCTTGATCCATGCCAACCCAACAGACATCCTCGGAGATACCTGTAGAGCACCTTTATAGTCACCCAGTTACGTTGCGACGTTTGATACACACAAGGTACTCCTCCGATGTCAGGGAGTTGCATGATCTCATGGTCAAAGGAACAGATACTTGACATGCAGAAAACAATAGCAATAAACTGACACGATCATATGCTACGTTCGTAGTTTGGGTCTTGTCCATCACATCATTCTCCTAATGATGTGATCCTGTTATCAAATGACATCTCATGTCAATGGCTAGGAAACCTTAACCATCTTTGATCAACGAGCTAGTCAACTAGAGGCTTTCTAGGGACACAGTGTTGTCTATGTACCCACACATGTATTTGAGTTTCCAATCAATACAATTATAGCATGGATAATAAACGATTATCATGAACAAGGAAATATAATAATAACTAATTTATTATTGCCTCTAGGGCATATTTCCAACAGGCAAAACTATAAGCCCCTATCTTTCTCTGTGTCCAATTGAAGCCTTGACCTCATATGTACCGCGTGAGTGTTAGCAATTATGAAATACTATAAGATGATTGAGTATGTGGATTTGCTTTACAAGCTCTTATATTGACTCTTTCCGATATTATGATAAATTGCAATTGCTTCGATGACTGAGATCATAGTTTTTTGGTTCTCAATAGAATTATTGATGCATACTTTACTTTGTGAATGAATTGTTACTCTAGCATAAGAAATTATATGTCAATATATGTTGCTGTTCTAAATATGATCATGATGCCTTCATGTCCGTATTTTATTTTATCGACACCTCTATCTCTAAACATGTGGACATATTTATCGATTTAGGCTTTCGCTTGAGGACAAGCGAGGTCTAAGCTTGGGGGAGTTGATACGTCCATTTTGCATCATGCTTTTATATTGATATTTATTGCATTATGGGCTCTTATTACACATTGTGGTACAATACTTATGCCTTTTCTCTCTTATTTTACAAGGTTTACATGAAGAGGGAGAATGCCGGCAACTGGAATTCTGGACTGGAAAAGGAGCAAATATGAGAGACCTATTCTGCACAACTCCAAAAGTCCTGAAAAGTTACGGAGAATTATTTGGAATATATAAAAAATGTTGGGCGAAAGAAATACTGCAGGGGACCCACCAGGAGGTCACAAGCCAAGGGGGCGCGCCCTACCCCCCTGGGCGCGCCCCTGTGACTTGTGATCCCCCTGGCAGGCCTCCGGTGCCCATCTTCTGCTATATGGAGGGTTTTGACTTGGAAAAAATCATAAGAGAGCTTTCGGGATGAAGCGCCGCCGTCTCAAGGCGAAACTTGGGCAGAACCAATCTAGGGCTCCGGCGGAGCTGTTCTGCCGGGGAAACTTCCCTCCCGGAGGGGGAAATAGAAGCCATCGTCATCACCAACGATCCTCTCATCGAGAGGGGGTCAATATCCATCAATATCTTCACCAGAACCATCTCCTCTCCAAACCCTAGTTCATCTCTTGTATCCGATCTTTGTCTCAAAACCTCAGATTGGTACCTGTGGGTTGCTAGTAGTGTTGATTACTCCTTGTAGTTGATGCTAGTTGGTTTACCTGGTGAAAGATCATATGTTCAGATCCTTAATGATAATTAATACTCCTCTGATTATGAACATGAATATGCTTTGTGAGTAGTTACGTTTGTTCCTGAGGACATGGGATAAGTCTTGTTATAAGTAATCATGTGAATTTGGTATTCGTTCGATATTTTGATGAGATGTATGTTGTCTCTCCTCTAGTGGTGTCATGTGAACGTCGACTACATGACACTTCACCATTATTTGGGCCTAGGGGAAGGCATTGGGAAGTAATAAGTAGATGATGGGTTGCTAGAGTGACAGAAGCTTAAACCCTAGTTTATGCGTTGCTTCGTAAGGGGCTGATTTGGATCCATATGTTTCATGCTATGGTTAGATTTATCTTAATTCTTCTTTCGTAGTTGCGGATGCTTGCGAGAGAGGTTAATCATAAGTGGGAGGTTTGTCCAAGTAAGGGCAGCACCCAAGCACCGGTCCACCCACATATCAAATTATCAAAGTAACGAACGCGAATCATATGAGCATGATGAAAACTAGCTTGACAGAAATTCCCATGTGTCCTCGGGAGCGCTTTGCTTTATATAAGAGTTTGTCCAGGCTTGTCCTTTGCTACAAAAAGGATTGGGCCACCTTGCTGCACCTTTGCTACATTTGTTACTTGCTATCCGTTACGAATTATCTTATCACAAAACTATCTATTACCGATAATTTCAGTGCTTGCAGAGAATACCTTGCTGAAAACCGCTTGTCATTTCCTTCTGCTCCTCGTTGGGTTCGACACTCTTACTTATCGAAAGGACTACGATAGATCCCCTATACTTGTGGGTCATCAGAGTGCCATGGACTAAACTGGAATCTGCAACATTTTATTCAAGAGGAGAAGACAAAGTAATATGGGCTCTTTGTTAGATAAACAATAATGCAGATGAGATCCACTCAACAATTTCATTGTGGTCTTCTCCTTGGTACGACTCGCATAAAAGGAAAAGAATTTCAGAGAAACACAGTGAAATATTTTTGGAGTTTTTGGTTTTTCTTGAAGAAAGCAAATTAAAGAGGAAAAACAAAAATGAGAAAAACTATTTACACGGGAAAGCTCCCAACACGTAAAAGAAGCAGCGAGAAATCTTTTTGGGTTTTCTTTTGATGCTACAATAAAACGAAGCTAGAAAGAAAAGCTGAAAAGAAGTAGGAAATATTTTTGGGTTTTCTCAAAGTTTTTCAAACACACAAGAAGAAAGCGAGAAAACAAATTTAGCATGGATATTACAATGAAAAAGTATGAACACCGACAACTGGAATGAAAAGTGTGAACATGAATGTAATGTCGGTGGAAATACGTACTTCCCCAAGCTTAGGCTTTTGGCCTAGCTTGGTAATCACCATCCATAGAAACCATCCGGTCCCAAGTCAAAGTGATGTGGAGGCGGCACCTGAGCATCCCACCCCTGGGGCTCCTCCTCAGCAGCTGCTAGGTTGTTCCGGTAGGCTGTAATGTCATCTGGCATAATCCTGTATCCGTTCCTGGCAATAGAATCAAACAAAGCAGGTGCAGGCAACGGAATAACATCACGAGTTTCTTTGCTAAATACTAGGTTGTAAAGAATGTCGCGGGGAGAATCGGTTACATCAAGTAATTGGTGATCTTGTAGTGACTTGTGATCAAGATAAACTCGGGACAAGAGATAATCATGTGGGCAAAACTGAACATTAAAGTGTCTCACTAAGCGAGTAGCATAAATACCACCATGTATCTTTCCCTTAGTTTTGTTAAGGTGTAAGCGACGAGCAATAATCGACCCCATACTAAAGGTGTGATCATCATAAAATGCACGACGTAAAATAGCAAGGTTAGGGGCACTGAGTGCGCCGACCTTCTCCCTAGCGGTTAAACACTTAGCGATGACCAAAGCAAAGTAATGCACTGAGGGAAACTGCAAGCTGGTAGCAGTAGCGTTTGACACGCCTCTATCCTCACCCACGGTTAAGGTGAGGAGAAAATCCTCAAACTCAGATGGCCTAGGTTCTCTCAATTTCCCTTCAGAAGGGATCAAGCATATATTGCAGAAGTCAGTTAGCGGCATTTTGTAAGTTTCAACATAAAGATTAAACTACACTTCAGGAGGATTGTTTCTCCCTAGATAATAAAAACCTTGCACAAAGGAATTTGTAAGGATGTGATATTGGTCACACTTAGCTGCGAGGAACTCAGTCAACCCAGCGTTTGCAACAAACTGAGCGAACTCTTGATGGAATCCGGCCTCCTCCATGAAGGCATCATGCGGCCATTCACACGGCCGCACCTCCGCCCTTCTTGGGGTGTGAAGGTCATTGTCCGATGATTCCCCAATGACTCCTTTGGGATTTTTCTTGGAGGAAAACTTCCTAAAGAATTCCATATTATTGCTATAAAAATTCTGAAAAAATTTAGTCCGCAAAATTTTTGTCAACAAAACTTTGTAAGATTGCTAGCAACTACTCCCAAGCATGCATAGAGGCCATATTGAGCATTCAAACTACTTAGAACTCTAAGAATTCAACATGCAATCTCATCTACAGCAGCACCAAGAGTAGCTAATTACTCTAAGAATAACCCACTAAATCAAAAACTAATTGGAGCAATGGAGGAGTCACATACCAAGTAGCAATCCCTCCACACAGTTTCAGAAACGGAGCTTCGAGCTAAGAGATCGAAATCCGCGGGTTTGAGAGCAAGAACAAGGGAATGGTGGCTGTGGTGATTTTTTTTCTGGAGGTAAGGGATGATGTGGGCTAAAGAGATAAGTGAGGGGGCCCACGTGGGGGCCACAACCCACCAGGGCGTGCCTGGGGGTGCTGGAGCGCCCTGGTGTCTTGTGGGCACCAGGTGCACCCCCCTCTGGTATTATTTGCACCAAAAATTCAGAAATATTCAGAAAAAAATCGTGTTAAATTTTCAGGGCATTCTGAGAATTTTTATTTTTGGGTCATTTTTTATTACACGGAGAAAATAGAAAATAGGATAATCGTGGCATTTTATTTTAGTTGAATAACTAAAATAGAAAATAAAAGGTGGGAGCAGAGAGTTGTGCCTACTAGATTCATCGACTTCATACCTTTCAAAAATGATCCATTAATAAGGTTGATCAAGTCTTATTAGCAACCACTTCCGATTAGTATGAAACCGAAGAACTTCATAAAACACTAAGTTACCTCAATGGGGATGTGCATATCCCCGACAATAAGTATATCCTATTTCTTTTTGGCAGTTGGAATAGGTAATTTAAAACTTCCAATAGTAATGGTCGGAGATTCTTCAATAACATTTATACCATTCACCTGGAATTGTTTCTTCGGAAAGTGCACCGTATGCTCATTACCATTGATATGAAAAGTGACTTTGCTTTTATTGCAATCAATAACAGCCCCTGCAGTATTCAAAAAGGGTCTACCAAGGATAATCGACATGTTGTCGTCCTCGAGCATCTCAAGAACAACAAAGTCCGTTAAGATAGTAACATTTGCAACAACAACGGGGACATCCTCACAAATACCGATAGGTATGGCCGTTGATTTGTCAGCCATTTGCAATGATATTTCAGTAGGTGTGAGTTTATTCAAATCAAGTCTCTTATATAAGGAGAAAGGCATAACACTAACACCGGCTCCAAAGTCACACAAAGCAGTTTTGACATAGTTTCTTTTAATGGAGCAAGGTATAGTTGGTATTCCCGGATCTTCAAGTTTTTTAGGCACTCCATCCTTAAAAGAGTAATTAGCAAGCATGGTGGAGATTTCAGCTTCAGGTATCTTTCTTTTATTGGTGGTGATGTCTTTCATATACTATGCATAAGGGGCCATCTTCAAAATATCGGTTAAACGGGTACGCAAAAAGACTGGCCTAATCATTTCAGCAAAGCGATCAAATTATTCATCATCCTTTTTCTTAGATGGCATGGGTTTCTGAACCCATGGCTCTCTTTCTTTACCATGTTTCCTAGCCACAAAGTCTCTTTTATCATAACGTTTATTTTTAGGTTGTGGGTTATCAAGATCAGCAGCAGGCTTTATTTCAACATCATTATCTGGTTCTATATCATTATTAGGTTGAGCATCTTCATGAACATCATCATTATCATTTTCATTTTCATTAGGTGAATGTTCATTGCCAGACTGAGTTTCAGCATCAGAAATAGAGACATCATTAATATCAGGAGGTTTTTGTGTCTCAGGCTCACTAGAGGTATGCAAAGTCCTATAATTTTTATTCTTCTTTTTCTTCTTAGAAGGACTAGGTGCATCCGTATTAATTCTCTGAGAGTCTTGTTCAATTCTTTTAGGGTGACCCTCGGGATAGAGTGGTTCTTGGATCATTCTACCTCCTCTAGTTACTACTCTAGCAGCAAAATCATGCATATTATTATTCATTTCATCAAGCAATTCTTTTTGAGACTTAGCAACTTGTTCTAACTGAGTTTGAACCATAGAGGCATGCTTTCTTACACCTCTAACATCATTACTGATTCTAAATAGCAAGTCACTCAAGCGGACAATCATATCAGAATTATATTTCAATTGTTTCAGAACATGTGCATTGAAATGATCTTGCTTCATAATATAGTTGTCAAACTCATATAAGCATTGACTAGGATGTTTATTATGAGGGATGTCACCTTCATCAAACTTTAATAAAGAATTTACCTTTACCACCTGTGGAGGTGGTGGTGTGTCAAGGCCATGTATTTCTTCAATAGGTGGTAAATTTTTGACATCCTCACTTTAATACCTTTTTCTTTCATAGATTTCTTTGCCTCTTGCATATCTTCGGGACTGAGAAATAAGATACCCCTCTTCTTCGGAGTGGGTTTGAGCAGTGGTTCAGGAAGAGTCCAATCATCATAATTCTTCAATATGTTATTCAATAATTCCTCAGCTTGTTCAACAGTTCGTTCCCTGAAAACACAACCAGCACAACTATCTAGGAAGTCCCTAGAAGCATCAGTTAGTCCATTATAAAAGATATCAAGAATTTCATTTTTCTTGAGAGGATGATCAGGCAAAGCATTAAGCAATTGGAGAAGCCTCCCCCAAGCTTGTGGGAGACTCTCTTCTTCAATTTGCACAAGTTAAATATTTCCTATAAGGCGGCTTGTTTTTTATGAGCAGGAAAATATTTTTCAAAGAAGTAGTAAATCATATCCTGGGGAGTACGCACACAACCAGGAGCAAGAGTATTGTACCATGTCTTAGCATCACCCTTTAATGAGAACGGAAATAACTTAAGGATGTAATAGTAGTGAATCTTCTCATCATGAGCAAAGAGGGTGGCTATATCATTCAGTTTAGTAAGGTGTGTCACTACAGTTTCAGTTTCATAGCTATGGAAAGGATCAGATTCAACCAAAGTAATTAACTCTGGGTCGACAGAGAATTCATAATCCTTATCGGTAACAAAGATAGGTGAAGTAGCAAACTTAGGATCACATTTCATTCTAGCATTCAAAGTCTTTTCCTTATACCTGCGTAGCAATTTCTTAAGATCGTTTCTATCCTTGCAAGAAAGAATTTCTCTAGTTACCTCTTCATCCATAACATAACCTTCAGGTATCTTAGGCATTTCAAACTTAGGAGAGTTAGGACTAATAGGTGTTTCATAATCATCATCAGTTTCATAGGCTTCATTAGTTTCAGCAATCTCATCAGTTTCAGAAGTTTTATTCTCTTTAGCTCTAGCAATTTGTTCTTCAAGAAATTCTCCTAGTGGCACATTATCATCAAGCATGGTACAAGCATCATCAATAGCATAATTCATAGCAGAGGTAGCATCATCAATAACTTGCGACATATCAGGATTACTAGCATGTGGTGGTGTTGCAAGCTTACTCATAAAAGAAGGTGAATCAAGTGCAGAGCTAGATGGCAGTTCCTTACCTTTCCTCGTCTTAGAGGAAAAAATCTTAGTCTTTGGATCCTTCAGATTCTTCATAGTGATAAATTGATATAAATCACAAGTGACTTAACAAATATAGCTTTGCTCCCCGGCAACGGCGCCAGAAAAAGGTCTTGGTAACCCACAAGTATAGGGGATTGCAACAGTTTTCGAGGGTAGAGTATTCAACCCAAATTTATAGATTCGACACAAGGGGAGCCAAAGAATATTTGAGAGTATTAGCAGTTGAGTTGTCAATTCAACCACACCTGGAGATTAAATATCTGCAGCAAAGTGATCAGTAGCACAGTAATATGATAGTTTGATAGCAGTAGTGAGTAACAGTAGCGGTAACAATAGTAGCAATAGTTTTGTAGCAGTTCGAACAGTAGCAACAACAGTAGTAACTTATCAAGAACAATAAGTGGAAATCTCGTAGGCACTGGATCGGTAACTCGTTGGATGATATTCATCATATAACAGTCATAACCTAGGGCGATACAGAACTAGCTCCAGTTCATCAATGTAATGTAGGCATGTATTCCGTAAATAGTCATACGTGCTTATGGAAAAGAACTTGCATGACATCTTTTGTCTTACCCTCCCGTGGCAGCGGGGTCCATAAGGAAACTAAGGGATATTAAGGCCTACTTTTAATAGAGAACCGGAACAAAGCATTAACACATGGTGAATACATGAACTCCTCAAACTACGGTCATCACCGCGAAGTATCCCAAATATTGTCACTATGGGATTGACGGATCATAACACGTAATAGGTGCATATGACTAGGCAAGATCGGATCAAGAACATGGATATAGAGATGATAACATAAACGATTCAGATCTGAAATCATGGCAGGGCCCTAGTGACAAGCATTAGGCATAGCAAAGTCATAGCAACATCAATCTCAGAACATAATGGATACTAGGGATCAAGCCTTAACAAAACTAACTCGATTACATGATGAATCTCATCCAACTCCTCACCGACCAGCAAGCCTACGAAGGAATTACTCACTCCCGACGGGGAGCATCATGGAATTGGCGATGGAGAAGGGTTGGTGATGACGAAGACCGAAGATTCCCCTCTCCGGAGCCCCAAACGGGCTCTAGATCTGGCCTCCCGGTGAAGAACAGGAGGTGGCGGCGGCTCCGTATCGTAAAACGCGATGAAACTTGTTCTCTGGTTTTTTCTCCGAAATAGGAAATTTATAGAGGCGGAATTAGGGTCAGTGGAGCCACGAGGTGGGCACAACCCACCAGGGCACGCCCAGGGGGCCTGGCTTGTCCTGGTGGGTGCTGCTCACCCTGGCCCCCCTCTTCGGTGGATTTTGGCTCCAATAATTCTTATATATTCTGAAATAATTCTCTAAAAAGTTTCGTTCCATTCCGAGAACTTTTATTTCTGCACAAAAACAACACCATGGTAGTTCTGCTGAAAACAACGTTAGTCCGGGTTAGTTCCATTCAAATCATGCAAATTAGAGTCCAAAAGAGTGAGGAAAAGTGGATACATTGGAGACGTATCAACCACCTACGTCGAAGGAGATGACCACCACCACCAAGCCCAGGGTCGCCGCCCCAGGAGTCCGCGTGACGACGGACGAGAACCGATCTGGGTGGGAAATCCAGATCCACCGCTGCCAGCCACCATGGCCGACCCCACGATGCCCCCGCATCTGTGATGGCCCATCCGCTGCCCAATCGTGCCAATTCCGCCTCCACGTTGGGCACCCACGGTCGTCGTCGCGTCTCGGCCAGAGATCATGTCGTGGAGAGAGGAGGAGAGTTTGTTGTCCATCGGGCGAGCTTCGCTTGCCGGCCTCCTCCGGTGGTGACGGGGAAGCAAGAAGGGAGGAAGGGTCGGGTGCGGCGGAGGCTAGGGTTTGTCTGAGCCATCCCCCTGGAGGCGATGTGAGCGGCGCGCTGTTTCTGGTCTCGCTCTTGTGAGTCTTGAAAATTCAGAATTGACAAAATTACCAAAGACAAATCACTATCAATGGAATGATGAATCCACCTTGACCATGCACACAAGACCGATGTTTGGTTCCCGGTGGGTTGGGAAATAATGGACTACTCTAGCCAGATAGATAACCTAAGAGCATCTACAGCTGGACGCCTTAAACACCCTCTATACATTTGGGCGGACTGTCCGCTCATTGACCGACAAAAGAAAACCGATCCAGGCAGCTCCTTATACCGGCCCTATACGTTCGTGTTATCCGGCACCCCTCATATCCAGTTCAAATCTAGGGCAGATATGGGGAGGCATGGACGCGTCCGCCACATAGGACTGACTGCAGGGCCCCGCACGGGAACACTTGGAAACCCATTGGTCCGACGACATATCCTTCAATTCTCAATGGTACCTTGTGTCGCTGCTCCGGCACGTCGCCCCAGGGCCCTTGTCCGGCTATTTAAGCCGGACATCAGCACCCAAACCCTATCATGTCCTCATTTCCCTCCCCTCCCCTCCTCCACCACATTCCAATCTGCTCCCAGACACCGAATCACACCCTACGCCATGCTCACTTTGGAGCTGCGGCTCGAGCTCCTTGAGCAGATTGGGCTAGGCATGAATTCTGAATCACAACCGTCCTCCCTTTGGATTCACCGGAGCAAAATGAGGAGGAGGTGGAGGAGGTGGAGGAGGAGCGGGACGAGAAGCACGCCATGGCCATGTCAGACGGGGAGCCGGAGGAGGAAGAGGAGGACGCTGGCGAGGCGGATCCGGCATCTCCGGTTACGGGCTTCGCCATGCGTGACGCACTGGCAGAGTTCGAGGTGGCCCAAGCGGAGGAGGCGGCGGAGCAACATGCCATCCTCGACTCCATGCGCCGCTTCCGCCGCCAACGAGACGTGGAGTTCGACGAGATCGTCGCCGAGATCGACTCGCACGAGGAACCAGAGGTGCGGTAGGCGGCTATCCACTCGGAGGCAGGTATGTCCGGCATTGTTGGCACGAAGGTCGTTGACATCTACGACGACGATTAATGTAGGCTAGTTGTAGGTTATTTACATACTATTGAGGTACGAAATATGAGGTACTTGGTTGTAGTGGAGGAAAAATAATGAACGATCGATCACTGTGCGCAGAACGTATAGGGATTCAGATTTGTCAAGTCTAGGCGTAGATGCTCTAACGTCAACTAAAATTCAAAGTAAACATAGTATATCACTTGCAGAAAAAATTAAGCAAGTGATGACTAAAATGGGTAGATTGAGTACCACGAAGTCAAATTGTCTCAATATAATCTCATATGGTTTTAACATTTTCATGCCTTTAGTAGGGAGGCCAGCCTGTTAAAAAAGCAATGCAATTCGATAGTGGCGGCCTCCGAGCAATTTTCCCAACAATGTAAGTTGCAATGTTACAGTGAAGACCTCCAAACTGTTAGACTGTATAATACGTAGCCTCTGTATATGAGTTGTATTCTATATTGTACATCCTTGGTGTACCCTTATATATATGAGATAGCCACACCCGATCTAGGGTGTCGAGCAGTTTCCCCCAACTACGTTTTACATGGTATTTGATCGCCTGGAATGCTCGCAAACAAGCTACAGTGTCTCGCAGTAGTACTGAGGCTGAGTACAAGGCAGTTGCTAATGCCACAGCTGAGATCATCTGGGTACAGTCCTTATTGAGAGAGTTGGGAATCCCTCAGGCTCAGCCGCCAGTCCTTTGGTGTGACAACATCGGTGCTACATATCTGTCATCTAATCCAGTATTTCATGCCCGAACGAAGCACATCGAAGTTGACTATCATTTTGTGAGGAAACGCGTTGCACAAAAGCTACTTAATATCAAGTTTATCTCCTCTAAAGATCAACTTGCTGACATCTTCACGAAGCCTCTACCGCAACCACAGTTTGTAGGCTGTAGGCGCAATCTTAACTTACTTTGTACCTTAGGACATAGTTAAGATTGAGGAAGGGTGTTAAACTGTATAATACGTAGCCTCTGTACATAAGTTGTATTCTGTATTGTACACCCTTGGTGTACCCTTATATATATGAGATAGCCACACCCGATCTAGGGTGTCGAGCAGTTTTCCCCCAACTACGTTTTACGTAAACAAATTTTCGACACCAGTGTAACATTGATATATTCGCATGAGAAGTATTTGCCGCTTTACAGCAGGGAATTCGACAGAGAAGCATTTGTTCAGCTTCTCTGTCAGTGAATCGCAACTAACTACAGCCTATAGGAGGTCCCTGAGAGTTGTAGTGGAAGATGTCCTGGCAGTCTTCTTCTTCCCCTGGAGAAAAACAGGTCAAAAGCGTACGTTAATCTGAACTCCCATATTGATCGGGAAAAACTAACTATCTGTCGAGCTAAGCTTACTCTGCCTGGCTTCCTGCCTACCTGGCGGTGGTTTCTTCTGCCCGGGGTGCCGACCTGGATGGGCCGGCCGTGCTCGTCGTACAGCACGAGCCCGCTGAACCGCGGCAGCTCGCACCGCATCCCCATCAGTATCCTCCTCTGCCACACCGGCCGGCCCGGCGTCATGGCTGCCGAGGCCGGCGTACTCGGTGCCGCTGGCGCCCCGCTCATGGCCGTCATGGCCGGTGAGGCCGGCGTCGGCGTCACTGGGGCCGTTGGTGTCGTCCAGCGCGGCCCTGGCGGGGCCCCTCCGCCCGCCGCCGTTGTCTTGCACGTGCGCAACGGCGCATCCGGCTCGACCCTGAGCCCTGGCGGGGCACCTCGGTCCGCCGCCGTCGTCTCACGCGTGCGCAACGCTGCGTCCGGCTCGACCCCGACGGTTCCGGTGCCCGCGCAAGGCAGCCGGGGCATCCGAGCGCGGGTGATCATCCTGTCCAGCGCGTCCGTGCCTTGTCGCCAGCACATGGTTTTCAATTTCAGTTTAGACAAAATTTCAGCACCAACCGAAATCACTGAAATTCAGTGAAATTCAGTCATTTCAGTTTGCATTTCGGCCAAAGGGCTGAAATATTCACTTGAATTTAATTAAAGATTTGAAATTTTTGAAAAAAAATTGATTTTTTTTATTTCTAGTGTAGTACTGAAATTGCTAAAATATTTTGGCCGAAACGTTATATTTCAGTGTCTACTGAAATTAATGAAATTCAGTGAATTTCATTGAAATCTCACCGAAAGCGAAAACCATGCGCCAGCACCCACCGTGTCCTCCGCTCTCCGCCCTGCCAGTGCCAGGTCTCTGTCGCTGTGTTCGACCGGAGTCCTGCACGCGGACCACCAGCCCCTCTGGGTTCGACGGCCGGCGGTCGCCTCTGACGACGAACAACGCGCTCGCGGCGCCGCGCCTCGGCTCGGGGTACCGCCTCTCCGTCCTCCGCTGCAGCATCGACGCGCAGAGCCCCATGGTCCCGGGTAGCTTCGGATCAGGGGCTTAGATGGATTAGGGAGTGCTTGCTCGATACTCCTGCTAATCTGCATTGGTTTCTTTATGGGTGGCGAGCAAGCGAGAGCGGGGTGGAGTGAGCTGGGTTGGGAAGTAAAAGAAAGAAGGGTTAACAATCTTCTTTTTCTTCCTTGCATCGAAGTGATATCTCCCACGCCATGCTAAGGAATAATCGTGGGTTTCGGTCCATAGAATTGCTTCCTGGACGAGGGTAAGACAAGAATTGCTTGTTGCTTGTGAAATAAGTGACTTGTGAGGCCCTGTGTTTGGCTTGGTCGGTCGTTCTCCATTACTCCCTCCGTTCCGAAATATAGTGCGTCCTCGGTTCCCGCGTTTCAACTTTGACCATAAATTTAATCAACGAGACCGATTGCGGCGAGAGCAAAAATTATACCAGTAAATTCGTATTCGAAAGAAGTTTTCAATTATATAATTTTTGTTCCTACCGCAGTCGGTCTCGTTGGTTAAATTTATGGTCAAAGTTGAACCTCGGAAAGCACGGGCGCACTATATTTCGGAACGGAGGGAGTAACTCCGATCAAGGGATTCTCAAGATATACGGACTACGGAGCCACAAGCAATAGGTTCACGATGCATTTGGCTTGACAATGACGTACTATATTAAAATAATATTTCATTACTTATTTATATGAGCTGTCATGCTTACGAAATGTGTCAAAAAGAAAACTTGCATAACAACGAGATGGAATTTAGCATTGCTACCTATGCATCAGTTGGTACGTACAAGCTTGAAACAGTCACCGTGTTCATGGTGTCCTCTCCGGGTCTGCTATGGAGTGAGTACTGGCCGACGTGAGTTTCAGCGGACCCATCATGAAGATGGTAACAGGAACTTTGTCGTCCTTTTGCTGAAAAAGTCTGATTTAGTCATAGATGTTATATTCATACTAGGAAACATGCCCGTACCTTGCAACGGAAATAAAATAAAATCACACACCTTTTCACCAGTCTACGGTCTTCATTTCGACATAGCTAGTCTAAACTCATTCGGTCAGATACTTTTCTTTTGGAAAAGGATGTTAAAACCCCGGGCTCTGCATCAGTCGATGTATACAATCATCTTTATTAATTATTCAATAAAGGTCTGGTAAGAATATACGTCAAGCCACGCGAAACCACCACCCTAAAGCCATTCAGTCATATACTAACTGGTTAATTCCTCTTAAAAAAATTACGATATTAGTTCTTCATCCTTTGAATAGTACCTCATCTTTTCTTCTGCCTAACATCTGCTCTTTCGTTAGTATCATGAATATAAGATCTCCAAATAATCAAGTTACACAAATAAAATATTGAAATAATGACAAAATTATCAAGCTACTGGATGAGATGAATTACCAAAAAATCAAGGAAGAGCTATTGCAGTGAATCTATTCTCATTATTTATTCTTAACTCATATTCCAAAACTCTACATAAAAATGTAAAATTGTATCTTCTTTTGAATACAGATATTGTACTAAATAGCATACCTTCTAAAGAGAAAAGAAACGCAGCAACATGCATGCACTGTTGATCACCTTGTCCATTCCAAGATAAGAAAGAGAATGGTCTGGGTGATGAATGACAATGTGGCATTATACCATGCGTACTGGAACAAGACCGTAAAAGGACAACCGTCAAAATTTCACTTAGGCTAAAATGGACTTTGCTCGGGGCGCTTCTCTGAGGTCTCCGCTTAGACGAAACCAACGACGTTCCCCTGGTGCAGATAATGGCGCCCCGAGGAGGGTAAGTGTGCCGCCTGCACCCCGAGTCACTCAAGTTGTTGCCTATCACAGCTCGTTGACTGTGCCGCTGCTCGCTTATCTGCAGCCGGACAGCTTGCCAAACGCCTTCTGTTGCTGCCTCGCTGCATCCAACCACGGCACTGCCGACCAGAACCCTCTTTGTGTTGCTTCAATTTGAATCCTGCCACACCAAGTCTCGTAGGCGGAAGCTTTCGTCGCCGTCGCCATCAGCCTCGGCTTATGCCTCAACATCCTCCGGCGACTCATCCCTCCTCAATCTATCAATCAATATTCCAACAGTCTCCACAAAGTCTCCATCTGATTAAATATTTATACCAGCCAGGCTGATTTTTTAGAAAGCATGTTCTTCCTCATCATATGGATACCAGGAAAACAAAAAAATGTTTATAAATCGGTGGAATTACATGTAAAGAACCGAGGTGGGACCATTTAATAGACCTAGCGATCATCTTTTTCGGCACAAACCGTGAGCTAGCTCGGTTGGCTTATACTCTAAGTAGTTAAACTCCTGGTCGTGAGTTAAACTCCTCCAATGACCATTATTTTTGCCTCCCCAAACGGCCAGCATAAAAAATATCAAACTACGTATGAAGAAATATTAAAAACTGGAAAAGGGAAAAAGTGAGACCACCGGGGCTCAAACCCGCGTCTCCACGATAGCAGGTTCAGGCTCTAGCCAATGCAGCACCCGAGTGCTTGTGCTCCGTTGGGAGATCGCTTATAAATAAAGTGGAGACCACTGTCGCGACTTGTGAAAAAAATGAATCGTTTTTCTTCATTTATGCATGGCATAGTGGTAATTTGTAGCAACTTTAGGGGTTAATCTAATAACGGACGGGCAAAAGCAATCCGTACTTTATTAGTAGGTAAAGATCTCGGCCTCGATGTTCTATATCAACTTTAATTTTTTAGAAAAGAGGCTATCAACTTTAATAAAAAGTGGCTGCGTACATTGATGCGAAGATCAGCTTTTCAATCTCCTCTCTGGGAAAGGAAGTTCATGGTGTCGTCAGACCAACTCCAAAGCATGACCCCAAATCGTCTGGCCGCGTCCGTTTGGAGTAAACGGACAGAAAATCCGGCCCAATGCGTGGGGGCAAATGGACATTTGCCTGTTTTTCATCCGCTTTCGCCCTATCCGGCCCAAATTTTGGGCCGCGTTTGCGCTCAAGCGAAAACGCTCGGACGGGCGGGACGCGCGCTCTTGTCCTTCCCTGGCCCTTCTGTTGGGGACACAGACGCCCCTATTTTCCCTCATCCCCCCCCCCCCCCCCCCCGCTACCCCTCCCCTTCCTCCGCCATGCCCATGAAGAAACCTGGCGCCCTGGCCGCCGCTCTGCGGCCCGCGACGAGGAAGAAGGGCCCGAGCAAGCCGTGGTCGGAGCTCACGCCGGAGGAGAAGGCGCACCTCGACCATGAATCGGCCAAGCAGAGGGCACGGTGGAACGCAGCGGTGAAGAAGAAGGCCACGGCTGACAACGCCCCCGAGGTCACGACCATGGAGAAGGTTATTCAGTACAAGGCCAACGTCGAAAAGATTGAGGAGATCGTTGCCAAGGCCACGCATGCAGCTACGGCGAACGCCCTCATGATGCTAGGGTTGTGTCGGCCGCCGTCGATCATTCTCTTCGCTGCCGCAATGGCCGCAGCGAGCATAGGGCCATTTTGTAGGCTGACATTTAGTTGTCGGCGGCCGACTCTATTGCAGGCATGAACTAGGGCCGCTGGCATGGCCGCTGACATGGATCTACATCCACGCATTAAACATACGGCCGACACAACCACAAAAGAGACTGAACCCCGCCTCGTTGTCCTATCCAACGAAATCCAGACAAAACAGTTCCTTCGAGCCATTGTCTCATTGCTTTGCATCAAGTTCGGTAACGTGACGCGAACCAACCTGTGGTTGGATGGTTAGAGGGACTGTGGTATCCCCAGCCCACCAGGGTTCAAATCCTGATGCTCGCATTTATTCCTGAAATTATTTCAGGATTTCCGGCGATGCGCATTCAGTGGGAGGAGACGTTCCCGTCGACGACGAGGTGTCTACGGTGACTTCGTAAATTTCAAGATGATATGCCGGCTCAGTCTCTCGGAGGTGCTCATAGGGGTAGGGTGTGCGTGTGTGCGTTCATAGGGGTGAGTGTATGCGCGTGTATATGAGCGCTTGCGTCTGTACTGTGTTCAAAAAAAAAGTTCGGTAACGTGACAATGATGTACTGTATATGCCAAGAGGGATTGTTTCGTCCTCTTTATATGGGAAAAAAAATCCCACCTCCGACGTCGCTCCCCAAAGCGCCACCGCGTCCTCCCCTATCCCTATCCCTGCCACAGCCTCCACGTGGTGGTGCTGCCGTAGCCCGCGTCCAATCAAACGCCAGCGATGGCAGCGAAGCCGAAGCCATCGAAAAACGTTGAAGTGATAGCGACTCTCTCGCAATTCAAATTTCAAACTCGTACACAGAGTCCACAAGGTTTGCTTTCTATGCGCGCAAAATCCGCCAACCCTTCGCCGAGCCCGCAGCTCACCGCCATGCGGGCCCGGCGCCCCCCTCGGGCCCGCCACCGCAGCCCCAGAAGGTTAACCACTCCCCCTTCGGCTCCCTCGCCGGAGCGGTCTGATTGCAACTTGGGTTCGGAGGTGGACCCGAGTCCACGGGCTTTACTCTCACGGGCGCACAGCGACTGCTCTGCTCTCGCCGGGGGAGAGAGGGAGAGGGGGAATGCGGCGGCCACGGCGACTAGGGAAGCCCGGAGGCGGGGAGAAGGCGGCACCTGGGGCCGAGGTTGCGGTGGGACTCAAGGATGCTGAAGGGGGTCCCGTGATCGCCGTCGGCGGGAATGTGGCGGCGGCGGTGCTAGGGGTTCCGGTGGCCGAGGCGGCTGGGGGCGGCGGCGGGGAGAAGGCGCCACTGGGGTCGGAGGTCGCGGTGGCCGTGAAGAGCGCCGAGGGGGCGCCGGTGATCGCCGTCGGCGGGGAGGGCGAGGCGCCCGTGCAAGGGGATCCGGCGCCCCTCGCCGCTGATCGGGAGGCCGATGCGCCGGCGGCGAAAGGTGTGGCGGAGAAGGATGACGAGGGGGTGAGGTGGCTCAAGCACTACTCGTCGATGCAGAGCATCCTGGTCGTCGGGGACGGGGATTTCTCCTTCTCGCTGGCGCTCGCCACCGCGTTCGGCTCCGGCGAGCACATCGTCGCCACGTCCTACGACTCCTATGGTTCGATCCATTCCACCCCTCTCTTGCTGCTCGTAATTATAGGACCAGATATGTGTGCTCTGTGTTCTACTAGTAGTACTAATTTGGTTGATGCTACTACTACATTTTTGGCATTTCGTGCTTTGGACATGGGGAATAAATGGGACCATGGGTGTGTAGGGTACACACAAGAATACCATGTGCCTTGGACAATTTGGTATATTCTAATGGTTAAAAAGGATTTGATGCACTTTACTGGGTTACGAACTTGGGATCAAAGTTATCGTAAACTGGCTCACATTCTGTGACAAAGGAACTAATCCTGCATACTATAAATTGAGCTGGTAGTAGTTTTCTCGAACTGTATGGAGAAGACAAGGTGCTATACATATATACATTCGAACATGATTGGTTTTCGTAAGGATTGAATGCGATCTCGCTGAAACTAATCATGAAGATGTTCCAACTCCAACCGTTTGTTGTACTGTTTTTTACTGCTAGAAATTCTATGTCATCCTGACAGGCCCGTATGCTGTGAACAGTACTATGCTTCATTCTATAAAAAGTTGAGTGGGGGGAACCCCTTTCATTCAAAAAAAGAAAATTGCGTGTCATGGAAGGATCACATCCAGTCGTGCATTGGGAATCACTGTTGCTATTTCTAGTTTTTGTTTTTCATCATATTGTATCGTTGGAAACTTAACATTATGAACTTAACAAGTTAAGTGTGTGTACTAAGTCTTTTTGGTTCGTCTGTTTTACCCTGAGATTCCCTGCTTAGGGTAACCTGTTGTTTTGATATGGTTTGCACCTTGTAGACCAAATATATCCAGACCATTATTACTTTTTCTTTTGTCACTCTGTTGTGTCAACGATTACTCAACTCAGCGAACTGTGACAAAATGCCCTTGGAGCAGGAAAATGGAAATGAGTGAGTGCGAAATTAACTCAGTGAACATACTATATTAGGGCGTCAGGGTAGCTCAGAAAAGTATCTTGATTTCATTCCATGTAACACCACTCTTTCTTGTTTTTTTTCCTAAATATTTCGTATTTAAATTCTTGTTACTTTATATATTTCTTATTTGCTCCACTCCTAAACCTACATTAATCTCCGAGAGATACTGTTGTTCTGTGACCATTTTTCGATGAACTTATCTGTTTGGTCTGCATATCTTGTTCTCAATCTTCTCGGGCAGACGCTTTAAAGAGGAAGTATGGCAACGCTGAGGCAAATATAACAGAGCTGAAAAGGTTGGGGTCTACAGTTTTGCATGGCGTTGATGCAAAACTAATGAAGCTTTACCCTTCTCTGAAGATGAGACGGTTCGATCGGATCGTCTTTAATTTTCCTCATGCTGGGTTCAACGGAAAAGAGGATGACCCGCGAGTCATCAAGTATGTGCACTAATCTTTGCTTAATTCATGGATTACAAAATTGCTATCTTTTTTCCATATTGGCTGGTTGCATGATAATTGGTCTTAGTGACTTTCTTTGGTTTAAGTTTGATTTAGTATTCATGGGGCTGCATCTGTGTATGAGAAGTTTCATTGTTGGTGGTTTCGTTTAGAAATTTTTTGCATAGGTGCATGTGTCATTGGATGGAATCTATAGGAATTTTAATTTTATTTTAGTTATGACCAGAGAGGACTCTCTCATGTTGCACAGTCTCATTGGTTGAAATGCACTGTTTTTTATGGTTGCGGTAAGAATAGATAGCATTTTAGGAGGCTGTTCGGAATCCCTCCGCTCTGCAACTCCGCTGCGGAGCGGAGCGGCACACAGTTATATTCTGGCGAGCGGCTAACAGGCTGCTCCGCGCGCTCCGCTCCGTAGCGAAGGAGCAGAGGGTTGCCGAACACAGCCTAGATATATTGCACATGCCATGGCTATGTGTTCTCTGTATTCAAGATGACATTTATCTTATCATGAAGGCAGAAATATCTCCATGTACCAAATGCAAGAAAAGTAAACTAGAATGTTTTCATTCGATTCCTTAACCTTCACATAAATCTTATACATCAGTCTGTTTGCTAGTTCCTTCTCTGTATCTACTACTATCTCCCTACAAAAATATAAGATGATTTTGTTGGCTAAACTAGCCTACAAAAACGTTTTATATTTTGATACGGAGGTAATAGTATTTAGAAATCCAAGGCATTTGAACTGTAACATCAAACTGTTTTTGTAACTTGTAAGCAGAAGTTTCTATACATATGAACTGTGAAGTAAGATTGGTTCGTTTATCTGTAAGGAGCTTAATGTTTGTCTGCTAATGGTAGTTAACTGATGGTTTCTTATTTAGTTTGGTTAGCCCAAGAACCTTCTCAAAATCTAATGCTTGAACAGACCTTTTGGATCGTTGGTTTCTTAGCTAACTTCTTATTAACATGTTGTTGCTTTGACCTGTAGCTTGCATAAGCAGCTGGTAAATGGATTTTTCACCAATGCACGACACCTGCTTCGGCCCTTTGGTGAAATCCACCTTAGCCACAAGGCAGGATATCCTTACGACGCATGGAATATCGAGCAACTAGCCAATGAGTCTTGTCTTATTATGTTTGGTAAAGATATTTTCTGCAAAGAGGACTACCCTGGTTATAACCAAAAGAGAGGAGATGGTGCAAAGTGCGATCAATCTTTTGCTCTAGGTCCTTGCTACACTTTCAAGTTCTGCATCGGTGACGTAAAGAAACTGAAGAAAGCGCGTGGAAACGTTGTTGGTTCAATCTCATCCCTTGGAGGCAGCAAATTCTATCCTGGCATGTTGGCAACTGACACGAGGCCATTTGATCTGCGTCCACTTGCTCCAGCATGGCCTCAGCCACATTTTCCTCCAGCCAACAGAGTTGACATGCCAATCATGTTTGATCCTTACCCCTTTGAAGGTCCTCCAATGGAACGTCCAGGTTATCCAGTCAACTTCTATGGCCGAGCCCCAGAGAGAGGTCCTTACTTTCATCACCAGGACATGATCCAGCCACTGTGCAGAGGGCCACCGCTGCATGTTTTGCCCAACCAAGGCGGCTTTCATCCACCAATGGCGAGCCTTGGGCATCCGGATCAGCCTTGGCACCAAGAGAGGCCTCCAGTTGTGCCACCATGGAGAAGGGACGACTACTACTCGGGAGAATACCAGAGGAGTCTGCACCGGGAGTACGAGATTGAGAGGCAACTGATGCCTGGAGAAGCCAGCCTGGGTTACTCTGATTTCCTCGAGAATCGCTACAGTGAGTCGGCTCAGAGGCGGGATAGGCTGGAAAGGCTGATTCAGTTCTATGGTGGACAGTGAAGGGTCGTTTTGGAGGCTGTGTCTCTGCTACAAGGGTCTCACTAGAGCACAGAAACTCTGACCTTCCAAGATGATGATGCAACGGTCGACATGAGGTGTTTTGTACAGTTAGGGCCATTTTGCGTGGCAAACACACCACGAGCCCAGAACAGCACAAGTAATGCTGTTTCCTCCTATTTGCTATGTAGTCTAAACGAATGCCTATAGACAGCCAAGCCTCATTTTGCAATGGAGCTGTCTTTAGGGTCTCAAAACAGCCTGCAGTTATCTTGGTTTATCAACGGTAAGCCTGAACTTGTAAGACTCCCCTGATCTATTACTGTCCCCTTATGCAAGTACTTCCTCTGTAAACAAATATAATGCGTTTTAGGTCACTACTTTAGTGCTCTAAAATGCCTTATATTTATTTACGGAGGGAGTACTAGTTATGACTTGTGTGCTGCTGTTGTTTGAACTTGTTAGATGGTGATACACTGGTACTCGTTTTTTCCCCTCGCGTTTGCTATTTCTCGGTGGCCTGAGAATTTAGCTTGCATCAGTCAGTTGATTTATGTGTGGTGGGGCAGCAGCGTAGCCCTGAGGCTTTAGACGGGGAGGCCGCGGCCGATCCGACGTCCCTAACAGGGCCTCGCAAAGGACCTCACCGGCGGAAGGGAAGCGGGGATTGATTTCCAGTGTAGGGTGGGGGTGCGGCAGCCGGTGCCTAGAGGCATGGCCGGTGGTAGCACAGTAGAGGCAGCGGCTCGGGCAAGTTGGAGTGATGAGGCGTGCGCAGCAACGTAGCCAGCCGTGGGTGACGACGGTCGGCGGTTAGGCCTAGCCGTCCTTCTTAAATAAGGTCCTTCGTATATATATAAATATATTATATATATATATATAATTAATAATTATAATAAATAAATAATAATAAATAAATATTATAATAAATAATAATAATAAATAATAATAATAATAATAGTAATAATAATCTTTCCCTAATTTTATATTATATATATATATATATATATATATATATATATATATATATATATATATATATATATATATATATATATATATATATATATATATATAATAAAGCACGGATTGACTCCGTGGGTTCACCGTCACAATACGCTTCTTCCCGTGAGTTTACGCCTTCAGTTTGAATTTAAAACATATACGTGAGGTGGTACTAATTCGGGGAACCACGTCGTGTAAAAAAAGACGATTCGTTTCCTCGATCCTACGTTCGTCCCCAGCAGCCCGTCTCGGTTCGCATAAGGCTGGCCACCCCCGCCTGGGCCTTACCTATCTATCGCCCAAAACAGCACCATGGCCCAACTACAACCAGAGACGAGGTAAAAAAATCTTTACCTACTAATAAAGCACGGATTGCTTCCGTCGGGTTCACCGTCGTTTTTTAGGTCTGGCCCACGTGGCCCTTTGTGTGCGTGTGTTTGAATTAAAATAAAAACAGAGGGAAAAAAGGGTGGTCGATGCTGGGATTCGATCCCTGGTCTGCTAGGTAGACGCCAACGTAGCAAACCAGCCAAGCTGGGCTCGTGAGTGTGGAATTGGGGGCGTGTGGTTTCTTAAGAATAGAAGACAAGGCATACTCGGGCCGAGGCGATGTGCGCTATGGGCACGGGCGTGCTGGGCCGGGACGGTTGCTGCGGCCCACGGGACGGACTATAATGAGCCTTTTTCATATTTGTTTAGTTCTTTCCCTAATAATAAAGCACGGATTGACTCCGTGGGTTCACCGTCACAATACGCTTCTTCCCGTGAGTTTATGCCTTCAGTTTGAATTTAAAACATATACGTGAGGTGGTACTAATTCGGGGAACCACGTCGTGTAAAAAAAGACGATTCGTTTCCTCGATCCTACGTTCGTCCCCAGCAGCCCGTCTCGGTTCACATAAGGCTGGCCACCCCCGCCTGGGCCTTAGCCTATCTATCGCCCAAAACAGCACCATGGCCCAACTACAACCAGAGACGAGGTAAAAAAATCTTTACCTACTAATAAAGCACGGATTGCTTCCGTCGGGTTCACCGTCGTTTTTTAGGTCTGGCCCACGTGGCCCTTTGTGTGCGTGTGTTTGAATTAAAATAAAAACAGAGGGAAAAAAGGGTGGTCGATGCTGGGATTCGATCCCTGGTCTGCTAGGTAGACGCCAACGTAGCAAACCAGCCAAGCTGGGCTCGTGAGTGTGGAATTGGGGGCGTGTGGTTTCTTAAGAATAGAAGACAAGGCATACTCGGGCCGAGGCGATGTGCGCTATGGGCACGGGCGTGCTGGGCCGGGACGGTTGCTGCGGCCCACGGGACGGACTATAATGAGCCTTTTTCATATTTGTTTAGTTATTAAATAGTCCCACCTTGCTATTTTACATTAATTTTTATCAGTTTATGTACGTTCTTAGGTTGTCAGGCATCAAGGAGCTGCTTCGGAAATTAAACAAAGAATGAGGCCGGCAAGAAAGGAAATAGACATTCGGCAAGAAAGGAAATAGACATTTGGAAAGAATGAGGCATGAGAAATAAGGAAGGAAGGAAGGAGAAAGGTAGAAAATAGACGGTAATTATGTGGGCGCCATATTAATCGCAAGAGTAATTAGCAGGCCGGCAAATGGAATTCATGACATGCATGATATAAGGAAAGAAAGAGAAAGGAAATAGACACTAAATGCAATTCTTTATTGGTTCCAAGTTTAGGTGAAACGTTCGCCGTGTAGTGGACATCGTGACCGACAATGATGACAAGGAAAAGAAGTGGTAACAGGGATGGGGGCGCTAGCAGTAATGCTACATCAACGGACTTTTACAGACGTTTTACAGGGTTAGTTTGAGTTGGCAGATTGCTATTGGGTTAGGGGGGGGGGGGGCGCAGTCCGTATGATGTCCGTGTGTTTAGGATTATTGGGGCGCTAGGGATGATAATTTGTTTCTCCCGTTGCAACGCACGGGCACTTTTGCTAGTAATAATAATAATTATATATATTATATATATATAATATATATTTATATTTATTTTTTAATAATATTTTTATATTTATATTTATTTAATTATATTATATATATATATATATAATTTTTTTAATTTAATTTTATTAATAATTAATAAAGCAAGGTAATATTTCTTGGTTTCGTCCCGCGATTAGATTTTTTCTGGGCGACCCGTCCTTCTTATTTCTGTCACGTACGAGGTGGTACTAAACGTTGATGTCGGGTTCACCGTCACGTATTTTTTTAAAAGTCCTTCAATCTTTTTTTCGTTTTTGTTTTTCGTACAAATAAGGGCCAAGGGTACTACTGGGATTCGATCCCTGGCCTCGCGGGTGTATCGATGTACTGCATACCAACTCAGCTAAACTCCTTGGTGTGATTAAGGTTGACGCTTCAAAGAAAATAACTATATGTATCGACGGAGACTCTGGGCCGACCGCTTCAAAAAAGAATGTTTCCTCCCATGCTACTATTAATGTTTTGTGTAGAAGGCTGATTTAAAATAGTCCCACCTCGCCTCTGTATATCAAATCATATCAATTTATATATACTTTTGTGTTTCTTGATTTCAAGGAGCTGTCTTAGGATTTCAAGGGTGCAATGAATAACGAAAGGAAAGGATGAAAAAGGAAAGAGGAGTAAGGAAGAAGGAGAAATAAGGAAGACATGCAACAAATAAGGGGAAGGAAATAAAAGTGAAGAAAAAAAGGAAATCTTGAGGAATAAGGGTCCAAGGAAAGAAGGAGATTTCTAATTAAAACGTGACGTTTGCCGGTGATTGGCAACACATACAATAGATATGTGTGCACGTTATATATGGTGAGGGAAAACTAGGCAAACAAGGATCATGACACTTGTGACATGAACTGATATGGTGAGGGAAAACTAGGCGAACAAGGATCATGGCACTTGTGACATGAACTGATGAGGACGGGACGTGATGGACATGAGCACTGCTTGATTCGTCCTGCTGCATGGAGATGCGGTGCACACCGCCCGGTCGGCCGGCCCGCACATATGCATGAGGATGGTATCGTTGAGCACGTCACAGCCTGAGAGTTTGATAATACACATGTGGTTGTGTTAGTGTGCTTGATTCCTTTCTTTAGAGCATGCATGCGTTCGTGGATATATCATTAAATTCATAAATTTCCTTACTATAGAAAATATATGTATGTACAATACATGCAAAGGTGTTGTAGTCAAAAATACTCCCACCGTTCCTAAATATAAGTCTTTTTTGAGACTTTGCTATGGACTACATATAGAGCAAGTGTATATTTAGCAACAGAGGGAGTACATATGAATCGCCATTTAATGGCGACAAAAATATCTAGAAATTTCATGATCATCATTAATAAAAGGGAGTAGAAATCCAATCCATCCATATATCCCCACGAATGGTAATGAATTTTTTTAGAGATAACATACAGAAGGAAAAATCAACAATCTCTCTTTATGTTGTGTGTCCTAGCTATCATACAGTGCATATATTTCAGAGTTCGTCATAAAATGAAAAGGCTCCTATGGTCTTACACGCAGATCACTTTGTTTTTAACAAGAAAAGTGGGGATCCCCAATGCTATTTTATTGCTTTTTGTAAAGCATTTGTATGTAGGATATATACAGAAAATTTTCAAAGAGACCATTTCCATTGGATGTGAATGTTCATTCACACTAAGAAGCCCAAAACACTAATAGTTGCCGTGAGGGTATGCAATATCTCTCTTTCTCTGAATTTTGTCAGCAGTATCTCTGGCTAACTAGGAATTACAGATGAAACAAAAACTAAACTTCATTGTGTTCCTAACTTTATTTTGTTATATGATGTGGCGGGTAGAAATAATTATAAGATTACCATTTTCTAATTGGATTAGTTTGGATCTTGTGAACAATTTCAATTTTAACTAATTTTACATTACCTGTGAATGTACTTTTGCACATGAAAATCTAACTAAACTTGAATACAAATTAATTTTTGTTGTCCCGTTGCAACGCACGGGCATTTGTGCTAGTATATCTCGTATGCACGGTGGATCGTATGCAGCAAAACCGAAATCGGGCAAGTGACCCGTAGGCAGTCCCTTCTTTCCTCCCTTTTCCAGTTCCACTTCCTCTCCGGCTACGAATCCGAACGCGCGCGTGCAAGCTCCCGGTGCAATCTCGCCCAAGCCTCGCAGCGCGTTGACCTCGTCGTCCAGTCCGGGGACCACTCGAGCACGTCTCGCTGACGCTGTGCATCCCAACCTATATATACGATCGCCACGCCCCCCACCCCATGCGATCCATCAACCTCCTCCGCCGCGCCGCGCTTCCATCGATCGAGCTCCTTCTCCGCCCCATCCTCCCTTCCCGATGGCCATCAAGCGCGTCTTCCCCGGCGACCACCCCGACTTCAAGGTGGACACGAGCGGCGGCGCCCCGAGGCTCACCTTCTGCAAGAGGGCGCGCTACTGGAGCTCCACCGACTACCAGGAGACGCGCGCGCTCGGCGAGGGCGGCTTCGGCGGCGTCGTGGAGGCGCTCCACCTCACCCACGGCTGGACCGTCGCTGTCAAGAAGCCGCTCCCCTGCGCGCACGAGAGCACCGGCACCGCCTGCGGCTGCGCCGACGCCCGCATGCTGCGCGAGGCGGCGTTCCTCGCGGCCTGCCACCGCCACCGCGCCATCGTCGAGCTCCGGGCGCTCTCGCTCGACCCCTTCGCCGGGAGGCTCTCCGTCGTCATGGAGTGCGTCGGGCCCAGTCTGCGCGACGTCCTCCATCACCACCGGCGCGGCCGCCCGTTCCCCGAGGCCGACGTGCGCTGCATCATGGAGCAGCTCCTCGGCGCCGCCAAGCACATGCATGGCCTCCGCATCATCCACCGCGACATCAAGCCGGGGACATACTCGTCGGCGCAGACGGCATCAGCAACGTCAAGATCTGCGACCTAGGGCTCGCGGTGTCCATGGCAGAGCCTGCGCCGTACGGGCAGCACGACACACGCCGGTACATGGCGCCGGAGATGCTCCTCGGCAAAACCGACTACGACGCCACAGTAGACATGTGGTCCCTCGGCTGCGTCATGGCCGAGCTCCTCTCCGGGAAGCCGCTCTTCGACGGGGACGACGACGCCCAAAAGCTCCTTGCCATCTTCCGCGTCCTCGGCGTGCCATTGTTCACGATCTGGCCAGCCTACAAGTCCTTGCCGCTCGCCGGGAAGCTGGTGACGCCGCCGCATGTCATTTCCCGCAACAAGCTCCGTGAACACTTTCCCGGGGACCGCCTCTGCGAAGAAGGTTTCCAAGTCCTTCAATGAAAGCACATTTCCTTCTCTGGTCGTTTTGATAATTTATAACAACATATAAGTCATTGAACTAATGTTTCCACTAAGTATATTTTAGGAAATGTTCAATGATAGGATTGGCAAAAGAATTGTGGAGATTGTGGAAATACCCCAAGATGCAAGGAAATAGGTTGACCAAGCTTCAAGTAAGAGGACTCTACATTTTACTTTGTGAGAAATCACTTTGAGTCCATAAAAAACCAATACTATTAAAAGGGGTAAAGTTTTGTTGGTGAACAAAATGCTCATACGTGCACAAGTGATAGTCAACAAAAACACCCACAAACTCTTCCACAAAAGTCTGTCCAAAGTAAAATATCCAAAATCGGTGCAACCAACACTTTCCACTCGGTGGCACCGATTCCCATACTCAGACAGACCTAAGCCAAACCCTACCTTTTCGGTGCAACCGATTCTGCTTCGGTGCCACCGAGTTTAGGTTGCCAACTTTCTGTTACGCAAATTCACAAAGTCGGTACCACCGAGATTGTTGGATCGGCGTCACCGAGAATGGGCAATCTGACCGTTTGTCACCTTATCGGTGCAACCGAGTTTCATATATCGGTCTCACCGAGATTCAAAAGTTGCCACCTTTTGGTCACTTCGGTACCACCGAGATTCAAAAGTTGCCACCTTTTGGTCATTTTGTGTGTAACGGTTGGATTTTTGGGGATGCCTATATATACACCTTCACCACCACCTACTCGAAAGAAAAGCACTCAGAACTATTCCATACTTGCCCCATCAGTTTTTCTGAGAGAGAGCCACCTACTCATGTGTTGAGATCATGCCATTCCATTCCAACCATATGAATCATGATTTCTAGCCTCCCCAAGTTGCTTTCCACCAATTCCATCTCTTCCACCAAGCCAAATCTGTGAGAGTGATTGTGTGTTGAGGAGTCTATCATCTTGAAGCACAAGAGCAAGGAGTTCATCGTCATTACCGAGCCTATTACCTTTTGGAGGGTGGTGCCTCCTAGATTGGTTAGGTGTCGCTTGGGAGCCTCCTACTTCGTGTTGTGGAGTTGAACCAAGAAGTTTGTAAGGGCAAGGAGATCGCCTACTTCGTGAAGATCTACCCATAGTGAGGCTAGTCCTTCGTGGACGGAAGCCGTTATGGAATAGTCAAGGTTGCTACTTCGTGAACCTTTCGTGGGTGGAGCCCTCCGTGGACTCTCGCGACCGTTACCCTCCGTGGGTTGAAGACTCCATAAACGTGGACGTACGATAGCACCACCTATCGGAACCACGGGAAAAATCATCGTGTCTACAAATTGCGTTTGATCTTCCTACCCTTCCTTTACTACTCATGCTTGTTGTTACTTTCCGCTGCTATACTCTTAGACATGCATGTGTAGGGTGTACTTGGCTTGCTATGAATGCTAAAATCTGCCAACACTAAAATTTGGGAAAAGGTAGAAATTTTATTTGGTCAAATAGTCTAATCACCCCCTCTAGATATACTTTCGGTCCTACAAGTGGTATTAGAGCTTTGGTCTCCATTGCATTGGTCTCACAACCTAGGAGAGTATGGCGTCTAGTGAGGGAAATTATCACCGTAGAGGTCCGTACTTTGATGGCACTAATTTTGCTAGTTGGAAGCACAAAATGAAAATGCATATTTTTGGTCATAACCCCGCCGTTTGGGTTGTTGTTCGTGTTGGCTTGCAAGGTGAATTCTTTGGTGATGGAAAGGAACCGGATCGTGAAGCGACCGCGGATGAATTGAAGATGTTGCAATACAACGCTCAAGCATGCGACATTCTCTTCAACTGCCTATGCCCCGAAGAATTCAACAAAATCAGCCGTCTTAAGAATGCAAAAGAGATTTGAGATACTTTGGTTGATATGCACGAAGGAACCGAGTCCGTGAGAGAATCGAAGTTGGATGTTCTTCAAAGTCAGCTTGACAAGTTCAAGATGAAGGATGGTGAAGAAGTCGCGGAGATGTACTCTAGGCTAGCTCTCATCACCAATGAGATTGCCGGCTTAGGAAGCGAAGAAATGACCGACAAATTCATCATCAAGAAGGTACTCCGAGCTTTGGATGAGAGATACGACACCGTGTGCACATTGATCCAAATGATGCCCAACTACAAAGATCTCAAGTCTACGGAAGTCATTGGAAGGATTGTTGCTCATGAGATGACACTCAAAGACAAAGATGAGCTTCACAACAAGTCTAGCGGTGCTTACAAAGTCACAAGTGATGCTCCGGCAACTTCAAGCGACAACATTGTCACCAATGAAGAGATAAGCCTCATGGTCAAGAAATTCAACAAGTTCTACAAGAATAGAGGCAAAGAACGAAGCTCCAACTCAAGATATGATGAGAAGCGTTCGTCAAGTCGTGACCGCAATTGCTACAATTGTGGGAAGCCCGGACACTACTCCAATGAGTGCATGGCTCCCTACAAACGAAGAGAAGAGTCACCAAGAAGACGAAGCTCAAGGAATGAATCACCTCAAAGAGAGAGAAGGAGTAGAGATGATCGTTATGAAGGAAGACACTCAAGGAGAAGTAGGGATTCAGAGAAGAAGGACAAGTACACCAAGAGCTACACAAGAAGAAAGCATCAAGCTCATGTTGGTGAATGGGTTTCCGGCTCTGACTCCGACGACAACTCCGAGAGAAGCTATAACTCCAACTCCGACTATAGTCAAGATGAAGGTGTTGCCGGACTTACACTAGTGACTACCAACTCCTATGATCTATTTGATTCACCAAATGAAGGGAGTGGAAGTTGCTTCATGGCTAAAGGCCCCAAGGTATCACACCCCGAGTATCTTGATTTCAATAGTGATGAAAATGATTTGCTTTGTGATGATGACTTGCTCTTTGATAAAACTAGTGATGTTAGTCAAAATGAACTTGATAATTCTCATGCTAATCAAGATAAGTCATTTGATGATGATAAGATGAAAATAGAACAACTAACTAAAGAACTAAACACTCTTAAGTTAGCCCATGAATCTACTCTTGAACATCATAGAGAGCTTGTAAGGACTCATGAGAAGCTATGCTTCGAGAAGCTCAACTTGGAGCAAGAGCATGAGTTTCTTAAAGGTATCAATGACGATCTCCGAAAGAAGACTTCATCTTATCTAGCCAAACGACTACTCTTGTCTACTTTCATGCCACAAGTTAAATCTAAACAAACTAGTAACAAAGGCAAGAAAGGTTCTTCATCTAGTAGCAACAATAAAAATGCTAAACCCAATGATGTTGCTCCTAGTAGTTCTATTGATCCCACTAATGATGATTCTCTTAGCCAAATTACACTTGAGCAAGAAAATGCTTTATTGAAAGGAAGTATAGAAAAAGGTATCTACAAGAGTCTTGCCGAGTGTAAGCAATTTGAGGAAATTGTACGCAAGCACGGAGGATATCGGAAGAATCATGGTGTTGGCTACTTCAACGCTAATGGAGTTGAATGGGAAGAAGGTCAATATCCCGAGCCCAAGTTTCTTCCTCAAAAGGAGAAGTATGAAAATACTCTTCCAAAGGGGACAAACACTCAAGATGACCTTCCACCACAAGACCACAAGCTCAAGAGCAAGAACAAGCTTCAAGAGGACATTAACTCATATGAAGATGAATCCCTAGCTTTGGTGGAGTGGGTTCCCAAGTCTACTTCAAGCTCAACTTCTACAAAGGCTACTTCAACACCAAGGATCCCCATCAATTTGATGTGGGTCCCCAAGAAGAAGAACTAGAGAGTTCTTGAGGGGTGACTCCGCCAATGAAATTCACTCACATTCATTATTGGCAAGAACTATTTGCAAACAACATCAACTCTATGCAATAGTTCAAGGAGTCACACATTCCCTCAAAGGTAAGCAAGGGACAAGGTAATCAACAAATCAATGGACATCATTATACATGCTTTGCACTCCATGTCCATAGATATCCTTGTATTTGTCTCTTGTGTGTTGGGACTAACCCATGTAGGTGAAAAGAGTAAGGAAACAACAAGGATGCTCCCAACTCTTGGTGATCTTCATCAACCTTGAGCATCCACCACCACCTCACCAACATGAGGTCTTAATCAACAAAACCCAAGGTTAGTTTATCCCTCTTATGGGGGGATGTCACATCAAGGGGGAGCTTTACTCTAAGACTTGAGTTAAAGCATCTCTTAGAATGTGACAACATTAAATGCTTTATGTAAAAGTGGTAACCCCACTTGTGCTTAAACGATGAGTATGACCTATGATCAAGTATCCTTACTTGGCTCCTAAGTCAATATACTCAAATATAGATGACTCCGTCATCGCCAAAGTGCTTGTTAGATGCTAGTATGTTTGTGCATGTTTGCCATGATTTCATTTGACATCTTATTGTGTGAGCATGTTGGTCTGCATATATTTACCCATTCGAGGACGTCCAATTGTTGCTATTTGGCTTTTGATTTTTCTTTTGCCAATTGGATGGACAAGAATGCCTAGGACCACTCTCTAGCTATCTATGCTTTCTCACCTCATATTCTATTCATGCTGCATCACAAAATTTGAACAAGTACTTTTTGATCCCTCTGTGTGTGGAGCACTCGGAGTTCCGTATCGACAAAGGACTGACCATTAAAACCTCCCAAGTGCATCTCGGTGGAACCAACCCACAATTCTCGGTCTCACTGAATGCCTAGGGTTGATCTGGTTTTTCATCTCGGTACTACCGATTCCATATTCTCGGTTACACCGAGTTTCCCTGTCAGATGACAGTTGAGGAACTCGGTGACACCGAAAATTTAGAATCGGTGTCACCGACAGCAAAGGGTATATATGCTGTGGACCCCGACGCTTTGAAATTAAATCTCAAACCGTCGCGCCTCAGAACCCTAAGCTGCCGATTCGTGACCCCTGGTCGTCGCCCTTGCCTCCCCGTGCGTCTCCGCCGCTAGGATTCTTGCCGTCGACGCGCATCTTCGCCGCCGTCTTCGCCGTAGCGGATCCGTCGCCAAGTTAGGGTACGGATTCGATTCTTCTAGCGCTCCCCGTTCGATTCTTGCGCAATGAAGTTAGATTTTATCTATAAGCCAGATTGCAAACCTCCCTATCCTCTAGAACTTCCAGTAGATAGCGAATGATCGATTTTCTAGGGTTTACCGTCCGCCCGATGGAACTCGGTGGAACCAAAGCAAACAAATCGGTGTCACCGATTTACCAATCTGTGCTACTGAGAACTATCTCGGTGAAACCGAGTACTCCTTTTCGGTCTCACCGAAAGGAGTGCCAAGTTTTTGTTAAAGAGAAAGTCAGTCTCGGTAGCACCGAAAGCTTTGCTTCGGCTGTACCGATTTTCATATGACAGAATGTAAACCTTGAAAATCTTTTGTTCAAACTTTTGAAAACAGCTGTGGACTACAGGTTCTACACCAAGGAGCAACACGATTTCTATGAGATTGTGCTGCTTGACAAGAGTCCAGCTGTGAGTGACATGCGATATGTTAACTGGAAGTACATCAAGGCTAATGAGGACTATTTTCCAAATGTCCAAGACAACTTTCATTGCATTCGCCTAGATGAGTTTGGTGGCAAAGAGTTTACAACATGGAATGATGAGATGATCATGCAATTCTACTCCACTGCTCATTTCTATGGAGATGGTAGAATTGTATGGATGACTTAAGGAGCTAGATACGAGTCCACTGTTGATGATTGGGCTGCCATCTTAGGAGTCCCAAAGGTGCAGGATGGTGACTTGGATGTCTACTCTGAATCCAAGGAGAGCCATGATGCTATGAAGGATATGTATAATGCTATCCCTGCTGCTAACTTGAAGTCACACAAGTTAGGTTCTATCTACTTCCTCCAGGCTGGCCTCCGCACCATGAACACCATATTGAGACATACCTTGATGCCCAAGTCAGGAGATGACAAGATGATCCGAGGCTACTCCATCAATATGCTGATCCATCTTGACAGACACACCAGGATTAGAGTTATGGATTTGATAGTAGAGACAGTGAAGAGGGTTGCTGCTGATCAGAAGCGCTCATGCTGCTATGCACCCTACATTCAGATGCTCATCAACTCCAAGCTGGAGAAGCACATCTTTGCTCTGGACAGACCCCACTTGCCCCTACAGCCAGATTTAGAGGACAACATTGTGGTGATGGACCCAGAACATCCCACATCAGCTGCAGCTCAAGCACAGGCAGAGGCAGAGGCAGCTAGAGCCACTAGTGCTCAGGTCCCTAGATCCAGGAACGAGCAAATATATCTTTTGATCTCATCAGTTCAGGGCATGCAGAAAGATATTAAGGACATACTGGAGAACCAAAACAGTCATGTCAGGATCTTCGAGAACAGGATCAAGACCCTTAATGACAAGGTAGATGGGCTAACCAAGACAGTCAATGAGCTCAAGAAGGAAGTTGACTCTGTGCCTCTTCCTCAGTCTTCAGATGATGATGAGGATGACTCACCTCTCAGGCCAGGCACTCAGTTCACTACTCAGGCCAGATCAGCCACTGTGCCAGCTCCAGATTTGAGGCCCTCTTCATCAGCACCTGCTACTGTCACCTCTGCTCCATCAGCTCTAGTTCCTCTAGTTGCCACTCCAACTCCATCTACGACATCTGTTGAGATCTTCGCCGACGCAGTTCTCTCGACTCCTTCATCAACAACCGGAGGAGATCATCCCAAGAACGCTTAGATATATGCCTTTGAACTTTTTGGTAACTTGTTGCCAAAGGGGGAGAAGTGTATATAGATCTTTAGGCTTCGAGTGAGAGAGCGTTTGGTTTTTATCGCTTTTTCAAAACATTTGGTCTTTTGAATTGTTTGTGTTTGTGTTGAACTATGTGGTGTTTGATCATACACTTTATGTGTGATGCTACTATTTCCTATCATCTTTATGCTTATGAGACGATCATTCACTTTTGCTTGATTGTGTTGTGCTATATTGTTCACTCTTATCATTCTCGCACACCACCAAGATGTATGTGACATGGAAGAAGTGCCCCATGTACCTAATCGATTGTGCATTTGCATTCAAACGCAAATTCAAAATAATGCACAAATTTAGGGGGAGCTCTTGCTTATCACATACTTCTCAAAGCGACGATTATATTCATTGATTATATCATATGTCGAAGCTTTGATCTATATGTTGTTATCAATTACCAAAAAGGGGGAGATTGAAAGCACATTTGCTCCCTTGGTGGTTTTGGTAATTTATAACAACATATAAGTCAATGAACTAATGTTTCCACTAAGTATATTTCAGGAAAAGTTCAATGATAGGATTGGCAAAAGGATTGTGGAGATTGTGGAAATACCCCAAGATGCAAGGAAATAGGTTGGCCAAGCTTCAAGCAAGAGGACTCTACATTTTACTTTGTGAGAAATCACTTTGAGTCCATAGGAAAGCCAATACTATTAAAAGGGGGTAAAGTTTTGTTGGTGAACAAAATGCTCATACGTGCACAAGTGATAGTCACCAAAAACACCCACAAGCTCTTCCACAAAAGTCTGTCCAAAGTCAAATATCCAAAATCGGTGCAACCAACACTTTCCACTCGGTGCCACCGATTCCCATACTCAGACAGACCTAAGCCAAACCCTACCTTTTCGGTGCAACCAATTCTGCTTCGGTGCCACCGAGTTTAGGTTACCAACTTTCTGTTACGCAAATTCACAAAATCGGTACCACCGAGATTGTTGGATCGGCGTCACTGAGAATGGGCAATATGACCGTTGGTCACCTTATCGGTGCAACCGAGTTTCATATATCTGTCTCACCAAGATTCAAAAGTTGCCACCTTTTGGTCACTTCGGTACCACCGAGATTAACACATCGGTGTCACCGAGTTGGTCATTTTATGTGTAACGGTTGGATTTTTTGGGATGCCTATATATACCCCTTCACCACCACCTACTCGAAAGAGAAGCACTCAGAACTATTCCATACTTGCCCCATTAGTTTTTCTGAGAGAGAGCCACCTACTCATGTGTTGAGATCATGCCATTCCATTCCAACCATATGAATCATGATTTCTAGCCTCCCCAGGTTGCTTTCCATCAATCCCATCTTTTCCACCAAGCCAAATTTGTGAGAGAGTGATTGTGTGTTAAGGAGTCTATCATCTTGAAGCACAAGATCAAGGAGTTCAACGTCATTACCGAGCCTATTACCTTTTGGAGGGTGGTGCCTCCTAGATTGGTTAGGTGTCGCTTGGGAGCCTCCTACTTCATGTTGTGGAGTTGAACCAAGAAGTTTGTAAGGGCAAGGAGATCGCCTACTTCGTGAAGATCTACCCATAGTTAGGCTAGTCCTTCGTGGACGGAAGCCGTTGTGGAATAGTCAAGGTTGCTACTTCGTGGACCCTTCGTGGGTGGAGCCCTCCGTGGACTCTCGCGACCGTTACCCTCCGTGGGTTGAAGACTCCATAAACGTAGACGTACGATAGCACCACCTATCGGAACCACGGGAAAAATCATCGTGTCTACAAATTGCGTTTGATCTTCCTACCCTTCCTTTACTACTCATGCTTGTTGTTACTTTCCGCTGCTATACTCTTAGACATGCATGTCTAGGGTGTACTTGACTTGCTATGAATGCTAAAATCTGCCAACACTAAAAATTGGGAAAAGGTAGAAATTTTATTTGGTCATGTAGTCTAATCACCCCCCCTCTAGACATACTTTCGGTCCTACATTCAGGGGCTCCTCTCGTGCAACATCGACAAGAGGTTGTCGTCCACCGCCGCGCTCAGGCGACCATGGTTCGCCAACGCCGCCGTCGAAGCTTTAGCCTGATCTCTAACTGCTGCAAAAGACTATTTTTGGGCTTCAGTTAACACAACACAATTGTTTGTCGCAAATTGAATATGTACTTTGATTTGATACCAAAGATTTGGATTGCATTGAGATCACTATCCGCAGTTGACCATAGAAGGCGACTTAGAGCATCTGCAACAGCCGCTCAAAAATATCGAACACTAAAATAGTTTTAAGCGTCACTGTAGCACTTTTAGGCGTCGGGGTCGCTAAAAAATGCACGCCCAGAAAAACACGCAGTGTAAATTATGAAACGTGCGCGGTCCGGCGCCCTAAAGTTGTAGCGTGCGATAGCGCTTTTTAACGCGTGCCCAATTTTTTTTACGCACGCACTATTTTGCAACATCTGCTGAAGCGCGTCCGACGCTTAAAAAGGACGATTTTTAGCGCGCGGAGCAGTTTTTGACGCTTGTTGGAGATGCTCTTCACGAAACGCCGCGCGCTGTGGAGGACCCATGCGCGTGTTGCATGTCCGGACAGGCCCAAGGAGGGCCGCACGGACGAAGTACATGCGTTGGAAGATTACCTTCGAGACACCCATATGAAAGTTCTTGAAGATATGTATGTACTTTGATTTCATACCAAAGATTTGGATTGCATTGATCATTAATGTGCATGAGATCGATTGTATGTTGGTGGAATATATCTTTGACGCAGTTGACCACAAGTAAGAGAAGGCGCCTTATTGGGGCGACGCGCGCTTTGGGGACCCTTGCGGATGGCCCCATGCGCTGGGAGACTGGGCGTAGCGCAAGGGCCATGGCATTTTTTTTTCATTTTCCTTTTTGTGAAAGTTCCTAAAAAAACGAACATCCAAAATTTGTGGAGTTTGAATTTTCATAATTTATGAAAGTTTTTGAAAGTTGAGTATTCTAAAAGTTTGAATTTCGGAAAATTCATAATTTTCAAAAAACTTGAAATTCCATTTTTTGGATTTTTTTTCAAAACTATAAAAGATCCTACAAGTTCATATTGAATTTAAAAAAAAACAAAAGTTGGATAGCAATTTTTTAGAAGTTGCAAACACACATTTTGGAAAGTTGCTCAAAAGTAAATATGTCAAAAAAGGAAGTTTGGCGAGGCATTGCCAAAAAATTGTAAAAAAGAAGCAACTTCAAGATCTTCCGCCCCTCCCTAGCCGCACGATAAGGGCGCTAATACTGCTAAAGATGATACACGTGAGTATTGTGATGAAGATGAGGAGGATACTCCAAAACCCAAGAAGCATCGGAAATCGCCCAAGGATAGCAGCCCTTCTGTCTCTTTCGTTGGCAACCCGTCGCCAATGGCTGCTCTCGAGGCTCCTATAGAAGACACTACATCTAGTCTCTTAGCCCTGGTGAGCTCTTTAAAGTTGCAATCGGCTCGATCATTTGCCCCAAAGATACCATCATGCACAAAATGCAGATGCCTGAGGGGGTCTTCAAAGTTGAGTTGTCTGTTGTCTTAAATGGTTACGATAATATTCCTCCTCCGATACAACCTCCGGGTGCGGATAGCCAACTGACCCTTGGACAATGCTTATGTTGGCCAATGATGTGACCAAAGAATCAAATTCGGCTAGCAAACATTCATATCCCAACAAGCTCATGACAGATGAACAATGGCAACACGTGTCAAGGACCATCTCATTTGGGTCAGAGTCAACCTGAAGGCCAGAACAACACGTGTCGAGGACCATCTCCTTTGGGAAATCAGAGTCAACCTGATGAACTACTTGTCAATCCATACTTCTTGGTTGGCGAGTATCACAAATCAGCCGCCATGTGCAATCTTTATGGACCTGTGCCTGCTGATTCGGTAGAAGCATTCTCTGTGCCTTTTGTTGTACAAGATGATCAGCGTGTTATTTTTTTGCCAAAAGAGTTTGTTCAACGACAGTTCACGCCACCAGACATACAAGTGCCACCATTCAGGGGAGCGTTGTTGAGTCCAAACACACTCAATGCGACAGTAGCAAATATATTGTCGAGCAGTGCAGCCAACCAGCCTAACTTGGCACGCAAGCAGAGGAGGCGATCAGGTAATAGTAAGAAGGGCACTATCACCGCCAGCGAGCCAATTCATAATATAAACAAGTAGTTCGTCGTGTTGCATGGCGGACTTACCATTCCCGGGTGAACCCATCCTTCCGAAGGAGCTCAATGATCTTCTGCAGACAGAATTGAGGCTTCTACATGACACAATTTTCTGTAGGGAGAAGTACGCATTTTCTCATACGGGTGGACATCGCCCCGTTTTCTCAGCGATGGTGCCACCGAATATTGGTTTGTGCGACATTTTCCCTGTGGACAAGTTTTATGTGCCATTCGAAGACATCTTCAACCTTTTCCACATGTACAAGCTTGGTTCTTCCTTAGTGCACCTATGAGCAATCAATAGCGCCTACATTGCCAAATGTGAGCTAACAAGGATGTCGCGGTAGGGGACCCCTACCTCATGCATGAGACCAACGTCAATCTCCCAGATCGTCGTCAAGCTATGAGGAGGTATTTGACAGACCTCATGCTTACCAACATGGAAAAGGATTGCCTTCTAGTTCCCTACTATCCAAAGTAAGTCATTTTGTAGATAGTATACTTTCGCACAATCTCGTTTCGCTTCCATGTAAAAACATTATAACTTGGGGATAATTGGTTTTTCTCTATTTTTTACGCAGGAAACATTATGTCCTCATCATTATTACCCCGAAGTTCGCCGAAACTTATTTCTTGAATTTGACTAGGAAAGTGAAGAAAGACTATAAAGGCATAAAGAAGGTTCTGGATGAAGAACTCGTCAATTATACTAGCCAGGAAGGAGTGATCGGAGAAGGATATCGCAAGTTTGACAAATTTAAAGCGATATGCTTCGGCCACAAAACTGACTTTTGTTGCAAAAAACACTGATTCAGATGGCTACTACGTCATCCACCACATGGGGGAGTACATACGGGAGGGAGAACGCCTTAAAAAAACTCTGACATCATCGCATGGGGGAAGAAAATGGAGAAATTTAGCCCGGAAAATAGTAGAGATGAATTCAAACGCATCCAACTCAAGTTTGCTACCATCCTCAACGAGGAGATCATCGACCATGTCAGGGTTTTCAATGGCGGTGCAACAAGTAGATTACGATGGCAACGCAAACAGAGAGAGAAGGAAAAACCCCTAGCTCGATTTCGGTGTATCATTGGTGGTGGCCAATAGGACGTATATATCGTAATTATGCACACGTAAACATGTGTGTGATTATACTAATTACTAGTGATGATATGATCTCGTAGTATATTAATTGATTGGGTATGTTCAACACATTTGTCCTTCCAACAATGTGTTCCCTCTATTGTCAGCATCCTCATTGTAGGGGAGCGTGCTATGCAACAAAAAATTTATGCTACACGTTCACACCTAGAAACTCTATAAAGATGACGGTAAAGATTAAACTCATGAACGGGCAGAGTAGCGGAAGCAGTGAAGAAATTAGTGCAGCACGGCGATTCCCGCAGCTAGGTTATACCTCCCAGCCACGAGAATGTTCTCCAAGATGAGAGTCGAAGTAGGCAATCGCTCAAAGGTATCCCCGTATTCTAAAGTAGTGGTCCGACATAATTCAACGTCCGGGAAGAAGAACTCCAACATATAACATGGATTCATGGAAAATAGTACGCATAACCTTGTCATGGCAATGCTAGGCACATATAGGACGAATTCGCGGGAAATAAATAATAGATTGGAGGAGAAATGCACCTTAGATCGATCACGTGGAAGTATTTGAACTGAACAAGTAAGGAGAGAGATACGACAAAGTTTTAGTAGGGTTTGGAGAGGTTTGGGAGGAAGAAGAAGAAGAAGAAAGAAATAAGATCCTCTTGCTCACACACAAAGTACTTACATACATGATTCTCTTGTTCATACTGATGGATCGCCACGCCGCGCGAAAAAGAAATACAATCAAGGCGGGCGGGTGGCGCGCCAAGCGTCTAAATTCTTAATTCGCATATAAAATTGTGTACAATCCATGAATATTCATGCGAGTGCATGCGCTATTTACATGTAACACAATACTAACTAGCTACCTACAATATGGTTGTAGTATTTTAGAAAACAAGGAAAGATCCACCTTATAAGCTGGTGTCCACCTCCTCCCCAAAGAGAGGTGGTACTAAACCAACCAAGTTGCTGCATGATCACGTGGGCTCGCGTGGGCCATCCTCTATTAGGAACTCCAGCAGTAGCCATGTATGTATTGACACCCTACAAAGTTGTTGAGCTTTCTGTCTTTTTGACTATATAAGTCCATCATAGGGTTCATGAAATTAAGTTGTTAGTTATTTTCTAATATTGTTTCTTTTTCTTTTTTGGTTGGGATATCTTCTTCAAATATTTATTTTCTTTTATTTACTTACTTTTAGTTTTTGCCAAGTTGTACTAGTATTTGTTTCTTTTTCCAGGGAAAATGGTCATTAGAAAATTCACATGCAAGCATAATTTGAGTAGTATGGTTTTCCATCAATACAATAATATTCCCGCTTTTAAAGAGGACTTGTCATTGAAAAGGTCGGGGGAAGAAAATGCAACAGAAGCAGAAGCTTGGTACATCCTACAGACAAAACACTACGACTCGGCAGTGTTCACAAGTGGTTGTAGGATTGTTGAATTGTGATGATGAACATCCCCAAACATAAATATAATTGCGGATTCGACATGCAGAGCCAAGAAGAAATGTCTTTCACAATCACAAGCACAATAAAATTCACCCCATCAGAACATTGCCTATCTTCTACTACAACATTTGTGTTGGGAACATAGAAATATTATTCCTATATACTGAACCACAACCCGAGGAGTAAGCCCTTAATAACACATAATTACATAGATACACACCAATGTTGTCCACTTTATTTTGAACCACTTCATAGAATGCTGACACTTATTTCAACAACTTGGGGTCTCTTTGATTCGCAAGATTCTCAAAATGCGGGAATAGGAAAACATAGGAATAGAGTGTTGTGTCCTTTTATACCCTACAGTATTTGGAAGTGTTTTTGATAGCACAGAAAAAACAAAGGAATTCTAGAAAGTGGTTTGAGTGGATGGAAATTTTCCTTCAAAATGTAGTACAAATGAATGCTATGGAAAAATTCCAAAGGATTTCAATCCTATGAATCAAACGACCATCGTATGAAAAAAATCCTAAGGATCCAAATCCTCCAAAAATCCAATGAAATTCCTTTGTATCAAAGGAGCCCTTGATTGCTTGTCCATCCTCCAAAATGCAGCGGGTTTTTTTTTGAATCCCGAAATGCACCTCTCGCTATGGTTTATAGCGTGGCACGCATCAAAGCAGAACCTTGCACTTCAGTGGCTAGCAACGCTTGAATACAAAACAAAACATGGGAGAAGTACCACTCGCCAAACCAGCAGAATGAAAATAATCACATACTCCCTCTGTCCCAAAATAAGTGTCATTGATCTAGTACAAAATTTATACTAACTTAGTACTAAATCTGCGACACTTATTTTGGGATGAAGGGAGTATTCAGCAGCAACCCAACCGAAAGCAAACCGCCTGACTTCCCATCATCAATGATGAGTCTTCTCGCCCCGCCCTCCGCAAGATAAAAAATGATCTTCTCCAGTGATTGCAGATCGACCATCTCAAGCATACATCTCTTCGTCTTCCCCGCCTTCAAGTCAGGCCCTTCCTCCCTGGGCAGAGAGAGAGAGAGAGAGAAAACAAGGTTAGTTGGCAATGCAAGCTATACCAAAGACCAAGTAAAATCATCTGCAGATGAAAGCGGGATACAGGAACAGAGGAATTCAAGGACTCAAAAGAGCTAAGTTGGCAATTGCAAGGTAGAAACACTCGGATCAAAGGAGTGATACGTCTCCAACGTATCTATAATTTTTTATCATTCCATGCTACTATATTATCATTCTAGGATACTTTTTGAGTATTAATTTACCAATTTATATTATTTTTGAGCACTAACCTATTGACCCAGTGCCAAGTGTCAGTTGCTATTTTCTGTATGTTTTTGTCTTTTTAGATTTATAGTACCAAACGAAGTCCAATTGCCCTGAAACTTTTTTATGTTTTTTTTCTGGACCAAAAGAAGACCTGGAAGCTTCGGGAGAAGACCGGAGGCCGCACGAGGGAGGCACAAGCCAACACGGCCCACCCAGGGGGGTCGGCGCGCCCTGATGGCTTGTCCCTCCCTGGTGGCCCTCCTACCCCCGTCCTCTGGCCTATAAATTCACATATATTCCAAAAAACCTAGGGGCATCCCGAAACACTTTGTCTGCCGCCGTAAGTCTCTGTTCCGCCGGGATCCCATCTGGAGCTCCGTTTCCGGCACCCTACCGGAGGGGGGATCTATCACAGAGGGCCTCTTCATCAACCTTGCTGCCCTCATGATGATGTATGATTAGTTCACCACAGACGTACATGTCTGTAGTTAGTACCTAGATCGCTGATACTTATGATTTGCATTGGGTTTTCCGTGAAGAGGGACGGGTTATTGCAACACAAAGCGGGTTAGTAATTCCCTCAGTTATGAAACCAAGGTTTATCAAACCAATAGGAATATCAATCCTCAACCGTCTTCAGCGGCTGCACACAAAGGAGCAAACAACTTGCACCCTACGCGGGCAAGAGGGTTGTCAATCCCCTTGATCTCGTTATTTGCAAGAAAATGAGTTGTGTAGATAATTGTAGATAACTGTAGAATGCAAAATAAAATAAAAAGTAAATAAAGGCAGCAAGGTAACAATAGCTTTTGTAAATATATAAGTGAATAGACCCGGGGGCCATAGTTTTCCCTAGCAGCATCTCTCATGTAGGCAACATACGAAGGGTAACAAATTACTGTTGGGCAATTGATAGAAAAGAGGATAGTTATGCGATTTTCACGGCAATGATCATGTGTATATAGGCATCACGTACGTAAGCAAATAGGCCGACTCCTGCCTTCACCTATTACTATTACTCCACCCATCGACCGCTATCCAGCATGCATCTAGAGTATTAAGTAAAACAGAGTAATGCTTGGAGAATAATGACATGATGTAGACAAAGTATACTCAATCAATATGAATAAACCCCATCGTTTTATCCTTAGTAGAAGCAACACAAAGACTTATCTTGTCCCTTTCGGTCACTGGGATATAGAAATCCGTCAGGTTAAACCTACCACAACGCACCTCTCTCACCGAACAAATATCAATCTAGTTGGCCAAACTATTTCAATAGATCGAAGAGAATTATGAAGCTATAATGATCATGCAATTAAGAGACATAATAATTATCAGAGATATCTCAAATAATTTTCATGAATAACAGAACATAAACCCACAATTCATCGGATCCCAACAAACACACCACACAATAGGATTACATCGGATAGATAAAAGCGAAGATGCGATGATCATTGTATTGAAGATCAAAAGAGAGAGAGATTTCCATCTAGGTACTAGCCATGGACCCGTAGGTTTGTGGTGAACTACTCACACATCATCATGAGGGCGGCAAGGTTGATGTAGTGACCCTCAGTGATCAATCCCCCCTCCGGCAGGGTGCCGGAATGGAGCTCCAGATGGCCTCACGATGGAACAGAGACATGTGGCGACGGAGAAAGGGTTTCAAGACTGCTTCCAGGGTTTTCACGATATTAGAGAATTTATAGGCCAGAGAACGATATCGGGAGAGCCACCAGGGGGGCACAAGCTATCAGGGCGCGCCCCCAGATGGCTCCAGGGGCGCGCCCTTGTGGCTTGTGGGGCCCTGGTGCGGCTCCCGGCCATCTTTCGAAGCTTCTAGGTCTTGTTTTTGTCCAGAAAAAATCGTCAACAAGTTTCGTGGCAATTGGACTTCATCTGGTATAGCAAACCTGCAAAGTGAAAAACACACAGAAAACAACAACTGGCACTGGGCATGGGTCAATAGGTTAGTGCTCAAAAATATTATAAATTGGTAAATAAAGACCCAAAAGGTATCCTAGAATGATAATATATCAGCGTGGAACAATAAAAAATTATAGATACATTGGATACGTATCAATGGCTATCTCTCTCTCTTTTGATCTTCAATACAATGATCATCACATCTTCTCTTTGATCTATCCGATGTAATTCTTTTGAGCGATGCTTTTGTTGGGATCCGATGAATTGTGGGTTTATGTTCAGATCATTCCTGAAAAGTATTTGAGTCACCTCTAAATATTATGATTCTTATTTGCATGATCATTATAGCTTCGTAAATCTCTTAAATCTATTGAAATAGTTTGGCCAGCTAGATTGATATTTCTTCAGTAAGAGGGGTGCGTTGTAGTGGGTTCAATCTGGCGGTGCTCTATATCCCAGTGATAGAAAGGGACAAGACACGTCATTGTATTGTTGCCACTAAGGATAAAACGATGTGGTTATTTCATGTTAAATGAATTCTCTTTGTCTACATCATGTCAATGTTCTCCAAGCATTACTCTGTTTTACTTAATACTCTAGATGCATGCTGGATAGCGGTCGATGGGTGGAGTAATAGTAATAAGTGCAGGCAGGAGTCGGTCTATTTTTTTATGGACGTGATGCCTATATATACATGATCATTGCCATGAATATCGCATAACGATGCGCTTTTCTATCAATTGCCCAACAGTAATTTGTTTACCCACCGTATGTTACCTACATGAGAGATGCCGCTAGGGAAAACTATGGCCCCCGGGTCTATTCACTTATATATTGAGAAACACTTTCATTACCTTTCTTTCATTATTTACCTTTTATTCTATTTTGCATTTACAATTATCTACTATCATCTACACACTTCACTTGGATGCAAATAACAAGATCAAGTGTTTGCTCTTTTGTGTGCAGCCGCTGAAGACGGTTGTTGATAGATATTCCTATTGGTTTGATAAACATTGGTTCTTAACTGAGGGAAATACTTATCGGTATTGTGCTCCAATTACTCGTTCCTCCTCAAGAAAACCCAACGCAGGTCACAAGTGTCAGGAAGGATATCTGGCGCCGTTGTCGGGGAATATCATCAAGTAACTTCGCATAACTTATCATTCACTTGCTATTCTTTTTATTTCCTGTTATATTTAGTTTGCTTCATAAAAAACAAAAAAACAAAAATATTTATGTTTGCTTGTTACTAGTTTACTACTTTGCTTGCTAGTTTACTTGTCCTGCTTGTTCGTTTGCTTGAAGTTGCTACCATGGCTGATTTTGCTATTGAAAAGGATGATGGAAGTAAAAACCCCAAAGAGGAAAACTCCCCCACAACGAGATTTAATTTTTTTGTTGCGGGGTAGGGGAATATCATAGGGAAAAGCATTATCCAAGACTTCTTTAATTGTACGGGTACTTTAGCTTGCAAGGATACGCCAATCCTTAAAAGAACTAAAGATTTTTCACAATTAGGACTCCCTCTCCTCCTCATCTGACACCCCCGCGGGCGGCCAGGTGAGGAACCCTAGCCGCCGCACACCTCTCCACCTCTCCCCTCCTCTTCCTCCTCCCGCCGCCGCCAAAAGGCGCGCCCGGGCGAAGCCCGGCCGGCACCGACGCCGGTGGGGCTTTCTCACCCCCTCGCATGACAGGGGCTGGCGCAGACCGGCGCTGTCAGGCCAGGGCGCCGTGGAACACGGGACGTGGTGGCGTAGCGGCAACTCTGTGGACGACAGCGCGGGGATCTACTGCGGGCATGATGGGCTGCGTGGTGGCAGGGCGCGCACGGGGCCTGATGCGGTTCCATTAGCTGGATCTGGCCCTGCGGCGGCACGGCCAGCGGGCGGCCACCTCTGCCATGGCCTTTCTGTCTGGTGGAGGTGGTGTGCTGGAGGTCAGGGACAGCGGACGCGGGATGGCGGCGCGACGACTCGGCTAGATCTGGCCTCGGCACGACGTGGGCTACAGGTGGCTTGGGCTGCGGCATGGGGAGGTCCGACACATGCGCGGTGGCCTCCCGGTGGTGTGGCGCTACATGGTGGCTCGGCGGCTCTGTCTGCGGCATCGGCTAGCTTTTACTCAGGCGTCGGCTCGTCCGCGGTCGAACCGTGTCGACCTTCGCTTCATCTTCTTATCGTCCGGGCTCTACTTCGGTCGAAGGGTTGGCCCTCTCCCAGCTGCGGTCCATCTCCCGTCTCGTGCCCGGTGTGGCAGGACCGACCTCGTCTCGCGCACGGTTGAACAGGACCGACCTCGTCTCGCACACGGTGCCGCAAGACCGAGCTCGTCTCGCGCCCGGTGTTGCAGGACGCGTTGATGGAGGCCAGTTTTGGCCGGTCTATTGGGTCTCGGCGCTGGGGGTGTGGCGATCGGTGGTGGTGAGTGTTGTCCGGGGTGAAAACCTGTTCTACCTTCGGACGGACCGGCGGTGGCGAAACTTGTTCCCTTCTTGAAGGCGTCGTCGCGGCTCTCACTGCCCATCGTGCTGCTCCAGGGGAAATTCTGCTCCTAGGATCGGGCGGTGGCGGCTCTCCGGTATCGTATCCTTCCCGATGGCACCGCCTTGGAGCCCACGGTTCGTCGTATGTGGCTTGATCTCTTCGCGGTGGCGTGTTCCCGCTTGAGCCCCAGGTTGCTATTGTAGTGCTAGGGGTAGTTTTGCTGCGATCAGCGCCTATGTATCCTGCCTTGGGTGTGTGCGTGTGTTGGGTTGGCGTGCGTTCGTATCGGAATGTTGTGGGTCGTTGCTTTATATATAAAGCGGGGCGAAAGCCTTTTTCGGTAAAAGAACTAAAAGCTACGTCGATGCTATTTCCGTTCTTGTAGTTAAGCTTGAAAGAGGATTTATGCGTACTCATCCCACTTTGCAAATGCTTTTCTATGAGTTACCGGTCATAAAAGACCCTAGGGCCAAGAAGATGACCACTCTCATTCTCATGCATGAATTTGACTACATAGTACAAGAGACAAGGGATATCTTTGAACACTATAAAATGAGTTGTGAACATCCTGTGATAGATGAAATTTTATATAATGAGGACTATATGATGAGGTATGCGTTTCGTGATAACCATACTTTTGATGAAAATACTTGTAAAGAAGTTCCTCCTATTCATATTATCCAACAAGTCTTCAATGTTATCAATAAGCAATATTGTTGGATAGTAAGAGAAAATACGGAAGGCTTTAAGGAGAGTAGTATTAAGAATGCCAAGATATTACTTGATGATCCTTTTCCAATTGTGTTTGAAAAGCCTTCTCCGCAAATTGAGAATATTAAGGATGATGTCACTAGAAACTATGCATTATGCCTAGCTAGGGGCATAAAACAATAACGCTTGTTGGGAGGCAACCCAATAGTTATCTTTATTTTTACTTTTTTACTTTCTGTTTGTGTGTGGTAACATGATTATTGTCTCTGTAATGATTGTGTTTTTATGTTTTAATTAGTGTTTGTGCCAAGTAAAGCCTTTGGGATGACTCACAAGATGAGTAGAATTGATATGGTGCAAAAACAGAAACTTTAGCGTCCAGTGCAGAATTTCTCTGATTTTACAGGAACATCTTTTTCATCTGAATGTTTTACACAGTATTTCTATAAAAAAAATCAGTATAGGTTCTTTATAGATCTTTACATGTTGTTCTATTTTAGACAAATTCTGTTTTGGCTTGCATAGTTTGCTTGTTTTGATGATGCTATGGATTATATCGCGGGGTATAAGCCATGGAGAAGTTAGAATACAGTACCTATCATGCAATAATGAAATATGAATCAATTTATATCAATACCTAAAGTATTTTATATCTTGCTTATACTAATGGATCTCACAAAGTTTTGTTAAGTTTTGTGTGATTGAAGTTTTCAAGTTTGGGGTGTTATCATAATGGACGAAGGAATAAGGAGCGGCAAGAGCCTAAGCTTGGGGATGCCCAAGGCACCCCAAGGTAATATTCTAGGAAAACTCAAGCGTCTAAGCTTGGGGATGCCTCCCCTCTTTCGTCTCAATCCATCGGTATGTCACTTGGAGCTATATTTTTATTCGTCACATGATATGAGTTTTTCTTGGAGGGTAGATAACCCACAAGTATAGGGGATCGCGACAGTCTTCACGGGTAGTATTTCACCATATTTTATTGATTCGGCACCAGGGGGCCAAAGAATATTTATTGGCCTTGACAGTTGAGTTGTCAATTCAACCGCACGTGGGATATCTCTCTGCAGCAAAGGTTTAGTAGCACGGCAAATAGTAGTAGCAAAAGTAACCGTAGTAGTGACAGCAGCAATTTTGTAGCAGTTGTGACCGTAGCAGTAGCACTAATAATGATACGTATCCAACGTATCTATAATTTTTGCTTGTTCCATGTTGTTATATTATCATTCTTGGATGTTTTACAACCACTTTATAGCAACTTTAAATCATTTTTTGGGACTAACCTATTGACATAGTGCCAAAGTGCCAGTTGTTGTTTTTGCTTGTTTTTTACTTCGCAGAATATCAGTACCAAACGGAGTCCAATCACGACAAAACTTTTTGGAGATTTTTTTTGGACCAGAAGACACTCAGTGGGCCAAAGAACTGCCAAAGAGGTGGGCTGTGGAGGCCACAACCCACCTGGGCACGCCAGGGGGGCCCCGGCGCGCCCTGATGGGTTGTGCCGTCCACGGGGCCCCTCTCAACCGCCTCTGACGCCAATAAATACCGAAATATTTAGAAAACCCTAAAGGAGTCGACGAGAAACACATCCAGCCGCCGTAAGTTCCAGAACCTCGAGATCCAATCCAACACCATCACGGAGGGGTTCATCTTCTTCATAGGTGCCTCTCCGATGATGCGTGAGTAGTCCACCATAGACCCACGGGTCCGTAGGCAGTAGCTAGATGGCTTCCTCTCTCTCTCTTTTTGATTCTCAATACAATGGTCTCTTGGAGATCTATTTGATGTAAACTTTTGCGGTGTGTTTGTTGGGATCCGATGAATTTTGAGTTCATGATCAGTTTCTATCCATGAATATTATTTGAGTCTTCTTTGATCTCTTATATGCATGATTACTTATAGCCTCATATTTCTTCTTCCAATCTTTGGTTTAGTTAGGCCGACTCGATCGATTTTTCTTGCCATGGGAAGAGGTGCTTTGTGATGGGTTCGATCTTGCGGTGTCCTTTCCCAGTGACAGAAGGCGCAGCAAGGCACGCATGTATCGTTGCCATTAAGGATAACAAGATGGGGTCTATTCCTACATGAATAGATCTTGTCTACATCATGTCATCATTCTTATTGCATTACTCCGTTTTTCCATGAACTTAATACACTAGATGCATGCTGGATAGCGGTCGATGTGTGGAGTAATAGTGGTAGATGCAGGCAGGAGTCGGTCTACATATCTTGGACGTGATGCCTATATAATGATCACCGCCTTGGATATCGTCATGATTATTTGATCTTCTATCAATTGCCCAATAGTAACTTGTTCATCCACCGTGTGCTATACTCATGAGAGAAGCCACTAGTGAAACCTACGCCCCCGGGTCTACTTTTTCAACATATTGCTTTCCGATCTATCTTTTTGCTTCTTTTATTTTCAGATCTATTATTCCAAAAAAACAAAAATATATTGCTGCACTTTTTATTTTGTGTTCTTGAGGGATCTATCTCTCCTATGTATCATATCCTAATCTATCTTTTTACCGTAGAGAGATTGATAACCTCTCTTTCGTGTCGGGTTGCAAGTATTTATTATTTGTGTGCAGGTGTTGCTTATTGGGTGGTGGTGATCCTCCTACTGGTTCGATAACCTTGGTTTCATAACTGAGGGAAATACTTACCGTCGATGTGCTGCATCATCCCTTCCTCCTTGGGGAAATGCCGACGCAGTCTCAAGCCACGTCAAAGGAATTTTCTGGCGCCGTTGCCGGGGAGGAAGCGGTCTCTTCTACGTGCCAATCTCAGACGCCGAGGAGACTCCATCATCATCTACTAGGTTCCTAATCACAAATCTCATCTCCTTGCAATTACATTATTTGCCATTTGCCTCTCGTTTTCCTCTCCCCCGCTTCACCAATTTGTCGTTTTATTCGCCCTCTTTTTCGTTTGCCTTTTTTTCGTCAGACCTCTTGGCTTGCCATTATGGCTAGTTCTTCCTTTATTGCGTGTACTCCCGATAACGAAGTTCTTAATTTTAAGCAAAGGGGAGGGGAGAACCTAAAAGATGCTTGGTATAGGATATGCTATGCTCATAATAGATCTATCCATAAGCAATCTACCGTTGTTCTTCTTCGCAGTTTTTATGTGGGAATCACCACTTGGTATAGATTCGTCCTTGATACGATTATCGGTGGGAATTTCTTGATGTGTCCATCTTTGGATGATTTTAATGCTATGGGAAGTTTAGTGGGATCAGCACCTCTTATGATCAATGAAACAACTTCAACTCTCGAACATGTTATGGAGAGATAAGATGACATTGAAAAGAAGATGATTTCCAAAGAACATCTTGAGAATTTGGATAAGAAAATGCATAATATTGCTAAAAAAATTGGGTCTAAGGCGGGAGATGCTTTTAAATTGTTAAAGGAAAAGGAAACCGTAGTTAACGAAAGGATAGAAGAGAGCCCTTACCGGATTGATAAGTTGGAAGAAATCTTTAGTAACTTGGGTTCGGCTTTTTCTTCTGTTAAAACTATTGAAAAAACTCCCGTAAAAATTGGCAAGACCATGCAAGTCACTAAAAACAAAGTTGCTACACCTAGTGGCCACAAGGGAGATCTTAAAATGATTAGTATTCATCCCGACTTTGTTGAAATCGTAAGAGACCCTATTTACAAAAATGAATTTTTTGGTCTTCTTCCTAGGAGTGTTGTCATTGAGAATATGCATGCTAAATTTTTGAAGAAATCTAGTTGGGTGATTGAAGAGTTGAAAATCAAAGATGACAATACTTGAATCTATGCGTTATGCCTAGCTAGGGGCGTAAAACGATAGCGCTTGTTGGGAGGCAACCCAATGAATAAATTTATTTTTGCTTTTTCCTTTCTGTTTTTGAGTGTTGACACAATTATGCCTCTGTTATGATTGTGCTTTTATGTTTTATTTAGTGTTTGTTCCAAGTAGAACCTTTAGGATGATTCATAAGATGAGTAGAAACAATGCTGAATCTGAAACAGAAACTTTGCGTCCAGTGTTCGAATTTTCATTTTTTACTGGAACATGATCTTGAGCTGAAATTTTAACAAAGTATTTCTATACAAATTCCTTGCGTTCTACTAATTATTCAGAATTTTTAAAGTTCCATAAGTATGGTTAGAGTACAGATTGCTACATACTATTTTGTTCTTAACAGATTCTGTTTTCATTGCATTGTGTGCTTGTTTTGATGAATCTATGGCTTGTATTGGGGGGGTATAAGTCATGGTAAAGTTAAAATACAGTATTTATAATGCAATAATAAAATATGAATGGGTTTACAACAGTACTTAGAGTGGTGCTTTTCTTTATTGTACTAACGGATCTCACGAAATTTTGTTGAGTTTTGTGTGATTGAAGTTTTCAAGTTTTGGGTGAGATCATGATGGATGAAGGAATAAGGAGTGAAAAGAGGCTAAGCTTGGGGATGATACCACACCCCCAAGATATATCCAAAGAGAAACAAGCAACTAAGCTTGGGGATGCCCCGAGTGGCATCCCCTCTTTCTTTTAATGACCATCGGTATTTTACTTGGAACTATATTTTTATTCGTCACATATCATGAGTTTTGCTTGGAGCATCTTGTATCATTTGAATCTTTGCTTGCTTTGCTTGTTAGTTTGTCACTTGTATCCTTGCTGGACACACCTATTTGAGAGAGTCAAAATTATGCTATGGTTTGTTAGAATTGCTCTTTATGCTTCACTTAAACTTTTTGAGCTATAGAATTGCTCTAGTGCTCCACTTATATCTTTTGAGCACGGTGTTCATATATGAAATCATGGCACTCGGGCCCTAGTGACAAGCATTAAGCATAGCAAAGTGATAGCAACGTCAATCTCAGAGCATAGTGGATACTAGGTATCAAGCCCTATCAAACTTAACTCGATTACATGATCATTTCCATCCAATCCCACCACCGACTAGCAAGCCTGTAAAGGAATTACTCACTCCTGATGGTGAGCATCATAGCGGTGTTGATGGAGAAGGGTTGGTGATGATGACGGCGACGATTTCCCCTCTCCGGAGCCCCAAACCGACTCCAGGTCAGCCCTCCCGAGGAAGAACAGGAGGCGGCGGCGGCTCCGTCTCGTGAAGCGCGATGAAAACTTATCTCTAATTTTTTTCTCCAAAGATGTGATTTTATAGGACTGGAATTAGGGCCGGGAGAGCCACATGGGCCCCACAAGTGGGGGCGCGCCCTGTTGGCTTCTGGCCCACAGGTGGCCTCCCTCCGGCAGGTCTTTGCTCCATAATTCATTATAATTCTCAGAAAAAATCCACAAAAAGTTTCGTCCAATTCCAGGAACTTTTATTTCTACACAAAAATAACACCAAGGTAGTTCTACTAAAAACAGCATGAGTCCGGGTTAGTTTCATTCAAATCATGCAAATTAGAGGCCAAAACCAGAGCAAATGTGTTTGGAAAAGTAGATATGTTGGAGACGTATCAACTCCACCAAGCTTAACTCATTGCTTGTCCTCAAGCAATTCAGTTGACAAACTGAAGGTGATAAAGAAAACTTTTACAAACTCTTTTGTTCTCGTCATTATACACATGCTTAGCTAGTACTCAAATTTTTTTAGCATGGATCATAAATAAACACAACCATGATAATAATATAGCAATTATAGTAACTCATTGCAATACATAACCAACTAGTGAGCAATAATAAAGTATCTCACATGTCAACAATTTGTCAAAACAATCACGATATAATATGGTGACATGGTATTTCGCTAGCCCTTGGAGACCGCAAAACATAAATGCAGAGCACCTCCAAGGTTCAAGCAGCGACTAAACATTATAATTCAGGGTAGAAAAGATCCAGTCATGCTCATATCCAACATTAATTATACTCAATGCATAAGAATGACCATATTGCTCTCTAGTCTAGTGCTTTTAGTAAGAGGATGATGACTCAAAAATAAATAGCATGAAAGGTCCTTCGCAGAGGGAAGCATTGATTTATAGAGGTGCCAGAGCTCAAGGTTTTAAAACAAGATTGAAGATATAGTTTTGAGCGGTGTGCTTCTACTGTCAACGTCATGATAAGGTTTTTGATATCTTCCATGTTAAACAAATTATTGGCAGTTCCCAAAAAAAAATTGAAATTTTACTCCCCCTCCACCATACAAACACACTCCATGGCTGGCCGAATCCACAGTTGCCCTCCAAACAATCAACTTTCCAGGGGGAGTTTTGTTTATTTATTTTTGTTTTATGCAGGACTGGGCATCCTATTTACCATCCTCTCTCGTGCAATGACAAGTGAATAAACACTCATGTTGAGAATAACTCGCTTAATATGGAAGATATCGACCGCTCTATCGCTCCATGAGCGGTATGAGTACACAAAAAGGATATTTATTTGAATGTTTAGAGATGGCACATGCAAATTTACTTGGAACGGCAGGGTAATACAACATAAAGGTAGGTATGGTGGACTCATGTGAGATAACTTGGTTTTAGGATTATGGATGCACATGTAGCATTTCCGCTTAGTACAGGTGAAGGCTAGCAATAGATTGAGAAGGGACTAGCTAGAGAACGAAAACGGTCATAAGCATGCATTGTGAATAATTAACATTGAATAGTAGCATGAGTAGGATATGAGTACTCTGAATTTAAACATCATGAAGTTGCAATGGTTTTGAATCAACTACATGTTTGCACATGGGCCAAGTCAAGCTGCTCGAATTACTCAGAGGGAAATACCATACTACCATACCACATCATAACCATTTTAATGCATGTTGACAAACAAGATAAATCATTATCCACTCCTAGCTATTTAAGCATGGCAGGAGAAACTATAATCTCTAATTGTCATCATAAACATGTTTACCCATGATATACTGAATCAAGATTGACCGAGCTAAACATATATACAAAAATGGAAAATAAGAAGAGTTCATACCAGCTTCCCTTGCCACGATCACTTCATCAAATATTGTCATTATCGCCTTTCACTTGCATGACAGAATGATGTGATAATAATAATAGTGCAAGAATGACATCGACTAAGCTAGAATCTGTAGTGCAGTTTTGGTTAAAGGAGAAGACAAGGTAATATTGGCTCTTTATCAAGTAAACAATAAGACATATGGGAGCCACTCAACATTTTCATCGTGGTCTTTCCCTTTCACGACTCAATAAAAAGAAAAAGAAATTCAAGGAAACACACTGAAATATTTTTGGAGTTTTTGTTTTTCTCGAGCAAGCAAATAAACTAAGGGAAAACAAGAACGAGAAAAATTATTTACATGGGAAAGCTCCCAACATGCAAAGGAAATCTTTTTGGATTTTCTTCATAATAGTGCAACTAATTAAACGAGAAAGAAAAGCTGAAAAAAAGCAGGAAATATTTTTCGGTTTTCAAAGTTTTCCAAACACACAAGAAGAAAGCGGAAAAATAAAACTAACATGGATATACAATGAAAGAGGATGAACACCGACAATTTATATGAACTGTGAACATGAATGTAATGTTGGTGAGAAATACATACTCCCCCAAGCTTGCGCGTTTGCCTAGCTTGGTGATCACCACTAATAGTCTAGAAAATGGTTGAGATGGTAGCTTGTTGAAGCGTTCCTGGCCACCTCATGTGCTAAATGAACGGCTTCCACTGCACCTTTGTACTCCCGCACCTCGTCCTCAAGAACATAATATCTCTATCGAGCCTGGAAATAAAAAAGGGTAGGTGCAGGCAAAGTGACAGGCACAGACGTATATTTTCCAAATAATAAGTTATACTCATAACCCCTAGCACGGTTTACAATAAACTCATGAGAACGCATAGCTTCGTAGTCTAAGTATCTATCAGGCAAAATAGGATCATTAGGTTGAGGTGACACTCTCAATTCTGCAACTACGCGGGAGGCATAAATCCCTATATTTAATTCACCATTGTGAGAGTTAGCATGCAACCTTCGGGCAACAATTGCGCCAAGATTATTGTGTCGTTCACCGGTCATAGCAGTATGAATAAGGCTCAGATCAGGGGCACATAATGCACCGCAATCTTGTTTACCAACTATGCATTTACCAATAAATAGTGCAAAGTAGCAAATAGAGGGAAATTGAATACTTTTTATTCTGGCTTGCGTCACTCCTCTATCTCCTCCTACGCAAAGGCTCTCGAGAAACATATTATAATCAGTTTTTGACGGTCTCTACCCCCGATTGGAAGTTTGCACGCGATAGAAAACTCTTCTAGACTCAAGTTATAGGATTTATCATAATGATTAAATGAAACTCTAACAAAACCAGATTGATAGCAAAATCCGTTTATGAATGTACTGGTAAGGTTATAGTGTTGGACACACTTATCTACGAGGAAGTCGGTGAGGCCGGTTTTATAAATGAAATTATCAAATTCCTCATTGATACCTGCACCTCTCATAAAATTGTCACTTGGCCACCGGCATGATTTGGCATCGGCCATAACTATCTGGTTGCACGGGGCTCAACGTAGGCATGCCGTACCGAGCCCTCGCTCGATGATTCACCCAAAGTACGCCTCCTTGAGGGGTTCCTCCTAAAGAAATTCATTTTCCTCGGTACAAATTTCTGAAATTTTTGAGCCACAAATTTATGTCAATAAAACTTTATAAGATTGACAGCAACTACTCATATAGGTACCTAGAGGCCATATCAAGCATTCATACTACTTGGAACTCAAAGAATCAAACATGCAAGCTCATTTTCAGTAGCACCAAGTGCAGCAAAATATGCAAAATATAAACCACTAAAGCAAAAACTAATTGGAGGAATGAGAGAGTCACATACCAAGGAACAATTCCTCAAAACAGTTTCGAAAACGGAGTTCCAAGCAAAGAGATCGAAAATTTCAGTTTCTGGGTGAAGAACACGGGAGAGAGATGGATAGGGAATTTTTGCTGGAGGTAAGAGAAAGAGTGGGCTGAAGGGATAAGGCAGTGGGGCCTGTGGGCCTCACAAGCCAGGGGCGCGCCCTGTTGGCTTGTGGCCCACAGGTGCAGCTCCCTGCTATTATTTTTACACCAAAAATTCTAATATATTCCATAAAAATCATGTTAAAATTTTGTGGCAATCTGTGACCTTTTATTTTCTTGCATTTTTCTACGCACGGGGAAAACAGAAAAATGGGAAATCAAACTAATTTGTTTTAGATAAGTTGAAAATAACAGAGGGTAAACTTTTGATACAAAGAGGTGTGAGTACTAAATTCATCAATCACATGCCTTCCGAAAAGAATACATTAATAAGGTTGATCAAGTTTTATTAACAACCGTTTCCGATAAACATGAGACCGAAGAATATTCGTATATCACTAGGTTACCTCGATGGGGATTTGCATCTCCCCCACCATAAAATAATAGTATTTCTTCTTGGTAGTAGGTAGAGGTATTTGAAAACTTCCAATAATAACCGTGTCACTAGGCTCAATGGCATTAATACTATTAACCAGAATATGCTTCATCGGAAAGTGCATGTTATGTTGTTTGCCATTAACATGGAATGTGACCTTGCTTCTGTTGCAATCAATAACAGCCCCTGCAATATTTAAGAAAGGTCTACCAAGGATGATCGACATATTGTCGTCCTCGGGCATATCAAGAATAACAAAGTCTGTTAAGATAGTAACATTTGGAACCACAACAGGAACATCATCACAAATTCCAATAGGTAAAGCAGTGGATTTATCAGCCATTTGCAAAGATATCCTAGTAGGTGTAAGCTTATTCAAATCAAGTCTTTTATATAAGGAGAAAGGCATAACACTAACACCGGCCCCCAAATCACATAGAGGAGTGTTAGCATAATTTCTTTTAATAGAGAAAGGTATTGTGGGTATGCCAGGATCTCCTAGCTTCTTAGGTACCCCACCATCAAAAGAATAATTAGCAAGCATAGTGGCAATTTCAGTTTCAGGTATCTTTCTTTTTTTGGAAATAATATCTTTCATATACTTAGCATACAGAGGCATTTTCAATATATCAGTCAAGCGAGTGCGTAAAAAGACAGGTCTAATCATTTTAGCAATGCGCTCAAAATCTTCCTCGCCCTTATGTTTAGAAGGCTTACGAGGGAATGTCATGGGTTTTTGAATCCATGGCTCTCTTTCCCTTCCATGCTTTCTAGCAACAAAGTCTCTCTTATCATAACGTTTATTTTTAGGATGTGGGTTATCAAGATTTTCAGCAGGTTCTATCTCCACATCATTATCAGGTTCCTTATTATCACCGGGTGGAGCATCTACATGAGCATCACTATTGTCATTATCATTATCACTAGGTGAATGCTCACTACCAGATTGTGTCTCAGCATCGGAAATAGAAATATCATTATGTTCCTCAGTAGGTGTTTCTATAACAGGTTCACTAGAGGCATGCAAGTTCCTATCATTTTTCTTCTTCTTTTCCTTATTAGAGGAACTAGGTGCATCAACATTAATTGTCTAAGAATCTTGCTCCACCCTTTTAGGATGACCTTCTGGGTAGAGAGGTTCTTGGGTCATACGACCTCCCCTAGTCATTACTCTGGCAGCATGATCATTTGCATTATTATTGATTTAAGCAAGCAAATCATTTTGTGACTTAGCGACTTGGTCTAGCTGGGTATTAACCATGGAAGCATGTTTACCTAGACCTTTTACATCATTAGCAATTCTAAACATCAAGTCACTTAAGCGGTCTATCATCCTAGCATTACATCTCAATTGATCCATAACATAGTTGTTGAAGTGCTCTTGCTTAACAATGTAATTGTCAAATTCATCCATGCATTGTTCAGGAGTCTTAGTGTAAGGTATATCATTTTCGTTAAAGGAACGGAGAGTGTTTACCTCTACTACCCGTGTCGGGTTATCAAGACCATGTATTTCTTCAATAGGAGGTAGTTTCTTGACATCTTCAATTTTAATACCTTTCTCTTTCATAGATCGTTTTGCTTCTTGCCTATCTTCAGGGTTGAGGAATAGAATACCTCTCTTCTTTTGAATAGGTTCCGGAGGTGGTTCGGGAAGTGTCCAATCATCGGCACTTTGCAATATGTTGTTCAATAATTCCTCAGCTTGACTGGAAGTTCTTTCCCTGAAAACACAACCAGTACAACTATCTAGGAAGTCCCTAGAAGCATCGGTTAGTCCATTATGAAAGATATCGAGAATTTCATTTTTCTTAAGAGGACAATCAGGCAAAGCTCTAAGTACCAGAGAAGCCTCCCCCAAGCTTGAGGGAGATTCTCTTCTTCAATTTGCGCAAAGTTAAATATTTCCTGTAAGGCAACTTGTTTCTTATGAGCAGGAAAATATTTTTCAGAAAAGTAACGAAGCATATCCTGGGGACTACGCATACAACCAGGTGCAAGAGAAAGAAACCATTCCTTGGCCTCGCCTTTCAACGAGAAGGAAAAAATCTTGAGTATATAATAGTAGCGTATCTTTTCATCATTGGTAAACAGAGCAGCAATATCATTCAGTTTCATAAGGTGTTCGACAACAGTTTCGTTTTCATAGCCATGGAAAGGATCAGATTCTACTATAGGAATAAGCTCAGGGTCCACGGAAAACTCATAATCTTTATCAGTAACAAATATAGGAGATGTAGCAAATTTAGGATCATATTTCATTTTCTCCATCATAGATTTTTCTTTTAGTTTGCATAGCAGTTTCTTTAAGTCATCTTTATTTTCACAAGCAAAGAAATCCTTAGCTATTCCCTTATCCATGACATAACCAGTAGGTACATGAGGCAATTCATATCTATTAGGAGAGCGAGGTGTAATAGGTGATTCAAAGTCCTCATCATTTTCAGCATTTTCAAGTTCTCTAGCTTTAGCAATATGAGCATCAAGTAATTCATTCAGTGGCACAGTCTCAATTTCAACATGTGTAGCAATAGTATCATCATTAATTTCAGAGGTAGCGTCATCAAGTTCATGTGACATATCAGGACGAGCGACAGATGGTGGTGTAACAAGCTGATTCGGAACAGTAGGTGAATCAAAAGCAGAGCTAGATGGCAGTTGCTTACCTCCTCTCGTGCGAGAGGGGATGATCTTAGTTCGATTATCTTTCAGATTCTTCATAGTGGCAATTGGATATCCTCAAGTTAACACAATAAATAGAGCTATGCTCCCCGGCAACGGCGCCAGAAAAAGGTCTTGATAACCCACAAGTATAGGGGATCGCAACAGTCTTCACGGGTAGTATTTCACCCGAATTTATTGATTCGGCACAAGGGGAGCCAAAGAATATTTATTGGCCAAGACAGTGGAGTTGCCAATTCAACTGCACCTGGGATATCTCTCTACAACAAAAGTTTAGTAGCATGGCAAATAGTAGTAGCAAAAGTAGCAGTAGTAGTGACAGAAGCAATTTTGTAGCAGTTGTGACAGTAGCAGTAGCAATAGTAACTCAGCAAGATTCAATATATGTAAAGCGTAGCCACATGGTACGACGATGGAGATATATGGATGACATTGATCATTTTACAGTTACACACTACGGCGACACATAACTAGCTCCGGTTCATCAATATAATCTAGGCATGTATTCCGTATATAGTCATACGTGCTTGCGATAAGAACTTGCATGGCATATTTTGTCCTACCCTCCCATGGCAGCGGGATCCTATTGGAAACTAAGGGATATAAAGGCCTCCTTTTAATAGAGAACCGGAACAAAGCATCTCACCAGAAAGAATCTCAATTATTGTCACCTTGGGGTATGCGGATCAAGACACGTAATAGGTGCATACAACTTGCAAGATAGGATCCAAATCAATCTTATATTCAGAGATAATATAGTATGTTCATATCTGAAATCATGGCACTCGGTCCCTAGTGACAAGCATTAAGCATAGCAAAGTCATAGGAACATCAATCTCAGGACATAGTGGATACTAGGGATCAAGCCCTATCAAACTTAACTCGATTACATGATCAATTCCATCCAATCCCACCACCGACCATCAAGCCTACAAAGGAATTACTCACTTCCGGTGGTGAGCATCATAGCGGTGTTGATGGAGAAGGGTTGGTGAGGACGAAGGCGACGATTTCCCCTCTTTGGAGCCCCAAACGGACTCCAGATCAGCCCTCCCGAGGAAGAACAAGAGGTGGTGGCGGATCCGTCTCATGAAGCGCGATGAAAACTTCTCTTTGATTTTTTTTCTCTGAAGATGTGATTTTATAGGACTCGAATTAGGGTTGGGAGAGCCACGTGGGCCCCACAAGCCATCAGGGCACGCCCAGGGGACGCGTCCTGTTGGCTTGTGGCCCATAGGTGGCGCCTCCCTCCGGCAGGTCTTCGCTCCATAATACATTATAATTCTCAGAAAAAATCCACAAAAAGTTTTGTTGAATTCCGAGAAATTTTATTTCTGCACAAAAATAACACCAAGGTAGTTCTGCTGAAAACAGCGTCAGTCCGGGTTAGTTTCATTCAAATCATGCAGATTAGAGGCCAAAACCAGAGCAAAAGTGTTTGGAAAGGTAGATACGTTGGAGACGTATCAAGGGTCGTTTGCTTTTGTTTGCTTTTATTTTTTAGTTTGCCACAATCATCGTTTTTTGGACACACCTATTTGAGAGAGACACACCTTCATCATAATTTATTAGAATACTCTATGTGCTTCACTTATATCTTTTGAGCTTAGGAGTTGCTCTAGTACTTCACTTATATCTTTTTGAGAATGGTGGCGTATATATTTTGTAGAAATAATTGCACTCTTGTTCTTCACTTATATTTGTTTGAGAGTTAATAAATAGTGATGATAATTTGCATGGGTCATAAGACTAGTCCAAAAATAGTAGGTATTCAATGAGTGATAATCAAAACCATTGTGTAGCACATTAAAGAGAATTCTTCGGTTAATGATATTGATGTGGTAATATGAAAAGGTGTGAGTGCATGATTGTCGGTTCGTATAAGTATCGGTATTAAGAGGTGTTAATTTCCCGTTTGTCTAAATATTAAAAAGGCATGGTGGGGATGTGTGAGCATTTCTATTCCTCGTTGAAATCCTAGTCTTGTTTCGGGTCGGAGGCGCGCGATGGTTAACTCCTCCCAACCTCCTCCCTCGGGGCATGCGAGTAGTACTTAAAACTAATAAAACTTTGCAATAAGTATCTGAGTACTTTATGACTAATGTGAACCCGTGGACATACTCAATCTCACCACCTCATATTTTGCTAGCATCTTCGGTACCGTGCATTGCCCATTCTCACCTCGAGGATTGGTGCAAACTTCACCGGTGCATCCAAACCCCGTGGCAAGATATGCTCAGTCACACATAAGCCTCCTTATATCTTCCTCAAAATAGCCACCATACCTACCTACTATGGAATTTTCATAGCCATTCTAAGATATATTTCAATGCAAATTCCACTGTTACATCATATGACTAGTTCATTCATCATGATATTGCTTTGCGTGATCATATAGAGCTGAAATAGTATTTGTGGCAACGCCACCGTTCATCATGTTTTTGATATATGTCACGCTAGATCATTGCACATCCTGGTACACTGGCAGAGGCATTCATATTGAGTCGTATTGTTTCGTAGTTCATATCGAGTTTTCATATTGAGTTGTAAGTAAACAAAAGTGTGATGATCATCATTATTAGAGCATTACCCCAGTGAGTAAATAAAATGGGGGAGGCCAAATGAGGCCACCATAAATAAAAAAATGAAAAAAATTGAAAATGAGAGGAAAAGAGAGAAGGGGCCTTGCTACTATATATCCTTTTCATATGCTAGTGTGAATTATGCTAGTGGGTATCATTATCAGAAACTTGGCTTGTATATTCTGATGACGGGCTTCCTCAAATGCCCGAGATCTTCATGAGCAAGCAAGTTGGATGCACACCCCACATAGCTTCAGTTGAGCTTTCATACACTTATAGCTCTAGTCCATCATTTGCATGGCAATCCCTACTCCTTGCATTGACATCGACGGGCATCTCCATAGCCTGTTGATACGCCTAATTGATACGAGACTTTCTTGTCCACTTTTTACCCCTTTGATATCTACCACCATGTTCTATTCCACGTTTATGCTATGTCCATGGTTCACGCTCATGTATTGCGTGAAGAATAAAAATTTGATGCACATTGAAAAAGTACGATCCAATTACCCGACTTGGACACCGTGGTGCTTCACATTTGTATTAATGTGGTGAATACGGAGCCATGCCTTACTAATATGATAAAATGAATGAGGGTAAGCATTCTTTGAGGATCGTATACTTTGAAAGATTGATGATTATGTTGATTGTGCTTATAAATATTACTATGTTGATGTTTGTTAATTCATCGTTTCTCAATGAGCATACATGAAAAAGATTACATATTGGGTAGCATGACACATCAAAAATTCTATTTTTTATCATTTACCTAATCGAGGACGAGCAGGAATTAAGCTTGGGGATGCTGATACGTCTCCAATGTATGTAAATTTTTTGATTGTTCCATGCTATTATATTATCATTCTAGGATACTTTTTGAGTGTTAATTTAGAAATTTATATTATTTTTGAGCACTAACCTATTGACCCAGTGCCAAGTGCCAGTTGCTGTTTTCTGCGTGCTTTTGTCTTTTCAGGTTTACAGTACCAAACGAAGTCCAATTGACCCCAACACTTTTTTAATGATATTTTTTGGACCAAAAGAAGACATGTAAGCTTCGGGAGATGACCGGAGGCCACACAAGCCAACAGGGCGCGCCTAGGGGGTTCGGCGCACCCTGATGGCTTGTCCCTTCCTGGTGGCCCTCATACCCCCGTTCTCTAGCTTATAAATTAACATATATTCCAAAAAACCCTAGGGGTCATCCCGAAACACTTTTTCCGCCGCCGCAAGTCTCTGTTCCGCCGCGATCCCATCTGGAGCTCCGTTCCTGCACCCTGCCAGAGGGGGGATCGATCATGGAGGGACTCTTCATCAACCTTGCTTCCCTCATGATGATGTGTGAGTAGTTTACCACAGACCTACGGGTCCGTAGTTAGTACCTATATGGATATCTCTCTCTTTCGATCTTCAATACAATGACCATCGCATCTTTGCTTTGATCTATCCGATGTAATTCTTTTGTGCGGTGCGTTTGTTGGGATTTGATGAATTATGGGTTTATGTTCATATTATTCATAAAAAGTATTTGAGTCACCTCTGAATATTATGATTCTTATTTGATGAGCATTATAGCTTCGTAAGTCAATCTATTTGATGAGCATTATAGCTTCGTAAGACAACCTTGCTTCCCTCATGCATGATCATTATAGCTTCATAAAGCTCTTCGATCTATTGAAATAGTTTGGCCAACAAGATTGATATTTCTTTAGTGAGAGGGGTGCGTTGTAGTGGGTTCAATCTGGCAGTGCTCTATATACCAGTGACAAAAAGGGACAAGACACGTATTTGTATTGTTGCCACTAAGGATAAAACGATGGGGTTAGTTCATATTAATTGAATTCTCTTTATCTACATCATGTCAATGTTCTCCAAGCATTACTCTGTTTTACTTAATACTCTAGATGCATGCTGGATATGGGTTGATGGGTGGAGTAATACTAATAGGTGCAGGCAGGAGTCGGTCTATTTGCTTATGGACGTGATGCATATATATACATGACCATTTCCGTGAATATCGCATAACTATGCACTTTTCTATCAATTGCCCGACAGTAATTTGTTTACCCGCCGTATGTTGCCTACATGAGAGATGTCGCTAGGGAAAACTATGGCCCCCAGGTCTATTCAGTTATACATTAACAAATACTTTCATTACCTTGCTGCCATTATTTATCTTTTATTTTAGTTTGCATTTACAATTATCTACTATCATCTACACACTTCACTTGCTTACAAATAACGAGATCAAGGGGATTGACAACCCTCTTGCCGCGTTGGCTGCAAGTGTTTGCTCTTTTGTGTGCAGTCGCTGAAGACGGTTGTTCATTGATATTCCTATTGGTTCGATAAACCTTGGTTCTTAACTGAGGGAAATACTTATCCATATTGTGCTACAATTACCCGTTCCTCTTGACGGAAAACCCAAAGCAGATCACAAGTATCAAGGAGTGACTTCATGTTTAAACCAGAACTGTAGTGGATGATATTTGGGCTTCGCTGTAATAAAATGGGTTGATGCTTATGCTGTTTTTGGTGTAATAACATGAATGCACATACACCTGAGCTACATGCCTTGGTAATAGGATTAAGCATCATCTAGTCCGACTAGACAGTACCAACTAGAAACAATCATGAGTTCGTCCTATATATGTGTGGGTCTCACAACAAAAATAGTAAACGAATAAAAAATGTGTGACAGAGGTCCTGCTGAGCAGAAGGTCTTTGGGGCATAGAAATACCTTATAATCTAAGGAGTCATTGTAAAATCCAAGGAAGTTATCAAAAATATCATCCTGGTCATCGAGTGCAGAAGCAAAGGGATCACACGAACTTGATGAACAGAGCAACATGGATTTTGGAGATCCTTTTCTGTGCCCATGTTTCAGCAACCTGGATTGCACGCTTCCTCCTGACATACAAAGCATTCCATTTGGTTAGTAATAGAAAATAATAGCCAAATAAAAAACATCACAAACATGAACGTACTTTGGCCTTTTAGGAGTGTAATGACATTTTGGAGATCCGTTTCTGTGCCCAAGTTCCTGGCACAGCTTACATCTATTTTTATCACCTTTTTGTACCTCTTAGGCTTTGCATCTCCCCCTTCTTACTACTCTTAGCTTTCTCAAACAATCCCTTGAATGTACTCGCCTTAGGCCTGCCAGCCTTTCTTTTCGTTAAGGGAGGACTGTAAGATCACTAGAAGAGTGTCTAGAGGGGGGGGGGGGGTGAATAGACTACTAGCAGGAATTTAAAACCTAACCTTTTCCCAAGTTAATTGGTTGGCAGATTTTAACAATTAAAGCAAGTCGAACACACCCTACACATGCAAGTCAACAAGTATGGCAGCGGAAAGTAAAGACATTGCACATGAAGGTAAGGAGTTGAGATAGGGAGATCAAACGCATGAGGGACACGGAGATTTTTTCTCGTGGTTCCGATAGGTGGTGCTATAGTACGTCCACGTTTATGGAGTCTTCAACCCACGGAGGGTAACGGTCGCGAGAGTCCACGGAGGGCTCCACCCATAAGGGTCCACGAAGTAGCAACCTTGACTATTCCTTAACGGCTTCCGTCCACGAAGGACTAGCCTCACTATGGGTAGATCTTCACGAAGTAGGCGATCTCCTTGCCCGTACAAACTTCTTGGCTCACTCCACAACATGAAGTAGGAGGCTCCCAAGCGACACCTAACCAATCTAGGAGGCACCGCCCTCCAAAAGGTAATAGGCTCGGCAATGTCGATGAACTCCTTGCTCTTGTGCTTCAAGATGATAGACTCCTCAACACACAATCACTCTCTCACAGATTTGGCTATGGTGGAAGAGATTGATTTGGTGGAAAGCAACTTCGGGAGGCTAGAGATCAAGATTCATATGGTAGGAATGGAATAGCTTGATCTCAACACATGAGTAGGTGGTTCTCTCTCAGAAAATTGGATGGGGCAAGTATGGAATAGTTCTGAGTGCTTCCCTTTCGAGTGGGTGGTGGTGAAGGGGTATATATAGGCATCTCCAAAAATCCAACCGTTACACCTTAAGTGACCAACTCGGTGACACCGATGTGTGAATCTCGGTGGTACCGAGTTGCTCCAAAGGTAGCAACTTTTGAATCTCGGTGAGACCGATATATAAATCTCGGTGGTACCGATTAGGTGACCAACGGTCAGATTGCGCAACTCGGTGACGCCGATCCAACAAACTCGGTGGTACTGATTTTGTGAATCGAGGTAACAGAAAGTTGGCAACCCAAACTCGGTGGCACCGAAGTGGAATCGGTTGCACCGATGTGCTAGGGTTTGGCATGGGTATGACTGAGTTTGGGAATCAGTGGCACCGAGTGGAAAGTGTTGGTTGCACCGATTTTGGATATTTGACTTTGGACAGACTTTTGTGGAAGAGCTTGTGGGTGTTTTTGGTGACTATCTCTTGTGCACGTATGAGCATTTTGTTCACCAACAGTACCTTACCCCCTTTTAATAGTATGGGCTTTCCTATGGACTCAAAGTGATTTCTCACAAAGTAAAATGTAGAGTCCTCTTGCTTGAAGCTTTGCCAATCCATTTCCTTGCATCTTGGGGTTATCCACAATCTCCATAATCCTTTTGCCAACCCTATCTGTGGACTTTATCTGAAATACACTAGGTAAAAGTATTAGTCCAAGAGACAATGTATGTTGTCATGAATTATCAAAACCACCAAGGGAGCACATTGTGCTTTCAATCTCCCCCTTTTTGGTAATTGATGACAACATACAATCAAAGCTTCAAATAGATATATGCATGGATATGATGAAGACTTTGAGAGACACATGACTTAGATTTGCTCCCCCTAAATGTGTGCAATCCCTTTAAAGTATAGTTGCTTTGGAATGCATGGACACACATATAGTAGGAGGGATATAAGGAGTCATGTGTATCTTGGCTATATGCATCAAATATATAGGAATGAGATGTATCTTTGTTCAAGACTTCACTCTTGCAAACAATATGTGCAAGAAGCAAGAGATCATCTTGATGAAAGATATGATGCATATACTTACCTTGAGTTCTTGAGCATTCTAGTAGTAAAAATACACTTGAGAAAACAATGTTAGGAAACACAAGAGTATTCTACCAATCAAAAGGCAATAGAACTCAAAAGTACCAAGATATGGAGAACATATAGAAGATAGTAATCCTTAATATTGATATGTCTCCAAGATCATTTAGAGCTTTCTCCCCTGAGATATGAAAGTAGTAGATCATCCTCTCCTCCTGAATCTTAGCATGTAGATATTGGGATTGGATAGGGTGAGAAAATTTTAACATGAGTAGTCAAATGAAATAAACATATTTTTCTCCAAACATATTTTTCTCCCCCTACTTTGGTATTCTCATCTTGTCTATATAAGTGTAAGCTTTGATATCTGCTCTCCCCCTTGATTATATCTCCCCCTTTGCATAAGCATGTATCCCCCCCCCTTTAGCATTGAAGCTTTGGTATTTCTCCCCCTTTGGCATTAATTTCCAAAAAGGTCATACACAGGGTTAGATACAGGGATCATTGATTAAGAAGGGATCCTTGAGAACAAGGGTCATTGAATGTAGGGTTCATAGAAATAAGAATCATAGATAGCATGAAAAACTGAGGGAATCATGGAAAATAATTTCTCTCCCTTTGGCTGATCTGAGAGCTTGTAAGACTTCTCCTCCTTTGAGTTAGGGATCCTTGAATAAAGATTTCTCCCCCTAATTTTTTTAATGGAAAGGGATCATCAAAGAATTGAAAATATCACAATAGGATCACTAGAGAAACAAAGATTTGCAATTATGAACACAAATGAGAGAAGAAATTAATCGGTGGCTCCGAGACAAACAAGTTGGTAATACCGAGATGTTGTTTTGCAACACATCTACTAATCCGGTAGAACCGAGTTTTTTTTATCGGCGGCTCCGAGGCTAAAACAAAAACTTGGCAATGTTTGAGAAACTTGCAAATAGATTTAGAATTTTTTTAACAAAGTGTCAAAGAGAAATTTTCAAGAAAATGCAAAAGACTTTACAAAGAGATATCAACTAGAGAGGATTTGAGTGGTTCCAAGAAATCTTGCAAATAGAGAATGAACCAAACAAGATACTTAATCTAGATGATGGGCGGTGACTAGGTCACCTATATTAGAGTATATTGACTTAGGAGCCAAGCAAGAATACTTGATCATAGGTCATACTCTTCGTTAAGCTTAAAATGGGGTTACCATTTTTCGATTAAGCATTTTAATGTCTTCATATCTCTTGAGTTGCTTTAACTCATGACTTGGAGTAAAGCCTTTTCAATGATATGAGTACATACCTTCGAGTGATGTTGATGACGTGGCTTGTAGGTGAACTTGTTGACGATGCTCGAGGTTGATGAAGTTCATCTTGAGTTGGGAGCAATCCTTCTTGTTTTGGCACACTTATCACCTACATAGGTTAGTCAAGCAAGGAAGAACATGATATGACATAATACCAATTGTGAAATTCAAATATGTGTCAAGGATATGTTTTTGTTGTCTTCTTCCTTCCATCATCAAGAGAGCTTGTGGATACTTGGTTATGACAAGATTGCTTATGATTGGAATTGAAGGCAATCTTGTGGAATAAAAAATCTTCCAAGTACCTACAAAATGTTAGATGCAATACAAGGGAGCATAGAATTCCATGGCATAAGATAACATGTTAGGAGTATCTTGGAAATATCAAGAAGGCTCTTGCCCTTGCATGCATTCGAGTGAGCCTAGCTCAAGTTTGAAGCATCAATGATGTTCAATTCACTCCTCAAGTGACAAAACGTTTTCTCATCAAGTGGCTTAGTAAATATATCGGCCAATTGTTTGTTATTGCGAACATGCTTACGATCAATATCTCCTTTGGCAACATGATCACGAATGAAATGATGTCGAACTTGAATATGCTTAGTTCGAGAGTGTTGCACAGGATTATGACCAATTTTGATAGCACTTTCATTATCACAAAGTAATGGAACATTTTTAACATGAATTCCATAATCCTTAAGCGTTTGTGTCATCCATAGTAATTGTGCACAACATTATCCGGCAGCAATATACAAGACACAAGAGATCTACCAAGAAATTGACAAGTACCCGAGGTGGATTTTCTATCAACCTTGTCACCGGCATAGTCCGAGTCGGAATAGCCAACAAGGTTAAAAGAAGATCCCTTGGGATACCAAATGCCAAAGTTTGGTGTTTGTATCAAATATCTCACAATACGTTTCACGGCCAAAAGATGACACTCTTTAGGTGCAGCTTGATATCTAGCACACATGCAAACACTAAGCATAATATCGGGATGGGATGCACATAGATATAGCAATTAACCAATCATAGATCGATAGACTTTTTGATCAATTGGTTCATCCTCCTTGGTAAGATCAACATGTCCACTAGTAGGCATGGGAGTTTTCATACCTTTGCACTCTTGCATGTTGAACTTCTTGATCAAGTCCTTGATATACTTGGTTTGAGAGATGAAAGTTCCTTCTCTAGTTTGCTTGATTTGCAAACCAAGAAAGAATTTCAGCTCACACATCATGGACATCTCATACTTCTCGGAGATCAACCTTCCAAATCTTTCACTAAATTGTGGGTTAGTAGATCCAAAGATAATATCATCCACATAGATTTGGCACACAAATAATTCACCATTAACTCTCTTAGTGAATAAGGTTGCGTCAATTTTACCAATTTCAAAACCCATTTCAATGAGAAACTTCGTTAAGCATTTGTACCAAGCACGAGGGGCTTGCTTAAGACCATAAAGTGCTTTACGAAGCTTGTAAACATGATTAGGTTTCTTAGGATTCACAAAACCAGGTGGTTGCTTAACATAGACTTCTTCTTCAATCTCACCAATTAAAAAGGCACTTTTAATGTCCATTTGATAAAGCGTGATATCATGGTGATTGGCATAAGCAAGAAGAATGTGAATAGCTTCAAGTCTAGCGATGGGGGCATAGGTCTCACCGTAGTCCATACCTTCGACTTGTGTATATCCTTGAGCTACGAGACGTGCCTTGTTGCGTACGACTTGACCGTCTTCATCTTGCTTGTTCCGAAACACCCATTTGGTTCCGATGATGTTGTGCTCGTCCTCGGGCTTCTCCACGAGTGTCCACACTTCGTTCCTCTTGAAGTTGTGAAGTTTTTCATGCATTGCGTTCACCCAATCCGGGTCTTCAAGAGCTTGTTCTACCTTCAAGGTTTCAATGCTAGAGATGAAAGAATAATGCTCACAAAAATTAGCTAAGCGAGTTTTAGAGCGAGTGATTCTCCCGGTTTGTATGTCACCAAAGATTTGGTTTAGGGGATGGTTCTTGGTCACTATTGCTCGAACTTGGGGTAGCTTAGGCTTGTTAGATGGTCGAGCTTCTTCGTCATCATCATCTCCTTCATCTTCGTTGTTGTTGAAGGTGTCGTTTCCTTGAGGTGGTGGTGAAGGTGGTTGTGGTGGATTTTCATGATGTACTTCCTCCTCTTCATCATCTTGTCATGTACCGCTTGTGGATGCCTCCATGTCGTGTTGAGGTTCACCTTGACGTGAAGTAGGGGCTTCCACTTGAGTTGATGAAGTACTTTCCTTCACTTCCATGGGACGAATCTTGCCGATGGACAAGTCTTGGATAGCTTCCGAAGGGTCCTTATCACCTACATCATTTGGCAATTGTTCGACTTGCGAACCATTAGATTCATCAAACTTCACATCTACCGTCTCTTCAACTTTTCGAGTGAAGTTGTTGTAGACACGGTAAGTGTGAGAGTTCGATCCGTAACCAAGTAGGAAACCTTCATGAGATTTAGGAGCAAATTTAGTATGACGATGCTTATCAAGAATGTAGCACTTTGAGCCGAATACCCGAAAGTATCTAACTTGGGGTTTGTTACTGGTGAGTAGCTCATATGCCGTTTTACCGAGAAGCTTGTGCAAGTAGAGTCGGTTTGTGGCATGACATGCTGTTTCCACGGCTTCTGCCCAAAAGTGTCTTGGCATCTTGTATTCGTCAAGTCGTCAAGCATCGTTGTTGCCATCTCAATAAGAGTCCGGTTCTTCCTCTCAACAACTCCATTTTGTTGAGGCGTGTACGTAGCCGAGAACTCATGTGAAACACTTTCTTCGTCAAGAAAGGTATCCACATGGGTCTTCTTGAACTCCGATCCGTTATCGCTCCGAACCTTCTTGATCTTCACTTCAAATTGATTTTGCGCTTTGCGAGCGATGTTCTTGAAGATCTTTTGTACCCGCGACTTATCATCAAGGAAGAATACCCACGTAAATTTGGAAAAATCATCAACTATAACTAGACCATAGGAATTTCCACCGAGGCTCTTGTAAGCATTGGGACCAAAAAGATCCATCTGAAGTAACTCGAGTGGTCTCCTAGTAGTCATGATATTCTTAACGGGATGACTTCCACCTACTTGCTTTCCAGCTTGACAAGCACTGCAAAGTCTATCTTTGTCAAAGATAACATCTTTAATACCAAGTATATGATCACCTTTGATAAGCTTGTCTAGATTGCGCATGCCTACATGTCCTAGCCTTCTATGCCATAGCCAACCTTTAGAAGATTTTGCAATAAGGCAAGTACGAGGTTGGGCCTTTTTAGTGAAATCGACTATGTATAGATCACCTCTACGAATGCCGGTAAAGACTATTTTATGATTATCTTGGCGAAACACTTGGCAATCAACTTTAGTAAATAGCACATTGAAACCAAAGTCGGCTAGTCTAGATACCGAAAGAAGATTATATCCAAGAGATTCAACAAGCATGACATTTTTGATAGAACTATCATGGGATATGGCCACCTTACCAAGACCAAGTACCTTACCTTTGGAGTTGTCTCCAAATGTAACATACCTTCGTGGTCCTTGTTTGGCGTGATTTCTTTGAACATATCCTTGTCCCCGGTCATGTGATCGGTGCATCCACTGTCGAGAATCCACTCCTTTCCATCGGACATGTAATCCTTGAAGTTTGCCATAAGACTTAGGAACCTAAGGATCTTCTCATATTCATCATCAAACTCATCATCCTCATTGTAGTAGCCATGCTCCACATTGTCATCATCAAGTGGAAAACCCTCGTCACAAGGAACAAGAGATTCATTAGAATTGTGATCATGACAATATTCAAGAACATGAATACGAATAGCTTCACGGATGATGTTATTGATGGTTGACACATTTCTTTAGCACGCATGAGATCACTTAGTTCAAATAGGCATTTATCAAATTTAGGATCAGTAGGCCTCATCTTATAAAAGGCAATAGCTTTATGAAGAATTTCATCAAGATTACTTAAGGAGTAATTTGGATATCGTTTCTCCAAATCATTCCACAAGGTATAAGCACATTCAAAATTCTTCATTTGATCAAGCACAACTCTAGGCAAAGCTCTGACTACTAGATTGACAGTTCTAAGATTGCAAAGCATGTCAATTTCCTCTTCGTGTGTGGGATGTAAAGGATCAATGGGGGGTACATAGGGATTCATAATATACTTGCTCAAATGAAATTCATTAAATAGCTCAAGCATCCTATCTTTCCACTCTCTATAGTACTCTCCATCAAGAATGGACACTCTACAACTCAAACTACCCGAACTAGACACATCCATCTTCCTCCACGGTGATGAAACCAAAGCAATGGAGACCAATGCTCTGATACCACTTGTAGGATTACTAGAAGAGTGTCTAGAGGGGGGGGGTGAATAGACTACTAGCAGGAATTTAAAACCTAAACTTTTCCCAAGTTAATTGGTTGGCAGATTTTAACAATTAAAGCAAGTCTAGCACACCCTACACATGCAAGTCAACAAGTATGGCAGCGGAAAGTAAAGACATTGCACATGAAGGTAAGGAGTTGAGATAGGGAGATCAAATGCATGAGGGACACGAAGATTTTTCCCGTGGTTCCGATAGGTGGTGCTATCGTACGTCCACGTTTATGGAGTCTTCAACCCACGGAGGGTAACGGTCGCGAGAGTCCACGGAGGGCTCCACCCATAAGGGTCCACGAAGTAGCAACCTTGACTATTCCATAACGACTTCCGTCCACCTCTATGGATAGATCTTCACGAAGTAGGCTATCTCCTTGCCCGTACAAACTTCTTGGTTCACTCCACAACACGAAGTAGGAGGCTCCCGAGCGACACCTAACCAATCTAGGAGGCACCACCCTCCAAAAGGTAATAGGCTCGGCAATGTCGATGAACTCCTTGCTCTTGTGCTTCAAGATGATAGACTCCTCAACACACAATCACTCTCTCACAGATTTGGCTATGGTGGAAGAGATTGATTTGGTGGAAAGCAACTTGGGGAGTCTAGAGATCAAGATTAATATGGTAGGAATGGAATAGCTTGATCTCAACACATGAGTAGGTGGCTCTCTCTCAGAAAATTGGATGGGACAAGTATGGAATAGTTCTGAGTGCTTCTCTTTCGAGTGGGTGGTGGTGAAGGGGTATATATAGGCATCTCCAAAAATCGAACCGTTACACCTTAAGTGACCAACTCGGTGACACCGATGTGTGAATCTCGGTGGTACCGAGTTGCTCCAAAGGTAGCAACTTTTGAATCTCGGTGAGACCAATATATAAATCTCGGTGGTACCGATTAGGTGACCAACGGTCAGATTGCGCAACTCGGTGACGCCGATCCAACAAACTCGGTGGTACCGATTTTGTGAATCGAGGTAACAGAAAGTTGGCAACCCAAACTCGGTGGCACCGAAGTGGAATCGGTGGCACCGATGTGCTAGGGTTTGGCATGGGTCTGACTGAGTTTGGGAATCGGTGGCACCGAGTGGAAAGTGTTGGTTGCACCGATTTTGGATATTTGACTTTGGACAGACTTTTGTGGAAGAGCTTGTGGGTGTTTTTGGTGACTATCTGTAGGACCGAAAGTATGTCTAGATGGGGGTGATTAGACTACTTGACCAAATAAAAGTTTTGCCTATACCAAATTTTAGAGTTGGCAGTTTTTAACATTCATGGCAAGTCAAGTACACCCTACACATGCAAGTCTAAGAGTATAGCAGCGGAAAGTAACAACAAGCATGAGTAGAAAGGATAGGGTAGGAGGATCAAACGCAATTGTAGACACGATGATTTTTCCCGTGGTTCTGATAGGTGGTGCTATCGTACATCCACGTTTATGGAGTCTTCAACCCACGGAGGGTAACGGTAGCGAGAGTCCACGGAGGGCTCCACCCATAAGGGTCCACGAAGTAGCAACCTTGACTATTCCATAACGGCTTCCGTCCACGAAGGACTAGCCTCACTATGGGTAGATCTTCACGAAGTAGGCGATCTCCTTGCCCTTACAAACTTCTTGGTTCACTCCACAACACGAAGTAGGAGGCTCCCAAGCGACACCTAACCAATCTAGGAGGCACCACCCTCCAAAAGGTAATAGGCTCGGCAATGATGATGAACTCCTTCCTCTTGTGCTTCAAGATGATAGACTCCTCAACACACAATCACTCTCTCACAGATTTGGCTTGGTGGAAGAGATGGGATTGGTGGAAAGCAACTTGGGGAGGCTAGAAATCAAGATCCATATGGTTGGAGTGGAAGATCTTGACCTCAACACAAGGGTAGGTGGTTCTCTCTCAGAAAACTGGATGGGGCAAGTATGGAATAGTTCTGAGTGCTTCTCTCTCGAGTGGGTGGTGGTGAAGGGGTATATATAGGCATCCCCAAAAATCCAACCGTTACACACAAAATGACCAACTCGGTGACACCGATGTGTAAATCTCGGTGGTACCGAAGTGACCTAAAGGTGGCAACTTTTGAATCTCGGTGAGACCGATATAGGAAACTCGGTTGCACCGATAAGGTGACCAACGGTCAGATTGCCATTCTCAGTGACGCCGATCCAACAATCTCGGTGGTACCGATATTGTGAATTTGGGTAACAGAAAGTTGGCAACCCAAACTCGGTGGCACCGAAATGGAATCGGTTGCACCGAAGTGGCTAGGGTTTGGCTGAGTCTGTCTGAGGTTGAGAATCGGTGGCACCGAGTGGGAAGTGTTGGTTGCACCGATTTTGAATATTTGGCTTTGACTGACTTTTTGTGGAGGAGCTTGTGGGTGTTTTTGGTGTCTATCACTTGTGCATGTATGAGCATTTGTTCACCAACAAAACCTTACCCCCTTTTAATAGTATTGGCTTTCCTATGGACTCAAAGTGATTTCTCACAAATGTAAAATGTAGAGTCCTCTTGCTTGAAGCTTGGCCAACCTATTTCCTTGCATCTTGGGGTATTCCACAATCCTTTTGCCATCCCTATCATTGAACTTTTCCTGAAATATACTTGGTGGAAACATTAGTTCAATGACTTATATGTTGTTATTAATTACCAAAACCACCAAGGGAGCAAATGTGCTTTCACTATCTCTTGTGCACGTATGAGCATTTTGTTCACCAACAGTACCTTACCCCCTTTTAATAGTATTGGCTTTCCTATGGACTCAAAGTGATTTCTCACAAAGTAAAATGTAGAGTCCTCTTGCTTGAAGCTTTGCCAATCCATTTCCTTGCATCTTGGGGTTATCCACAATCTCCATAATCCTTTTGCCAACCCTATCTGTGGACTTTATCTAAAATACACTAGGTAAAAGTATTAGTCCAAGAGACAATGTATGTTGTCATGAATTATCAAAACCACCAAGGGAGCACATTGTGCTTTCAAGGACATATGGAAAACTCGATTTCCACTTCAGGCCACTGAGACTGATCTGTAAGTTTTGGAATTGGAGCTGCATATGCAGGCTTGAATCTACTGACTAATATTCATGGAAATATTGGTGCATGTTTATATTCGGGCAGGAGGACAAGAGAGGCATCGCATGCTCACATGGTTTCCTAGTGTGTTGCCACTCGAGGCAAGTGCAATCATGCATTTCAGTGTTAACAACATGTCGCTTTCCAGTCTTGGTATCTCTAACTTCAGCACCACACATTGTAGATATTTCAACCGAAAAATGTGGAACATTTCTGCTCCTGTTGACCACCTGTTATACCACTACAGGCAGCTTATCCCCCTGCAGAAAATCACCGATCCTTATTCTCAATTTCCACAAACGCATGATAAGGATCCTTATTTAGTCGACCATGTCATGCACAGGCAAGTTTACAAATGTCTTCACCTTGTTTTTAAAACACTTTGCCAAGTTGTTGTTGATATAATAACACTTGATGGCAGTGTTAAATCCTGACCTGTACCATAATAGAGAATGGTAGGTGTTCATCTCTGGACCAAACTCACTACATGATGCCATTATTTTACCAAGATGACATGAATGTGTCTGATTAGTGTAAGATCTTGCTACTGGCCACATGTTCTCAAATTCCTCCCCACTGAATTCTTTGATCAAATTCATCCACATATGGCCGAAGGACTCCCTCTGCTTAGGATGGGGGAAAACATTCTTGATTGTAATTTCTAGCTCTTTACATGCATCTATGTGGAATGCCAAAGGTGACACTCGCCCTACGCATCTTTTCAGCTGCATCATGAACCATCTTCATGAAACCTCTGTCTCTGACTGAAACAAGCCAATAGCAACAGGGAACATTCAAGTGTGGACATCTAGAGCATTGCATGCTGCCAATTGGCCATTCCAGTTCCCAGTCAATGAAGAACAGCCTATGCTCAAATATGGACGGCACCCTGCTTTGAAGCCATCGATGCAAGGCTTTAACGCCATAAAGAACTTAGAGAAAACGACTTTGCCATCCTCTGTTACCTCAGTATCTATCTCAACAACACTACTAGGTGACCTCTTCTCTACCTCTGCTTTGAAGTTATAAATCATCCTAAAGGTATTTGCCCAATCACCATATAATTGTTTCCTTGCCCTTTGTTTTGCCTTCCACGCTGTGGCATATTTCATCTTAATGGGGTACTGATTTTCTAGGTCTACTAGAAGTTTCTTTGCATCAGTGTTTGGTATCTTGGCTAAAATAGGAGTAATCTTTTTTGCAACCCAAATGTGTGATGTCAGGGTTGATACTCTCTGTGAACTTGTAATACAAGTATGTTGATGTGGGATTTGATTAACCCTGATGTTACTGCCATCAAGTTGACGTCTAGTAGATAAGTACCACTTGCAAGGCTTGGCGTTTTCATCAAAACATCTACACATAGCATAAAACTTCTTTCTATCAATCCACTTAGTCTTGGCATCAAACTCATGCTTGATAGCATAAGTCTTGAAACACATTCTAAACTCATCCATGTTTGGCCACAACATCCCCACTTCAATAACAGGGTTTTCTTTGTCATAGACATTCACTAGCTCATCATCGTGTGCATCATCAACACCATCTGCCATCAACTGTCCGTCCACATCTTCTGATGAATCTCTGTTAGCATCAGCAGGCAAACTAGATTCATCCCTCTCCTCCATATACCTATCATCTACTGGAATGCCAATAAAATTTGCCATCTCAGTGTCAGCCATTGGTGAAGTAAACAAATCTGTAGGGTCATCTAATTCTACCGAATTCCAATCAACGAAAGCAACCCTTGAAGCACCCCCCCCCTGTTTGTCAGCGCTGGCTCCATCTGGTTCAGCCCACCCGCGCCCACACAATCTACAATCCGAATCCATTGAAAAACATAGGCGACGCGGTCAGATCTAAATCGACACGGAGTAGGGTTTTGAATTCACTCACCTCATCCACGTCGCAGCCGAGAATGATAGCTCCGCCACCTGCAACTCGCTGCCAAGAACGAAGAGGGGGGCAAGGACGGTTCAGTCCAGCACGGGGCCGCGTCTCACTTGATGTACCACCAAATTAAGTTGGACCCACATGCCTTAACATAAGCTCATTCTGTTGACGGCCGTTTTATCGTTTGATCAGACCTTGGTTATTTTTGCCTTAAAACATCGCATAATAATTTATTTTATTACCAAATGTGTTGTTGTCCTTCCATTACACGTTTAAAAACATCGCGCAGGAAGTATGTTGCCCCACATGTCAGGATGTCAGGCCGGTCAACTAGTCAGGAGGTAATGGTCAAAGGCTTTGACTGGACGGTGGCGCTTCGTTTGGCCTTTCGTGAGCAGGTGGTAATTGGGGGAGTGCAAAAGTGACCAAAGTTAGTTGGCTAGGGAAAAACTAAGCACAACTAAGGAACCAGGGGCACGAAAATATAAATCCTTAAAATTATATATTTCATGTAAGGTACCTTATTTCATATGAGTGGAAATATATTTTTTAGAAAAGTAATATATCATATCATGGGGACTACGCACACAAACAGGAGCAAGATTATTAAACAAAGTTTAGGCATCACCCTAAACTGGAGAATATATAATCATTATCATCAACAAAAACTGGAGAAGTAGCAAACTTAGCATCATGTTTCATAATTTTGTTCATGGCATTTTCTTGAAGTATAGCAAAAAAAACTCAATACCTTTATTAGTATCATAATCCATAAACTCTCTAGTAATATCCTCCGGAACATCAAGTATCTTAGTTCTAGCAGGAGTACTAGGTGTCACAGGTGATCCATTGTTTCCAGCAAATTCAGTTTCTTTAGCTTTAGCAATATGAGCATCTAGCAATTCACCAAGTGGTACAGTTTTATCAAGCAAAGTGGAAGCATCATCATGAGTATCATCAATAGCAGAAGCAATGTCTATTACTTGCAACATATTAGATTTTGAAGCAGATGGTGGTGTCGCAAGTTGACTCAAACAGAAGGTGAATCAAGTGTGGAGCTAGTTGGCAGTTTGTTACCTCACCTCGTCTTAGAGGGCATGATCCTGGTATTCGAGTCTATGAGGTTCTTCATAGTAATATAAATTGCAAGAAATAACTAAATCCCAAGTGAACGTAATAAATAGAGCTATGCTCCCGGCAACAGCGCCAGAAAATGGTCTTGATGACCCACAAGTGTAGGGGATCGCAACGCCTTCGAGGGTAGTATTTCACCCAAATTTATTGATTCGACACAAGGGGAGCCAAAGAGTATTTATAAGCCTTTGTAGTTGGGTTGTCAATTCTGGCACACCCAAGAATCACTTGCTTGCAGCAATTTATTAGTAGCACGGGTAATATGATAGTAGTGATAGAAGTGGTAATAAACTAACAATAGTAGTAATGGCAATAACAGTTTTGTAACCAGCAGAGTAGTAGAGACTTGAGTAAAGGCAATAGTATTAAAGTTTAGGGATGAGTCATAACATATCTAGATGAGATTCAATATATAACTGTCACAATCTAGAGCAACACACCCAATTCATCAATTATATGTAGGCATGTAATCTGTATATATTCATACGTGCTTGTGATAAGAACTTGCATAACATCTTTTGTCCTACCCTCCCATGGCTGCGGGGTCCTAATGTAAATTAACCAAGGGTAACTAAGGCACTCCTTTTAATAGAAAACTGGAAGAAAGCATTAACATATTTTGAATACATTAACTCCTCAAGTTGAAGGCATTCCCAATGATATCCCAATCCATGGTCATCTTGGGGGTCTAAGGTTCTAAATGATAACATGTGCATACAACATGCAGGTAAGATCAACATCTCAAATATATTCATCAAAGCATAAGTGTTCAGATCTGAAATCATGGCACTCAAGCCCTAGTGATAAGCATTAAGCATATATGAGTCATAGCAACATCAATCTCAGAACATAGTGGATACTAGGGATCAAGTATGCCTATAAAGGAATTACTCACACATGATTGTGAGCATCATAAAATTGTTGATGGAGAAGGGTTGGTGATGATGACGATAATGAAACCCTCTCTCCTGAGCCCCAAACAAATCTCCAGGTTAGGGCTCCCGATGAAGAACATGAGGTGGCGGCGGCTCCGTACCGTGAAACGCAATGAAACTTTCTCTTTGATTTTTGTCTTAGGAAGATGGTAGTTATAGGTCTGGAATTAGGTCGGGAGGACTGCCAAGGGTGCCACAAGCCTGGTCGGTGCGCTCCCTAGGCCTGAGTGCCCTAGGTGGCTCCCCTGTGATACTTCTTGGCACCGATATTTTTTATATATTTCGCAAAAATTCTTCATAAAGTTACGTCCAATTCTGAGAACTTTTTATTTGTGCACAAAAATAACATTATGGTAGTTCTATAGAAAACAACGTCAACCCGGATTAGTTTTATTCAATCATGCAAATTACAGGCCAAAACAAAAGCAAAAGTGTTTGAAAAAGTAGATATGATGAAGACGTATCAAGGCCCAACTGAGTCACAGATGTAAAGACCCCAAAAATGACGAAACTTACCAAACCCGCCCTGGATGATAGTATTATGGAAATTTTATATGCCACTGAGTAACA